>CM073450.1:26385000-27015000 GCA_037074485.1 Delonix regia | reverse complement strand
AGCTCATTAATAGATGATAGGTTTTACAACAAGTAGCACTATGCCCAATGATTAACAACCAACTTAATTGGAGTTTGCAAAACTTAAAAAAACCTCATGAGGTCACCAACCATTATGTCAAGGATGGTTATCTTTCCCTTTGATTTCATTCCCTTAAGCTAATGGATATACCTTGCATTATTCCAACATTATCTTGATTTGAATTTCAAACCAAATTATTGATTTTTGTTTTCTGATTCTTTCCTTAGTTTTTGTTATTGGTTATCTGCACCAAGAATTGCGATTTATTACACGTTACTTTGTTTTGCATTTGCCATGTTATACATGTGATAATAGAATATATATATATATATATATATATATATATCCGCCCCAGCTGAAGCTCTTTAAAACATCAATGGCGGTTGGCCATTGAAGATAGATTTCGGATAAAATTTATTTTGACCCAAATGCTATAGACTATTTCAATTTAATTTGTATAATATTGTATTTTGATCCATCCAGATTTAATATTATGTAAACCAGTCCTTGTATTTTATCCTTAATGTATTGGGCTTAATTTGGCCCAGCCACTTTCTTGTTTTTAGCCCTTCTATTAATGATAACTTTGTTTGTTAATAGATATGCCAAATCTTAATTTTTCACAATAATTCACACAAAATATTAATTAAATACTCTTTGTTTTTGGGCTGAAAATTTTTGTCTATAATTTCTAAGTAATTTTACATCATATATATTGCACACTCTCATATGTGATTTTTTATGATGCATTAAACATTTTTTTTAATCAATTTTATGCATATTTATATTATTTATTGCGTTGGATGATGAATTTTAACTCAATTTTCATGTGAAATTATGAAATTTGGTCATGTTAATAATCCCCATGAGGTATTCAACACTTGGTAATTGCATACTTACCTATCATGGAGCCAATTATGAGTGTCTTGGTAAAATCAATTAAAATAATTGTTAAGTTGAAACAAAACTTTGTTTGGTCAAAACCACAAATTTGGTTGAGGTATGGTTAGTTATTTTAACCATCATGTATGCATCTTTGTATAACATGGCATCTGATTAGCATGTTCACACTCTTGTCACACCATTGTTATGATAAATTTTAATTATTGTTAAGCAACTATGAGTATTTTGCATGCCATAATGACCTTTTTTTTTTAGGGGCTATTTACACATTGAGATTGTGTATTCACCTATCATGAACCAATTATAGGGGTGTTTTGGTTGATTTGATCAATACATTCATTTTAGTTGGAGAGTATATGCATATAGGAATGCCTCTCTTGTATCATATTGTATGATTATTGTTGGGCAAATTGTATTGCCAATGGATATGCTCAGTCAATGTAGCATTGTCAATGTAAACTATTATTGTTAAGACATTTCTAAATTTATGTTTTAATATTTCTTGTGTCATATTGGTATGGATATGTTAGAGACACTTTCTTTGTAGGCTTCTCAATGTGTTATTGAGTTTTCTTAGTTTGTTGTAATCCTGAACCCATAGGTAAGATCATATAAGCAATGTAATTAGGAGTAACTACATTAGCTGAATCATATAAGAAACTGGGTTTTTAATCATGCTCATACATGATTCATGTCTTCTCATGTTGTTCATATCTAGCTTTTATGTTTATGCAATTAACATCAATAAAAAAAACTATGTATGGGGACTAATTTTATTGATTGTATAAAATCTCTAGATTTATACTTTGGTAGTTGCACAATTGGCCTTAGCCTTAAGCATCGATGTTATTTCGATAATCTTTCTTGATTAGTGGCATAACTCGGATATGCTTGATGGACATTAAATAAAGTATTGAGAAGACTAGTAGGTATTGGTTTCCTGAAATAGAAACCATTGTGGAGTTCTTAAAGACATTTTAGAAGAGGATTTGGGTGAGTTGATAGGGCTCAAAGGGGTCAAAGAAAACATCTAAAAGCTTTTTGAATCATCAAATAAGCTTAAGCCTTCTAGTCTTATTTTAAGAGATAACCCTCTTGTCTAGCACATTCTTGTGCACTTTTTATCTTTGTTTAGCCACTAAAGGCTTCTTGATCTTCCCAGTTAGATAAATGAATTATTGATTAATTAATGTATATCATCCTTAAAAAGAGGAACTTAAGGAAACACCTAATATTTTCTACTCTAACCATGATTTGATTAATGAGTCAAACATAAGTTCATAAATGTATCACTCTTCAAATTTGCCTATTTAATAGTTAAGTTTAGGTGGAAAAAATAGTTGGTTTAATATGACAAAAGGAAAAAAAAAAAAAAAAAAAAGAGAATGTAGATTTAGTATGAATTAAGAATTTAAATAATTCATAAAGAAAAAAATCCTAAATAATTAAAGAAAAAAATTTTCTCCCTTTTTCTAAGCTTAACACATGTTCTTTGTTAGAAAATTATAAGAAAGACCTCAATCCTATATCTTTTTTTTTCTTCCTTTTCTTTCTTATTTTTTCCCCTTCCTTTTACTTCCTCCTCATGCAAACACACACCAATTCTTAAGCTCCAAGAATCTTTCTCCTCTTCTTACTCTAATGTCAATGTTATTTCATCGTTTTCACCCTTCTTCGACCTACTCTGTCATTATTATGGCTAATTCCTACATGGTTCATGTTGAAAATTTCTTAGAATTCTGACAAAGGTCCCTTCATACATCTCAATGATGAAAGGGTGTCAAGAAAAGCCAATTATATGCGATTGAAGAAAGATTCCTCTAAATTGAATTATGCATCTTCCATTTAGTGAATAATCTATCATTTTTTCCTCTATTTTTTGTGCTCAATTTCATCAATCTTAGCCCTCAATCTTGTAATCTTGGTGTCAATTTTGAATTTTCCCAATTACGTGACCTAGGGTGCCATAAGAGGAGAAGTTGAACATAATTGGTGACATATTTCATCAAATTGATTTGTGACTTTATTTCTTTACACCAAATTCGTTCTTTCCCTCTATAATCTACAATTAATTTCTAAATTTGGAATCTTCATTTTGAAACCCCTCTTTTCAAGGTGTTAGTGGTGTAAATTCAAAATTGAGCTTGATTTTGGTGAGATTTCTTCAACTTGAGTTGGAGTTTTGGTTCTTGGATAAATCCCAAGTATTTTTCTTCTAATTCCCATGTGAAATTGCTAGGTTTTGGTCTCCAATTTCACACTCCTCTTGGTTGCACGAAATGTGTGATGGGTTAATGAAGTTTTGAAAATCTTGGACTAATTTTCTTCAAGAATCATTATTAGAGGAAGAAATTAAACAACTTGAAGTTGTTGTTTAAAGTGTAATATTAATTCAATTGCTTTTCCTAATTTTCTTTGTTGTTTTAAATAAAGAGGATGAAAACCATATAGTGATTGACTAAATAATCCTAAACAAGTAATTTTATTGATCATTAAATCGTAAATTTGTGATTAGGATAATTTCCAAATTCTGTTGATAATGTTAGGCAATGCATAATAAAGAAAGTGAAATTAAGTTGGGTCATAGATACATATAGGATTAGATATAAGAAAATGGAAATAATAAAGAAACAATAAATAAATAAATAAAAAGATTTGAGCTAAGGTTGTGAAATATTGTAATATTGGAATATGAAGGGTTAACACCCCACTCAGAGATTAAAGAAGCTTGCTACACAGTAATTAGATAAGTATTAGGCTAGGCATTAGGAATTTAAATAAATTAAAGATAATCTTTGATATAAGAAGTTAAATGCATGTTATTTGTTATTATAAGACCATAGGCATAGGTTTTGTGAATAAGTGAGATAAGAAAGAGATGTTAGGAACTCAATTATTGTGTGCATTCCTTCATGATGAGTAGATATTGCTAATTATACTTGTTTCTAGTGTTTTAAACTGTTCATTTGTGAAATATTTTGTTTTATACACTCTAGTGCCTTGGGAACAGGCCTCTTGAATTATTTTGTTAATTATGGCATTTAATTGCACTATTTAAAATTTGAGGAAGTTCTTTGTAATATTCCTTAATATCTGAATGATCGTTTTGAACGATTTACATACTGTATGATATTCTAAGAACTTTCATAATAATTTTGTACCTTATGAATTTTTGGAAATTTGGAATTCATTATTTCGTGTATTTTCAATTAGTTAGATTATTATGGAAAAATATTGTTTCTATGGAAATTCATTCAATAGAGGACCCTATACCTAATGATAGTAAACATTAGCCTTGGTGTACCATGCTTTCATTATTTTAAGCATTGTTTCTACTTTCGATTATGTGCGAGCCTTATTGCTCGAATTTGACAAGGATTGCGATATCTAGACTTGAGCTAGCTTTCATTATGGATTATGCTATCTAGCCTTGAGCTAGCTTTCATTATGGATTATGCGACCTAATTTTGAGCTAACTTTTGTTATGGATTATGATACCTAGCTATGGACTAGTTCTCGTATATGGATTTGTGATTAGTTCTATAAGATGTTTTCCATTTCATTTATATTCCTTTAAAATCATTTATGAATTTTACATGTTTATTAATATGATTTGTTTTGCTAGGTTTATATGTATTTGCTAAAGCCTTATGAATTATGTTTAACGATTTATGACTTTCCTTTTATAGTAATTTCAGCACATGTAAGTTTTATGTGTTTGAATTGCTAAATAATATGGTTGTGAAAATATCCAACAGGTTATCTATACCCTCCTGGTATGATTAGTAATATTTGCTCACTGAGTATAATCACTCATCCTTTCTCTTAATGAATTTATTTTCCAGAGAGTAGCATTGGTCTAATTATCATTGTACAATTTAAAGATGACTAAAAGACTTGTTAATAAGCCTTACTTTGTTCGCAAGGGTGAAGAGTCATTTTTATTTAGTTGTTAAACATTTGAAAATATTTTCTTTGTACTCTAGTAGCTCCATTGTCACAGGTAAAGAGTTTAGTATATGTAGCCTTATGTTAGTTGTATGATATTCAGGAATTGAATTGGATATTTGTCATATCTTTCGTTAGATCAATATTTCAATAAGATAGTTTATCTTTGTTCAGCTTACGGAGATGAGATTTATCGTATTCTCTATGTTGATCACGCTTTGTTATTTAAGGTGTGAAAATAAAGGACTAAAAAATCATATCCTAGTTTATGGTAAGAACGAATATGAACTAGTCAAGTAACATTTGTGTTTGTTATCTAAGACCTTGTGAAGGTAAGTGAAATTTTCAAGTATTTAGATCATAATAAGGTAAAACTATTGCATCTATAATTGATGGTGGGGATAGGGAGCTAGAGGTACTCCATACCCTAGCCCTGCAAAATTGTCATCCCTAACTAATATGTCATTATGTTGTACATTGGTGACATATTCTTTGGATTGCAATAGCTTCGATCTCTTGTGTGAAACAAATCACACACTTTCTTGTCAATGTTGACAAGAAAAATCTTGATGAGACTTTTTGTGCTTATATGACTTGATTGCCAATATACACTAAAGTGTCCCTTAATAATACAATTCAAACTCTTATTAAATAAGGATATTAAAATTTAAAGTACTCAAAAGTTACATGTTTCCAAAACTCCGATAAGTAAGTCCTAGTAAACAAATCATTGAAAATGTTCATAACATGAGTTAGAGACTTACAAATCTTCTCACTGACAAATAAGAACTTGATACAAAAAATTCAATACAACTGAAAGTTCTATAATCTTTAAAGAAGCCTACAACAGAGTCAATGTTGCAACAAAAATAGTTAAGACTTAAAATATGTGAATAACAAAAATTTATTTCCTTGACCACATTCACTGCAAATGGCCACCAAAAGTTGTTCACCTTGAACCTCCATTGGCCAAATCTTCATGGATTCTTTCATGGAGGAGTACTTCCACTTCTTTTCCTTCTCTATCCCTTCTTTTTCTTTTTAATTTGTAAGTGTAATATGCTAGAATAAAATAGAAATATTAAAAAATTGAAATTCAAATATGACTTAGAATAATATTGGAGTACATTGATAGGCACACAACACCCATAGCAAGAAAGAATCATAACTTACAACACTCAACGATAGGCAAAAGTGTTAATGACAAGGTAAAACCCTAGCTAGTATATATATGATAACTAGATCTAGTATTAGGTTGTAAATTCTCCTAATATAGATTCATGAATAGTCTAACCTATAACGAGCTCTCTAGTTACATAACCTAATCCATTTAAGTACTTGCACTTATTTTCCTTCTTTATCCTTTCTTTTTCTTTTTGATTTGTAAATGTAATATGCTAAAATAAATTAAGGGTATTTAAAATTTGAAATTCAAATATGACTTGGAATAATGTTGGAGTACATTGATAGGCATGCAACCTCCATAACAAGAAAGAATCACAACTTACCACACCCAATGGTAGGCAAAAGTGTTAATGAGAAAGTGAAACCCCAACTAGTATATATAAGGTAATTAGCTTTAGTATTGGGTTATGAGTCTTCCCAATATGGGTTCATAGATAACCCAATCTATAGTGAACTCTTTAATCACATGACCTAATCCATTTAAGTAATGTCAAATACTAATAATCAATCATTTGATATTATTTATAGGATAATCTATTAATTAGCCTAATAATTAATTAAAGTTAATCCATAAATTATTTAATTATTCTAATAATATTTCACTTGGATAACATTAGTTAATTGTAAGGCAAAACAAGAATAGATCAACATTATTTTTCAAGAATATCAAATAATCAATAGGCATTATAATAAGAAAATTTAGAAATGGAACGTCGTATCAAGAATAGTGAATCCAATGAAGGAAATAGTGTTATAAGTGCTAGTAAAGTTTTAATTCTGAATTAAATGGAATAGCAAATAAATATTTCTAAGACATTTAAAATGTCATATTATATCAGAAAAACCCCTTTAAGGATTTAACTTTAACATCCATTGGACTAAGGGGACATTAATGATTCAACAAAGCCCATATGAGTTACATGAAACATCATAAGATGTATACAGAAGTATATTGCAAATCATATACACAAATCGAAAAATCTAAGTACAAATAGCCAATGTTTACAAGTAGATAAGATTTGCTACAAAACAATATGTAATTAACAATGCCCTTATAGCCATTAAATGACTTTTGAAATAGCTGCCCAATGATCTAAACTAATATTAATTAATATATACTAAGCACATTATTGCAAAAACTATATCTAAAAGTGAATAGTTGAGTACACAATGAGCTGCCAAGAATAGAAGTAGAATTTATTCCATTTCAATCCTTTTTTGTTACATTGAGGACATATAAATCTAGATGACCTCTTACGCATCTGAATTGGTATATCACAAAGGAACAAAAGTGAGTATTTAAACTTCTTGAGCACTTAATTATGCAAGAATCCTTATCTTTTTCTTATCTACTAGGCTGCCTACATACCCAAAACATATCCCTTACACTAAAAATTTTCTTTTGGTTGAACACTTAAGCTAACTTTCATCCTAAGGACCCCTAGTCACTCCAATAGCCTTTCAAACCTTTTAAGAAGTTTAGAAAACCCTTTTAAACATCCTTAAATTTCCTTCTTTCATCTATGTTCCTCATTTATTCTCCTTCTTTTCAAAAGTTCCTACAAAACACATTGAAATAAGGCAAAATCAATGGAGTTTGGCCCATGTTAGCGAATAAACACTCTAAAACGTAAAATATATGAAAGAAACATATTTAGGTCAGTAATTCAAGAGAATCTATCCAAAACATGAGAAGTCCTTAAAAATATAATTTAAACATGATGCAAATGGGAACTTCTTAGCTATACTTTTTGTTTCTTACCTAACTTTAGTTCTTATTATTATGTAGCTTTCAAGAACTTTCTAATTGAGCCCACTTGTAATGGGTTCAATTGAAAATATTGCAGAGCAAGATGAGATAGAGTTGTATAAAGTAGTGTCGAATAAGGAAATAACTCACTCAATTGAAAAAATAAATGGTAATCCACTCACTTTTATTTAGATGTTAGAATGATTATTAATCAGGTATTATGAGCAATGTTTCTTATATTATCTTGTGATATTAATCATCTAAAAAGAGAAAAAAGGCTAGTAGAATGGGTTTAAATGGAAAAACAAATAAACAATTACAAAGAACCTAATATGCCCCAAAGCCATCCTAAATTTACAATGGCTTTAAACTTGAAATGTGGGAGGGGTTAAGATGTGTTGTAACCCTAGTCATCTTATTAACTTTTAAACATTTAATAATGATTATGATTTGACCCACCCCATGCATTCCCAACCCGTCGTCCGAATCAAGTCTTAGGATATGTTTGAAAGTTTATAATAGAACAGATTGGAATGAAACAAAAAGGTGAGGATTTGAATAACAAGTTATGTGTTGTTTCATTTTTTCCCAAATTTCTTAATTTGGAAGGATAAAAACTTTTAGGTTAAAATAGTGACTTGGTCTCTTAACTTTATTTATTATTTCTATTTGGTCCCTTAAGTTTAATATGTTTTAAAATTATCATTTAAGTTTTCAAAACATTTCATAAACATCCATTTTATGTGAATTTTGTTAAGAAATAAACACAGTTAATTTTTATTACTAATTTGGCAGGAACATAAGTTTCTATTATAATTTAAGAGATGATTTAATATCCAATTAATATTTTTGAAAAAAAAAATTGAAGAAAGAAATAAGAAGTTAGTGAAAGAAGATAGATTCAAGATATTCACCACTCACTGGCCATTCCTTTACCTGAATATTGCATAAGTTGGACTTGCCAGAAAAAGAAACATTTGGTTAATCAGTCCCAGTTTGGAATGCCTAATATTCCTCAGATATTGGATAACATTGATTAATATTATAACCACAATGAGAAGTAAATGCAATGCAAGAAAATTATAGGCATATTATACGATGACAAAATGATTATGAGCGAGCCAAAGAAGGGTGACCCAATCGTTATTATTGTGAATTGCCTTGACAATATTAGATTGGGTTGGGATGTGATTTGTGTCACATAATACTCTTCTAAGCATTGTTAGAGGAGGTAACCCAATTTTCGTATTATTAATTCTACACTTGACCATTCTTACTCTTTCTTTTCCATTTCCAAGATGCAAAAACCTTAGTGGAAACAAAAGGTAACTTGGATTTCATTTACAATAAAAAGAAAATCCCATCTTTTTCTTCTATTTTCATTTTTGCTTTGGATTTGTGAGGTGGGACATATGGTTATGGATTGCTTTACCAGAACAATGTTGTTACCGATGCAACTCTTGTGAGGAACACAATAATGTTGTTGTTGATTATAGTGATCAATTAACTAGTTTTTGGCACATGAATTACAATCCATAAGGTCCCAATGCTTATAAACCTCCCTAGAACCAAACAAGAACTCATTACTCCAATTGTTGTTGTTGTTGGTCATGGTGGTGGTGGTGGTGTTCAGCAACAACCATGAGGTAGCCTTGTCTTCATCCCCTTCATCTATAACCTCCTCCTCCTCTACATTGTTGCCTCCAAGAGCTAGAAATCCATCATCTTTATTGGCAGCATACCCTATATGAATGGTAGAAGAAAGTCTATAGATGAAAAGCATGGGAATATACAATGTTATCTCTGTAAGATATATAGAGTTACATTGACTTCACCAAGCACAGTGTAGGATGGATGAACCATCTCTATAAGGCATAGAGCGAGAGAGTTGAAACAAAGTTCAACCAAAGTTATTGGGAAAGCCAATTGGTTACAATTTTCTTTCTCTCTTTTTTTTTTTAAAAAAATTTTAGGCAAATATTAATTTAGCATCAAATCATCTCAATTACAATTAAAAACATATATTGTTGTCACATCAACATTAATAGTTAACGACATTAATTTTTCTTTTAATAGAATTCATTTAAAATGATTTTTTATGAAATGTTTTGAAAGCTTAAGTGAGAATTTTAAAACATTTCAAATGTAAGGGATCAATTTAAATATTAAATGAAGTTGAGGGATTAAGTCACTATTTTAACCAAAATTTTATTTTTTGATGACTAGGAGAGGTTTCATATCCTTCATTTACCATCTATCCAAACACATCATTAATAAAATATTTCTCAAATTAAATTCCAAAATGTCCTTCTCTATAATTTTTTTTGGTTTCATTAAATTCTTTCATTCAATCAAACAAACACCATACTCAACATTAGCAACAAAAACAATCATCAAAATACTACTAAAAGCCAAAAAAAAAAAAATCCAATGAAGCTTAAAATTACTAACACATGAACAAAACTAAGCACAAAACACCTAACCAATATCCACATTAGTAAAAGATTTATCTTTTGCCATCTTCAAATCTCTAGACGAAATCCGCATCAGTGACAATGGAGGGTTTGCAACCCACCCCTCAAGGCACATCCTTTTCTCATCATCTATGATAACCCAATTTACAACACAATTTCCTTGTTGTGATACCAAGGATAAAGAAACACCAGAAACTGAGTTAAGTATACGGATGCTAATAAGAATTAAATTAAGGTAAAAATTGTTTGGTGCTTACTATCAAATTCTTCATAAAAGTATTTTAAGAAAATATCCAACAACGTAGAGTTAAACTCTCAAACAACTACTTATTATGCCTATATTTAGAAAACTTATTTCGAACATGTAAAAGTTTGACCTAAGTTATTTTACTAATAAAATATGAAAATTTGTTTATATTTAAATTTTAAATTCTATGAAAATTTAAAAGGAAAAAGGTTAAATTGGAGTCTGGCCAAATTATCACATTACGCGCTCTACTTTAATTATCCAATTTCCCTTTCTTGTGTGTTCACCAATGCACTCGATACTATATATTTCCTCAAAAGATTCCTTCCTTTGTAGCTAAATCAACTGAGGCACCATTGCTTGTAGCCAAGTGAGAATCTACATATGTAAAGCCCACAATCTCATACTTTAAAGAACGGAGAAGAACAAGTAAAGTATGTAATTTGTTCTTTATTTTTATATTTTGTAATAATTTGATCTCTTATAAATTTAAATTTATCTAAAAATAATCTCTCATAAATTCAAATATTACAAATTTAACCCTTCATTTGTATTAATGAATAACTAATTTTACATAAAATAAGATTTTTGATATATTAATTTATTACAATTATTTATGAAAGATCAAACTGTCACAAAAATGTAAAAGTTATGAATCAATTTGATACTTCTTTCAGAGAATAATATTATTTTGATTCTTAATTTATTATTAAAATATTATTTTGATCTTTTTTTTTTATTTTAGATTTTAAAATAGTTTAAAATTTTTATATAATTATCATATGTAATTCTAATATAGATTTCCTCCTTTGGACTATTGGATCAATAATTACCTCATGTGATCACTAGTTTTTAATGATCCAATGACTAGTGCTATGTACACAGTAGAAAATTTGAATTTTATATAATCCTTCAAATTAGGTTTTATTAATTTGTCTCGATGGATTAAAAGTGATAAATTTTAATTAATAAAAAAATTATTTAAAATATAAAATAAATAAAAAACTAAAATAATAATTTAATAATAAATTAAGCATCAAAATAATAATTTCCACTTCAAGAATGCGAAGAAGGCAGCGAAGACGAATAAATTATAGCGTGTGGATCGATGGAACATATTCCAACTTAAAGCTTCAAACTCACAATGCTAAGATAGGTACCATTTTCTGACTTAGCACCCTCGTGTGACTGCTTTCTAGACACTGTATTCACATGGCATTACGGGTTCTTCGGCCTTTTTGAGTAAAGGATGCTTCCAATGTCATGCACACCAATTCACATCAAACCATGTGTTAAAAAGACAGAGATAAATCTAAAATTTGATTATATATGAGGTGAAGATATTTGATTTTAGGATTTGAATTATGAGAACAAATTCTTACGATATCAAATGGTGAATTCTTATTAATTGAGACAATAAAATTATGGTGTTATTTTTTGTGCATTTATAATTTTAAGTGTACTATTGCATATAGTTATAATATAGGAATATAATTATAATAATATCAATTCAAAAAATAATATATTATAATTATGTTTCTATATTATATCTGAATATATTAGTATACTCAAACTTGTAAATACACCAAAAATCTTACTTAAAATTATATATAAAAGTTACAATTTTTAAAATTTTAAATGAATAATAGTACTCCACACCCCCTTGAATTTATCCGGAACAGTGGTATTTCTGAACTTTTAAACTTGTCCAAGTATAATATTAAATAAGAATTGAATTTGCTGTTCTGATTACACCTAAATATGAAGAAAAAACAATGTGTGCCATGCTGGTGCAAAAATAGTTCTTTTCCAAAAAAGTTTAGGTACAATATTACTGTGTTGACACAAAAATTAAATTAATCATAAATGATATATAAATATGTTAATCTAATTTTTTTCAAAAAATGTCTATTCAAAATTTATTTCTAGCAATTTTTTATGGAGTGAACTTTTTAAATAATTATTGCGATTTCGTAAAAATTTAAATTTTCTTAATATTAAACGTATCTTGAAATTCATAATTTAACAGTTGATGTATTAAGTGAGTTATTAAAGGAAGAATCAAATCCTCTTTATAAAATTGCCCTTTAAAAATAGTGTTCTTCAAGAATTAAACCACTATGAAAAGGATCTGGCTTTTTCCAAAAAAAAAAATCAGAATGTTCGCTTATAAATAAAATTAGAATTATTCTTCATTTGCAGTGGAGGATAACTGTCATAAATAATTAAGTATAGCATCTAGTAACCATGAAGTTAGATGCAGATATCACTTTCTAGATCATTCATGTTTAATCCTCTTCACAAGTTATATTCCCTCCTCCTTTTCCTTTTCTTTTTTTAACTTAAAGCTTTTGTATGTGTGAGTGTGTCTATAAATATGTGTGTGTGTCATTCCTTAACCCATCTGCAAGTTCTTCCAATAGTTAAGCTCTGATCAAGAAAATCTTCTTCTGGGTGTCTTCTTCTACAATTCATAGGTTAATTTGTTCTCAGAGCCATGAGTGAGATCAAATATGGCTACCCTTATCCTGCTCAAGGTTCTAACTTAAACCTCTTCTCTCAAATAATAGACTTCAATTGTGAGAAAAGGGCCAAAGAAGCCCTTCTTCACCCCCCACCACACACACACACACATACATCTGCTTTTTTGAGTTTTCCTTATGTCTTATTATGTTTTTCTCTCAATATTATTATTAGGGAAAATTTATTTTTGCCTTATAATTTTGCTCAATTTTTAATTTCATCCCTATACTTTAAAAGTTTATAGTTAAGTCCTTATAGTTTAATGATTTAAAATTCAATCCCTATTACAATACTTTCTGTCAATATTTTGATATATATATATATATATATAAGAGTTAATTTTATTATTATCTATTTTTATTTATATTGTTAAAATAAATTATATATTTAGAGTATTAAAATAATATATAATTAGTTATATCACCAAAAGTTAAATAAAATACTTATATAATTTTAAATATAGAGACTAATTTAAGCATTTGTAATCTATAAGGATTTAATTACAAATTTTTAAATTGTAGGGACTAAATTAAAATGGACTGAAACTATTATCACCAAAAGTATAACTTTTGCTAATTTTTTAATTTATTGTTACGGCAATAGAACTAGTAGTTGCCACTCATATTCCTTTTTTTCCTCTTTTGCTAATTGAACCATTTGTTTGAAGTTGAAATGATCTCTCTCAATTTGTATGTGTAATTAGTGCTAATAAGTTTTGTATTATTGCACTTAGCTCCTTATCAAGGGCCCCCTCCGGTGGCTGCGCCTCCACAGTATTACGCTGCTCCACCGCCCCCAAAAAGAGAGCCAGGTTTCCTTGAGGGTTGGTAAGTCATCTTGCCTTTCAATTAACCGAATATTAATGCTATGAGTTTCTTAACGCTTCAAGCAATTTTTATTATTAATATCATTATTATTATAAAAAAATTAAGTAAATTCTGTCAATTAATAATTAATTAATCAATGTAAATAAATATATAAATATCTCATAGATTTTTCTTAATGAAATCCACTTCTAAACAATTTCTCAAGTTGTGGTATAATATATAAATTCGGATCCTCTGCATTTTATTTTTTGTAGTCCAAATTTGATGGACACTGTTAAAATAATTATACAGATATAAAAATTTACATTTAAAATTGAGTTAACAAAATTAGTGACTTTTAAGAATTTAAAATTGAGCATAGTTAAAATAGTCTAATAATAAGACTCTTTATTCTCATCTGAATGGTTTCATACTCGAATTTTAATAAATATAAATACTATAAATTAATATATAATAGTAAGTATAAGAAAAAATGAATCTGAAATCAATAACCTTGATCATACGGTTAGAATTCGCCTGCTTGAATTGTAGGCAATCTGCCTGTGTAATATATAGATACATTATATGTATTTCAGAATTTCTTTCATCTTAAATAACTGACATATTTATTTATAATTTATATAATCGAAAATATGAGATAAATTTAGTCTAAAAAATTTGATGGAGTGACTCAACATAAATGGATCCATAAGTAAATCTTCTTTTTTAAAAACAATATTATTAATAACACGTTATTGATAATTAATGTATTATATTATTCATTTTACAAATCAAATTTATGATATTAATTTCTTGTTCTTGTGTCCAAATATGCAGCCTAGCAGCTTTGTGTTGCTGTTGCCTATTGGACGAGTGCTGCTGCGACCCAACTATTGTTTTCGCTAGTTGATGCTACTAACCAAAACACACACACACACTTATTGTAATCATATTCATTGCCTATTGTAGAGGATCCTATTCTCACTATATACTAATAAATTATTTTATGTTATTGTAATATGTCAACAACAGTCTTTTCCAGATTCCACTTATCACAAAACACAAAATGGGAATCAAGTTTTTTCTTGACCTTGTTATTTGGACACATGCCCTTGATAGTAATTTTCCAAATAAATATATTATTATGGGCATGGATGTCTTTTGCCAGACGAAAGATTTGCTCTGTTAGGCTTGTTTATATATTAAAAAAGTAAATAAATTTGGAAAGACTATGGAAGAAAGCTAAGGGCTTACTTGACGAGGATGAAGATAAGTTTGACAAGTATTCGTAATAAAACTTCATATCCATTAATAACAACTTGATGGATATTTAATAAAAATTATAATAATTATATTATAATTTTTAAATCATACAGATTAAATTAAATATAATTTAAATATATATATCTAATATCTTTATTTAAAATATATTTTTAAATTAATAAAATTAATTTTAATATAAATTTGTATTATTTTTATTATAATCATTAATAAAATATGAGAGAGGGGGGAGGGGGGGTTGAAGCGAAAAAGTAACAGGAGAGGGAATTTATTAGGGATCATCTGTAAAGGAGAGGCGTGTAGCCAAAAATGACTGAAGGAAGTCCTTTGGCTCGCGTGAATGTGCTTATCATGCACCATTAAGACAAATTTGATCACGAATTTTATATTCATGTGATTTTAACACAAAAAACCACTTTAAGCATATAATAGAATAACAAAAATGATGGCGAATATAAGTTGTTAAATGTCTGTAAATGACAAACAAGTTAAAAAAACTGTGTTGACAATGCAAGTAGTTTGAAAATTGCAAAATCCAATGATTGAAATTAATTGCAATGTCACCCATATTAATTTTTAGTTGACTGTCAACAATTTGGAATAAAAAATAGGCATTAAATTTTTATATTTACAAAATTTCTCCATAGATTGAATCATCTTTCTCAAATCTTCATTTGCTTGTGAGATTGAAATCTAACCAATTTGCCACTCCTTAATGGATATGAATTTTTCATTCCAATCTTTAACTTTGTTTCATAAATATAGCGAAATCCTCTTCGCTTCCATAAATATCACATGGGTTTTAAGTATTAGATTGAGGTATGTGTGGAAATCACAATTTTGCTCGGAAAGAAGGTTGTATTAGGACTCAAGCAGTCAATTGTTTACTCATCATTTAGAATCTAGTAGATGATATTGTTCATTATGATTAATTAACTATTCATAACAAACAATTAATTGTTATGACGAGTAATCAACCACTATTAATGATCAATTAACCATTATGCTAAATAACTAACTATTCACGATAAGTAATTAGTGGCTCATGATGAATAGTCACCGTTCATTTCCTAAAACTCTATTTTCATGGCCCTAGAGGCATCGTCTACTTAGACTCTATGGAGATAATTATTTCATATACCAACGATAATAAATGAAACATAAATACAGATGCAAATATTTTACAAGTTATTTTTGACATTGGATGAGATATTCTGTCTTTTATGGTTGCTTGATGAAATAATAAGAATGTTATGAATTATGAGGACAATAGCAATCTTCATGGTTCCCACGCAATTTAGACAAATTATTGGGCTACTACGTCATTTTTTTGGTGGTACTATGAGTTACTATGTAATTAAATTGATAAATTTCAAATTTTAAAAAGCCTTCTACACAAGGTCTAAAACTTATTGCCTTTTTGTCACCTAGCGTTTGCGTGTTATACTTTTATTGGCCCTCCTCACTTAATTGTATCCAAACAACTAGATTTATATAAGTTGTCTGGAACGATTACATTACAAATTTACAATGAGTTTGTCATCAAAATTGTACTATAGAGTAATACGTGAGTTTTCAGACTGAGTATATAAGGCGGTTTCGCGAGCTTCTTAGTAGATTCTCAAATATAATTATAACACATCGAGGAATTTCTAAAAGCCAGTGATATAATGTTAATTCGTTTAAAAACCATATATTATAATATTCTTAGAGAATCTCACTGCAAACCCCCTTTTGATCTTTCAACAGTGACCCAATATATTGATGGACTTTTGTAGAGATTTTTGTATTAATTCAGTCTCAAAAGTCTAATTTCTTTCATTTTTAGGTACAAAAATGATTCAGGCTAAAGAGAAACAAGAAGAAAAAGCGGGCTAAAATTATTAACTTTGGAAGAATAAAATATTATATAAGGTTGACACGAACATAAACTTACAAATGCTCAAATTAAAAGAGTGACTACAATAGAATTTTTCTTAATATAAAAAGTGAAATGATAAAGCAACGAGCTCCATGCTGCTGCTTTTTATCAATTTTATCGATGTCAACAAACTCCAAACTCGTCAAGGCTAAATCTTTGTTTAAGTCAACTTTTTAAACTGTATACTGCCATCAACAAATCTACTAACTCAATGCTCAAAAACATATGGAAGTTAATATAACTGTCATTCATGGAAAAGGAAGACAATGAAAAGTCAATAGTCAATACTACCTCTTCCATCGCATAATACTAAGATAAAACTAAAAATGTAAACTGTACAAGTTGAAGCTGTTCCCAGAATTGAATTAAAAAAGGAAAAAAGAAAAAAATTGATGGATCCATATATTCCCTGCCAGGAGGAAACAAAAAATACACAATGAAAGAATAGGTTCATCTTTTATCACAATCTCCATTTTCCTCAATTTCTATGCTTCATGAAGCCTCCATTTCTGAAGTTTCTGGTTCTTTTATAATTGACAACTGATTTTCGGTTCATTCGATCTGTTTTTTTCAACTCCAGTCATTGAAAACCACATGATAAAAATTCTAACGTCTACTGTGAGACATTCTTGAAAACCGAAGGAAGAGATAATGTGAGTAGGACGTTTCTATAGATGAAATCTGCATACTGCCAGTCACAATGAAACCAAAAAGGTGTCCTTTCATCATTAAATCCTAAGGTAACCCCCTCTCCCTTGATCTCCAACGTGGAGAGGCCTTCTGAGGAATGACTTCCTATTGAGCGACCAGCTTCTTCCAAGAACATTCTTTTTTCGCCAAGCAGCTATACGGCTATAAATAGCTGGGAAAAGGAAGCAAAGTAGTACAAGAAATAGGAAAAAAACAGTGAGTAGGATGACATTGCGAAAACCATCCTTAAGCTCTGGATTGTCTTGCCCTGTCCATGGAACTCCTCCAACATTCATGCCAAAAACTGCATCAAGAGAAAGACCAAGAATCAAATTCATACAATAGCACCTATATGGATGTGTGAATAATATGAGTCAAAGAGAGTCAGATTGCCAACCTCCTGTAATGATAGATAATGGCAGGAATATGATTGAAAGGAATGAAAGATAGTAGAGTTTCCTGTTTATTTGCTCTGACTGCCAGCTGTCAAGACCAGCCTGAATTGCTGTGACACGATTTACTATAAATCCCACATTCTCCTTCAATCTCTTTAATCTTCCAATTAATTCTTCAAGAGAGTTAATGTCTTCATTGGCAAACCATCGTTTCGAAGAGCATTTTTCTTTGACCCGTAAAAATATTTGTTCTCCATTAGAAATCACCTGATTAAAGTTAAGAAAGCAATTCCAAAATGTAGTTTAGTTCACACAAATTTGCTTTTATGACTAAAGTCAGAACAAATCAGACGGGAATGGTAATATCTTCCCGGTCATGTGAGATCCCTCCTGTTCCTAAGCAAAACTTTAGTGTTATATTTATTAAAAATGGTAAACAAACAAACATTTACACTCTCTTTTTTTCTTTTTTGTTTTTTACTTCTACATTTTTCCAAACAACACCCAAAAGGCATTTTCAATATGCAATTCCGTTCTAATATGCCTGATGAGGCAAAACAGAAGAAGCGCTGTATAATTCTTCGCAAGCAAAATTGTGTACATACTTTCGTACATACTCTAATTTCTTCTGTGTTACTAAAGATGAGACACCCCTATAGAATCTAGATTTCATTTAACAGATTCCAGTGGGACCCACAACCCTTATGTTGGACGTCATACCTATTCATTTTAAATTGCCTTATGAACTTGACAAATGAAATTACATTCCGTCATTCAAAGGGCCTTCCTCAATGAGATTAATCTGAACCCCGTAATTTCTTCTTTCCAGGCTCTTTTATTGCTTTGAATCATCATGAATCCAATTCAGCTAGTATAATCAAAAGTAACTTAACAAAAATTATGGATTATCATCAAGTACACAAGGATTTCTCACAAGATGTCCTTGCCATTAAAGAAAATAATGGGACTAGAGTACCACCTGAAGGAGACGCTGCAAGTTAAGATGCAGTTTGGGAAATCTTCTATCATCTAGCATTTGCTTCTTCAAATCAAAACCACCTGCAATTGGGCAGAATAGTTGACCCTAGATTCAATTCCATGAAACAATTTGAAATATGGTGTTAAGGAACTGGTACAGAAGTAAAATGCACATAAACAAAAAATTTTAAGAGTTTAACTTAATCAGACGCTAGTTTTTCAAGATAAAAATAATTTACAACCTGTCCAAACATTCTTGAAGATAAACTTGTAGATCACACAAAATCAAATGCTGCATAAACATTCGTTGGAGCTGCTTGATTTACTGATATCTTGGATTTCCAATTCTTTGGGTATTAAATACTATGGTACAAGATGTATGAATATCTAAGATTTGCATGTTTGGTATAACAACTTATAGTGTTATCGTAGAAATGACACAATTGGTCATTGCTATTGGTTGATAAAACCTGATAGAAGGGGATGTTAAATACCCACCTGGTTTAGAAGAGGCAAGAGATACCTATAATTCGTGGCAGTCATATACCCGAGAGGGTTCTTGGATGCTAATGTCATAACCGAAACCCGTCTACCAAACAACAATACATATATTGTGCATCTAACATATTCCAGAACCCTAGGTGCCTAAATAAAAAGAAACATTATACCTAGCAGTCTCTTGTAAACATAAACAGAAATTTATCCAAGAGTTCTTCGCATAGCTCTGGCTTTTGACACGGTGAGCATCAATATAAACAATTATTATCTCAACATCCATTCAAACATAACTTCTTTCTGTAACATATTACATTATAAGAAGCCTTAATTAGGCTTTCCTTGCCGGTGCTCAAAAACCACTTTACTGCTAAAATTTGCTTCAATACATTTGAATATTCCATTTATTGCTCACAAATTCTTAAATTTCGAAATAGCAAATACACCTTAAATGTGAGTTGTCTATGCAGTTCTACAAATTAATTCATCTATATTTGGGATTATATTCAATTAAATTGTTAAAGTTTAATATATTATCACCAAATGTATTAGAATCAGAACTTGGTTACTGTGTGTCTGCTGTTGAATGAGGTCAATTAATTATGATAGAAAATCAGATGACATCGCTTAAATAACCTTAACCCTTCAACATCAAAATAGTCCATGTACGAATAACTCTTCTCAACAGTCCACCAAAGTCATTTAACAGAACAAGTGACTAACTACCTAGAGGAATACTACCAGCCACCAACAACCACATAAACAAGAAGATTACATAAAGCTGATAATAAATTATCTTAAAATAGCGGCAGCAATAGCAAATAAACTTCTAGTTGTGTTCAATTGCAAGAGAATTAGGGGTGGGGGTCAAGCTGTCATTAACAGAAATTACCTTTATCCAAGTCAAGCTCCACAGGGTCCAACTCCATCTCAAGTTTCGTTACAAGATCTTGAAGCTGATCTACATGCGTGTCAATTATATGAACTACAAGATTTGAGACAGATCTAGGCACGGGATTGTCAGCTTCCTCGGAGTGATTCATAGTCAATAAGAATTCAAGAACATGCTCCTTGATCACAATCCCACTCCCCTGCTTGTGCTGATCTCCAAAATAAGGGGAACTTTCCACGCTAGGAATCTCAGAAAGAAGAGACTCTCCCATCCGTGAGAAACCTAATCTGGGAACACGTCCTAAAGACACCGTAATTACTGAATTTTCAGTAACTCTAGCAGCAATTCTAAATGTAAAGTCACTGGAGGGAGGACCAGGTGAATTAACCCTGAAGACAAGTGCCCCGTCAACATGTGCACAAAAGGGTCCATTGCTGACAAGTGAGAGAATGTCCTGGAGTTTCAAAGGAGGGCAAAGAACACCAATTAGATCCTGTGCTGACTGTGATAACTTTTGATTTCCCTTTGGGAGTTCCACATGATACCAAGAAAACTCATTCCCTCTTCCATCTGCTACCTCTGATTCATTGCTTCCCCTTTGGTAAAGGTCCGCCAGATCCCATTCCTTATTAAAAAAGTTCCCCATGCCATCAAATATATAAGCTCTCTTCTTCACCAAACCTGCAGGTTGGGATGGATAGATTTGGCGCGCCCTTAGAGGCATGCTCGCAGAAGGTTCATTGTCCATTGCCTCGGCCTCCCCATTCACCATAACTCTATGATTAGCTAGTTCCATAACTGGCTCCAGCTATACTAAACAACGCTTCCAATAACTAAACAAAAATATACCAAACAATATGACCCACAAACTCAATTGAATAATCCAGTGCAGCTCAATATTCAGTTGATTTAAACAGCCTGGAAAAAGCAAGTAAAACCCAGAAGCGACAGAGGCAGACTGACGCACTCAGCACTCAAACAAATTCCACCATGCGAACTAAGAAGCCACCGGCAAGATTACCACCACACCGATCACTAAACCCTGAAACATAATTGCAAGCTTTCAGATTCTTTCAGAACTCAAAAAGTTCAACTGTAAGATCTACAGCAGAATGCAGCCTTAATCCAAATACAACATAAACAACAAGCACAATTCGATGGCACAGTAAATGCAGAAACGTGAAAGAAAAGTGATTCACCTCGCTGAATATCGAAAATTTAGCAAGCCAAGACCTATTCTATAAGACCCACATCAAAATCGTCAAAGCCCAGAAGATTCAAAAGGTGAGTTAGCATAGATTGAACTCGTTCAGCAGCAACGAAAATTGAATGCTTCAAAGAAAAGAGAGGTTTGTGAAGAGAATAAAATACAGACAAAGGTAGAAATTTACAAAGCCGATTCAAAGCTGTTAAAGGATGGAACAAAGTTCCTCGGTTGTTAGTTGGTACCTTCTCAGAAACTTCCCGTCCGATCTGGTAGCGGCGATTTTTAAAAAGCATGGCCCAGATACACGTACTTCAAATATTAAATTTGAAATCTTATCCAATTAAAAAAATGGAGTCACATCGAAACACGTTTGTTTCTCTATTCTCTAACTAGCATCGGTCATCCTCAAGGTGTATTTGGTTCTCTATTAGAATATAGGATTTAGGGTAAAGTTAGTTACAACTTTCTTATCTTTTCCAATTTGTAAGTGATGTATAGATGATTAAGGATAATAATTCAAATTATATAATTTAATTTAAAAATTATATATTTAATTGCGTTATTAGAAAATCACATATTTATTGTGTTTTAGGGTAAAGTTAGTTACAACTTTCTTATCTTTTCCAATTTGTAAATGATGTATAGTTGATTAAGGATAATAATCAAAATTATATAATTTAATTTAAAAAGTATATATTTAATTGTGTTATTAGAAAATTACATATTTATTATGTTTTAATTAGAAAATACTATATCAAATATATAAGAAATTATGTATAAATTTTTTAATATTTTTGCTGTATATTAAGTTATAACATATATGAAAACCATATACTTATTATATTTTAATTAAAATATAACATAACAAAGATATAAAATTTGCATATAATTTTTTTTCTTTACTTTAAGTGAAAAGGTAATTTAAACATATTTTTAAAATTTATTAAAATAATGCAACAATTTTTTATTTTTGAAAATTTTTTAAAAGAAAAAATTATTTTATATTTTTTGCCTAATTTAAGTTTTTAAACTAAACTATTATTTATTTAAAATTTCTTTAAGTAAAAAATAGTATGAATTTAAGTTAATGAAAAGTATTTTAGTAAAAAATGTTTTAAAGTAGAATAAAAGATAAAATAATTTTTTATTTTAAGGATATTTTGTATTTATCAGGAAAAAAGAAGAAAAATCAATGTAATTTATTTAGGTGAAAAAAACACAACTTAGCTTTACATCTTGCATCTTTTTTATTCATTAAACTAAATTGATGATATACAATTATTAATAACTTCAACATGCATTAAAGTGATATTGATTTTCTAATTTTTTTTAAATAATATTATAAAAAATTAAATAATAATTAATTAATTTTAGAAAATAAAAAAGAGACAGTGATAAATTGAACGATATCCTAATATTAATAATTAACCATTTTACTATGAATTGAACTCATATTTGTTCTACTTTTTTTATATTGAAGTAGGTTTTGGGTCAAAAACACCCGTGGGTTCTAGAGTCATATTAAGAAATTAATTAGTTTAATGGCTGTTTAACTCAATATACAAATTTAAATTATTAATTATAACAGTTAAGATTATAGTATGATAAATTGCATTTATGTAATGTAGTTGTATTGAAATAAGATTGTACATTGTAACCAATTTAAAATCTAGATAAGTAGCGTTAATTTATCTAATTAGTTTCTTTTTTTATTGTAGTGTAAAATATTCATAAAGCGAGATTGAAAAGTAGAATAAGAAGAAATAAAGAGCTTCCCAAATATCTCAGTTTAAGTGGCACTTTTGCGTTGAAGTGATTTAATATTTATAAATTTGATTTATATTTAGGATTAGATTTAGGTATAATTCTTTATATCTTTGATATCAAGTTTTGTAATTAGCCTATGATAAGTCTATGATTAATTATTAATAATAATATTAAAAATGCATAATTTAATTCAAAATTATATGGTTATCTACAGTAATCATTCAAGAAAAGAGTCAAACTTGGTTCAACACTTATACTGTATAACAATATGATCATAAATTGTCCATGTTAAATTAATTCATTTGTTGTCTCACTAATATATTAATTAAGGATTAAGAGAGACTAAATATGTACAAAATAAAAATTACTAAAACTAATTTAGATTGAATAATTTGAATGATAAAATTGTTACAAAATATAAAAATAAGAGACTAATTTAATAAATTTTTCGTAGTCATACACATATAGTATTATTATTAAAAAAATCAAATATTCATTATGTTTTAATTAAAAATAAATAATAAATATAATAAGTACATATAAAATAAAATTTATACTTGCTTCTTTTTTTCATTATGTTTTTTTTAATGTTTTATGCTGAGAAGTTTGTTTGTTTGGTCTGTTTTATTTAGTTAGTCATGTATTTTTTATGGATATCAATAAATATATAATTGCTTAGCACTGTGAAACAGCAATACTGGGCCATTGCGTGTAATAAACTACCTCATGTATCCGTGTCCATAACTGCCCAAGTTGGCTTGCGGCCCAATTTATTTTGTTTTCATTTTTTTATTATATTTTAATAAGGGTAAAAATAATATATATATATATATATATATAACTTTTTACTTATTTGATTGGGACAACAATAACATGTCTAAATTTGTATATTCATTTCTACAGAGTTGAAACTAATATTGTGAATAAAATTTGGATGTCCTACAATAGTACTTTCTCTAATTAAATCCAACAATTAATATTCATTGATACAGAGAATCTAATAATTCACATTTAAAGTTGAGTTATCAAAATTGAAAATCTTTAAAAATTGAGTTGGTAATTTTTAAGAATTTGATTTCACAACTATAAATAATTTAAAACTTTGGTCCAACGACTTAAATTTTTATTGCTGAAAAATACTATTGAAGGTGATCCTCTTCTAACAATAATTTATTAAGATTTCTCATAGTTTCTCCTTTAAAAAGTATTGATACAAGTAATGAATACAATACATGAAACATATCAATTTTAAAAAATTTAAAATATAAGTATAAATATATAAGTGTATATAATGTAATAAGATTATATTAAATACGATTTCTATACATTATAGAAATATCAAATCGTGTATTATATCCTATACGGTATGCATACATCTTTATGAATATAATATACGTTTTAGGTCTCTCCTTCCGAATTTTTTAGAGATGGCAAAACCCTATTACATTGATCTTCTAGAACTGGTTTGAAAACTCATTTGGGCTCCAAACTTAAATCGAACAGAGAGGAGAAACTATCGAATCATGAACCCTGTAAATCATTTGGGCTGAATTGGGCTTGGGCCGGTACATCATTATTTATTATTTTAAAATTTGGGCCAAGGGTAGGCCCATATTTAATATAGCCATATATTTATTTTGTGAACATCCCATCCTCACTTAACTCCAAAATTCGAACTGGAGAATGAAATCTTGATGTGAAAGAAAAAATGGGTATACAGTGCGGAGACTCATGTTAATTCATTTTTCAAATGTATTTTATTATTTAAATATATCTTATATATTTTAGAAAGAAATTATACTTTTAGTTCTTATCATTTCATTTAACTATTAATTTGATTTGTATAATTTAAACAATTTGTAGTTAAATCTTTAAAAAAAAATTTTTTTTAATTGATAAGTCCCTGCCATTTGTACTAATATTTTATAATATATATGAGTTTATTTTATTTTATTATTTATTTTTATCTCATTTTATTGATATAAATTATATATATTTAAGGTGTTAAAATAGTATACTGTTAGTTTTATCAGCAAAATTTTACACAATCATAACCGTAGGAACTAAATTAAATTATTTTTCAAATTATAAAAACTTAATTACAAATTTTTAAACTATATGGATTAACGTAAAAATTAAATAAAACTATAATGGACTACAAGTACAATTTTTCCAATATTTTATCGACACATCTTCTGCAAAACTACAGAAGTTTGGTCATTAGAATATTCAGACCCTGTGGAAGAATGGGCTACGGCTTATCAAGAACAGCGAGATTGATTGAACATGAATGGTAGCTTTGGTAAGAGACAAAAATTCACACGACAAAACATGAATGGCGTTGCTTTGCCGGATAAGGTTGCACTATCTGACATTTTAACTTTCCATATCCCATCACATCATAAGTGTAAAATTTTTATAAACTAAGGAAAGAGAAAGTAAATAAAAATCCAAAATATGTATTATGTACATATCTTTTATTTTGGTGCATGCTGTCGTCAGCTTTAAAGATATACATACTACGTACTATAAAGGCTTTCATTTCCATCGGCATTTCATTTCGACAAAATATTGTTAATGAGATACTGTACTATAATTTTTCATTCAAATTATTTTTATTATAGTTTGACATAAAAATAAATTACGTAAATAAATGATATCTTAATATTGAAATGTATATAAATTTTACTTAGAATATATTTTTTAATCAAATTCATATTATACTAAAGTTGTCACCTTATTTATATGGTAAAAATTGTGTAATAATGCTCGGTGGTTAAAAAAAATATATCAAATTAATCTGATTAATTTAAAACTTTTATTGGCCAGTCCTCAAGTATAGCTGCCTCAATTCATTATTAAATTATATTAATATAAAAATGTGTGAGTAAATTAATTACATTTTTATTGACAAACCCACTTTTGGTCCCTCTCTCATCCCCCATTTCTATTTTGGTTGGTCCTTTAGTCAATCTCACGTCTAAAAGCAAGAGCACTAATTTGTTGTTTGTTTTTATTGGCTCCTTGATTGTTATTTCAGTTCAAACGGAGCCTTACCTCATTGCCACACATAATTGAAACAAAACATGGATATGGCTTACAAACTCTAGATGAACTAATCTCTTATCGAGTTTTCAATAGTTTAGAGCTATAAATGGCTGCTCACCAAGAGCCAGAGTTGAGCTTTAATTTTGGTTGGAGTTTTACTAATGTCACTGTTATAATATATGTTATTGTAATTTTTTAATAAGATAAATATTAAAAAGTTGTTCTTTAACCATATTATCTCATTAAGGAGTAGAGAACAAGTTCGTTGAGGTGGCTTTTATGTTGCCCCACTTAATTAGGTCAACCTACTTCATTAATCATATTTCAGAAAAAATGAATCGTTACCGATAATGGTGAACCCACATAATGACCTTTGGTGGCGAAAGAGAAACAAAACATGTGTAGTTCAAGACTTTAAACTTCGTCTTCATTTATTTTGAGACGACAATTTTGAATACACTAAATTTCATGATTGGCTTTGTGTACACTTGAGGCTTATGGGCTAATAAACAAACAAAAATGTAGGAAGATATTTCATATATTATCATCTTCATTACAATATATGTGTTACATTAATATTTGATATATGTTTGGTGTCATTTAAATATATTAAGATAAATAAATGATATTCAATTAAATGACATTTTATATTATTTTTAATTTTATTAAATGTTTTGTTTTTAACCCTTAACTTTATTTAATTTTAATTTGATTATATTTTCCACCTCTTGTGCCACATTTATTCCTTAATTTTATTTTGTTTTGATTCACACCTTTTAACTTTTGAAAACTACTGAAATTAACCCTTCCCTCTAAATTATAGGAATTGTCCAATTTGATGGTCTTGTTATTTGGAAGCAATTCAATTTTCTTCTACTTCTATCTTTAATTTATTCCAATTGTATGGAGGAAAAAATGTCATGCTATGCACCATTGATAGAGATATATTATAAATAG
The DNA here is from genome assembly GCA_037074485.1 of Delonix regia. Lineage (NCBI taxonomy): Eukaryota > Viridiplantae > Streptophyta > Magnoliopsida > Fabales > Fabaceae > Delonix > Delonix regia. The sequence continues at coordinate 26,987,512 of CM073450.1, read as the reverse complement.
AAGGCACTTTAAAAAAATATTAGAGGCAGTAACATCTCACCATCGTTATACCATAGTATAACAACGATTACAAACCATTGTTAAATTATAGCACAACAACAATAAGATATAATTATAATTTTAATGATGGATGATTAGTTAAAATTATGGTTAAAACTTCCAAGACTAATGGTTCAACAACAAATTATATAATCGTCGCTAAATGTCTTAGACACGATAAAACCGCCGCTAAAAGTCATTAGAACACAATATTTTTTTTTTGGTGATGAGAATGACAACCAAGGAAAATAACAAAATATACCAATTAGCAAAGGAGAAAAAAACATCAAAAAGCCACAATTGCAAAAGAACCCACTATTCATAGGTTGGAAGTACACATGATAAGAAGCTAAGTGCATCAAAATTTCTTAAGAATACAATTGAAATAATACTAAGTTAAAGACAGAAATGAAAAAAATTAAGTTGCTTATAAATATTAAGAACAACAAATTAGAAGATCATTACAATTTAGAAGAAGAAAATATTTAAGTAATTTTTAAAAATTAGTAGATCAAATTCAAATAAAATAAAGTTAAGGGATAAAAATGAAACAAAGTCATATAATCAAATTGGAACCAAATAAAATTGGAATAAAAATAAAACCTAGATAAGTTTAAGTGACTAAAAATATATTTTTGTTGTTTATAATATTAAATATATTTTTCTATCAAATTTCTTAGATAAATAATATAATTTTTTTCTAGAGAGACATATTAGTAAGATTAACTTTCTTAGTACAATTCATCATAATTTAAATAACAAATTAGAGTTCATTTCAATCTCACATAAAAGGGACAGGACCAAGAATTCCTCTATATACGCCAAACAATGTTATACAAGTTGTATGTATATGTGGTCCCTCTCAATAGTCAATACACAAAAAAAAAAATGCTTTGTCGATGTGTTTATTAATGTATACTAATTATTTTGTTCAAGTAAAATATTATTTTAATCCTTTGTTCATTAATTGAATTTTAATTTAATCTCTCATTAATTTTTAGTTTTATTTTGATTTTTCACTTATGAGTTTAATCTCAATTTGTTCATTCACTAATTTATAGTCTCATTTGATTCCTTACTTATAATTTTAGTATCAATTTAATCCCTCACTAATATAGAAGTTAATATATTTAATCATTTATTCTCAATTAAATTTGGACTAGTGATGCTAATGTGAATATTAGTGAGAGACCAAATTTAGAGTAGACTCATATATGAAGCATCAAATTAGGACTAGAAATTAATGAGGAATCAAACTAAGGTTAGAAATTAATAGAGATCAAATTAAAACTAAAAAATAAAGGATCAAAATAATATTTTACATATGAATTGTAGCACAGTTGTATACTGTCTCATTCGTAAAAAGAGAAGAAAATGAAAATTATCATCGTATGAGGATAAATGTTGCAAAAATAATTAATGCAATTAATTTTGTTGTGCTTTTTTAATTTTCAATTCTGTTAATGTATATATTTATTTATTAATTTGGTTTTGACTAGAATTCAAAACTCATCCATTTTACAATTTTAGTATTAGGCTATTTTTGAAAATGTAGGTCAGGGTGGAATGGAATAACATATAATAAGAAGGAGATAAGTGACAAGGAACAAAATGACAATATATATGCTACTATGTTGTTAGAAGTTAAATAAAGGAAATGAGGAGGGCTATTAATGAAATGGAATAACTTATATATTATTTTTATAACATTATCCTTATAAATAAAATGCTACTATAGTAAACGTTTAGCTAATAATAATATCAAAGTAATTACACTATTTAGCTATTCCATTCCATTTTTTATCTCCCAATATGTAGAGAAAAAAAATAAATTTTGGATGATAAGAAAGGGTGTTAGAATCTTTTTTTGATAATTCCATTTCACTCTAAAAGACTTCCAAATATTGATATACTCCAAATTAGCCAGTCATTTCATCCTTATCATCCTCCCAAACATGATCGTAGTAAGCTAAAACTCAATAATTTTATTAATGTATAAATACATGCAAAGGCCACTCAGTTAGATGTCCACGAGATTTAAGACTTGCAAAAATTAGATACGAGATGTATTGCCTTAGTCAAGTAAGTAGATTATGGCACACCAAAGCTAACATATGCTATAAGAGCATGTACTAGATTGGTTCCCAAAATATCTTTCATGAAAAAAATGATTAAAACATTTAGAAAGCTCCAATCTAAAGCACCTAATCATTTAGGATCATAAACAACATTTCAACCATCCATATAATTGTTCAAGGAGTACATGAAAACCGTTTAGTAGTTCTAAACATCACAGAAGTATAAAAAATCGGAGATTCATAGGTGTCTTTCTTTTATATAATAAATTCACATTGATAGCATTATTTTTTCTATACCAAGAATGAACTGGGAAGTATCTTTTACTGCCATAATTAAAAATTAATAATATTATCACTTGAATAAATTGCGGGTGTCTAAATAATGACTCGATTGGAAGTTGAGTTTCAACTTTTATCTTAGTCTTTTAATCTAAACCCTAAACTCAAAGTTAGAAAATTAAAATTGATTTTTTTAGAAAAAGGATAAGATTAAATATGATATTTTTTTAATTAAGAAATAACTATTTTAAATATTATAACAAGTGAGGGGTTAAAAAACGATTTTTTAATAAATGAGGATTAAAAAATTAGTTTTCTCATTTAAAAATATATAATTAAGCCCTTATAGATTAAATTATTTTTAATTTAGTCTCTGTTATTCTATTTTAACCAATATTTTGTGACATATGTAAATTAATTTTATTTTATTATTTGTTTTTATCTCTTTTATTAATATATATTAAAATTCTATACAAATTCAATATTTAACTTCCTGATTTTTTTAAACTACAGTATTGTCGTGCGAGCATTCAAATCAGACTATCAAGATCCTGTGGAAGAATGGCTATGGCTTATCAAGAATAGCCAGATTGACTGAACATGAATGGCATCTTCGGTACGAGACAAATATCTGATCATACTTTCTGGACCCCAAAACTTATCTCATTTCACCTAAATTTTGGTGATGTGATATTGTTTTATAATTTATCATTCAAATTATTTATTATAGTTTGACATAAAAGAAAATAATAGAAATAAATTTTATCTTAATATATATAAATTTATATAAGTTTTGCTTAGAATTGTTTCTATCGAATTCTAATTATACTAAGTTGTCACCTTATTTATATGGCGAAAATTGTTTAATGCTCGGTAGTTTAAAAGAAATTATCTATATTAAACATGACTAATCTAATTAAACTAAAAATTTTATTGGCCCCTAAATTCAAAATTAAATTATATCAATATAGATATAGGTGAATATTAAATATTAGACTTACAGGTAGTTCTTTATATTTTTCAATTGAAGTATGACAAATATATGATTAACCAATAAAACATAAAAAGCATATAATTTAAGTTTAAAAATTATATAGTTATCTATAATAATAACTTATGTACGTGTTATACTATAATTGAAATGTCATATAATTACCATGTTTTAATTCATAAATATCATAGCAAAGATACAAAGAGCTATGTAAGTTTTTTTAAACATAAATTAATTAAATTTTTATTCATGTCACTTTTAAGATTTGGATTGTAATTTTTTTATAAAAGAAATATAAATATATAGTCATAGAATAGTAAACAATTTTTGTTTAAAAATATTGGACTTTAACCATAATATCTGATGAAGGCGTAGAGAAGAACTTCGTTGAGCCGGCTTTTATGTTGTCCACTTATGGTCAAGCTTCTTCATTAATTAACCTTATTTTAGAAAAAAGAAAAAAATGAATCTTGATTTATTTCGAGACGACAGTTCCGAATCCACGAAATTATATTATTGGGAGGCTAATGAACAAAAATATTGTATCAAGATATTTCATATATAATAATCTTGATTATAATAATTTAAGGTATAAAATGATATTAAGATATGTTTATATGTGTTACATTAATATTTGATATATGTTCGGTGTCATCTAAAAATATTAAGATATATAATATGATATTCAATTATATGACATTTTATGTTATTTTTAATTTTGTTAATTTTTATATGTTGAAAGTATTTTTTTAATTTTATTAAATGTTTTGTTTTTGTCTCTAAACTATATTTAGTTTAAATTTGATTCTATTTTGTAACTCTTGTACCACATTTATCCTTTCATTTTTATTTTTATTTTTTGATTGACCCCTTTTAACTTTTGAAAACTACTCAAATTATTCCTTCCCTCTAAGTTATAGAAATTGTCCAATTTGATGGTCTTATTATTTGGAAGCAATTCAATTTTCTTCTACTTCGATCTTTAATTTAGTATTATGCCAATTCTTTATAGTAGAAAATGTCAAATCGTGACATAACAATGATTACACATAATTGTTATTTTGATGATACATTAGTTAAAACTTCCATGACAAATGGTTCAATAAATGATTATATAATCGTTGTTAAATGTCTTAGATATAATTTAAACTATCGCTACAAGTCACTAGAAAATTGTTTGACAGTTTTATTCTTTGGTATGAGGGTGACAACCAAGGAAAATAGCAAAACATACCAATTAGCAAAGAAAAAAAAATGCATCAAAAAAGGAAAAAAAAAAGTACAATTACAAAACAACCCACTATTCATAGGTTGGAAGTAAATATGATGAGAAGCTTAGTGCATCAAAATCCCTAAAGAATACAACTGAAATAATAATAAGTTAAAGATAAAAATGAAAAAAAAAAAATAAATTGCTTATAAATAATAAGACCAACAAATTCGACAATCATTACAATTTAGAGGAAGTAAATATTTAAGCCATTTTTTAAGAATTAGGAGATCCAATTAAAATAAAATAAAATTAAGGGATAAAAAAAAATAAGTTCATATAATCAAATTGAAACCAAATAAAATTGGAACAAAAACAAGGCACCAAAAGTGTATTTTTGTTGTTTATTATATTAAATATGTTTTTCTATCAAATTTCCTAAGTAAAAGATATAATAATTCTAGAGAAACATATTAGTAAAATTAAATTTCCTAATACAATTCATAATAATCTAGATAAAAACAAATTGCAAGTCGACGTAAAACAACATCCACATGACTCTTCACTAAATTAGAGTTCCTCTCAATCTCACATGTAAGAAGGACAAGAACAAGAATTCCTCAGTATAGCCCAAACAAGGTCTTTGTCATAAAACAAATAGTATGTACATGTGGTCTCTCTCAATAGTCAATAAAAAAATGCCTCATCAATGTGTTTCATTATGTGTTTTAGTTAGAGGAAAATATTATATTGGTCTCTAATCTATTATGAATTATCATTTCAGTTATTTATTTATTTTAGATTCATAATGATTCCTTATTTATTAAAAATTGTTACTATTGATATCCAATTTTTGAGATTATTACCTTATGTATTTCTTTAAGCTAAACCTTATTAAGTCAAGAATTAAAATAATATTTTTGTCATTTTAATTATCTTGTTCACAAGAAAGAGGAACTACACCAATATTGGTGGACCCATTATATGACATTTGGTGGCGAAAGAAACAAAATCATGCTTGGTTTAAAAAAAATCACGTGTGAATACTCGAGACTTATATATTATTATTGAAATATATAATAGGCGTCATTTAAATATATTAAGATAAATAAGATTATATTCAATTAAATAATATTTTATATTATTTTTAATTATATTAATTTTTATAAGATAAAAGTATTATTTAACTTTATCATATGTTTCGCTTTTATCACTTAATTTTGCACAATTTTAATTAATTTTTCATTTTGTACCTATGGTGTCACATTTATCCCTTTATTTTATTTTATAGACAAACATATTAGTAAAAGTAACTTTCTTTATACAATACATTACAGTTAGTTTATTTGTCCACACATTGTACTAATTAGAGAAAATTAGTACATTGTCATTTTGGTTTAAAGGTTGAGTTTCAACATTAATATTCTAGTTCTGTGAAACTTGTGAGAGAAAAATAACAATAATGAACTCATTATTAGGGCACCATCATAAATGATCTTCTATGTCGAACGAAGCTTTTTGAAGAATTCTAAAATCTCATAAATTGATGAAACCAAATTTGACTCTATTTCTTACTTTAAGTGATATATGATAATAAACAATTCAAATTGTTAAATAATTCATTCAATCATATATCCTTTTATTAACATTATTTTTGAACTATGTCAAATTATATTTATATTTTCTTATTAAAAAAATTTAAAAGACATTTAATTAATTCATGATTTTTCTCATTAACTTTAAAAAATTATCAAATTTTAAAGAATTATTGATTTAAAAAACAGTTAATAAATTAATTTATTATTATTTTTATTAACTCTACAGAATTTTTTATTTAAAAAAAATAATTAATTAATTAATTTATTATTTTTTTGTTAACTCTAAAGACTTTTTAAGCTTTAAAAAGTTTTCAATGCATACATAAAAAAAGTGAGGAGTTTCATATAAAGAGTTAAATGGATGATCAATTAAAAGCTTTTGTCAATAAAATAAAATTTAATGTTAAAAAGAATCTACTTTAAATATATATAATAAATCTAAACAACAACATATTACAAGTTCACCTAGAACCTCCCATTCCACGGTAATAGTCTACATCACTCTTTAAAGTTCCTTCGAATCTCTCACATGCAAACACGACATGAACAAGAATTCCATTATATACGCCAAACAAAGTCTTTGTTATTAAAAGGATATGTCGTCCCTCTCAATAATCAATTAAAAATGATTCATCCATGTGTTTCTTCATATGTTGCAATTAAAGAAAAATATTATTTTCATCCTTTACTTTATCATTAAATTATTATTTCAATTATTTATACACTTTATTTTTTAAAATAATTTTTTATTTATTAAAAAATGACATTTTTAATCTGAAATTATTATTATATATAATCTCTTGAACTAAGTTCAATGATCTCATGTAAAATAATTAAAATTAATAATTTTTAATATGTACAGAACTTGGGAAATAAAATGTGAAAAACCAAAATAATAATTCAATTCAATTATCTTGTTTACAAGAAAGAGAAACTGCAGGGTTGTCTAATGTCTCGTTATAATAACGGTGAATCCACTAAATTTCAATATTGGCATATGTGGATACTTGCCAATGAAAAAAAAATATTGTGAAGATTATATCATGTATTATCATTTAAATATATGTACGGTGTCATTTAAATATATTAAGGTGTATAAAATGACATTCAATTAAATAATATTTTATATTATTTTTAATTTTTTTAATTTTTATAAGGTGAAAGTATTCTTTAATTTTATTAATTATTTCGATTTTGTCCTTTAACTTTATTTAATTTCGTTTTGTACCTCTTGTGCCACATTTATACTTTAATTTAATTTTGTTTTGATTTGCTTACTTTAACATTTTGAAAACTACTCAAATGATTCCTTCCCTTTAAATTATAGGAATTGTCCAATTTGATAGTTTTATTATTGGAAGCAATTCAATTTCCTTCCACTAATATCTTTAATTTAGTATTATTCCAATTGCAGAGAATAGAAAATGTCATGTTATGCACCATCAATTGAGAATGCTACATTACGAAGTAGAAGGCTGTATAAATAAATTTAGCAACGGTTACATCTCACCCTTATTATACCATACTTTGACCATGATAACAAATCATGGTTAAATCATGGTAAAATGATAGTTACACATAATTGTCATTTAATCATGGTTTAATGACAAACAATTAGTTAAAAATATGGTTAAAACTTTTGTGATCAATGATTTTTAGATACAATTAAATACATCCAAAAAAAGATAGGTTAAATAAAATTAAGGAAAAATAAAATAAAACTTAGATAATTTGAAGGAATAAAAATATACTTTTTTCAATAAATATAAAATATATTTTTAAATAAGTAATATAATTTTTTCTAGACAGACATACTAGTAAAATTAACTTTCTTTGTACAATTCATCATAATTTTGATAACAAGTCCACGTAGAACTTCTTATTGCATCTACATCACACCTTACCAAATAAAAGTTGCTTTGAATCCCACATGTAAGAAGGACAAGAACAAAAATTCATCTGCATACGCCAAATAAAGTCTTTGTTATTAAGCAAGTTGTATGCATATGTGGTCCCTCTCTAATCAATAAAAGAAAATTAAAAACTTCGTCATTGTGTTTTTTTAATGTATTTTAATTAGAGGATAATATTATTATATTCCCTAACTTATCACTAAATTATTATTTTGATATATCATTCATTTTATTTCTCAAAATAGTTCTTAATTATTGGAAATTGTGACATATTTAGTCTTTCAAGTTAATTTATTAACTCAAATAAGGGATTAAAAGTGATAATTTCTAATAAATGAAATGCATTTGACAAAAGGGATTAGAGGGAGTGTGCTCACTCTCAAAATTATTATTATTTATTTATATAATATTAAGTTAAAAATTTATGCCACCATATATATTTTGATTTTCTGAACCCAATGAAATCAATATTTTTTTATGATTGGATTATGCTATTTTGTTTTATTATTTGATATTTTAATGTGAGCCTATTAGGTTCACATATTTATTAGGTATATAATTTTTATTTAATTTATGGTAAATATTTAATAAATTTATATAAAGAGTAATTTACAATAACTAAGTAGAATATAATTAAGTTTAAATATCAATATGTTGTTCTTAACTAAACTTTGAGCAATTTTCCTTAAAAACGTTATAAAATTTTTGTAAATGTTGAAAAAATAATATTTATGATGCTCTATGAATCCACTTTTTACAAATTGATAGTTATAAATTTAAATGCTTTTATAGATATTTTATGCTTTAAAATATTGCTTTGAGTTATTTATTGAACTCTTATGCTGTTGTGAAGTGACGTATAGAATATAATTAAGTTTAAATATGTTGTTCTTAGCTAAACCTTGAACAATTTTCCTTAAAAAGGTTGTAAAATTTTTGATAATGTTGGAAAAATAATGTTTGCAATACTCTATAAGTATAATTTTTAAATTGACAGTTACATACTTAAATGCTTTGTAAGATATTTTATCTTTCAAAATATTACTTTGAGTTGTTTATTGAAATATCATGTTTGTCAAGTGATATATATTTTTAAAGTGTATCTCTATTATGTATTACAAGGGTAAGGAGTAGGTAGTAAAATTAATATTAATATAGAAAGTAATATATTGTACAATACTTATTTAAATTTAAACTTATTTTTAAATTCAAAAAAGAGAAATTTAGGATATCATTAGTAAATTAATCTCATTTAGTTTAATTCAAAAATTTAAAGGAAAGAATTTTAAGAAAAACACAATTTTAGTCCCTTATTTTTTTGCTTTAAAATCAATTTAATTTTTTTAAAATAAAATTTTTATAAAAATAATGGTTTTTCAAAGATCAAAAGGACCAATTCAATTCACCATTTTAGTTTTGGAAGACTATATTAATATTTTTTTTGTTTGGAGAATCAAATTGATACTCTAGTATAAACATAAGAGACAAAAATTATATTTTTCTCAAAATTTATTTAAAAATAATATTGAAATATAATTTTTTTAATAAAATAAAAAAATTTACGCTTCCACGTCCTAACTCTGCCGTTGTAAAAAATTATTTAAAAAAATAAAATGTAAGGAATTAAATGATAATTCAATGATAACTTGTGAATTGAAATAACATTTTTATGATTTTGACAGAATTCACAAAAAAGAGTGACTGCATGCCTGTCTTATGTCTCTTCCGCGGAAAAGCATCGTCACGTACACGAGGATCGATGCTGCAGAAATAATTAATATAATTAATTTCACCGCCAAGTTTATTGTACAGTTTTTTAATTTTTAATTTCATTAGTGTCTTTCTTCGTTTAATAATTTGATTTTGATTAAAATTCGAAACTCATGTGTTTTACAATTTCAGTATTAGTGAGCTAAAACTCAATAATTTTATTAATTTTATAAATTAATTATCGGAATATGACTATAAAAAAATGTTGTGTTCATCAAAAGTAAGAAACCAATAGACAAATAAAGGCCACAAAAAATTAGATGTCAAAAAACCTATTTCCAATTTATGGTTTAGAATTAAATTTAAAAAATTAGACACAGATTTAAGGTTGTTTGTTTTATGAGTTTTAAATTTTTTAGATTCAGTAGCTGTGAATTGATTGGGTTTAGGGATATAAGGGGAGTAAAACATTATTTTTGTCATTAATTTTTATTTTTATTTTGATCTCCTGACTTATCCATTAAATTTTAATTTGATTTGTATTATTAATGTAATTCATTATTTATCAATATATTTTTTATGTATTTTTTACTTATTAGTCTATTTTTAATTTAATTCAATTTATTTAATTAAAATTAAGGAACTAAATATGTTAATTTTAAAATTAAAGAATTATTCAATTGAAAATAAATTAATAAAAGAGATTAGATCAAGAATAAAAATCAATAATAACAAATCGATAAGTAAGAAACTAACTTAATAATAAAAATCAGTAAGTAATCAAATTAAAAATTAATTGATAAACAAGTAATTAAAATAATATTTTATTCAATTTAAATTTATAAATGTTAAGAATAATGTTATTGTACTAATAAAAATAAAAACAAGAGACTTAAATGGTATCACGAAGTGTACCGAACGACGAAAGTCATGGGAGAGTGACCTTTCCCTTGATATGGGAAATGTTCCTTGAAGAGCCACCAGCATGAGCAGTAATTCTCTTATTTTCTTTCATTTTATATTTTTAGCACGTTAAAAAAAAAAATTAACACATAGTATAGGTCTATCATTTAAGTAAATTTTACGTAAGGCTTTTTAAAATTTGGATAAAGTGCAGTACTATTTGCTATGTATTATTGGCTGTTAAATTAAAATAATTAATAATAAATATACAATGACATCATAGATTCGACTCACCGCACGTAATAAATAATGTTGTATAATACTTGATTCAAACTTAATTTATTATTAAGTGAATTTTATTTATTTTTATTCCTTGTCCGTGCCCCTCAAATAAGATAAGAAAAAAAATGAAAGAGAATATTTAGGAAAAATGGAGTGACGGCAATTTCATGTTCCCACAGAAAGTGGAGAGCGATCTAATTTTCCAACAGCTTCTTCACGGATCATTTGGCTCAAAACGGTGCCGTAAGCTTTACTGCACGTCCACGGACTCCACTCCTCCTGTCAACTTCATCGTCATCCTATTCAATTCTAATTACAAAAGTCATTATCATTTTACGTTTTGATATAGAGTCTAATCTAAACTCTTCGAAGTTTGAGCGTTTTACTACTGTTTGATTGTGTCTTAATATTTGTATATAATTCTAAAATATTGTTTATTATTAATTTTGAAATAATTACTGGAATTTAAATATGAGTGGACATGTAATACACATAAAAATAGATATAAGAGAGAAGTTAATAATAATAATAATAATAATAATAATATTTTATTTTATTTAAAGAGTTGAAGAAGGAAAGAAAATTCGCTTGAAATAAGAATAAGATTTACATGATAATGGAATATTCAAAAAGGTACTTTAAAAAGTACTAAATATAAATGCATATAAAATTTTATCTAAGTTAATAGCAAATATGAGTATTTGAGCTTTATTATGTGCATTCCTAATACTTATAACTAAACCCCAGAGTATAAAAACCTAATATTTTCAAAAAAATTTTGATTTTATAATACCAAGTATTCCCAAATAAAATATTAAAACACCGTCATAAATTTATTTTCTCCTTATTTCCCCTCCATTTCGCGTCTTCTAACAACCATACTCGCTGAAAATTGCTCTCTCCATCATCCTTCAATTTTGTTCGCTGTTCAACATTGTTAGGAGGTTGCCGGCCACATTACAACTCTGCCGACTTGAGAACGTCCTGTTCCATTCAAGATTTGGCTAGAAAATATAGCTTTTTCGACAAGTCAATAGTTGTGTGATTTTCAGCTTAAATTAGGTGTGTTTTTCTTTGTTTTAGCATAAAGCTTCGATTCCTTAGTGATTTTCGGCCATCTCTCTTCCATTTCCACTAATCAATTTCGTTCAATCAACTCAAAATCAAAGAAACCCTAATTTTAGCATTTTATCATGCACAAATTATATTATTTATGCAAAAAAGTTAGGAATTTGAGCTCAATTCAATATAATCTCATCAAATTGAGTTAGAGTTTTACATCCTAGGTAATTTTTGCACCTCTCTCCTCTAGAATCATTGATCAATTGTAAGTTTTAGCTTCATGATTGAAAAACCCCAAATTATATGTGTATGTACAAGCTTGTACAGAGGTGAGATTTGATGCTTTTGGACTTCTTTAATATCATTAAGCATTTAGGAAGTGATTTAATACTATTGGAAGTTTTGTTTTGAATTATAAGTTGAATTGCTAATTTTTCTTATTTTTCATATAGAAAAAAGAAAGGAAATTTGAATGTGAGACCTTATGTGGCTTGATTAAGTAATCTTGAATAATAATGTAAGCCTAATGAAGGATTTTGGAATTTAGTTGAATAATCTCTAAGGTGACATTGGTGTTGATGGTAGTTTATTGGAATTTTAATAAGAGCATAATTAAGTATATTCGATAGAATTAAAGTCCATAAGTATTTTTGGAATTTTATCAATGAATTGGGGCCAAAAATTAAGTTTCTCAATATACTGAAGGCAAGAGGGACAAGTGGAATTGAAGGAATTACATGAAGCTCTATTTGGAAATTTGAGACTTTTTTTAAGTAGTGGAAACTCATATTATGGGTCAAGAATAAATGAATGACTAGATAAAATAGTTATGAAAAAAAGATTTAAGTCATTGATGGATATTAGAAGTTAAGAGCATTTTATTTAATGTTATAGGTGCCTAGGACAAATATGAACAAAGAGATTGCAAACAGAAAGAGGTTGGTATAATCCTTTTTAAGTGAATAGATAATACAAACTGTGCCTATTTTCTAAATTTTAAGTCTTTCTTGTTATTTAATTTATATTTTTTTTATTATGCTCTACTGCCTTAGGAACATGCTTCCTAAAAAGTATTGTTTTCTTTTTTAACTAGTTTAGAAACTTTGACAAATATTATGAAGAATTGTTACATAGTTATATGTTTATAATTGTATCAACTCTTGATAAATGATTTATTTATTGAATGACTTCCACAAGGATTTAAATGAATGATTTCTATATGATTTATGTAAAATTCTAAAGGAAGCTATTTGTTGTAAACTTTTTGGACTAAAGCATCATTGTGTATTGGTTTAAAGTTGATCATACTGTTATAAATGAAAATAGTTTCTTGGAAATACGTCAAACACAGGAGCTTGTAGCTAATGGCAGTAGGCGTTAGCCATGGTGTATAATGAACTATATCACTGTATTGAGACATTTATGCCGTTCCATTGACTATTCGTTAGCTAATTTGCTCACTACCAATCATTATACTATATTGTTATTGTCAGCAATAGCTAGTATATTATTATTGTTGCACTGTTTCGTTCTGTGGGATATCTCTTCACTACAATGTTGTGAAAACTCAGAGTTTATAAATGTTTATCAATGTTTTCGATTATTATTATTATTTTTTGTAAAATGTCTTTGATTGATATAAAGCATAGAATTTTTATTATGTGATTTATGTTTTACTGGATTTCAATCATTACATTTATTATGTTGTTATACAATATAAAGGTAGCAATAAAATGATTGTAAAAATTCTATCATCTTTGTCTATTCCCCTCTTGGTATAACTAGTGGTATTTACTCATTGAGTGGTTATCATTCACCTTTATTTCTTTACATTTTTCATATTGTATCGCTGAGCCTGGACCCCCCTTCCACAGTGCAGTGCCGAGATTGACTCATTTAGGTGAGCCCTGCAATATCCGTAACAGCAAGAGTATTCTTTTTGTGGTAATATTGTATATATTGAATTCTAATAGCTTCATATGTCACAAACATGACTTATATATTTTCTATATGTATTGGGCTGTTTGACTGAAAACTTTTGAAAGAGAATGGAGGTCTCTATATTTTGGTGTGCATATCTATTTGTAAAAATTTCAAGAAGTCCATATTTTATAGGAGACTTTGTAAAAATTTCTATATAAAAGTCATATAATGTATTAAATATTTATCCTTATTTTCTATAGATTGTATGTGTTAATTGACTTGTATGATTTCATATATCCTTTAGGAAAATTTGCAAATATCTTGATCAGGATGCGAGACTTACTGTTGGTTCACAAGGGTGGGACATGCTTCACTCTTGGTATTAGTCACATCTTTTGTTTGGGACCTGACTGGACGTGAAAGTTTAAATTTTGAAAAACATGAATAGTTTATAAAAGAGATTATAACATTAGAAATAATCATCAAATTTTTAGGGATAATTAATAGGATGCATCTTTATGTTGATGTTGTTAATAATAATAATAATAATAATAATAATAATAATTATTATTATTATTATTATTATTATTATATAAGTATATAAACATTAAAAAAATGATATGATACAATAATGAACTAAAAAAGAAAGTAATATTTATTTTATTTTGATTTTAATAAGTATATATTTGTGTTGTTCTTTCTATATTGTTATAAATTTAGAGGAATAATAAGTAAATTTAAATAAAACCATGTACATATACATGTTAAGCAAGACATAATAGAATGATGGTAAAGGTGCTTCACTCACACTTAAAGGAGGTATACTCTAACTCACCCATAATTAGTTTTGGTACTATCTATTTTTTTGAGTTAACTCGTGAAGCTTAACCTAAAAATTCTTATTGAACTAAGTTTATCTGTGTTAGATGCTAGCCAATCAAAGTTTTTACTAAGTGATACGTTTTTGATAAATAAGATTTCAAACAGGGATAGATCCAAAGTGGTGCAGAGGGTGATCATCCTGAATTTTTATAATTTTAACTTTTATATATAATTTTATTATATATTTTATATTTATTTTTTTTAATTTATATGAGCTCATATTCTTTACAACAAATTTTAGGTTATGTTTTGATAGATGGTTGAGAAGGAAGTGGCAAGGAATAAAATAACCAAAATAGGTTAGACTTATGTTTAGATGTTTTCTTAAAGATAGAATGGGATAACAAGGGAGGGACACTAAGACCACTCTTTCCCATTTAAAACTTTAATTTTAGCGTCCCTCCAAATTAAGGGATCAAGGATGGAATGGAATGGTCTAAGAAATTAAATTATTAATATACATATACCTTATTACTAATATACCCATCATTCATGGAGGACCGTTGCAATTTTTACAACTTTATATAATTTCTATTATTACAATCATGTCCTTTATCTCTTTCTCTCTTTTTTTTTTTTACTTTACATTTCAAAATAAAAAAGAGAAAATGAAAGAATCTACAATGTAAATTAGTTTCATCTTTTTTAACTATTTGTTTTGTTAACAATTTTTCTTTTGGCTTTTAAATTTGTCTTTTACAACTTTTGAAACAACATAGATATTTTGTAACAAATGTATTAAATATAAAAAATAGACAGAGTAATTAGTAAATAAAAATACAAAAATATGGATAGGAGAATAACATAATATTATGTAGTGAATAATTAAAAAATCATTAGTCATGTGTTTATATTATAGTAGGTAATATTAAAAAAAATAATTAATAAGTCATTTTATTTCATTTATTTATTTTAACTTCTAAATAAAATTGATAGGTATCCATCATTTTTCTCGTTAAAATTTTCAAATAACATATCTATTCAATTTATTTCACTCTATTTCATATTATTCCATATTATTCTATTAATGATTACTTTGTTCTGTCTTCCCTTAAACTCTCAAACATAGTATTAAATCCATCCCTAATGACAAACATAATAATCTTGATATATCAACTCACAAGTTTATCCAAATTTATACTAAAAATAAATCTATAAGTGAATTACATATTTTTCCTGTATAAAATTGTAAAATGGTAAAGTGGAGGAATAATCTTACCAATTTGGAGACAATCTGGCGGAATATGGCTCAATTATAAAGCTATATTCATTTATTTGGAATGAGTTTTAAATTTTTTTCATTAATTACTTGTATGAATTAGGTAAATGAGTGAGCTATCAATTAAACTTTACTTACATTATACACATCCCAACTTGCATGGACATGCCACATGAAGCAACTGTATTTTGTAATATTTAATCTAACTTACTTCAGAAAACTTGATATATATGATTATTTAGAAAAACATTATCAATTTAATCGTTTATAATAAATAGTAATTAATGTATATTTGAGTGCAGTATTCGAAAAAGAATGTTAAATTGGTGTTATAAAAACGTTTATTTATCTCTTTTAACTTGTCGTTTGTTAGGAAAAACCGAAGGACAGGGTCTATATGAACAGTTTTGTGAGAGCAAAATAACTGAATTAATATTACACAATATATATTTCTTTCCATTTCTATTCCTATCCTTCGCTCTCAAAACCAGCAACCAAACATGATACTAGTGTCATGTACTCAAGCTCTATTAACTTAAGTGACAACCCTAAATTATTTCTTGGTGTTTTCTAAGATTATTATTGTATAATTTTCTTTAGGTAAAATCTTTGATGTACTCATAAATTTGAGTATATTGATATACTCAATTATAATATAATTACATAATTTAATAATATTATTTTTTGGATCAATATTAAAAATAAAAAAATTATATAAATTAATATGTCAATTCAAAAATTTATATACAATTAACATTTAGTAATTAACAAATTTACATGTCAGAAACATGCGACAAAATTTTGTTTAGTCACATTATGAATGCATCAATGTACTCAAAATTGTGAGTACACTAAAGATGACACCATTTCTTTATACATTTATATACTATTACAAGAAAAATATCATTTTAGTTTTTAATTTATCATTGAGTTATTATTTTAATTTTTCACTTATTTTATTTTGCAAAATAATTTTTTATTAATTAAAAATTATCACTTTTGATTTCTCTTTATTTTTTAAAATTATTACCATATATATTTCCTTGAACTAAACCTTATGAACTGTACGGGTAAAAATGACAATCTTCAATCAATAGAGAATTGTTTTGAGAAATAAAATAAATAATGGACCAAAAATAACCCTGTTTGGTATAAGAGAAATAGTTGCTCTGAAAATAAAATAGGAAAAATAAACAAATATTTGGATGTTTGATCTTTTTATTCTTCTATTTTCTTTCGTTGCATACAAAACATACTTTTTTATTTCATTTCTGTTTTTATTCATATTTTCTTTCTTTTTGCCTAGACTTTAGTGATAAGTAAATGATCTAATTATTATTACATTTTATTTTTTTTCGTTGGGCTATTACAAAGATTTTGACTACTAGCAAAATTTTATCGAGAGAATACTAAGAAAAAATAAAAAAACTTACTTTAGAATGATAGATGACAAATTTGATTGGAACACCTACTCGGTAGGGACGATTATTAATCTATAATATTTAAATCGTTGAATTTTCTTAGAAGTCAATATTGTGTTCTCACTTGCGATTGTATTCTTTTCAGGGTCAGAATTAACTGCCGCTGGCTATCCATTCCCATTAGGTGTCTAATTAGGACTCTAATTTGCAGGAGATGCTGCGGTCTAAATTTCTGGACCACTGAATTAAAATTGAATGTTTAAAATTTTTATTAATAATCATCGTAATATTTGATATTCATAAATACGAGCTATTATACTTTAATTTTATGATCCAAATTTAATGGACTAGAGAGGACAGTTGAAACAATACGGGAGGAAATTTTGATTAAGTTAATTATCCCATCATTCTTAGTAATCACAAAGAAATACATAATGTCTCAGTCATATTCTACTACATTTTACTCCATCTTTTTTGTTAGTTAGAAGTTAGAATCCTACGTAAGTAGCCTTTATTGGTAACATCAACCCCAAAGTCTAATACCAGTTTTAAGGAAATGTGGGCATCAATTCACCTTTGAAACTTTGTCTGTGCAAAATTACGAAAGTGGATACACCGTTGTACAATAAATCTGTTGTATAGCGATAGGTTACAAAAAAAAAATTTAACAACCAAAAATTAAAAAATAAATAATTTTGTATCTATACCAACTGTACAACGAGTTATATCAAGCATCTCAATTTAATTGACGTGATAGGTTAAGTTTGAACAAGATTTAAACCTAGTTTGATTTAAAGCCAAAAAAAAATTATCCTAATGATAAGTGACCAAATCAAATTAAGTTTAATTAACTTAGATTGTATCCATATTTATTTTTCAATAGTTTTTTATTTACAAAAATAATCTTTTTAATCAATGAAAATAATTTTTAAAAAAGAAAAAAGAAAAAATTAATATTTGGAGTTGGAAATAATAAAATAAATAAAAATTAAAATTTTTAATGAAAAATAATTAAAATTTAAAATGAATTAATATATTAAAATTTTATTATAAATTAAATTAAATTATAAAAATAATAATTTAAAAATATATAAAATATAATCGAACCAAATAACTAACGAATTTGAAATTTAACCTTGTTCAATTATAAAACTCAACTTGTCTTAATATATTTATAAATTTTTTTATTTAAATTTGACTTAATATAATCGGATCAAAGATAAACTTACTAAACTTTTTAAATAGATACTATTATAACAAAAATATGAAATATGGATTCCACTTCGTGATGTTGATAAGGCGTAATAATCTAAACGCATCTGGGAGTTTGGCTTCTCTGCGTAGACTCAGGACCCTTATCTGTGCTGTATAGCTGTCGCAGACAATGGAATTTGGAGTGAACCCCACGACGTCGTTTTTCCAGGTTTTTCGACTAACACAAAATAATAAATCTCTAAAAGAATATAGAGGTATATTGTCCAAAAAAAAAAGAATATATAGGTATAAATTTTATAATAATAATAATAAATCATTATTAAAATATGTATATAAGAAAAAAATTAAAAGAATATATAGGTATAAATTTTATAATAATAATAATAAATCATTATTAAAATATGTATATAAGAAAAAAATTAAGTGTCAATTAGATGATTTTTATCTTTTATCTTATCAAACAATTTTTAACACTTTTTAGTAAAAATAATATTTGTAAGGAGGAATACAATCTTAATAGTTAATATTCTGAAAATGTCTAGAAATACTCATGAAATAT
The DNA here is from genome assembly GCA_037074485.1 of Delonix regia. Taxonomy (NCBI): domain Eukaryota; kingdom Viridiplantae; phylum Streptophyta; class Magnoliopsida; order Fabales; family Fabaceae; genus Delonix; species Delonix regia. The sequence goes on along the minus strand of CM073450.1, from coordinate 26,968,228 downwards.
TGCAAAATAATAATAAAATAATTATTAAATTAGGATGAACCAAGTTATAACCTGGAACAATCCGAAACTAGATATGTAGCTTATTAGAATATAGTTTAGTTTATTAAAGAATATAATGAATATTTGAGTATAGTATATCAGAGTACAAATATTATGTTATTGGAAATTATTATATTTGATAAATTAATTGAAAATTATGCAAGAAAGATCAGACATAACAGTACTAAGCTTCAAATTTGTGGTCATTATTTAGACTATAAAGCTAATAAAGTTGGTGGGTTTCCTTCGTTGACCCATAGTTTTTCACTAAGCAAGTTGCAACTATAGCCATCATTCTTTCTAGAACAAGAAAACCAACGATAAATAATTTTTTTTTAATGAAAAACGATAAATAATATTTAAAACTATAAGAATTATTAATTACCCATGAATGATGGTATGACAGTGAGCATAATCGTTGAATCTCAATTAATTGCATCAATTTGTCATACTTGATTGAATAGATTTCAAATATAGAAATTTTCGCATCTTCAGAAGCATTTTATCCCTCTTGAAGAAAATCTTCATTATATTCTCGTAGTATTATAATATTATTATTTATATTTTGCATAAATAAATATATTATTACTCTATTATTAATTATTATATATTGATTCTCCTCAACATGCTGAGGAGTGATATAACTATTCATGACGTATAATTGCAAAAAATAAACCACCATTAGATCTTTGCGTGCATATTGGTTTAGATGACAATTTATTTGTCAGCTTGTGAGCCAATCACGAAGATTTGAGTTTACTATCATCAATTTCAAATAATTGGATGGTGACTTGGGGAAAATAACATGCACACGCACTATCTATCTTTAAATTATTTTAAAATTTTTAAGTAAAACATTATTTTCATCTCTTACTTATCATAATTTTTTAAGGTAGTTCCTTATTATTTTTATTTTTTTATTAGATGCCTCACTTACTGATTTATTCTTATTTTGGTCTTTTATTGATGTTCACTTTCTATTAGGTCCCTAACTTATTAATTTATTTGCAATTTAATTCTTTATTAATATAAAAATTATCATATTTAATTCTTTAGTCTTAACTAAAATTTAAAATAATAAGTGACTAAATTAATAATAAACTAGTAAGTGAGAAATTAAATTTAAAATATTGATAAATAAAAACTAAATTAAAAGTGAAAATTAATAGAAATCAAATTAATATTTAGTTTCACATCCTATTACATAGTGCTATTATAGTTAAAAAAAGATAATTATTTTTAGATCTAGGTTTGAGCTATAGAACTTAGTTGTGCATAGTTGTACGATGGTGCACATCATCTCTGCAAATAAGTTCTATCGTGTTATAGATTATCGCACCCAAGTTGAACAAAACTCTTTCTTAAGCCTAAATTTGATCGCCCCCTCACTAAAAAAATATTAATGAGTATAGTAATTAATTTAATATATTATTTTTAATAAAAATATTTCAAAATATTAAAAAAATAATTTTATTAAAATTAATATACTAAATTAATTGTTATATAAATATGTCATAATTAACTAATATTTTTTTAAATACTAATCTCACCTTCCACATCGTGATTTCTTCATTTCCCTTCCTTCTATCTCTGAAATTCCGTGGCTGCGGCCGATGCCACCGCCAAGATCTCCAACCTTGAGAAACCGACCACCATGGACAATGACAACGATGAGGCCTCGCCGAGTGAGGAGGTGCGGTTAATGGTTACCAACATGACGACCAGACCTTAACCATATGCACTTCTTGAATTTGTCAACATTAGAAATTACTTTTCATAAATTTTTAATTTATTCTTGTCTTTAATTTATAAATTAATTATTAAAGGATTAGTGAGAAATAAAAAAAATAGAGGAATAATTGAAAATTTACTATGAATAAGAGATTTAAATGGCATCACGAACTGAACCAGAAGAGAAGGATTGTTATGGGAGAGTGAACTGTCCCCTAATATGGGGAAGGTTCATTGAAGAGCTAGCGGCATGAGCAGTAAAGCTAGAGAGAATCGAATATGGATTTTTCACTTTTGATGGCTTAAATTTTTTTATATTTAAAAGAATTTGGGTAATTGAATTTTTATTTAATAATTAAAATTTTAATAAATATTGTATAATGTTTACTAATTTTAAATCTGAATTATTAATTTAATAATTCAAATTTTATCACATTTATAATTTAAGAGAGTGAGGGAGACCGCAGTTATTTGTCCCCACAAAAGCGATCAGCTTTTCCAGCAGCTTCTTCACGGATCATTGACTCAAAACGGTGTCGTAATTTCCACTCCCCATCCGCGGACTCTACTTCTCCTGTCGACACAAAAGTCATTATCATTTTAGGTTGAGTATAGAGAGTCTAATCCAAACTTTGAAATTTTGAGCGTTTTACTGTTTGATTGTGTCTTAATATTTGTACTTGATTATAAAATATTGTTTCTTGTAAATAATGAAATAATTACTTGAATTTAAAAATGATTAGACGTAAATTAATGCTTAAATTGTGCAAAATATTAACTCTTTATATAAGAGATAATATTGTTAAAAATATTTAATGACTTTTTAGGAATAATTAATCCGATGCATCTTGGTATTATTATTATTATGGTTCATTTGAATCTTGGAGCAAAGTCTCTTTGTATTGTTGCTTGTGTTGAGAGGCGCTCTTAGGATTTCAAATGGTCTAATTTCTAAGGGTAACTTTACTAAAATTCCTATTATACATAAGTCAAGTCTTGCATGGTTTCGTTATGCAGTTCAGGCCTGTAGAATGGGATCCTTTCATATTCAGCGCCAATCACTTCCCGAACTTTTAGGGTGTGACAAAAAGTCTTGTGATAGAGAAAATGTCTGAAGTATTAAATGACAAATGCCGGGTTTAGGATAGGCTAGGGAGATCCGTTTGATTAATAAAAAAATTTTTATTGGTTAAATTCTTAATTTGTTTGGTGATAAATTTTTATATTTTTCATACATGTATTAAAATTTTTTTTGATGAATATAAATTTTTTGTAGTCCACAAAAAAAAAAGAATGAAGTAATTAATTATTTAATTAATTAACTACCATTTAAATAAAATAATTTTAAATTATGAAAATTAATAAATTATTCTTCAAAGTTTGAGATGCAATGACCTTTTACATTTCTTATACATATATCAATAATTAATTGAAGTACATAAATTATTTGTAATTAACAAAAAAATAATAAAATAATTAATTAAAAATTAATTAATCATCTTTTAAATTAAGAATTGTTTAGATTTTAAATATTTTTTAGAGCCAATAAAAAAATAATAAATTAATAAAATAATCATCTCTTAAATTTTTTAACGAGGAACTATAATATAATTTGACATAATTTAAAATTAAAACAAAAAAAATAATATATGATATTTTCATTTCTCTTTTACTAATTTTATAGACTTTTTTAAATTTATTATATTTTTTTGTATCATAATATATTACCAAATTTAATTTTTAAATAATACTCACAAATACCATTAATTATAATATATTGACATATAATAAAAAATTTAATTTTCTTTAAAATTCATACAACACGCAAATAAATAAACTAGTTAAAAATTAATTTGGCCTCTTGGGGAAGCATAATTGTAGAGAGAAGAATTTCAAGTAATATGGCTACATAGTAATACAGGTTATTACAAGGATTTTGACTACTAACAAAATTTCTTGATGATGTATTGTTAACTTGTTACCAAGTGACTGGCAAGGATAAAGGATCCTCTACAATTATATGTACTATTAGAAATTTCATAATGGTATGGTATGAGTGAAAATATAATAATTTAAATTTATAAATAATATATATACTCACACGTGGTTATATTAATTAATATATTTATATATAATTATTATTAAAAATGAATCTTATTAAATTTTTATCTAACAGCATCTATTTTTAGAGAAATGGGAGGATTCATCTACTACTGGATATGCTGATTTGACTCATAAGAAATATTCCCATGTCAAGTTCTCATTAAAGATAAGGACAAATATTAGTATATAATATTTGAATGAATGACCAAAATTTTCTTACAAGTCAATATTGCGTTCTCACTTTGATACTGTCATTTTGCCTACTTGGCTATTATGGATTGCTATCTCTTACTTTTCTCTTTTATCTTATCACTTTATTATTTAATGACAACCGTGCGTATTGGATTTGAGCATTATCCTATATAAAAAAATATTAATTAATTTTGATACACTTATATATAATAATTAATTTGATATTTTAATCTGATAAAATATTTTTTTAATAACATTTATTTATTTTAAAATAATTTTATTGAAACTAATATATTTAATTAATTTCTACATAAATGTATTCAAATCAACTAATGTTTTTTCAAACCATATTTTCTTTTTCCCAAATCTTTTAGCATGTAACAACTAGTCCAAATTATTTTAACTAATTTTCAATAATAATTCAATAAATTAAATACATCAAACTAACAATTGACCCAATTATTTGTGACAATTTTTGAAATTATGAACAATTTATAATTACTAAACTCAAACTTATGTGCAAAATACATTTTGTGATCTACAATATTTAATTTAGTCTCCCCTTGTTGACTGCTATAATACTTGTTAAAGATTGGCTGGCATGACTTATTCCTGAAGTCTCATGTGTAGCATCTTTTATAGCTAAAAATTATCACTTGAGGTTCAAAAGAAGTATAGTTGAGAATTTAAAGAATAAATTAAAAAATTTAGATTAGACCTTTTGACCAAACTGTAGCATTAAAATAATTACTAAACAAATTATTTAGAATTTTTTTACGAAATTTTAGTCAAACTATTCTCCCTTGCATATGTCTCTCACATTCTCACCACTAGCTACTCATAATAAAGCCAATTCTTATTTTGAAATAAATAAATAAAATTTCGCAAAACCAGCGGGTGCCAGCTGGATATAGGTCGGCAAATACTTTTTTTTACTATAATTAGATCTTTATTATTTCCAAATTTTTTTATTTAGTTCTTATTATTAAAATTCTGCTAATATTCTATTAAATTGACTAATACAACTAATTTTGTATGACTTTAGTTGATAGATAATAAAATAAATTAACTCAAGTATATAATAAAATATTAGTACAATTATAAAAAATGGAGACTAAATTAAAAGTTATTTAAACTCTAAAAATTCAATTAAATTATTATGCTATTCAAATTAATATATTTATTTAAATAATTATTATATATATATATATATATATTCTACTAAATAATTTGTGCCTTAAAATGAAAGAACCATGGCTCGGTAAGATCAAGCGAAAGTCTGATAGATATATGAAAAGAAAACAATCTTTGATTTATTTTGTTCTTCAGAAGATAGCAAACAAGTTTTGATCGCATTTGTATTATCAGTCTTTGAATTTTTGCTTCGTAATTATCTTGGGCAACCACTAAAAATCACTCCGATTATAATACGAATAAATATGTCAAATAAAACTTTTCGAATAGAAAATAATATAGTTTTGGTGTTTTATTTTTGTGTTAACGTTAATTTAGTTCTTCAAAAATAAAATAAAATTCTAAAAATAAAACTCTTGAAAAATAAAGGTCCTTTTTTAAAAAAAATAAATAAATTATTTTTTTTTTATTTTTGAAGAACGTCATTAATTTTTAAGTTAAAAAAATGAGTGATCAAAACTACTTTTTCCTCAAAAAAAAAAAAAAGACGTTATGAAAACAAATTTTATCCCATACTAAACTTCCTTTTCCTTTTCTAAACATGAAAATTATAAGATCGTTTATTTAATCAAACAGAAATTCTGAAACTTATTTAATAGTGTGACCAAAGAGAAACAAACTTATTAAACTCTTTAAACAGATAATATCACATAAAAAAATAAAATGAAATTTTATATGTTATTAATATAAAATGAAAATTCGATTCCTTGTCTGCGATCTTGATAAGGTATAATCTGAACGCATTTCGAGAGTTGGCTTGTCCCCGTAGACTTAAAAACTCTACGACGACGTTGTTTTAAGTTTTTCTTGGTCCATCACCGCTCAAAATAATAAATCCATAAAAAAAAATGTTAATGCACTCGTAATATTAAAAATAAGTATTAATTTTAAATAATAAAAATAATTATTGAAATGTGTATATAATAAAACAATTAATATTTAGTAAGATAATTGTTATCTCTTATATATCATAAAATTTTTTAACACTTTTGGGTTTAAAAAAAAAAAAGAAATATTTGGAAGGAGGAATACATTAATCTTGATGCTCCAAATGTATGTTCAAATTCAGAATGTCTAGAAATATTCATTAAAAAAAAATATTATTATCAGGAAAATACTGAAAGAATTAATTAATTATATACACAAAGTTATAACCTGGAACAATCCAGAACTGGATATGTTGCTTATTATAAAATATGGTTCGGTTTATTAAAGCGTATGCTGAATAACAGAATAAGTATAAGAGAGTGAAAAATAATATTTTTTAATTTATTATATTCGATAAATCAATTAAAAAAATAAGATGTTTAATTCTTTACTTATATCAAAATTATCATATTAATCTTTCACTCATTTAAAAAATTTTATAATTAATTTTCAACTTGTTTTTTTAAATATTACCTAAAATTTATTAAAATTTATACTAACACGAATTTTAAAATTGAGAAATTAAAATAATATTTTTTTAAAAGAAAATGATAGATGACTTTTAATATTATGGTCAATGAAAAATTAAAATAATAATTTGTCCGAAATCTATTTAAGAACAGACATAATAGTACTAAGCTCCAAATTTGGGGTCATTATTTGGCTGCTATAAAACCAGTGAACTTGATGGGTTTTCTTGGTTGACCCATACATATTTTTGCACAAAGGAGGTGGCAACTTTCTAAAATAAGAAGACCAATGATAAATAATATGTAAAACTATTAAGGAAAAACGCAATAGGGAAAAACATTTTAAAATGGTATAAGCCAAAAAGAATTATTAAGCATTTCATCCCTCTTGAAGAGAATATTCATTACATGCTCGTAGTATAAAAATATAATTATCTATATTTTACATTAATTAAATATATTATTTCTTCTATTGTTAATTATTATTTAATTTATTGATTCTCTTTAACATGCCGAAGAGTTATATAACTATTCACAATTATATATAATTACAAAAAATAAATCACCATTAGATCTTTGCGTGCATATCATTAGTTTAGATAGCAATTTATCTTCTCCAAAGAACAACTACAGATTTTGTGACTTTTGTAAGTAATGTGTCTATATGACTTTATTAATACTTGAAAGACACTCTAGAATTTGTCAGCTTGTGAGCTAATCACGAAGCTTAGCGTTTAGTACCATGAATTTTAAATAATTAGATGGTTGATCAGGCAAATAACATATTCTATTCATATATGTATACAAAATACTCATCTTCACAGTTCAACTATATAACTTTTTCAAATAATTGTAGTTTTAAAATCATTTTGATAAAAAAAATTATTTAAGTTTCTCACTTATTTTGATTTTTAAATTAGTGCCTTATTTATTGGTTTATTTTTAATTTGATTCTTCGTTGATTTTAATTTATAATTTAGTCATTCACTAGTCAATTTATTTTTAATTTGATTTTTTATTTATCAATCTATTTTCAACTAAGTCATTCATTAATATAAAATTAATATATTTAGTATCTTAGTCTTAATTAAATTTGCAATTGATAAAAGTCTAGAATGAATATAGATGGTTAAATGAGAAATTCAATTGAAAATTAAAACTAATAAAGAACTAAATTGAAGTTCCTAATATAAAATTTAGAATATTTAATCTTTTAGTCTCAATTAAATTTATAATTAATAAAAACTTATATTAAAAATAAACTGCCAAATGAAAAATTCAATAGAAAATTAAGATTATTAAAGGATTAAATTAAAAATAATATCGTAAATGAAATATTGAAATTATATTTTACTAATTTTTTTTTGAATATAATAAGTACCTAATCAACTTGCACGTCCCATATTAATACATAGTGTTATTATTGTTAAAACTAGACAATTATTTTTAGATATACGTTTGAGCTATCGAACTTAGTTGTGCATCTAGTTGTACAATAGTGCACATCTTTTCTGCACTTAAGTTCTATCGTACCATTATATATTACAGTAATCGCACCAAGTTGAACCAAACTCTCCCTTAGGCCTCAATTTCACCACCCCACTCATAAATACCAAGCTCACCTTCCACCTCTGCTAGATCCTCCTTTCTCTCTCTCTCTCTCTCTCTTCTCTCTGAAATTCCATGGCTGCCGTCGATGCCACCGCCAAGATCTCCGACCTGGAGAAACCGACCGCCGTGGACGACGACGAGGATGTCTCGCCGATTGAGGAGGTGCGATTGACGGTTACCAACACCGACGACCCGACCCTACCGGTATGGACCTTCCGAATGTGGTTCCTAGGTCTACTCTCCTGCTCGCTCCTCTCCTTCCTGAACCAGTTCTTCGCGTACCGGACCGAACCGCTCGTCATCACGCAAATCACCGTACAGGTGGCGACGCTGCCCATCGGGCACTTCATGGCTGCGCTGCTTCCCGCCACGAAGTTTCGGATCCCCGGGTTCGGGTCGAGGCGGTTCTCTTTGAACCCGGGTTCGTTTAACATGAAGGAGCACGTGCTGATCACGATTTTCGCGAACGCGGGTAGCGCCTTCGGATCCGGGTCGCCTTACGCCGTTGGTATTGTTAATATAATCAAGGCCTTCTATGGGAGGAAAATCACCTTCATCGCCGCCTGGCTTCTTATCATCACCACTCAGGCAAGTATAATTGCTCTCGTTGTTTCTTAATGTTTTTACATTTTTTTAGTAAGAAATGGATGACATACTATTGGTAGGAATATTCTGTCAATATATTTTTAAACAAGAATATACAATTACGATTCTCTTACTTTCCTTTCCCTCACGTATCAATCTTTTCTATTTATCCTGCTTCAATTTTCTATCCAGATACTTGTTCATTTAAAAAGAAGTAAATATAAAACAAATAAAATTTACATTTTATGTTATCTCTCTTTAAAAGTAACAAAAAATTAATTAAAAAAATTAAAGGAGTAATGAACTTAAAAAAAAATTTATGTGCAATTTTTATTATATTATTTTCAACTAATATATAAATTTTTAATTATATCGTGATGTGTATAATTATTTAAGAAAATTATATAATTTTAATTAAAAACCTCAAAACAAAAGTATAGATAATTATATCTAAACCTGATGCTAATCTAAACTTGTTATTCAAATACGTCCTTGATCCTATATGTTGTAAATTGAAAGAATCTAAATGATATTTCTGTAATTTTACTCCGTACCACTTTGGTGTGATTATTTTATTCGGAACATCATTTTTGCTGAGTTGGATATAGATTTGTTGTTTCCCAACGAATCATGGGAACTTTTTGTCGAATTTTGGTCTCTAATAAAGTACTTTTTATTTTTTTATTTTTTTTCACGAATTTGATGTCTGATTCAGGCTTCAAGCGATCCCAGATATTTATTAGAACTCATGTTTAATATATTTAGGTGTTCACTTTTTCTGGTAATCTACTTCGGACTTTCCATTCAAGCCTTGTTCCCAAACTTTTTACAATGTTATAAATTTAGAATTTTTCAGTAATTAATATTTAATATCATTGAAGATATCGTTGGCCAAACGTACATGTCATGGGATATATCGAATGCAACATAAAATTGTATGAGTAAATATTTAATCCTCAAGCCTTTTTTTTTTTTTTTTTTTGCGTTCTTTGAGTAATACATCACGCCGTCGTCATTTGGCGTGCCGTGCATTTTAAATGATAAATATAGTAAATGATTTATATATTTGTATAAATAGTAAATTATTTTATGTATATGGATATATTTATTTATAAAATTTGGGTAATTATATGGTGCAGGTATTGGGATACGGATGGGCTGGGCTGCTGAGGAAATACGTGGTGGAGCCGGCCCATATGTGGTGGCCCAGCACCCTCGTCCAGGTCTCACTTTTCCGGTATTATTTCTCTCTTGGATCTCCACTTCAGTAATATACCCTTCGCACACTGAATCAACTGCATGTGATCAAGTGCAGATGCACTTTACCTTGTGGATAGGCGTAAATTACGAACAAATTCAAAGATAATATTTTTATATGAAAAGTTTAGCTAGTACATCATACAGTAGTTACTGAAAGGAGCCCTTAAACATATAAAAGCACTTAATTACCTAGAGGATGAGGACGCTTTTTATTTGATGATATAAAGGAGCCAGGATTTTCTCCAGGAGAGAATATAATAATATTTTTTTATTAATTTAATATTAATAAAATATTATTATTTTATATTATTTTTTTATCAGAGATTCTCCCGTTACAAGAAATGATCCACCGCGTGCGATGCTAAATGATTGGATGTATTTGTGGGTAAACGTAACATTTTTCCCAAAAAAATAAAAAAAGAAAAAGCGAGAAGAAAGGAAGATTCACATGTCGCGTTAGAAGATTCTAGTGTGAATTCATACCCACTTGACTTAGTTGCCATCAAGAATCAAGCTTGTTTTCACACCCGCACAAATGTGTAGTCCATGAATCAACTGACATAGGAACTTGGAACAGATGATAATATCATTAATTTTAGGGCTTAGGGTCCTCATTTAATTTTAAATGAGAAAAAATAATATATTAATTTTTAACTTATTATCAAATTGTTATTTTGATTTTTTATTTATTTTAATTATTATAATGATTTTTTATTGATAAAAAATTGTTACTTTTAATCTTTTTTTAAAAGTTAGCCGAATTTAGTTTGTGAAAGTATATATAGTAATAATTTTAAAAATGAAGAGTCAAAAGTAATAATTTTTATTAAAAAATTATTTTAAAAATAAAATAAATAAAAGATTAAAATAATAATTTAATAATAAATTAAAAATAATATTTTTCTCAATATAATTAAGGCTATTCTTTTCGCCATAGGATAGGATAATGCTTGCCACTATTTTCTAATGGATCAAGTTGTAAACTTTTTTTTAAGGGACAACTTTGCCTTAGAATCATCCACCTTCAATAGGCATACGTGGCATTTTTTATAATTAGCTTGACTTTTTTGTGAATTTTAGGGCCAGATTCCATAGAGTCAATTAAAGTGGTGGAAGAGCTCATAAATAAGACCCAAATTAATGATCACGTGATTGGACCATTTTTCCACCGTGGGCCATTGCTTTATGAGCTGTCACGATTTGATGCTTAGTGGTTTCATTATTGACTTTGATTACACTTATAATAGCCACGTGAGATCAACTAATTTGAGTTTTGGAACCATTGTGTTCTGCCAATAGTATTTGCTTGTATGGTATTGTACTGAAAGAAAGCCGACTTTTCTTGCATTTCAAACTACATATACAAAAGATATGCCCAGCCGCCCTTTATTGATTACAAAGATGAACAGAATAGATAGAATAGTCCCTGTATAGACTGATTGTTGATCTAGCTGATTTGGCCATCCGTTGCTATAGTACCAGCTCAATCTGGATTCTTTCCAAGTCATCTCAACCGATGTCTTATCAATTTTGAAGAAAAATATACACCGAATAAAGAGAACCTATAATTCAAGTAGATATCACATATTTAAGTGAGACCAACTCATTTTGTGCTTGTTTCTCTTCAAAATTGACAGAAAATTGACTTAGTGGAAATAGAGTTAATCCAAATTGAGTATTGGCTTCTTTTTTCTCACTTCTAGAAAGTAGAAAGTATGGTTAAGGGTAGTTACAGATGCAAAAATCCTAAAAAAATGAAGATTTTTTTTTTTTCCCACTTTATGGGTAAAATCTTACTAAGACATCCAAAACTTGTAACCTAACGAGAAACCTCAAATTGTGTCCTTTTATCAGTTTGTGCAACCTTGAAGCCTCTATCTTTTTATATTTTAAACATTGTTTGCCGTTTTCATGCAAACCAAACAACTACAATATATCTGCTGCTCCTTATAACATTTATGGTTTCCCGTCATGTAGCACTATGTCTCCACTGTCTCAATTTACATCAAACATACATTTGAATATGCATCTATATCTTTAAAGTCTGTTTCAAAAGCGCATTTCAACATGAACATTGTTGATAATGCAGAGCTTTGCACGAGAAAGATGACCAGCGACCATCACGGGCAAAATTCTTCTTCATTGCACTAATTTGCAGTTTTTCATGGTATTTGGTGCCCGGATACCTTTTTACAACGCTCACTAACATATCATGGATTTGCTGGATATTCTCCAAGTCAGTCACTGCTCAGCAGATAGGCTCTGGCATGAGAGGCCTAGGACTAGGAGCCCTAACACTTGACTGGTCAGCCGTGGCGTCCTTCTTGTTCAGCCCTCTCATCTCGCCATTCTTCGCCATTGTCAACGTCTTTGTGGGCTATGCTGTGATAGTGTATATTGTAATTCCTATAGCATACTGGGGCCTAAATGTGTACAATGCCAATAGGTTTCCCATTTTCTCTTCACACTTGTTCACAGCTCAAGGTCAGCTATACAATATATCAGCTATTGTCAATGACCAGTTTGAGATCAACATTGAGAAGTATCAAGAGCAAGGCAGAATTAATCTGAGTGTGTTCTTTGCTCTCACTTATGGCTTTGGATTTGCCACCATAGCATCCACCCTTACACATGTTGCCTGTTTCTATGGAAGGTAAGGCTCTACTTACTGATACTGAAAATATGTAGCAGGCATGCTATTGCTTACTGTATATTTCTAATTAAATGAAGGAAGAAGATGGTAATCAAATTAGGGTTCAATCTGTGAAAGTATGTTTAAAATCCTGTATCATTTTCGTTGTCAAAAAATCAACAAGGTCATTTGCATGCTTTAGAGTTTAGATATGCTCAGAAAATTTCACATCCAACATACTCCTATGGTAGGCATTAAAAAATTTATGATTTTCTGGATAAGGTGACATTAAAAACTTGTGTGAACTGGAGAAGGAGTAAGCATAAACAATAACATGCATTTTCAACAACTTTCTTATGAGTTCATATGCAATTGTGTTAAAAGTTCCCTCAAGGACATGAGCATGTATCATATCTGTAGGGCTGAACATACACACAGGGCGTTTTCTATTGAGCTCTCAGCTATATCGTTCACAAAAGTTGTTGTTATACTGATGTACAACTAAACATTCAGGGAGATTATGCAGCGTTATCGTGCTTCTTCCGAGGGTAAAGAAGATATCCACACAAAATTGATGAAACGATACAAGGACATACCTTCCTGGTGGTTTTACGCGTTGTTGGGTGTGACATTTGTAGTTTCTCTGTTACTATGCACCCTTCTAAATAAGCAGGTTCAGATGCCTTGGTGGGGACTCCTTTTTGCCGCAGCCCTGGCCTTCATTTTTACCCTCCCAATTAGTATCATAACTGCTACCACAAACCAGGTTAGAATCTTGGGATTTCTCTTATATATGCAGCTATAAAACTGTGTTTTCAGAAATCAATATATAGAAGCCATATAGTCCATTTGTGTTTTTTAATCATTACTGTAAGTGCAGTCTATCAATGGCGCCATAAAGATTGTGTTTTAACTATTTCTCTTGTATGCTCATATACAGACCCCAGGGCTAAATATTATCACCGAGTATGTCTTTGGTCTCATTTACCCTGGAAGACCAATAGCCAATGTATGCTTCAAAACCTATGGCTACATAAGCATGGCTCAGGCTGTCTCCTTCCTTAGTGATTTCAAGCTTGGACACTACATGAAGATCCCGCCAAGATCAATGTTCTTGGTTCAGGTAGGTTCAACTCACCCCCCGCCAACAAAATTTAAAGTTTTTATGTTGTTTTATAATTATTCATGTACCATGATCAGACAAAGAAATATAAAAATACGAACAGAAGAGAAGAAACAATACCAGTAAGGTACAAATCGTAAACACTTCCACATGGATTTACTTAAGCTAGCCGACAAAATAAAACTCACAGAAGCTTTATTTTACTATGTCTTATTTCTTGATTATTCTATCTAAAGAGATTTTTTTCCTGAACCCCAAACAGATGCATTCCAATCATACAAGCAGAGTATCAAGTACTGCATATATTTCAAAGAAACATTGTATCTTATCCCTCTTTTTCTTCATTTGAACTTTATAATTCTCTCATTTCTTTTGGAAGGGCGTAATTTACAACTAGCAACAATTTTGTCATAAACTGTATGAAACACAAGTTTATGAACAAAGCAAAAGCGTGTTCCAATAGAAGATGTGAGGGACACAATCATGCTAATACAATGATTTCTAAAGAAAAAATATTAATAAGCTGAAGTATTCATATCAGATGCTTATAGTTTGGATTTTAGTCCAAGTTTTATGCCCTAATTTTAGTATAAAAAACAGCTTACAGTATACCTGTATAGTCCAACTAACATTGCATTTTCCCGACAGTTTCTGATGCACCCCATTTTTCATACCTGTATAGTTCATAGGTACTATGCTTGCTGGAACCATAAACATTAGCGTAGCATGGTGGTTGCTGAACTCCATCAAGAATATATGCAATGACGATCTCCTCCCTGAAGGCAGCCCATGGACATGCCCCGGCGACCGGGTCTTCTTCGATGCATCAGTTATCTGGGGTCTGGTAGGACCCTTGCGCATCTTTGGTTCTGAAGGAAACTACAGTGTAATGAACTGGTTCTTCCTCGGAGGTGCACTAGGGCCCATAATTGTTTGGCTATTGCACAAGGCATTTCCAAGACAGTCGTGGATTCCACTGATCAACCTTCCAGTCCTACTAGGAGCAACAGGAGCTATGCCTCCAGCAACACCTTTGAACTACAATGCCTGGATCATAGTTGGAACGATTTTCAACTTCTTCATCTTCCGGTACCGGAAGAAATGGTGGCAGAGGTACAACTATGTTCTGTCAGCAGCACTTGATGCTGGGGTTGCTTTCATGGCCGTGCTGCTTTACTTTTCACTGGGCCTTGAAAACAAGAGTCTCACTTGGTGGGGAACTGATGGTGAACATTGTCCCCTTGCAACTTGTCCTACAGCAAAAGGCATAGTGGTAGATGGTTGCCCAGTGTACTAATGATTTTCTGCTTCTAAAATATAGGTCTCACCACAATTGCAACGCTTATGGAAATGTATTTAAAACTGAAGAATACAATATAAAAAGAAACGCATAGAGTTTATGGCTCTTTGGGTTTCTTTCTTGTTTAGTTTTCCTCACATATTGAATTATCGATAAATATATGATCATAGTGGTGTGTGCTTGTTTACTTCTCTAAGAACTAAAAAATTTAAGAGATACTATATAATGTAAATATCCTAACATGATTAAATATGCCGTGTTTAAATGTAATTTATAGTATCATGCTTAATACTGGTGCTGAAACGCGATATGCTATATTTTTAAAGTATCAGTGCTTTGTAGTAATTTATTTTGTACATATGATATCTAAGTAGTAATTTATTTTGTATACATGATATCTAAGTAAGAATTTTTTTTACCCTGATAAATCGAAATTGTCATTCATGAGGTTATTACACTTCCTGTACAACACAAGTTACAAACTGAGATTTACGTCCTCTCAATGACACCTGTACAGGACCTACTATGTGTCTATCTCAAATCACACGTACTATATGTCTATCTCATTCTAAAATTGATGCAAGATTTAAATCCTCCAAATCGATAAAACCTAAATCAGAGAAAATTCATCGAGACAGAAGAAGATGACGACATGAAATGGAACCCCAGAGTTTCAACCGAAGAAAATGGCGATACAAAGGGCAGGTGATATTGTGACAAATATTTAGAATGCTGGAGAGAATGAACGGTAATTATAAGGCAGGATACTTCGATCATTCTCTTCTCTTCTGAAACTTTAGCTATGCTTTCCAACGCTGCATCTGATCGTAAGCCCTTGACCCTTGAAAGGTAAAGGGTACAGTTACAGAGTACTCCATTTTTGAACCAGAAACTGGGTCCTTTGGTGGCCCATCATAGTCACTCTACTCCATCCAAAAAAAAAGAAAAACAAATGCTGATTTTTTAAATTTAATGTTAATAAATAGTACATTTTTTTTTAAAATCATAATAAAAAAATATTAATAATTCTTCTTATTTTTTTAAGTAGCATAATATTTTGTTGAGGAAGAAAAAATTACATTATTAAAAGTTATATATATATATATGTTAACAAAATATCATCAAAAAAACATGAAATATTAATATATATTTTTCGTATCATGATAATTTTTTTTTAAATTAATATGTATTAAAATTACATTAAAAAGGCCATGTGTCTTAAATTATTGGATAAAATCCGAGTAGTTCAAATTTCTCATAAGAGATCCTTGTCCCTTTCAATAGTATACAATTTAATGACTTACTCAAAGTTTGGATCTCAGATTATCTTTAATTAAAATATACTATGTTTTCGAGTTAAGAATCCTTGCATTTTCTCCAACAAACTCCGCATCTTGATTTCTTTCATTCTTGAAATTTCAATTTAAGCCAAAACGCTGCATTGAGTTCCTTCATTCCTAATTTTATTCGTTTCTTTCTCTGGCAGCTTACCCTTTACATGAATCACAAAGCAACCTCCCAGTACTCTCAGTCTCTCTGAATCAGAGCTCAGCCGCGAACCGCAGGGCAGTGATGACAGCTTCTTTCTCTCTGATCATCTTTGATTCCCCGGCGTTGGCGTTCTGATTTGATCTGAGCTCCCCGTTCCGATCTAATATGAAACTTAGTTTTTGTTAGAGAAAGGACCTAGGAGTGTGCTATTTTTCAATTTTGAATGTTAGATATGAAACTTGAAAGGAAAAAAAAAAAATCTTCTGTTTTTATTGCTGAGAAATGGTATACCTGTACTTCTAATTTTGTTGCGACACTTTATCAAAAGAACATGGAGGATGGCCATAGTTCTTTTGCTTTTTCTTTTTGTTTGTTTATGATTTTTGCCCTTTTTCTGTTCTTTCTTCTTCCTTGTGTTTGCTTTGTAGAAAGATATTGCTATTGAAAGCATTGTAATGAACATGTCTTTTAGTTTCGTGCTTATGAGTAATGAATGAAATAGATAAATAGATAAATTCAGTGGTAATGAAGGGATTTTAGTCTGAAGAAATTATAATCCTTACCAATAAAGAATAAAAAGGTACCCTACCCTTTTTTATCTTCTGGACCTATAATTTAACAGGACATATCTTAATAGGAATATATAACTAGTGTCTTTCACAATCACACCATAATTTTGGTTGAATCCACATATATAGAATTTATACTGCATAATAGTGTTTTTTTTTTTAATAGAGTTTTGGATATATATTTTTAATTGTTGAAATGGTGTTTACTAGTTTACTAATTTGGATATCTCAATTAGAGATGGTAGACCAAAATACTTCACAAACTAAAGAGAGCAATATCCTTAATCTTACTCAAACTTAAACCTCTTACTTCTTTAAGAGCTCTAAATACCACTGCAAGTATTGCAGCATCCATAACTACTGCTGAGTCCACTGTTGTTGCCTCAAAGAGAAAACTCCAAGCAAACAAGTGTGAGACCATTTTGTAAGACTGCCCTTAGAAGGGACTGATGAGGATATTAGAGTTGCATACAAATTTTGCAATGCTTCCTTTGCATATGACCCATACTGACACAACACAAAATCTTTGAGGAAGCACTTGTAAAGATGCCAAAAGTACTAATAGAATTCAAGAGAAAAAAGTAATCCATGCTAGCATATCTTGAGCCATTGGGAGGATCCTAATAAAAAACCTTAGTCTCTCACATGTACTATTGTGAAGCTTGTCAAAGAGAGGTAGCTAAATTTGTGATATGTAATGAACAACCTTTTCAAGTTGTGTAAGACAATGGGTTTAAAAATATGTTAAATCATATAGAACCTAGATTTTCAGTTCCATCAAGAGTGATAGCTGCTAAGGATTGCTATAAGATATTTGTTGAAGAAGAAAATAAGCTTAAATAGGTGTTGAAAACCTCCTGTGCACGTGTAAGTCTCACTACTAACACTTGGTCGTCAAACAAAAATTTCAACTATATGTGTTTGATAGCTCATTTCATTGATGACAAATGGAGATTGTAAAGTAAATGTTCAACTTATACATCATTGAAAACCATAGGGGGACATAATTGGAAAGGCAATTGAGAAGTGTTGGTTGAGATTTGGAATTTCTAAAGCATTCCCTAAAACCATTGATAATGCAAGCTCCAATGATATAGCTGTGGCATATTTGAAGAAATGATTCGAAAATTGTAATGAGTTAGTGTCTGATAAGGATTACCTATATATGAGTTGTTGTACTTACATTTTGAATTTAGTGGTAAATGTTGGACAAAAAAATATGCACGAATCTATCACAGCTATTCAAAATGCTATTAGATTTGTTAGGTCTTATCCAATAAGGCTTCAAAGACTTAAGAGTATTATTGTTAAGGTAAATATTGAGTTTAGGAGTCATGTGTTTTTGGAAATTTCAACATGATGGAATTCAACGTATTTGATATTGGAACATGCAACTAAGTTCCAAAAAGTGTTTGATAGGTTTAGAAGATGAGGATGATGCATACACTTTTACTATAGGGAAGACAATAATTGTATTAGTCATCTAACTACATTAGATTGGAGTAATGTTGTAATCTTTGTTGAGTTTTTGCATGTATTTTATAGTATCACCGTTAAAATATTTGTGCTATTGTATGTGACCTTAAATAAATGCTTCTATTAAATTGCTATTATGCAATCTATGTTGCACGTGAGTGCTAGCCATCAAGACCCTTTCATAATGTAAATGGTTTTAAAAATGAAGATTAAGTATGAAAATATTGAGGGAAGCCTAGGAACTTAAATCCTTTGTTGGTCTTAGGAAACTTGGCCACAAAAATGTAATGCTTGAAAATATATATCATGATGTTAAAGTTTGTGAATGCATGAAAAAAAATGTTAAAGACACCCTGTATCTTTTATATAAACAATATTTTGAAGGTATTCTCACTGAAACACCTCTAGTACTTAAAGGGAATAGAGATTTAGGAAGTATGGATGTAGAGGTACGAATGTCATCTTTTATGTTTAATAATGTCATGGACAAGTGGTTGATTGTGTTGATGAGAACAAAAGGTAGTTCAAATACGAAAATAAAGTTAGGCAGGTTCTTTTAAGAATAAATATTTCCATTTGATGCTTCTTTTGACATCTTAACTTGATGGAAAGATAATTCTACATGATTTAGGGTTCTTTTTCTTATAGCACACAATGTGTTAGCTATACTAGCGTCCATTGTGGCTTCTGAGTTTGCTTTTAGCATTGGTGTCTACATGCTTGACCCTTTTAGGAGTTTGTTATTGCCAAAGATAATTGAAACCCTCATTTTCACCTAAAATTGGTTGTCCCCTACACAGTTCAGCTTTAATGATTGTGATTTTGACTAATATGAGGAGTTTAATAGTATTGCAATTGTTAAGCTAAGCTCCACACTTCATTATTGTTTATTCATTAGTAATAATACATTATGTCTCCTATTTGCTTTGTTATTTCACTGTTTGTAGATGTTTTAGAACATTTGAGCTCAAGTGTCACTGAAGACATCAGGACATTGATTAATGAATAGCACCCTTGCTTAATGCTAGACAACTTTGGATTATTAAGTTTTCTGCCTACTTCGTTTGATTTCATCAAGACTCTTTAATGTTGGAAACTTTTGTACCCTTTGGTTGTATTTGATTATGTAGTTGTATAATTGTATTAATAATGGATTGAAAAGTATTTTAATGACGTCATTGTGTTGATATTTTAAGATTGAATTATTGAATATCATATTTGAGTGGATGGAATAGTTAAATCAAATAAGTAGATGTAATTATAGATGAGGAATCCTTTATTGAGAAGCATGAAATACAATATTTTTGGTGTATTAGATTTTGAACAGTGGCATTATGAGGTAATATATATTATGTTGTCTTATTTTATGCACTTATGTTAGAGTTAAATACAACTTATGTAATTGGTTTTTTCCAACGTACAACGGCATAACCAAGAACGTAAAATTGAATAAAAATCATGGATAGTGCACCTTGGTGGGGCAAGGATAGTATTTCTTTATTTCTATGTTTGTATGTCTAAATTGATTTTTTGCTAAATACTTATTCTGATGCTAAATCTTGACACAATATGTAAGGTTAGAGAAATTGCAAATAAAATTGGTTTGGGAGTACATTTCAACTCTTTTACTGGTTGGAATGAAATGGTATTAAGAACTTGTAAATTCAATGGTGTGTGAACTATGTACATAAACTTTTATACATATTCTAAATACTCACAATGCATAGTATATAATTGTTGATTGTACATATTGGCATTTTTAATAATTGTCCATATTAAGAGTTTTTTTTTTTAATCTTTTACTATTGCTAAATCATGATTTATTTCTTTTATTCCCCAATTTATTAGCAAATTTATACAGATGTTCAAATATGGAATTGTTTGAATGCATGACTTCAATGTTTATTAGGAATAATTCTTGCCAAAATAGGTAAGTTCAACTTATATGCCATCTTTTACCCTTCAATTGATGTTTATTATCTTAAAATTCTTTTAACTGTAATATATTGGTGTTATCATTGTTGGTGTATGATTGTATGTATTATTCATTGATTTTAGCTTGTCTTTGTCATTGTTCTTCATGATGATATTCTTATAAATTAATCTTCACTTAGGTTGGATGTCTAATATGTATTGGTTTCTTTGCATTGCACTGAAGTGTTCAATTAATCTTTATCGGTTTCTTTTCAATTATTTATTACTCATTCATTCTAGCTTGTTGAAATTTTATTAAAAATAGATAGAAAAGATTGGTTAATGATTTTATTAGGCTCTTAGCTAGAAAAGGTAGCATAAATGGAAATTAGAAAAAAAAAAGGTGTGGCCTGGCCTAGGCAGACCCGGTGTGTACCATGTCTATCTGGGTTGCACCAACATCTCAGGCTTGCCAATTTCAGACCGTGTTCACACTGGGTTGGGCCTTAGGTTAGGTGAAAACGTAGCCCAGCTAGTCCTATGTATACCCTACTTGTAGTTACTAGGGTAACAAGCTCAAGTGGAACTTAACCTTGAAAGCATTGAAGAAGGAAAGTTATCCTTACTTCTAATTGCTGTGTCCAAGCATATCTTTTCGCCATTTGTGCATCTCTTTCTTGCATTTGCTATTTAAGCATTGCCAGCTCATTCTACAACTTATTCTAGGAAAGACTAGAGGATGAACTTCCATATCTACTTCCATGATATTTGAATACCTAAGTTGGGTAAACACCCAAGCCAAATCCATGTACTTGATTATGGTGCTCTTAGGTTCGTAATGTCTTAGCCAATGAATCATTAGTTCAAATTTTTTATGATGAAAGGTCATGTTCCTTAATAATAGTAATTTTTTTCTCATAAATTCAAACAAAAAGAAATAAATCATTTTAGGAAAAGATCATTTCAAGAAGAGTGTAAGTTAACACCTTAGTATCATGAAATTCATACATTCACATTAACAACTCTTCTTCATCATTGATGTATGATACAACAGTGCGTAAATAAAGAATGTGTGACTTTATCTATATGGTATCCTTATATATATATGTGAATTTTATACTCAGAAGGTACAAGCCTCCAATCCTTATAGCTGATTGAAAATGCATTAAAATCTTTGGTAACAATGCCTAAGAAAACACCCAATAGCCTACCTCTATCTTTGACCGCTTGTAGGTGTCATTTAATAAGACTATAATCTTTTGCCAACTTGAAATGGACCATGCATAGTGCATAGTGAATGATCGAGTTTGCACTTCTTCTTACTTAATAATTAAGTGAAAATTAGTAAGAAATGAAAAATATGCATCTTAACACTTATGCTTAAATGTTAATATACATACCAATAACATCAATTATCCATGATTGTCTCTGCATATTTTTTTAATAATATTTTTCTTCAACTGCATATTTTGTCCCCTTAATTTTGAGAGAATTATAAAACCAAATGATAATGAGTAAATAATGCCATAGATTTTGTTAGCTAAGGTGTGTGGCAACAATTGTCTCATGGCAGAGGCCCATGTATTGGGCTAAGTCATAGTCAAAATGTGGCGCTTATGCTAAGTCATTGTTAATGAAATAGAGTTGCACCCTGATTAATAGCTATAACTTTTGGCCTAGTGGTAAGCAATTGATTCTACAATTGGTATCAGAGCCGAAGTTACATGTTTGATTCCCAGTGAGGCAATTGCTGAGAGGGAGATTATTAGCTAAGCTATATGGCAGCAATTGTCTTATGGCAGAGGCCCAAGTATAGGGCCAAGTCATAGTTGAAATGTGACACTTGTACAACATCATTGTTAAGGAAATAGAATTGTACCCTAACTAACAGCTATAGTTTTTAGCCTAGTGGTAAGCGTTAAATCCTACAAATATATATCCTTTGGAAATTTATTTTAACATTTTCTAGCCTCAAATAAGGACCTATCTTTGTGAATTGTAGTGGACAAATAAGATTATCAATTGCTCATTAAAAAATTCTTATATTGGTAATATTTGACACATAGCCAAAACTTAATTTTATTGGAGAAACCTTTCAAATATTATTGGTGGCTTAATGCATATAGTTTTTTCTCAAAATAAATATAAAGCTTTATTCTTGTAAAATGGTCTAGTAAATAACTAGAGGCATCTAATATATATTCTCTTAAACCATATAAGAGTGGAAAAAAAAAGGGCAATTCATACTTTTCAACCAGTATCCCATTAAATTTGTAACAAATAAAATTTAGGATATAACTTTACTAGTATTGTCAATGGAAAATTTTCTCATTGTATAATCTGAAATTGTGCACATGTGTAATCATGCAGACTTCATATTGCAAGCTGATAACATTGCTATAACCATTTTAATGATGCATTTATTTAGAATATTTCAATAATCAATATTGAATGAATAGACCCATTTATCAATTGAACATATTCCAGATATACAATAGATATAACTACAACTTTAACTAGTGAAGGTATGATGATCAATTTGCTCTAAGAACAAGTAATATAAGAGACTTCATTGAGTAAAGAATTTTTAGTTTCTTTAGTCAAAATTTGTGTGAATTCTCCATTTCTTTCATATTGTTGACTTGAGATGGCCTAACCAGTCATGCCAAATATTTGTGAACTTCTTGTTCACATTCTCATGTGATTTCATCAAATCAGTGTATGAGAGAATAACAGAATGGAAAATATAAGAAAGAATAAGAGTGAAAATTAAGAGGAGAAATGGGATGAGATTTTTAATTCACTTATATAATTTATCTTTAGGGAAGATCTATATCCTTTTCAATATCCCCATCTATGTTTTTTATTATAAATATTTGTGAAATAATGCTCTTTGACAGATTTCAATTGAATCTGAATTGGTACAATATTAATTTAATACATAATAAATATAATCACTCTTAGGAGCTTTATTTTGCTCACAATATTATGTTTTTATTACACTTCATGAATGATAACTATTGGATCACTAGAATCCATTTTAGGTATAATGATGATTTCTCTTTTCATTTATGGGTTTAAGCATGGAATATGTAAACAAAAACCTATAAGCCAATTTACTTTTGAAAATTCATACATGGAAAAATAATATATAGTTTCATAATCTAATACATTATTTACTTTAAGGTATAGTACATGCTAAGCTTGTACTTGTTGATTTCTTTTGACGTATCCACACTATGTAATATCATATGAAATAGAAATAAATAATATGTTACATTAATAAAGTAATTAAAATTATCATCATTTTGATGATACAAAATTATCTTCATATTGCTCACCTTCTTTTAAACTTATGTTATATTAGAAATTGAATAAGACATAGAATATCTTATAAATTAGTAACAAAAACACACTTTTTCTTAATATAAGTGTAAAAAATGTGCAACTAAGCATAATTATTTATGAATGAATAATAACATGAATAATAAGCATGAGCAAGATAAAATTCCCATAGGCTACATAAATTGCCTTAATAAACTGCATTGCAATACAATGTTTATTCAACCTTATATGGCCATCTAGGCTTCATAATCATTTTGATCTTTTCATATGACTTCTAGTCATATCATAAATTATAACCACTAACTATAAATAATTTTATGCTATTTTAATATCCGTAGTGGTCATTATTATCTTTAACACCCATTTAGCTTATGGATAATAAGTAGTCAACAATTTGCTCATAAACTTGTTAAAATGTAAAATTTCAAATACTATTTTGATGGCATGAATACATAGCCTTTAGGGCTATAGTAAAAATAATTTTATAGCCACTTAACTTTTTTCGAATTCATCAAAGTGTTTTACACAATTATTTATGAGCAATATTCTTTTGAAGATAGAGTTGTTGACTATAAAATAATCAACAATTTTGTGGCATCAGGCTATCCAATCATATGTAGCATTTTAATTTCCAAAGGATTTTCTTATATCAAATTAATAATCATATAGATAAATATTGAATCTATAAATAATATAAAGTAAGAACAAAGATTCTTACCTGCTTATCTCGTTGTGTTGACAAGAAACTCTAATAAGTTGACATTCACCACTCCAATGAATATTATCCAATACATGCATGACCGCATATATATTATCGTAACTGACCTTTCAGCGGAATAAAATAAAAGTGTTTAAATTGATTCCCAAAACGAAACTCAAAAATCAATTTATTTGGAGTCGCCACCAAAATTTTTAACGGAAAATTTTGGGAAACCAATTTAAAACAAAAAGGAAAAGGCAATATGGTTTGCAAAGTCAGAGATGGGTTTGAGAGTCTATTTGAGTGTGGGGAAGGTGTTAGGCACCCTACAACACTCGTCCATACGGACGGTTACCTTAAACCAGTCAGCTGAAATAGAATATGACTTTTAAATTCATCTCAATTACCCTTTTATCGACATGCATGCCCGTTAAACAAAGGAGACAAAACAGCAAGAATGAAAACAAACAGATAGATATTTACAAAGGGCAAACTTGACCTAGGATGAAAGTCTAGGGCCTACGTACCTTACGATAGGGATCAAAGTCCACGTAGTTCGACCAAAAAGACATGTTTATTGGTTGATAATTTATAAATTTTGTTATGAGAATAGGAATGTTTAAATTAAACAGATTTTCATAAACGAGACGGAATTGAGATTTAGTTTATGTATTTTAATTCTTATTCATGATAACCTGATTAATCTAGCCTTCCCGAATTCTTCATGTTTTTAATTTTGTTTGATTTGAAATCTTAATCTTTATTTTGAAATTTAAACGAAATGATTATAAAGAATGAATTTAATCATTTTGTGAAAAAAAGAAAATTAATTAAGATATTTATTTTTGCATTATTATCATTATTGTTATTATTATTTCAAAATGAGTATGTATTAATTTCAGGGATCTAAGGAGATTCAAATCTCACAAGACCCTAAGCATTCGAGGAAAATAATATTCTCACACGATAATTTCGTAAATGATGGGAAATATTTAATTAAAGTAAATATTTAATTATTATTATTTTAAAAATAAATGTGTACTAATTTTAGGGATCTAAAGAGATTCAAATCTCACACGACCCTAAGCATTCAAGGAGAATAATATTATCACGCGATAATTTTGTAAATGACAGGAAACATTTAATTAAAGTAAATATTTAATAATTATTATTTTTTAAAACAAATGTGTACTAATTTTAGGGATCTAAGGAGATTAAAATCTCACATGATCTCATGCACCCGAGGAGAACAATATTCTCACACGGTGATTTCGTAAATAATGGAAAGCATTGAATTAAAGTATTTTTATTTTTATTTTTTTTGGTCATTATTTTTAAAACAAATATGTACTAACTTTAGGGATTTAAGTAGATTAAAATCTCACATGATCCCATGTACCTGAGGAGAACAATATTCTCACACGGTGATTTCGTAAATAATGGAAAGTATTGAATTAAAGTATTTTTATTTTTATCTCCTTTGTCATTATTTTTAAAACAAATATGTACTAACTTTAGGGATCTAAGGAAATTAAAATCTCACATGATCCCATGCACCCGAGGCGAACAATATTCTCACACGGTGATTTCGTAAATAATGGAAAGTATTGAATTAAAGAATTTTTATTTTTATTTCTTTTGTCATTATTTTTAAAACAAATATGTACTAACTTTAGGGATCTAAGGAGATTAAAATCTCACATGATCCCATGCACACGAGGAGACAAATATTCTCATACGATGATTTTCTTGAAACTTTACTTATGGGACCAAGATTAGTCTTATATTCATATAAAAACAAGTGAGATAATAATGATGATAATTAAAAAAAAAAACAAGTAATAAAACAAAACAACACAAAAATAACAACAATCACAATAATGAGAACAAAACAACTTCCTACTAGTTCATTTTTCCCTACCTTATATATATTTACCTATGCATGCACCCATATATTCATGTATATATATATATATATATAGATATGTATATACATATACCTATAGACATCCCAAGAAGAAAAACAACCTCTTCTCAGTTCACTCTTTCCTTTGTACCTTATATATATATATATATATATATATATACCTAAGCACACATATATATGAGTATATATATATATATATATATATGCACACCGATGCACACCAATGCACTCTTTCTTGTTCTTTTTTTTTCTTGCCCTCATACACACCGAAACACACACAGATGCAAGCATATATATATATATGGGCATATATATATACATTGATGCACTCTTTCTTGTTCCTTTTTTCTTCTTGCCCTCATACACACCAAAACACACACAGATGCAAGCATATATATATATATGTGGGCATATATATCTATATATATATATATATATATATATACATCGATGCACTCTTTCTTGTTCCTTTTTTTTTTCTTGCCCTCATACACACCGAAACACACACAGATGCAAGCATATATATATATATATATATATGGGCATATATATATATACATCGATGCACTCTTTCTTGTTCCTTTTTTCTTCTTGCCCTCATACACACCAAAACACACACAGATGCAAGCATATATATATGTGGGCATATATATATATATATATATATATATACACATCGATGCACTCTTTCTTGTTCCTTTTTTTTTTCTTGCCCTCATACACACTGAAACACACACAGATGCAAGCATATATATATGTGGGAATATATATATACATCGATGCACTCTTTCTTGTTCCTTTTTTCTTGCCCTTATACACACCGAAATACACACAGATGCAGGCACACACATATATATATATCACTCTTGCTCTCTGTTGGACCCTTGCTTTTATACGTGTATATATATATGTATATATATATATACATATGCATATATTTTTATATCGGTAACATCAGCTTGCAACCAGT
This sequence comes from Delonix regia, assembly GCA_037074485.1. Taxonomy (NCBI): domain Eukaryota; kingdom Viridiplantae; phylum Streptophyta; class Magnoliopsida; order Fabales; family Fabaceae; genus Delonix; species Delonix regia. Next base: position 26,940,669 of record CM073450.1, on the reverse strand, counting down.
GAATTCAACACGATGAAGGAATTAGTTTGCGAATGTTATGCAGTAAGTTTTAATGTTGTTGGACACCCTAAACCGAGACCCTTGCTCATCTTCTCTCAAGCACAACCTAACAATAGAAAAAGAAAGATGCCAGCCAAGCTTCTGCATGCGTTCATGGCAGACCAGATAACAAAACTAGGGATAGAAAAACCAAAAAATGGAACCGCGAACTAAGGGAACCTGGCAGACACCTTCAGTAGTTTTTTTTCTCTGTTTGCCTCTGTTTTAATGCGTTTCAACAGAGGAGTTAGTTCCAGCCATGTTACCTGGTAAGTTGACGGAGAGAAAGCTCGTTTTGTGGCTTCGTGGTCTTCAGCTCAGATTCCTTTCTCCACTACCATTCCTCTGTTCTCGTCCTCTCGGCTCTCTGTTCTCTACAGCCTCTCAGTCTCCCTTCCCCAGCGTTCTTCTTCTTCTCTCTCGGTTTCTGTCCTTACCTCCAGCAGCTCCACTCTTCTTTCTCAGTTTCTGTTTTTACCTCGGCAACTCCACTCTTGTCTCTCATTTCTCTTTGATTTCTCTTCCTCATAGCAGTTCAATTCTCGGTTTGCCTCGTTCTCCCTCACCGCAATTCTCCTCCCTCGATTCTCCTCTTATCAGCTTGGCCTCCATCATCATTACTTGTTGTCTGTCACCTCCTCAACCGAGCTATGGACTGCAACAACAGCTACCAGCAACTTGCCAACTTGCAGCCGAAGCCATTGCCAAAAACTTGATCAGAGTAAGCTATATTATATGTCTTGGTAATTTTTTATTTAATTTATTATTATTATTATTATTATTTTATTATTATTTTTTCTAATTTAACCCTTATTATTATTATTATTATTTATTTATTTATTTATTTATTTTTTGTCATCATCACCATTAATATTTATTTTTGAATTTTTCCTATTTTTGTATCTTTTATGATTTTTTATTTTGATTTGTTATTATTATTATTATTATTATTAATTAATTCTTATTTTCCAATTTTGGTTTTTTCTTTTTCTTAAATTCCCTCATTATTCATTTTGAATTATAAATTGTTTTTACTTAAAAAATGTCATTTGAGTCTCTGTCCTTTTTATTTTCCTCATTTGCTTAATTTATAATTAATTAGCAAATCCATTAATTAAATGCTTAATTTTAGATAAAGATGGGGTGTTCTCATATATATTTAGAAAACTGATCATAAAAAATTCTTTGCTAATATGTTTATTACATAATATTTAAAAGACTAAATAGTAAAATGATTTCGATCATTATAAGATCATTTTAAAAAGGGTAAAGATATTACCTCATATCAAATATTGAGAAACTACGAATTTGATTTGAATCAAGAACTTGGATAAACCATTGGGCCCAAATCAAATGAAAAAGGAGCAAATTTGATAAGAACTAAGAACTTGAAGTAAAATTGTATTGATAACATGATATAAAATTACTAAAAAATGCAAGAAGTATGAGAAGAGGAAGAGAAATTTGAGAGAAAAATATAAGATATCTTTCATCACTTAGGTACTTTATCTTTGGTACATGACCTTATTTATAGGCCTTTCCTCATAAAGTAAAACTTCATTAATGTATATAAATATAATTAATTTGCTTATTAATGGTATAATAATTTGAGAGTTATAGGATATACGAACTTGAAATGTCATTCTTTGAGGTTTTGTGGACATCTATACAATTAAATGATTTACAACAATGGTAAATGTAATCAAAACTCTACATAACATGATTAATTCCATGAGACATGTCAACTTTATCAAAGTCATGATTCATTTATACCTTTCCCAAAGTATAACGGCTCCATCGCATTATAAGGACATGTCCTTCATAACAAATACCACCCTATAACATTATTATTGTTTTACTTACAACTTGAAGAAATATGATACATTTCTACTTTAAGCCTTATATATCTTTGTTAAAGTCCTTCCTCATCCTTATCAACATTATTACCCATAATTCCACCTTATTCTTATTATCTAAATCATTTTAAATGATGATAAGTTGTAAAAATATTTATTTATCATTTTTTATAGAACAACTTAATAAAATTTTTTATATAAAGCTCATAAACTCTTTTTGGTTGGTTGGTTGTGTGAAACAAGAAGATTCAAACATGAATAACATACATAAATAACTGTAAGTCTCTTATCAAGTTTGCATGGCTGAGCGAGCCACTTATTTAACAATTTTTAAAGTATCAAACAGAAAAATTGTTTCCACTATATTTTTTAGACTATCTTACATGTAACAAAAATAACAGTACCACTAATCTCCTTCCAAATATCCACTACACACTCACTGGATAGGGCATTCTCAATTTCCTTGTCCTTACATTGCTTGTTTAATGAGATAATCTAATGGAACATTACAAAACTTTTACATACCATTTCCTATTAGCTTAATTCAATATATAAATAAAATGAATCCAACCTCTACTTAGTGTGAAGGGTGGAGAGAAAAGAGAGAAAGAAAGGCAACTTGTTGTCATGTCATCTTATTTTATGGTTGAAGCTATCATGTCTTTCTTAAGTTGACTCCTACTCTATTTCCTTCCTTTTCGATTAATAAACTTTTATGTTCTTCTACTCAGTTTTGATCTTTAACTATGTCAATGAAACCAAGATGCTAAACACCTTAATGCTAGATATTGCTACTTCATCCACTTTCACTAAAATTTGCTCATAATATGTTGGCGTTATTAACTCTAAATAATTATCACAACTTTTTGTTAACGTGGATAAGTAAACTAAAGTTATCATGAATATAACTTAACAAACCTTCTATTTTATTAAATGTCATGTTTGTATGAACATATTTAAAGTTTTACAAGAATAAGAGTCAATTATGAAAAACTTGAGAGAAGTTATAACGAGGGTATTAGCTCCTGTAGGTACAGAGCTATTAAGAAGAATTGTACATGGTTCATAATTTGATTAATGACATTGGTGATTCAACAATCAACCTTGGTTACTTTACCAAAAGGTTTTCAGGCAAATTTTTTGCTAGTCAAAATTCACAAGTAGAAAAATCTATTCATTCAACGCCAGGAAGCAAACCCTATTTTGCTAACCATTACATTTTTTGTTAGCCAGCATGACCAAGTTTAGCATACCATATATTTACATTGTGATCAAAATCATGTGTAGAGGCAAACATGAAAAAACTAATATTATTATTAATATATTAATCATCCAAATCTATAGAAATAAAACCTTTGGTTACATAACCAAAACCATAAAAAATTAAGTCATAACTTAATATAACATAATCGTTATGAAAATACAAATTATAGCCTGGCCTAAATAAAACTAAAATTGAAATAATATTTTAATGAATTTGAGGAGCATAAAGAACATCGTGTAGGATGAGGTCTCAACCACCACACATGATTAACTTGCATGTCTTAATCCTTTTGACAGCAATCTTAGTGTTGTTGCCTACATATATCTAAAATGCTCTATATAGAACTCCTTAGATATCAACTAAGGCTTTATGGTCCCTTGCCAAATAGTTTGTGGCTCTTGAGTTTGTAATCCATATAGGACAAGATTCAATAAGCATAACAGTGCTAGACATACAAAATTCACTACCATAAGCATTATAGGTTACCTTTTTAGAAGGCTCATGACAATCATTTGCATAGTGTCCCTTTCTTTGGCAATTAAAGTACTTGACTTTTGTCATATTCAACTTTCACTGCTTCTTTTTACCTTGCATATTAGTTTTGTTTTTTCTTAGGTTGAACTGGTCTTTTGTTCTTTCCCTAGTTCTTTCTCTTTGAATCACGTTTTCTACCTTAAGTTGCCATGTTCAACTCACGTATCAACTTGATTGATACAAGTCTTTCTTCCTTGAGTTTGAGGTGCCTTTGCACATCTTCTAGAGTCATGATTTTATCATTATGAGTAAGATGCATCTTTATATACTTGGATTTGCTAGGCAGAGAGTGAATGATAACTTGGATTTGCTACTTGTATGTTAAGACATTTCTAGCATATCTTAGCTCAACGATCTTATTTGTTATTAGCTTTAGATGTTCCTTCATAGAATGTTATGGGTGTTTCTTATATGAGTCAAACTTGATCGTTAGTGAACACAACTTGGATACGGACGTAGTTCCAAACCTCGTTCTTAGAACATTTTAAAGCCCTATAGCACTTTGGTAGTCCTTAAACTCCCATAGGATGTCTTCATCCAGAGTGTTCAATAATGTAATACGAGCAGTGCAGTTCTTTTTCTTCCGAACATCATAAACCTGACAGTTCTATCTATATTAGGTTGTGTTACTAGCTTCTGACTCTCCTATGACATTACTAAGAGACTTAAGAGCCTCTTGCTCTTCCAAGAGATATTGGACTTTCATACTCTGAATCACATAACTGTCGCCATTATGAAATCTGGAATTTGGGGACCTTGAGAAAGAAGTATTCCAAGATTCACCTTTAATCTTTTTGCATTAAGGAAAATTAGTCTAAAAGTTATTGAATTTTTTTCTAAGTTTTACATGGGCCTTTTTGGTAAGAAGAAGAATTAAACAAAATAAGACTATGATCTGAGGCCAGGATTGGAATGATAATGAGATTGGTATAAAGAAAGAATTGCATCCATAGAGAGTTGTAAAGAACCTTGTCCAATCTTGCCCACTTATTTTCCATTGCTTTATGGTTGTTTATCCATGAAAATCTTTGTCCCTAAGGAGCTATATCTATTAGTTAGCATTCATCTATCAAATTCTTGAACTCTTTAGCCCTTGGTTGAGAATTTGTGAGCATCTTCTTGTCCTCTATACTGAGAGTCTAATTAAAATTGCCTACCAATAGCCAAGGCTTATTCACTGTAGCTGTTGTGTTTCTTATCCACGTGCAAAACACCTTTCTATCATTAGTTTTGGGAGGGTCATATACGTATGTAATATAAACCTCAGTATTATTTATGAGAGTTGAAGTGTATATCTAGTAAGGTTAATAGTCTAGGATGTTGCATATGGTACCATCCTTCCAAGCTAAGGCCAGTCCACCTTTTTTTCCCATAGAATCAACCCCATAAACATTCGAATAATCAAAAGAAGATAATTTTTTACTAACGTCATCAATTGTTAATATGGTCTCAGATAGAAAAACAAAAGTAAGAAGATTTCTAATTAATAGGCACATAAGGCATTGAACTGTCTTGTTTTTTGTAGACCAGTGGCAGTTCCAACATAAACTGATCATAACCTTTTGGGAAGCTTTAATGGGCAAGCTTCCTAGACCCCTATGTTAAAATGTGCAGTTGAATCAAAATTAGTCTTAAGCCTATCCATTTTTTCTGACATAGAGTTCTTATTCCTCTTTTTGTTGTATATGATCGTGTCCATGTATCTCTTTCTCTTTTTGTGCAGAAGGCTGTAGTTATGGACATCAGTGATAAAGACATTAGGTTCAAGACTTAAGGGGGATAAATTGGTAACAAGGAGTAAGATCTCTTTGGTAACACGAGTTAGGATAACAAAGGCCCAAATAAGAGACATTAATGATCTTTCTTATTTCAATAATTGTTCCCTTAAGAGCAACTGTAGTAAGGAGCAGCAAAAAAAAGCATTGAAGGGTGTCCATTGCGCAAGGTTGAATGTCTTTTGGAATGAAAGTCCAGTAAGGCAAACTCTAGCTTATGTGATTATGTCCAATTAAAGTACAAGGCCATAATTGCCATCTTAATCTTGACTCTAGCTGGACTTTAGATAAAAGCCCAACATTCTCTATTTCCTCCAATTAGTTATGTTGTTCTTCCAATCGAGAAATGGAGTGCCACCAGCTAAATAGGGTTTGCAACGTGGCTCTAGTTTGACAAATGACTAGGAGCTTGGTCAAGTGTTTGATAGGAGATAGTTTGCTAATAACAGGATCATCTGGTTGCAACATATAAGGTACAATGTTGGTGAATTGTGTAAGATCTAGAAGCGTTCCAAAACTACTGATTAGTTAATAAGACAAGATTATCTTCCCTCATAACTCCGTATTTAGAATTAGCTCTTACATTCTTTATGTCTACAACTTCATCAAGTTTTTAGTTCGAATATCACACTCCATAAGCTTCTTATGCTTTGTAAATGAGACTGATGTGGATCTCAATGCTCAACTTCCATCCTCTCTAAATAAGGTAAGCCATTGCACCAATTAAAATAAGTATTGGCATCAAAGAAGTAAGGAGTTTCATCATTTACCTAATCAGTTTCTATCCCTTCTGTTATTTGGCTAGATTGTAGACTGTAACGAGGTGTGTTATGTTCTTCATCATTTGGCTCCAAGGGATTTTCCTCATAGCTTTCTCTATCCTTATTGTTCTCTTGTCCCAACAGAGGATCCTATTGTGTTGGCTGGACATCTGGATTGTTAGAAAAATTTAAAGTAAAAGAGTCCTCCTTTGTGCTTATAATATTCCTTAGAGCTTGTGATTTGGCTTCATTACTTTCCTCCTTAGAAGTTTCTTTCCCATGGATGTAGTAATATTCACTTGTATCTGTCTTGTTCCATCTAATCTTTTTGGTCTATCTGAACAAGCATTTTTTCTTGAAAGCTATTGACATGTCGTGTACTAGTGGAAATAATTAGTCTTGCACTATCTCAACGTCGAACTTATTTTTTATATGTAACATGAGATCCTCCTAAGCTTCCAACACCTACAAGATGTCCAAGTTGTAGCAATATGTCCGACCCTTCCACACTGTTTGCATTTCTTAAAAATCCTTTTATACTTGCACTCCACCCAAATCTTACGTCCATTATCTAGTTTGATTTTGACTGCCATCAGAAGAGGCATAACATGGTCCACGAGCATAGAACCCTTATAAAACGGAGGTTTGTAGAGAATAAGAAACCACTATCAACTTGTTTAGTATCTCCCTCCATGTTTCTAAGAGTTTCTGCTATCTCTTTATTGTGATATTCCAGGGGTAACCCCCAGAACCGCACCCATATAGCGATCCTATAAATCATGAGCTCTTTTAGGATGAGAGTTGGTCTCCATTTTCCATAATCATCAGTTTATTGATAACATATCATGGTTAGTTGTCCAAGACAAAGATTTAGTGTTCAGAGTTGATAAATTGTATCAGGATGCATTCCCATCTGTGTAAAGCCATATCTAAATGAAGAACCTAGATATTGTTTTCATCTATTAAGATAGCAACTAGACATGTTTTTCAAAATTCTCTAGAATGATTTAATGCTGTTTGACAAACCTAAAAGTATGGACCTCTTCTCAGTAACCAGAAAGAGCCATTTTCTTTCTCTAAATTTACCGTTGAATTGGATGGGTCTTCTCCCGCTGATCAACTTTTCGACCATGGATATTCACAAGTTAGTCTGCGCTGTTTGCCCATGAAGTTTGAGAGGAAGTCAGCCCACTATAAGAGAACAAGAGTTTGTACCACACGAACCTAAGAAAGTAAAAAGGAACAAGCACAAAGAATAACAATGATAATAGAACCAAGTCAAAGATAAGAGCATGTTTAGATTGCATAAAAGGGCATAAGCTATATGATAGGAAGCTCTCACTGATAGTATTCTTAATAACAAAATTTAATCTTAAAAACAATAAAGATAACACATTATTATTATGAAACAATATTTAATTTTTATATCTTTTTACTATAATATAATTAGTAAACTTACAATTCATCACTTGCAAAATGAAAAGAAAGTTGATTGATTATAAAATCTCAAGTTTATTGGTCATCAGATTATTTTTTATTCAATTCTTTATATTTTTTCGATAAATGAACCCCAACTATAAATGAGTAATTTGCGTTAAATTATAAGAATCGTTGGAACTAGTGTGCTATCAAATTATGAATAAGTTGATTTCTTTTTTAGATATCGTAGTACTAGATTGACTTGTTGAGCATATGTTAACAGGCTACAAAAATTTGTAAATCTTTATTATCAAGTATAAGTGATAGTCTGCCTCCCAAAGAAAATTCTACTTCATAAAAATTTGTTTGAAGAATTTGAGTAACTTGATCGTACAATTTTAAATATAACATTGAAGTGTTTTTTCTTTTTTAATATGGCTCAAATTGTTACAAACACAATCCTCGTTTGGTTGCATTCTAGAATGACAAAAAACATGGATTAGAAATTAAATTTTTTTGAAGTCAATGATTTACAAGGAGTTTACACAGAATTATTTTTAGAGAAAAGTACAAAATTAGTCTTTAATTTTTGTACTTTATGACAATTTGATCCTCACAAATTATTTATGACAAATCAGTCCTTCACAAATTAAAATTTATACAATTCCTCACAAATTTAAATTTGTATCAAACTAATTAAATTTGTCAACTTTGATGGGACCAAAAAAATTGTAGCTTTGAATAACTTTTAAATAGATTCAATTTACAATAAAATTAGGTGTCATATTTGGTGCACTCATAATTTTAAGTGCACCAATGTACCCAATTATAATATAGGGATATAATTGTAATATTATCACCTAAAAATAATATTATTATAATTATGTCCCTACATTATAACTAGATGCACTGGTACACTCAAAATTATAAGTGCATTAATGATTTTATCATAAAATTAATATATTAAGTCAATAAAGTTACAAATTAAAAGTGACTTTATATAAATATATATATATATATATATATATTGTAGACGGAATTTTGTAAATAAATTGAACTCCCTCTTATTATGCGCTTCACTCTTTAAAGAGAAAGAGAGAGTAAATAAATTCTAACATAAGAAACAGTTGAACCCACAACACTCAGTCTAAATTCCAACAAAAACAAAATGCTATCCTATTTGAACAAGTTAAAAAAAAAAGTGTCGGGACTGGATTCCTTTTTAGAAATTCAAATTTCAAATGCTGATAAAATTAATAAAATTTAAATTGTTAGATAAAAATTTAATAGTTTAAATTTTAAAAATTTATGCAAAACTGTTTAATACTAATTAAAATTTGAACTATTAAATAAAAGTTTAATAACTTAAATCCTTTTAAATGAAAAGAATTTAAATTCTCAAAGATAAAGAATCCAAGTCCCTATATCTAATTAGATAGCTGAGATTAATTTAATTTTCACAGCAGGACATTGATACATGTGCAAGTTATAGATACCAAATTAACATAGGAATCTTGACCGCACTCTGATTGAGCATGAACGTTGGCCTCTGTAAAGTTTGTGACCCAAGGGTTGAAGTGATTTTGATCTAAACTGTCACACTTGTGAGCAATTGGACAAACAATATGTAGAGTTAATAGCTTTCACTAGGAGATTTTTAAACCCATGTTCAAGTTCACATTGTCTCTAATTCCGCTCTAAGTGATAGAATGATGAACGAAGCTAGAGGACATGCCTCGAAATCCAGAAGTGGACAATGTTTACCTCAATTTTTTTCTAGAAATGAGATCTAACCACGTTAATGAAAGTTGTAAAACCATACGCATCCTCTCAATAATTTAAACCCATAAACCACAAATCATGATCAAAATAAAACAAAATAAAATTATAACATCACAATAGTCAAAAGATTTTTCCAAGCGTCCGTCATACTAACAAAATAACTTACGAAAAAATTTAATGTCCAAGCAATCATTATCTCCTCCAAATATGCAGTTCTTAAATTTAGCACTTCATCTTATCTCTTCAGCCCTACAAAGGATGTGAAGTCACCCAACTTCACCATGTTAGTTGAGATCATCAGTCTTAAAATGGATTGAAGGAAAGCGAGAGAGTGTGCAAGTAAGGTGAACATTCAAATTTCAAAATGAAACAAATGTCACATGAACTAGTAAACAATTTATCTATATACCTATCCTTAAACTTATCAAATCACTGTTGACAGTTACAGTTATTTTTGGTTTAGAACTTCTTCACGCTGAAGAGAATACCTTGGGCTGAATGTTTCGCTGTAAAGAAAGACTAGGAAGCCACACAGTCAGCATCCTCATGATATACATATAGAAGTGTTGGCTCGGACCACAGAATTATAATGCTCCCCCAGACCAAAAGCATGCTTATGGTATGAGAGCATAATACTCGAATTAGATGAAATGGTATCATCATCAGATTTGTACTCTTTCCCCATCTCCACATCTGGGAAGGACCCTGAAAAAATTATTATATGCTTTTTCAGGCAGTGAGTCAAGGCACCAAGCTCTAGTTGTCCTCCCCATACAGCTGTTGACTCCACTTCTTTGCAGTAGTTTTCGAACTTCTGATCAAGCAGCTCACTGGAATCACATTCCACCAAATTCTCTGACAGGAAAAATGGAAGGAAATCAGCTGTATGCTTCCTCATATAAGCAGCTGCCATAGCTCGAAGTTCTTGGTATGTATAAGGAGATGTACCCCCAGAGAGGACAGCCAGCTGATCCTCAACAGCTCTATAGAGGCAATGTCCATCTGGTTTTATTTCATTAACAATCAAACCAAGAGGATTGAGCTTTCTTTCCAATTTCTCATTTTCAATCATACGATCACTTGTAATGTGAATCTGCTCTGCTTGGATTCTTTGTTCCCTTTCCACTTCTTGTAGAGCTCTCTTGTCTCGCCTCTGTTTGGCTTTGCTGGCCTTAATATTTTCAGGTTGACTTGTAACAGATACTCCTGCTATGGCCTTCACCAAAGTGTCCAAATTGCTCCTTTCATTTCCATTACTACTGTAGCCAACTTCAGCCAGTTCTTTGGCATGTTTCTCTTTGAGCTTAGCAGAAAGTTGAGAAATCTCTTCCTCCACTTGCTTCTTTTTAGCTTTCTGCTCAGCCTTACTACCTCTAGCCGCTGCCTTTTTCAGTTCAATTTCCTTCTTTTGCAGCTCTGATATTTCCTTCCTAAACGCACATAAATCATTTTGGATTAACATGAATCACATGAGAACCATAAGAAGAAAAACAAACATCACTGTAAAGGTAGAAGCATCAGAAGAGAACACTAATGAACTAAGTATATTAGAATGCATAAGGTCAACAGAAAAAGATACTAGGCTGTCTACTAATGAAGAAATGCACCTTTGAGAGTCAAACAATTGGGAGGTTATATCTTCTACTGCCCCGCCCCACAACCCACCCCATCCCCACGTCCCCAAGATGCCAAGGCAGGAGGTGCAACAGTGACTAGAACAGAGAAACATGCTAATGACAGTTCCAAGGCAGGAGGTGTGTACTCATATGTAAGTTATTAATTATTTATGTACTGTTATTAAAAAATAATTATATTATATGAGTTCAAGTTTTACATACTGAATGCAATTTAAACATCTTTTATGTTTCAAAGCTGAAATTCTAATTAAAAAGGGACAAAGTTCATCATCTTTGTCTATGTTTGTGTTTGCAAGCATATCTATTCGTCTATGTCTAAGAATAAATGCTACAATATATGTGATAAAACCAGATAATACTACTTATATGATGATTGTATTACCTGTGCCGCGAGAGCAACTCATCGAGACTTTCCTGCTTCTTTTGAGATGATTTATCAGAAATTACATTTTCAGATGACTTATCATCCATTTCTGGTGTAGACTCCATTGAAACAAACCTGAAATCAAGGTGATTATATAGACAATTTGCAGAAATTCCAATGAAAAGATGATAGAACCCAAAAATAATGGGCCTTGGCCCAGCCCAAAAGGGCAGTAATGGGCGGTTATCATTTTGCACAGGGGAGTTGGATATTTAATGGGCAAGAATCATAGAGAGAGGGGGGAAACAGTTGAAATGGTCTTGGGGACAGTTCTGGCCTCTTAAATGCCAGAGTATCTTATGTAATTGTCTGTTTCTCTTGTTTGGGTATCCTACTGTGTTGTTTGTGTTTGTATTTCCACGTTTTCATCAATAAATGTATCTTTTGGTTAGCGGGTTCCATCATAAGAAAATAATATATTTAATGTTTTAAAAACTGCAGTTATGAAGAACATGGAGAAGGCCATTAGATTGGATAATCACGAAAAGACTTTTGCAGTATTGCATGCCCATTATAACATGAATTTCAAGGACAACTCCATCTTAGCTATGCAATGACATTATGACAAATTTCAAAATCCTAACAAAAATTTTCCATTATTTTACGAAGATTATGTGCATTTACTAATAATAGACGATATCATCTATTGACATGGGTTCCCTCATGTGAAACACAATTTATGACCTATATATATCAAATTTATTATCTTGACCATTTATAAGCATTGTAATTTACGACAAAGAGTCATGCTATTTCTACGGTGCCAAATATGAGAATTAGGAAGTGAATGAATTACTTCATTAGATCTGATAATTTGATTAACAAATAAAATGTCACTTGGCTCCGTCAAAGAGATTGACTGCGGATAATAATTTATAACTGAGTGTCCTGATGTTTCTAGAATGCCAGTTGCATCAATTTGGAAAGCAAACATATCACTTTATTCAATCTGATAATTCAATATGCCATTTAACTAAACGTCACTTGAGTTCATTAGTAATATTGACTTTTGATATTGAACCACATCATGCATCATCACACTCAAAGGAAGATGATTTCTTTTTCTTTTTGGAGAAAACATTCAACACAAATGAAACACTTTTGATGAACAAGGTAGTTTAGAATTTCTGGCTATAAAATGTTTTGACAAAATTGGAGAAATTTCCATGTCAGAGAGTGAGCATAGTAGGTATCATTTCAAATTGAAATAGCAAGTTAAGAGTAATTTTGATAACAGTACATTTCAAAATCTTATAGAAACTGCAGGTAACATGATTATAAGTTACTTTTCCATTCCATTTTTTCTTATTATAATATCTGACACAAGGCACACTATTTTCATAAGAACCTAGCAGGTTGTTAATCTTATCCAACAGAATGAGTAGGTTTTACTATTTCAGTTCTCCAACAATTACACATAGTATATGCTCTAACTGGTAGACTAAAGAAAAGGCCATAAAAGGAGAAGCCTAAGAACGCCTTACCTCAGCTGCACAGCCGCTCAGCCGATCTCCAAATGACCAAATAACTACTCGTTAAGCAGATCCATGACAACAAAAGTTGTCATTTATCCTTCAGAAGGGCCTGCCACAAACTAGGCCACGAAACCTCCTTAGAGGCAGAAACTGCAGCACAAAAAACCAATTAAGGTCCCAAACTGTTCCAGTTTGAAATGAAAGTTAGAATCCATAGTTCTCATTTTAAAATTGACCACGCTACACAATGCAGTCTAGTGCTAATAAGTGCAAAGCACATAACAATTTACAGGCACCAAACTTATTAGTGTGTTATTGCGTAAGCATTTTGTGATGCAAGTCGAGCAGAACGGTACATGAAATCAATAGCCTAATGTTCATAATTATTATTGCCCACAGATACAATGAGGACTCATATAAGCGTAAAAAAAAAGAATGTAGAGAGATTATATGTAACCACAACACAACATTTAAATATATAAAACCTCTAATTCCTATTCTAACAAAGAAGCCGGAAGCGAAAAAATTTTTGTACTAAACTCTACAAAATCTACTATATGTTTAAGCTTAGGTGCCGCCACCAGTACTTGTGATTGCTGGAAAAAGTAGAAAAAAGAAAATTATAGGACTGAAGGAGAAATGAACCTCACAACTATCAATTCATCAACAAGAAGTCAATAAACACAAGAGTATATTATAAAAATTTTAAATTTAACAACCAAAAATGCTTAAGTACACGGTAAATTCTTCATATACCATAGTTGTTAAGAAGAAAAAAAGAATCAATCAATATATTATGAACCAAGCCAAGATTCCTATTGCGCCAGTTCTTTAACTAGCAAACAATTAAACAGAAGCAAAATTGAACAAAATCTGAAAAAGGAGTGAAACGAATGCCATTCCCAAATTAGACAAGGATTTCTAATTCAATTTATAAAATCTTTAATCCTAAAATATCACTCAAATATATAACCGATTAGAACGAGAAATCTAGAAGAGAGAGTAACCTGAACGAAGCAACTAGATCAAAGTCTCCAAGCGAGCAGGGAAAGGAAAAGGAAAGAGGGGAATATAGGGCTACGCGAGCACAGGTGGGAAATGAGCGATTTTGAGGCATTGGGAACGAGCACACGCTTAATTAAAATATCGCCAAAATCTTACTTTGGTCCTCGAAATATATCTATTCTTTTTAAATTGGTCCTAAAAGTAGTTTTAGTTTTAAACAAATTCATAAATTCGAGAAACACTTCGAAGTATATGGATCCTCTAAGATACTTTTGCATAATTTTTTTAATAAATTTTGTAAGGAGTGATACTTAAAAAATGTGATTGTAAATGAAACTCATTTTTTGAATTCGTTTTCTCTCTTCTCCTTGGATTTTTAAGTTTATAACAAGAAAGTTTTGAGAATTCCTACTCTTGAATAAATTCAAAAGGCTAACACTATTCTCTCCTGCCAAAGTTCAAAGATTCCATGTGCTGATTGGTCCGCCTAGTGAGAGATGCTCTCTCTCCTTAGTGAGAGAAAAAACCAACCATTCAGGTTGCCAACTTTCCTCTGATGTCGTTTTCTCTAGAAAATCACACTCCCTTAGACGCCACCGCTTCACATCCCCGAAGCCATCGTCAATTGCACCGAAGCAAGCCTAAACTAAGCAATCACTCAGACAATCAACCTAACCTCCACCTCCTACTAAGGCTATTACACGCCGGTAAAACCACAACCTTGGTAGATTCCCAACCTCACGCCAATGCTTGGTATCCCCGAAACCATCATCACTTGAATCCACGCATACCTCTAACATTTCACGCTGAAGGACGACAAACTTAACGCCCACTGCCATATTGAAGCTCAGTTCATTGGTTCAAGCGTGGACCTCTTTGATCCCCAACACACACCTAGCCACTCCTCCGACATGCTATGTGCAATCAAGACCTCAACATCCTTCTTTACAGTCACCCACTGTATTTCTCAACCATCACCCATTCTCAGCCTGGCAGATAAATCCTCCTCTCATGGCATGTCCTAGCACCCTCTCCTGGTAATCACCATACTCCTACTGCTATACATTCTAGGATTCACGTGGTACGCCATACTACACGGCGGTGAAAGCTGAGCAACACTTGCTCAGCTGGATGGAAAGGCAAAAAGAGCTGGCACGAGGTTTCCTTTGGACAAAAAGCAGCTCCTAAGGGCTTGATTGATCCTCTTTATCAACAGATACAATGAACGGCAACGACACCTTCTGCTCCCGGGAGCTGGACCTTACTTCCAATTCAAAGAAGAGTCCATTGATCTTGCTCGGCAATATTGGAGCACATGCATTCTCTCTATTCTGGTAGATCGCAAAACTCTGCCAGTGCACCGTTCGAACCATGCACTACACGAAGCTTGGAGCCTGCAAGATGATTTCATAGTTTTAGGGAGGGAACGAAATATCTACATGATAGAATTTCAAAACGAGAAGGATCAAAGTTTCGTTCTTGATAATGGACCATGGTCCGTAATAAATATGTTACTGGTTGTTGACAAATGGAGACCGAATATGATCCTTCGAGAAATTACCTTGCATAGAGATTCAATGTAGATCCAATTCTGGGCTGGAATTACAGAACTTCTAGGACACAGTCGGAGAGACGAAAGAAGTGGAGGGTAGTTTCCTAATTTTATAGAACCTACGTTCCATACGGGTTTAGTGCCTCCTATCCACAATCTGTATACGCCTTGATAACGGTTGAAAAATCTGGATCAACTGTCATTACATATATAATTTATCATAACTTAAAAAGTTTATCCAACCTAACGAGTCTGATTTCAAAAAAAAAAAGTCCAAACAAAAAAAATTTGAATAAAAAAGTCTAATTTGTAAAATTGTCAGGCTCGAGTTTTTTTTAAAGTTCGACTTGTACTCGAAAAGCCTGAATAAATATTTTTTTAATTAATAAAAATTTATTATATAAAAAAAATTTAGTGTAACGTAACATTTTGATTAAAAAATAAAAACTAAAACATTTTATTTAAAGGATTTATGTTAATACAACAACTCATTTGTATTTATTACTTTTCTATATATAATCTTACATGTAATAATAACAATTATTTATATTATTTAGTCAAATATTTAATAAGAAATTGATTTGATTGTTCTTTAAAAAATCCGATTTGGCATGATAGGTCTAACCCAAAAAATATGGATAAAAGCCATATTAAAATACAGGCTCAAACTTTTTTTAACCAAAATATAAGCCTAATTTTTAAAAATTTAGCCCGATGATTAGGTCTAATTACAAATGTGTCTTTAAAAGATGCCGACAATGTGCAATAATTGGCTACATAGTCTAAATGCCACAACAAGTGGTAGCTAACTAGGAAACCTTATGAATAGCTATCACAAACAAGTTCAATGTAGGATACATGCAGGACTTTAAATTCCCTTTAGAGGCCGAACACTCCATCGCCTTCAAAAAGAAATGAACCACTTGTAGCACAACAAGGTGAGATGGCAAAATAATGCTGAAGGTAGCTATTATTATGTTCAT
Organism: Delonix regia; assembly: GCA_037074485.1. Classification (NCBI taxonomy): domain Eukaryota; kingdom Viridiplantae; phylum Streptophyta; class Magnoliopsida; order Fabales; family Fabaceae; genus Delonix; species Delonix regia. Next base: position 26,924,163 of record CM073450.1, on the reverse strand, counting down.
GGAAAATAACCAGATGCCATAGAAGAGACTATTATTCCAATTAACATTTAAACTACCACAACATCTCCAAAAAGCTGCCCATATGGATAGAAGAAGACAGAGCCAACGATGAAAATAGAGAAGACAGAGTCGACAACCCCATAGGAGAACATGGAGACGATGAATAGCCATGACATGTAGAGCATGCAGACGAACATATAGGTAAATTCAACTAGAACAATCCATAAGTAGGTGTCGCCAACACATAGATTGACCCACTTTTCGACCCATTAACGGTTTTTACATTGAGTCCAGACATCGAACTAAATAATGTCAATGGAAGTTTCATGGATATTGATCGTTGAGAGCCACTTGACTACCTCCTAATTCACACAAACCTTGACTTAAGCTCTACAACACCCAAAACACTTACTTATTAGCCATACAGGAGCAAGAGCAGACTCTAAACACTCCAAGAGCCAATTTAGTGCAAGCCCAACGCATAGATAAGGCTTATAATACCCCTTACAAGATAAACTCTTTGCATGCAATACATGCCATGTTCCTTCCATCCAAGAACCACAACTGGCTCATCAACTAACCTCTTTTCTGCTTAATCTTTTCTTGCAAGGAAAGGACAATATGCAACACTTCTAGTTTACCACCTAATACATGCTTATCCTTTTGTACCTGATGCACACTGGAAAAATAATACATTGTATAACTGGTGAGATACAATATAGAGGCAATAAGAGATGGACATAACAAATGACCTCCTACAAAATGCAAGAATTATAGTTAAGCTATAAGACAACATGACTATAAAGTGGCAATCATGGTCGTGCAGGCTGTCCTGATGCTGTGAAATTCAATGGAAACATCTCTATCTAGTTTTCCTCCTCAACGACATAGACAACGTATGTTGGGCCCTTTTTAACTCTCTTTTCTACAAAAAATTATACATGGCACAACAACAACAGAAATACCTTGAAGTAGCAAAGAAGCTCCTCTAACTCAGGCCATAGGAAGTAGCAAGTAACACATTTGTCAACAATGACCATAACAATACAGGGACCCCCTTGTTTGCGACCTTAATGTATCGAGTTTGACCATGGCTCTTAAAGAAAGAAGAGAATAATAGAAGAAAGTCAAGACCTAGGTCAATGCCAAAAAAAGAAAATAGGTATGGGAAGCTAACCCAATAAAGCTTCCCCTGATGCAATGAATTGCATAAGCTAGAACTTTGTGGCTTTAAGAAAACCACGATAGTTCATAGACTAAGGAAACTTACTTGTAAATATTCTTCTGCTTTTATTTTCTTAGCTAAAACCATAATCGATGTAACCCATGTGGTAATAAATGACATATTTTGGCAATTCTAGTGTTTTTGGATCAAATCTGATAGGTAAGAATGGAGACATGACCTTGGCAGTGCACAATAACTCTACTTGTAATGTTCTTAAATGCACTAATAATTAGATACATGTCTTATCCACTCTAAATGGTCATTAAGTCTTTATCACCATTATTTATAGACACCCAAAAGTTAACCAAAGGATGACTATTTGGAACTGGATTTCTTACATAGCCAAAAGCATCATAAAACCTTGGATCATCCTAGGCTAATTTAATCAACTCCAACTCAACTATGATAAACTAAGTTTTAACACAACAATGCTTAGAGCAGGTGAACTAACAAAGCTTAAGGAGGAGTGTAACTTTATAGATATATTGTCTCATGGACAGTGGTTTTCCTGGACCAATAACAATAAGAGGAATGATCAAATAATATAGGAAATGCTTGACAAAGCAATATGCTACCTAGCCTAGATCTCAAGCTTCTTTAGTTGCATCAAAACACAACGCATGATTACTCAAAACAGAGCCTTAAAATAACAATACTAGAAGGTGACACTTCAAATTTAAGAATTTTTCAACAGTCTATCAAGAGTGTGAATAGTTAGTTGCTAACTCTTGGGGCCTCAAAGTCCAGGGTTCCCCAAGCTACTCACTACATAGCAAGCTATGCAGAACTAAGGTGGCATCGTAACAATGGAATAGGAAGGGTATAGGTTATCTTCCAAGAAAGATAAAAGACTTGGAATCTAAATAACAAAATTAATAGGGCAATATCCAAAAATGGAGACTTTTGCTAAACATGAAATCAATTTTAGGCAAAAAGGGAATTAAGACAAGAACTTGAGTTCCTTGATGACTCTGAAGAAATGTTATGAGTGCAAAGGAAAGGTAATCATGGATCATACATGGAGACAGAGATAAAAAAATATTTCTATGCACTAGTGTCCAAATGACATAGTAATAAAAGAATTATGTGGATCAAGAACGAGATAGGAGCCTGGATAGAAGAAAAAAGACAAATAAAATAGCAAATACATAGGCATTTTGTGAAGGTATATTTGTTGCCAACTCGCACTAATAACATATCTCCTGACTTTTACATGCATATAAATGTCCCAGAATTATCCATAGCACACACTAATATCCTTAATAGGCCTGTAAAGGAAGGATAAATCATGAAGGTAGCTTATAATCTCAATTCTAATAGCACTCCAAAGTTTGACAACTTCAATGTGAAGTTTTTATCAACAATACTATAGCATAATTAAATCTAATAAGATAAAGATGGTCAAGTCCTTCTTTAAGTTAGGCCACATGCTACATAGTTTAAATAAAACCCATATAACCCTAATCCCAAGGAGTCAACTCTAACAAGCAGTCAAAGACTTTTAGCTAATAAGCTTGTGCAATGTCTCTTACAAAATAATCTCCAAAGTCATCTGTTCTAAACTAAATGGTATCATATGAGAGTATATATCCCCATCCCAGAGTGCGTATGTAAAAGGTAGACTCATCATGAATAATGCCATCAATGCCTCTGAAGTATTAAATAACATCATAATGGCAAGCCTACAAAGAAGAGAGAATGTACCCTCAAAGTGGACATTTCCAAAGCCTTCAACAGCTTCTTTTGGTCCTTTATCAAAGCAGTACTAAAAAGAATGAATTTCCCCTCAAAGTGGATCAACATGGTTATGGAATTTGTAACTACAGTCTTTTATCTCGCACTGGTAAACAATGACAAAACTCCCTTTATTTACCCAGGAAGAGGAATTAGGCAGGGTGATCCCTTATCGCCCTATTTATATATCCTATGCGCTAACATTCTATCATGTCAAATAGCAATGGTAGAAAAGAACCTGACATGGAAAGGTATTAAAAAAAAAAGGTTAATTGTAACCATTAGACATCTAATGTACGCAGATGATATGTTGCTCTTTTTTTAAGCTAGCACTAAAGCTTGTGACACTGTTAAAAGCATACTTAATGCTTTCAGCCACATGTCAGGGTTGGAAATCAATAAAAGTAAGTCCATCTTGGTTTTTAGCCCTGACACACCTAGATGCTTTAAAAAATTACTAGTTGAAACTTTTGGAGCCAAGCACTCATAGCAAATTAGCAAATACCTAGGATACCAGATAGAATCTGAAGCTAAAATAAAGTAGAACTATCAACAAATAGTTGATAAAATTGACAGAAAGTTGCAATTCTAGAAAGCCTCCCTACTCTCGCAAGCAAGTAGATTGACATTGATTAAATCAGTCATCAATGCCTTTATAATTTACAATCTCTCATGCATTCATCACCTGAAAAAATATTGTGCCCAAATAGATTCCAAAATCGCAAATTTTCATTGGGCACCACAGGGTACAAATAAAAAATTCATCTAACCAGCTATAAGACATTAGGCCTAAAAAAATAGCAAAAAAGGCTAGGAATAAGAAGCATACACTATTTCAAGCTGGCCCTACTTGCAAAACAGACTCGAAGAATCTTAGACAGCAATCAAAGAGTAGACCACCAAGACCACTCACTAACAAATATCTAGATAACTAAACTATTAGTCTCAAGAAAGGTAACTCCTCATCTTGGATATGGAAAAGCATAATCAAAGCACAACACCACACTATTGGGAGACTTAATTAGAAGATAAGAGTTGAAAGATCCATTCCTATCATAAACCATCTCTAGATTCCTACAAAGGAAGGTGTTAATACCCCTCTCAATTTAACTATAGGAGATCTCCTTAAGACAGACAAATTTGGTTGAGACAATGACAATTACTCAGGCTATATCACCCTGAGGATACAGAGAGAATCTCTACCACCCCTTTTTTCCATTTTAGGAAACTAAGACAGTCTCTTGTGGACGGCAACTGAAAGGGAACTTATATAGTCAAAAAGGATACCAATTATTAAATGAACCTCATTGCAACCGTAGTCTTTTCAAACAATGGGAGCATTATGGAAAGTTAAACTAACAGAATTCTAAACTTCACATGGAAGGTTGTTTCCAAAGCAATTCCTATTGAATAAGTGATGATTAAGCATCACTTAGTAGTCTCTAACATTTGTCTTTTCTGTCATGAGGTGGAAGAAACGATAAACCATGTCTTCCTTAAATATCAGTTTGCTAAATCGATAAAGTTCATAAGTCTATCTAGGATAAGAGTCAACAGTTACCAAGACTAATACATCACATTATGGCTCCAACAATGGTTCAATCTATGACAAGATAACAACACTAGAATTCATGACTAAGTACCTCTTGGTCAATTTATGCACAATATAGAACACTAGTAACTAAGTATTATGCTATAATCATAAGCCAAACCTACCTCAGCGTTGTAGGAAATAATATAAACTATCCACGAAGCAAACCTAGACTAGAATGCACAAGAAGAGAATAGGAAAATTAATAAGGCATGTAACCCCTCAGAGAATACACATAAGCCTTTGTTGACATAAGGATGAAGTATAAACTATCAGCGCTAGAGATTGTGCCATAGCACATAACAAAATAATTTAAGAAATCTGGGCACTGACATCTGACAAATTCTACATTAGATACGAAATGCAACCTATACTACAGACCAACTGACCATAGTATCCAAATCTTCTTTATCAAATGGGCAGAATACTATTAACTTTAAGAGGTTATGGGGAAAAAATGGGAATTTGTGCAACATTAGTCAAGACATTACTACTCTTCTCAATTCTTTTGCAAGTTAATCATTAGAACAACTAGCGGAGATTAGCAAGAGTATTAGCATAACCTTTTCATGAGAAAGGATACGGGCCAACGCGAGCACAATCATGTGATTTATTAAGCATTTAATGCTAAGGTTACAATTATGTGATTTAGTTGGCATATTTTTAATAAAATTGACAAGAAAGTGGTATCTAAGAATTTAACAGCACACTATTTTGAGTAAAACAAAAACAAGTTATTAATTTTCCCACATTTTATCAGTTATTAAGTAGATTATTGAAAAGAAAATCGCAAATGGTTCATGTTAAACTTATAGGGTTTTGAAAACTAGAAGTTTTAAAATTAAATAATTAATATTTTGTTCCTTTTATAATGCATTTATAGATATTTTCTCTTTTCATCAAATTGTTGATCGGAAGAGGGGTAAGGAATATGATGAAGAAAGAAAGGATTATGAGATGAAACAATCAGGATGAAGACTTCTTAAATACCTAGCCATTACATTGAAATAGCTAGTAATCGGTCATTAATTATGACATTAATTTACTTTGATGATAACAAAATTTAAAATTTAATTTGTGAAAGGTATTAAATTAATTTTGAGTTTAGTTAAATAATACTTATATAGGGTAACATGTGAAAATTTATATTGGATTATATCTTGATTGAGTTTAGTTAATTAATATGTACTGAAACTAACCTATGAAAGTTTGTATCAGGTTACATTTTACAAATTTATCTTAGCTTGAGCAAAACCCAATTAATGTGTTTGGTTTATATACAAGCCCACTTTGTTATACTTAGCCCGCATAATTTTATCATGAACTTAATGTTTTACTGGAAAAAAAAAGCCCAATATGCTATCTGCTAGTCTAAATGGCTTAAGTTTTTATCCTTATACATAGGCCATCTTACCTAATGTTTTGTAGGCCAATATGCTTAAATTTTCATATCAAAAAAGACAAAAGGAAGTTAACTATGAGCATGTTAGAAAAAGTGAAATGATTAACAAAAAGTAAATTAAAAAGATGGTAGAGAAGAGAAAGCTTAAAATGCAAAAATACGAAAGTCATTAAAGATCATAAAACAAAAGCTATAAAAGACAACGAACAAGATGAATTTACGTGCAAAAGGACAATCACTTTTCTAGATATCATTACAACTTTATAGTAGTCAAAGTCTATATGAAAGATGCCTTTGTACACAACTGTCATATGTTTCCAAGAGACCACAAATCTCTTTGCACATTCAGGCAAAAGAGTGAGGTCTAAATATTTAGACTCCTTCTTTGGCTTGGACCACCTTAGAAAAAAGTTATAAATGAGCTATTAAAGGTTTGCAACAAAAGGAAAAACTCTAACCATGAGACATTAGTAAAACTTGTTCCCTTCTCCTTATTCTCCTATTTCCTAAAGCTCAACATTCAACTTATGAGAGAGGTAAAAAGCTTCATTTTGAAAAGAAATGGCTATTTAATGAATCATATATTAAGAGAACCATCGGATTGTTGAAAGTGGTTAGAAAACATTGAGAAACACTGGAAGAAAAATGTAAAAATTTTACTCTGTACTGTACCCAGTTTTAAGTATTTTAATATGATAATCAAACCATTGAAAGTGTACTAAAACAAATATGATTAAGTCAAGTGTACATTCAAGAAAACTCAAGCATTCTTTGACATGTCTAAAAGCAAGAGAGAAAGTGCAAAAGTTGTCTAAGACTACAATATTGTCAAAAAGGCAAGAAACATGTCAAAAAGTTGCATAAAGTTGTTGAACCTTAAAGTATAGACAAAGTGGAGCTACATAACAGTTGCAAGCCTCCAAAGTACAAAGCCCCTTCTGTCATTTGCAGTTAATGAAGAGAAAAAGAAAAGAAGATTAGGCAACTTGGAAAGGGAGTAGATGTATGATAAGGGAGTTTGAATGAAGATAAATATCTTATGTCTTTTTCTTCCCAAATCTTTCTTTAAAAGTTTTTTTAGTAGTTCAACACCTTAAAGTTCATTTCAAGCGATTGAATTTTTCTTTCAAGCATCTATAGTCAATTTTCAAGCACTCTATTCTTTCGGCAATCATTTTTATCTTTCTAACATTTTTGTACTTGATTGTTGCCATCACACACCTAACTTGAATATTTGAAAATCAATTTTATTCTTGCAAATTTGATTTAAAAATTATTTTAAATTAATAGATCACTTATTCACTCCTTTTAAATGCACTATTAGTAATAATAAGCTAACTAATTCTTATTATGTGATATTACAATATTACATTGATAATTCTTATATTTTCTATCAACAACCCATCAAGAAGACTATTGTCTTCGAGGGTGTAACGTCTATGATATTTTAATTTCTTTTTAAAAAAATCAGTTTAGGACTTTAAAAGTTTAACTTAGTAATTATCTTGGTTATGGGGTAGAAAAATACTTATGGAATGGTAATAAAAAAAAATTTGGAAAATGAACTAAGGGAGTAATATACATTGTTTATTTTGAAATATAACTTGAATATTAGGTTAATCTAGTTGGCCTATTATGTCTTATCCTTCCCATTCATCTCGAGGTCAAGTCTTATATACCAATTTTTTTTCTTTTCTTTCTTGTTTTCTCTTTTCATTCTTCATCATTTATTTCAAGAATTAAGAAAAATGCCAAATTGGCCTATCAATTTCACACTTTGTGACAACCTTGTCCTTACAAATTACCCGTGCCAAATTAGTCCCTTACAATTCCTATTTTGTACAAAACTAATCTCTCATTAATCCCTCAGTAATAAGTTGTCAAGATAACAAAGGGACTAGTTTTATAAGAATTATGAAGGATTGATTTGGCATAAATAATTTGTAAAAGACCATATTGTCACAAATTGTAAAGTGATGGACCAATTTAGTGCTTTTCTCTCTCTATAACATTCTTTCATGCTTCTTCCTTCACAAATTTGAAATTTCTTTGAGCTTTTTCTCCCTCCCAATTGCCCTTTTAGTTTGTTTTTCTTTATAAATTCTATCATGAGTAGCATCATTTAGAGGTGCCAACCATCGTGGGAGGCTCACTTACCTTCCCTCCAATTCTGGTGCCCTAAACCTTGCACTAAAAGACATCAATCATTGCTCAACATTTTGCAACTCAAGCTACAAGTTTCCTCTACTAAACCTTTCTTCTTCTTCGTTCACTCAATTCCATTCCATGATTTCTAAATTATTCAAATGTGGCTTTAGAGTTAATTGTGATTAAGGTGTGATTTCCTTCCATGGCTTCTAGATGACTAAATGTTTAATGTCATTTATTATATGAATTGAATAGTGGAGTCCCACCATCTATATTACCTTTAGCTAGATGCAATACCATGAGGGTGAGAAGAATCAAAACATTCAAGTCAGGTACTATGTGTTACCAAAATCTATACAATGTTAATAAATGAATCAACATACATTCTTATAATACAAGAGAAACACTGTAATATGCAATTCATACATGTATTTAGTAATCATAATTGTAAAACAAGTGAATAAATCCTTACCTCATTACTTTAGGAGGTCCAAAAAGAACCTAATCCATTATAGAAAGCCCTTATAACTTCTAGAATATCATGAGAAGATAAGTCAATGTTAGCTACTTTGGTGTATACCCTATGGTTATGACAATTCAAAATAAAGGATTATTGCTTAAAAAAAAAAAACAAATGATCTTGATGTAAGTGATATGTAGGCAAAAGGAATATAATTTGAAATATACAAAACTATGTTAGTATCTAAGACATGTCTATTATGATATAAATTTAGCAACATTATAAGGATAGATACTATGCATATTACTAAATTTGCTAAGAGTAAAAGTGTATATAAGTGAATCTAGAGCATTTACGGCACATATATGAATATATGGTATGATTACAAGTAGTAGTATTTTATACAAGTCTAATACTAGGATTCCTAGTGTAAAAGCCCTTAAAAGCAACATCCATATGGTCACAACAAAACACCTAGTATGAAAGTCTAAGAAAACTAAAAAATTCTATTGTTGATCCCATCTTGGTTAAGTGATAGATGTTGGAAAATAGGCTACCCATAATGAGATGGCTCAAACCTCAATTAATTATTAAATAATTAAGTTAGCAATTAATTAATTAATTAATATTTATTAATTTCAAATTTAAATTTGATTTTAATTGTTAGTTATCAAGGAAGCTAAAATCTGACAAGGTATACTTAAAAAAAAAGGGAGGTAATAACATAAGTTTTTTTTTAAAAAAAAAGTCTAGACAATATACAGAAACTTCCTCTTTTGAAGAGAATACTAGTAGACTATAGAACTTTACAATGAGGAATCTTCTCAAGGGATTATTTGATACATTTGTTGTTAAAAAGTGGATGCAAGATCCTATATATATATATATATATATATAAGTTGCATGCTTTGGAATAAATTATTATAATTCTTTTTTGAAATTAATTTTATTTAATTACAAACATTTGTAAACTTTAGATTATATCTATTTTTAAATATAAACTTATATGTATTTTAATTAATAAATATATAAATTAGGTATTGTAACTTCATACACTATTATAATAATGGAAACAAATTTTTCACACACAAACACATATATACACCACATCTTTTCCCTTTTATACATATTTTATTTATGGAGTAAACTTAGATAAAATTTTTTATATTTTTATTGAAATATAATATAATTTACTAAATATATATGTATATATAATTTAATTACATAATTATGTAATTAAATATAAAAATCATACACTTATCAAGTTTTGATTTTAAAACAATACACTTGTCTATAAATTTTGTCCTTCAATCATATCCTTTTCATGTGCATGAGTACACAATTTTTATTGCCCTTAATTTTTTAATTAAAGGCACTTGTGAAGTGGATTGGGGCACACCATAGTTCTCTAAGTCACAAATGGAAGTAAACTAATATATCCAACCAAGTAAAATACCATTTAATAATACTATATGGTTAATATTAAGTGTCGATGATCGTATTTTTTGAAGCAATATGGACTCACAAGAATATAATTATTGGTTAATTAATGGCATGCTGGAATGGAAAAAATGAATTTATGTTGAGTTATGTATATATTTGTTATACTAGCTTCTATTTATGTTATGATATATATATATATATATATATATGATTTTTTTAATATTATCCTGACATATATATAGTTATTGTTAATAACAGTATAATTTTAATTAAATTGTATATTTTTTATATTATTATTGGTTCACATATACTTGTCATGTATTAATTAATAAATTAAAAATATATATATTATTATAGTTTCTTAAACTTGTTACTTTTGGTTCCTATAAAATTATCACTTTTAGTTTTCTATTTTTAAAATTATTATCATATGTAAACTCTCAAACTAAGCCCAGTTAACACACATAAACAAATTCAAAGTAATAATTTTTAATAACTAGAGACTATTTTAAAAGATAAGGGACCATGTGCCATATTGAGTTTGTTTTTGTTGGCCCAAATCTGAAATGACCCATAACCCATATTTGATGAATGGCAAAATCAAATGAAGTAAGGTCCAACCCATTAGTAAAACAAGCCTGTAGTAGATAAAGCACAAGCCTAAGTCTGCAAACTCAAGACAACTCATAGAAAATGGCTGCTGTGAAGTGAAAGCTATCAGTTTCTACTCTGACACACCACCCATGCACCTTCTCTCTGTTCGAGCCGTTAGCTGCAACCATTAACGGTGCTCCAGGAAAACTCGAAGACTCAAGTCGCATAGGAGCCAAAATCTGTAAATCAAGCAGTTGAAGAAGAAGCAACGACATCTTTCTCTCCTCATTGAATCTCTTCCACCTTTAATACGCTCCAACGTCTCTCTATGGCAAAAGCTATAAATACTGAGATTCCTGCTGTTGAAGAGAGAGTGAAGCACGGAGTAGAAACGAGAAGAAGCGGAAAGAGATAAATGTTTTGTAACAGTTTCTCTTATCTATATTTTTCACTAAACTTAGTCTCTGGTTCATCTGCTTTCAAGAAGCAAAACCTGTACTGTTATAGAAAATCCATTTGTTAATGGTTCAAATTTTTTTTATTGATTCACCTCTGTCTCGAGTGGAGAAGAGGATTGCTATGACTGTAACAGTTTGAGATTGAGCTAGAAAATCTTATGTTTGGAGTTAACACAGAAAACTCCTTGGTGAAAGTATAAGAAAGACTTTTCATAGTGAAAAACCTTTGTGAAGACAAGGGGACTGGAAGTAGGCATTATGTTTGGCCGAACTAGGATAACTTTCTGTGTGTTTAATTCTTCTTCTTTATTCTTTGTCTGTCTGTTCAATTCATAGTCAATTAGATTTCTTTTCAGTTAACTGTCTTTTCTTCTGTCTCTTTTTCTTTTGAAAATGTAGTTAACTTTATCTTATTACAGTTGATTGTTTATAGCCTTGGGGGCCATTTAAATTATTCTTAGTTCACTTATCTCATATTCTTATATTTCTAGTTAAGTGAACATATTACTGAAATTTTCAGTTGATTGTATTTTATTTTAGTTAACTGATTTTTGTTATTTACAATTAACTGTAAAATTTTCAGTTAACCAAGATTTCAAAAATAAAATTAATTTATTAAAAAAATAATAAAAAGTTAAGGGCACCTATTCACCCCCTCTAGGTACCCTGTCAATTGGTATCAGAGCTTTGGTCTCACCTAATCTGTGCTTTACAACCAAAAGAAAAGATCCTTATTTCAGGAAAATGACTACAAATCATCTTGATGGAACTTATTTTAGAAAAGGGCATTCAACCTTGAGGCCTCCTTATTTCAATGGAAATCATTACACGCATTGGAAAGGCAGAATGAAGATCTTTATACAAGCTACAGACTATCCAGTATGGAAAGTTATCGAACAAGGGCTAAAATTTCCTAAAAAGGAGAATGGAAAACTCAAACCAAAAGAAGATTACGATGAAGAAGATATCAAGATGATTTAAGCTAATGCCAAAGCCATAAACATACTATACTATGCAGTCAGCGGAAAAGAATATGATAAAATCTCAACATGTGATACTGCAAAGGAAATGTAGGATAAGCTAGAAGTCAAACATTAAGGAACAACAAATGTGAAAGACTCAAAGATAAGCACTTTATAGTATGAACTAGAACTGTTTGAAATGAAAGAGAATAAGGACATAGAAGCTATGTTTAATCATTTCTAAAAAATTATGGGTCAACTGAAGCTTCTCGGTCAATCCTACACGAATCACAAAACTGTAAAATAGGTATTAAGATCTTTACCCAAAAGCTAGAAATCCAAAGTGGATAACATTGAGAGCAGCTCAAGATTCAAAGAGCTAACCTCTGATGAGCTGAAAGGAATTCTTATCGCCCACTAGAATAATCATCTCAAACGCTACGAATTGAAAAAAGAAAGAAATATGGCACTAAAAGCTGCATCTTCTGAACAATAAAAGGATGAAGAAAACGAAATTGACTTACAAGATCTAGCATTATTCTCAAAGAAATTTGAGAAGTATGCAAAACAAAAGGGCAAGCTCATGATGAACAAAAGAAACTTCCCTAGAAAAGAATTCAAGAAAGATGATCAAGGTAAGAACTCTATAACTTGTTATGAATGTGGGAAAAATGGACACATTCGGTCTGATTGTCCCTTCTTGAAGAAAAAGTTTGGCAAAATCTTAAACAAAAAAAGGGCTCTTGCAGCATGGAGTGATGAAGAAAAGGAAAAACTAGAATAAGAAATGGCCAATCTATGCTTCATGGCTACATCAGAAAATGAGGTAATCACTGACTCTTTCGAAGAAGAATTACATGATACTTTAACTAAGATGTTTGAAGATTTTGAAAAATTATTTATTAAATACAGAAGGCTAGAAAAGGAAAAACAGTTGCTTGAAAAAAAATTTCAAATTTTAAGGAGTGAACATGAAAAAGCTTTAAGTGAAAACAAAGATTTACAAATTAAAGTATCTACTCTGACTAAAGATTTAGCAAATTTTGTCAAAGGAGAAGAAAACTTAAATATGTTGTTAGGACAGCAAAAGTGTAGTTTTGATAAATCAGGTCTGGGTTACAATAAAAATAATTCTGTTAAACTCTATAAGAATTTCTTTGTAAAACCTTCTTCCAGTATTTGTATTCACTGTCAAAGAAAAAGACATATATGCTATAGATGTAAATATTATAAAGAGAACATGATATGGATCCTTAAAGGCACCCTCTCTGCCTATACTAACAAGAAAGGACCCAAGCGAGTTTGGGTACCTAAGCAAAATAGATATGTCTCCAGATCTGTCTCAAAGGAAGAACTCTCAGAAATCAATGGTACCTGGACAATGGCTATTTAAGACACATGTCAGAAAAACCATCTAACTTCGCCTCATTATCAGTGAAGGATGGCAGATTTGTCATATTTGGAGATAACAGCAAAAGTAAAACTATTGGCATAGGTAAGGTATAATTACTCCCAGATTGTTACATAGAAAATGTGTATCTAGTTGAAGGACTTAAACATAACCTTCTTAGCATTAGTCAACTTTGTGACAAAGGCTATAAAGTAATGTTTGAATCACTTTGCTGCAAGGTGTTCAATAGTGACAAAGCTCTCTTTGTAGGCCAAAGACATGGTAACATATACTTGTTAAATATAGAGGATTTATTTACTCAAAATGTTACATGCCTCTCATCTGTTTGTAATGAATCTTGGATATGGCATAAAAGATTGGGTCATGCTAGCATGCATCTCATCTCAAAACTTTCAAAACTTGACCTTGTCAAAGGTCTTCCAAAACTAAATTTTGAAAAGGATCATATATGTGATGCATGTTAACTTGGGAAACAAACAAAGTCCTTATTTAAATCAAAGGATTGGGTTTCTTCTTCTAGACCACTCCAACTACTACACATGGACTTGTTTAGACCCACTCAAACTAGAAGCTTTGGTTAAAAAAGTTATGCTTTTGTCATTATTGATGATTACTCAAGATACACTTGGGTGTACTTTCTGAGTCATAAGGATGAAACTTTCAAATTCTTTGACGTATTTTGTAAACAAGTTCAAAAGGAACAAGGGTATTTAATATCTAGCATAAGAAGTGATCATGGTGGAGAATTTGAAAATAAATCTTTTGAAAACTTCTGCAATAAGCATGGACTCAACCATAACTTCTCTTCTCCTAGAACTCCATAACAGAATGGTGTAGTGGAAAGAAAGAATAGAACTCTACAAGATATGGCTAGAACTATGCTTCTTGACAATGATCTACCTAAACACTTTTAAGCTGAAGCCATAAATACTGCTTGTTACATTTTAAATCATTGCTTAATAAGGCTCATTCTCTTGAAAACTCCTTATGAACTCTGGAAAGGAAGAAAACCCAATATTAGTTATTTTCATGCTTTTGGTTGCAAATGTTTTATTCACAACAATGGCAAGAACAACTTGGAAAAATTTGATGCACGCAATGATGAGGGAATATTTCTAGGATATTCAACTTCTAGCAAATCATATAAAGTTTTTAACAAACGAACATTGGTAGTAGAAGAATCAATGCATGTAGTTTTTTATGATTCTAACTCAAATTTCAAGAAGTATGTAGCAACAGATGATGATGAAGAACATACTCCTATCTCTGCTCATCCATCAAATCAGAAAAGGTAAGAAAATGTGTTTGTCTCAAATGAGAATCAGAACATTCAATCTAACCAAAATTATAGTCAACTGGAAAATGAATCCAGTCGACTGAACGCTGATCAAACCACTCCTGCAAATCCAGACATCAGTCAACCAGAAAAAGAACACGGTTCATTGGAAATATCCAGAACAAAACTAAAACTTCCAAGAAAATGGAAACATTCACCCTTTTATCCCATGAAATTCATTCTTGGAAATCCACAAAAAGGATTAAGAACCAGATCATCTTTCAAGCAAAACAACTTAGCTCTTCTCTCTCAAGTAGAACCCAAGACAATAGATGAAGCATTAAATGACGAAGGATGGATTATAACTATGCAAGAGGAGCTGAATCAGTTCAAAAGAAATAAGGTATGGACTCGTGTTGAGCAACCAAAAGATGCCTCCATAATAGGAACAAAATGGGTGTTTAGAAATAAGTTAGATAAGCAAAGAAACGTAACAAGAAACAAAGCTCATCTAGTTACCCAAGGATACACCCAACAAGAAGGTATTGACTATGATGAAACTTATGCTCCTGTTGCTAGATTAGAATCTATTATAATGCTATTTGCTTATGCTTCTCACATGAATTTTAAATTATATCAAATGGATGTAAAAACAGCTTTCTTAAATGGTTTGATAAATGAAGAAGTGTATGTCAAACAACCTCCTGGATTTAAAAATATAAATTTACCTAACCATGTTTATAAACTCTCAAAAGCTCTTTATAGTTTGAAGCAAGCTCCTAGAGCTTGGTATGAGAGGTTAAGTAATTTTCTCATATCAAATGACTTTAAAAGAGGAAATGTTGACACTACATTATTCATTAGGAAAACTAATAAAGAAGTTGTACTTGTTCAAGTATATGTTGATGATATTGTCTTTGGAAGTACTAACAATGAGCTGTGCAAGGAATTTTCAAAGTTCATGCAAAGCGAATTTTATATGAGCTTAATGGGTGAGATGACCTTCTTCCTTGGTCTTCAAATTAAGCAAACAAACAGGGAAAATTTCATCAGTCAAACCAAATATACAAAAGAGCTACTTCACAGATTTGGATTTGATAATGCAAAATCAATGGGAACTCCTATGAACCCATCTACTCACCTAGATAAGGACGAAAAGGGTAAGGACTTTGATCAAAAAGTTTATAGAAGTATGATTGATTCTCTCTTATATCTCGCTACTAGTCGTTCTGACATTATGAATAGTATCTACATGTGTGCTAGATACCAAACCAATCCTAAAGAAACTCACTATATTGCAATTAAGAGAATATTTAGATATCTAGTGGGAACTCAGGATTATGGCCTATGGTATCCTAGAACTAATCACCTTGATCTAGTTAGATATGCAGATTCAGATTTTGCAGGAGATAAATAGATAGAAAGAGCACTAGTGGAACTTGTCAAATGCTTGGCAAATCCTTAGTCTCTTAGTTCAGTAAAAAGTAAATATTAGTAGCATTATCCACTACAGAAGCAGAATACATGGCACTTGGAAGTTACTACACTCAACTCCTATGGATGAAGCAACAACTTGAGGATTACACTCTATGTCTATCACGAATTCCAATATATTGTGACAACACTAGCGCTATATGCTTGACAAAGAACCCTGTCCATCATGCAAGAACAAAACACATGGTCATCACTTTATCCAAGACCATGTTCAACAAGGAATTATTGAGGTAAACTATGTCAAAACTGAACATCAATTGGCTGACATCTTCACCAAACCTCTTCACAAAGACAGGTTTAAATTTTTGTGCTCTGAACTTGGAATAACTGAGCTTTGTGAAAAATAAATTTTTTGGAAATTTTCAGTCAACTGAAAAATTTTCAGTTAACTAAATTTTTATTTTTTTAGTCAACTGAAAATATTTCAAGTTAACTAAAATTTAGGAAATGCAGTTGACTATAAATTTTTTTTGGTTAACTATATTAATTTCAGTCGACTACATTATTTCACAGTTAACTTATAATTAAAAAAAAAATTGAAACGGTGAGTTTTGTTGATATCTTAGTCAAAGCAATCAGAATCTCCTTGGTTTCCCTCCATAACTCACTGACAGTTACATCATAAAGCCAGTCTTGGGAACCAACTCTGTAACTGCCTTATTCATACTGAATGATCTGAGAAGACAGATTTCTGCCTTCTCGAGACTCTAAAACCGCCAAACCTTCTCTCTGCCTCTCATTCTGAGCACTCGTGCCCTAGACCTCTTAAAAACTCTCTATCGCTGTTCTTTATCTCACTGTCGTTGTTCTCTGTCTCTCTTGTTGAGTTGCTCTCAGTCGAAGTCTCCATGGCAGACAGTGCTCCCTTTGCTCACTGATGGTCCATACGACATTCTACTACGGTCCATTCTTCCCCAGTGACGACAGCCGAGGAGAAAATGCTGCCAACAGTAAGTGAAGCATTTTCTGCATCACCTATCTCAGCGTCCTCTCCAAAACCGTCTTCTTCCAAGAAAAAGAGAAAGGTCATTGTTCCCACATCTTCATAAGAAGAGAAACTACCGATCTCAGCTGAAGAACACTCAGAATCTGAAAATAACCCAAAAAGCGAAGCACACCCAGCCGTTGCAGATAGTCCAAGAATAGAAGAGGTTCCTGTAGAAAATGTCAACATACGAGAAACCCCTCTGCCTCATCGATCCATTCGACCTTCGACTGTTTCGATCACTTCTGCCAAATCAAAATCTATCAAAGGGAAAGGTATCTTTACTGCTCACATCTTACGGCATTTCCGATCATCTGAATATGAGAGTAGATATAGACAGTTTTTTGCTTCCAAACCGATTGCCTATGGCCGAATTGTAAATTTTGAAAAACTCACTTTAATCTTTGTTCTAGTAGAGCCTGAGATCCGAAATTTGGGTTGGTCACCCTCATTCACTTTGTCTGAGACTGTGTATAAAGACTTAGTTAGAAAATTTTATACCAACCTGTCCATTTTGGGTGATAAGTCCAACCTTGAGTCTCTTGTTGATGGTGTCCGCATTATCATTGATGAAAACACCATTGCTGAAGTTTTGAATATGCAGTTTGAGGCTAAAGAAAAATGGTTCTTTAAAAGTAAGTGGCCTCCATCCTTTAACTTTACATTTGAGGAAGTTAAAAGTGAATTGATTGAGAGGAGTGAATTTTTGCAAGGCCAGAAACTAAATGGGTTAGCATTGTCCTTTAAGAATAGAGTACAAGCCCATATGATTGCTACCTGTGTCCTTCCCAGAACTAGGTCATTGGAAGTGCTTAGTAAGAGGGAGTTATTCTTACTTTTCTGCCTGTATGTCCAACAACCAATAAATTTAAATTTACATTATTGGATAATTCAATATATGCTAGAGAGTAGCACCCACTTAGATCCTATTTCTTGCCTACCCTATGGCATGCTCCTTACAAGAATCTTCAAAGATCAGGCTGTTGATCTGGATCACCATCCCTGTAAACATATTTCAGCCACCTATGATGCATCATCCTTTAAACTTATGAAGTATCAATTTGTGGATGATCAGTGGGTAAGAATGGCAAATCTTGTTGACCCTCCTGCTCAACCTTCCTCTAAGCCTCCTGAAGGGTCTGAGCCTCCATCCTCCTCTATTCCGGCTGAACCCTCATCTTCTATAGGAAGCTTTCTTCCCAATCCTCTCCAAATACTCAGCACCCTAGTATCAAATCAGACTTAAATGCTTTCTCTCCTGGATTCCCTAGGTATTTAAATGATTGAAGTGCAAGCACAATTGTCCATCATCCAAGGCTAACTCAACACTACAAATCAGTGCCAGGACACAATCAATACTGATGTTTAGAATGCCAAATTTGCCCTGCAACAACGGGAAGTGCAACTGAATCAACACTTTCAGGATCTTCACAATACCATCCTGCAATCTCATGTCAGTCTTCAGCAGCTTTTGCAGTCCTCCCAACGTCGCTGATCTCTGGTTGCCTCTGATATCCTTCTGTTTGTCCGCTCCTCTTTTGAGTGATGACAAAAAGGGGGAGATATGGAATTATCTAAACTTCAGTCAACTAGGAATTTATTTTTAAATTAACTGTTAAACGTTTACTTTTGGACTCTGTTTTTTAACTCTTATGGTTCTTGTATTAACTTTCTGACAGTTATTCATATCCTGCTATACTCCGATACATGGTGATATGATATGGATTTCTTTGAAATTATTTTATACTAATCATGGATGGCTCAATGAATGATTGATTATAAGTTAATGAATCTGTTATATTATAAATGGTTGTTGTTTCTTTTGCTTTATGAGGATTTCTAGTTTCAGGGGGAGCTTTTGCAAGCTTTCTCCATTTGTTTTTGTCATCATCAAAAGGGGGAGAATGTTGGCCCAAATCTGAAATGACCCATAACCCATATTTGATGAATGGCAAAATCAAATGAAGTAAGATCTAGCCCATCAGTAAAGCAAGCCTACAGCAGATAAAGCACAAGCCCAAGTCTACAAACTCAAGACAGCTCATAGAAAATGGCTGTTGTGAAGTGAAACCTATCAGTTTCTACTCTGACACACCACTCATGCGCCTTCTCTCTATCCAAGCCGTTAGCTGCAACCATTAATAGTGCTCCAGGAAAACTTGAAGACTCAAGTCGCATAGGAGCTAAAATCTATAAATCAAGCAGTTGAAGAAGCAACGACATCTCTCTCTCCTCATTGAATGTCTTCCACCTTTAATACACTCCAACGTCTCTCTACGGCAGAAGCTATAAATACTGAGGTTCCTGCTATTGAAGAGAGAGTGAACCACGGAGCAGAAATGAGAAGAAGCAGAAAGAGATAAACATTTTGTAACAGTTTCTCTTATCTTTATTTTTCACTAAACTTAGTCTTTGGTTCATTTGCTTTCAAGAAGCAAAACCTGTACTATTATAGAAAACCCATTTGTTAAGGGTTCAAATTTTTTTAATTGATTCATCTCTGTCTCGAGTGGAGAAGAGGATTGTTGTGACTGTAACAGTTTAAAGTTGAGCTAGAAAACCTTATGTTTAGAGTTAGCATGGAAAACTCCATGGTGAAAGTGTAAGAAAGATTTTTCATAGTGAAAAACCTTTGTGAAGACAAGGGGACTGGAAGTAGGCATTGTGTTTGGTCGAACTAGGATAACTTTCTGTGTGTTTAATTCTTCTTCTCTGTTTTTTGTCTGTCTGTTTAATTCTCAATTAACTAGATTTCTTTTCAGTTAACTGTCTTTTCTTCTGTCTCTTTTTCTTCTGAAAAGTTCAGTTAACTTTATCTCATTACAGTTGACTGTTTATAGCCTTGGGGGCCATTTAAATTATTCTTGGTTCACTTATCTCTTATTCTTATATTTCTGGTTAAGTGAACATATTACTGAAATTTTTAGTCGACTGTATTTTATTTCAGTTAACTGATTTTTGTCATGTACAGTTAACTGTAAAATTTTTAGTTAACCAAGATTTCAAAAATAAAATTAATTTATTAAAATAATAATAATAAAAAGTTAAGGGCACCTATTCACACCCTCTAGGTGCCCTGTTAGTTTCTAGACCATGTACACTGCATAGTTGGTTAATTAATGTGCTTGATGATATGATTAAGAAAGATTTTCCCATTAGGTGCACACAGTATTTGTATATCAGTTAAATTTGTACATGTCAAATTGAGTTTAATTATGTAAAAAATTATAAGATCTTAAAATATTTAAAGTCTAGTTAAGTTCTGAAGAATTTTGTTAAAAATAAAAGTTTTAAATATATTATACCAATATCAAAAGAATGTACTCGTACAATTACTTTTACAAATAATTTAACTAGAGGAAAGTCCAAAAATATTTCTAACTAAATAAAAAAAATAGTTAGTCTAAACAAAGCTCTTAATTAATTAAAATTTTAAATTATTTCAATAAATTTTGTAAATTTTAAATTTATAGGTAATATATAATTTTAATTATTTGAATGTATTGATTATGAATCATATGATTTTTCTTTGGAATATATTATTTTATTTTATAATTTCATGTCAGGTGTATTTTTGCATTTTGGGGTGAATTTTTAATTAATGACTTTTTATGCTATGCGAACCATATATCTGCTCTATATTTTGTTTCTTTATATTTTCTTTTTGTCTTCTTTACATGTAGGCTTATTCATTCATTGCCAGTAATTATAAATATATATTTCAAACTTGGTGAAAATTTTTATACAACTTTAAAAGGATTGTGCCAATATAACCACTATATGACATATTAAAAGAAAAATACATAGTGATAACATGTTAAAAATATTGCCTGTATGTTATGTTTATAATTTAAACACAATATTTTTTTTGATTTTATTTATGAATCCAATTTTTTTAAAAAAATTTCAATTTATTTCATCTATTTTTTTTATTTTCTAGTAATCTCCTCAAAAACTTTCATTTGTACATTGGTTAACTCATCCATATAGTTCTTTTATTTAATAACTTTTCAAATTCCTAATTCTATCCTTATTTTCAATTCATAAATTGATTATTAAGGAGTCTTTGAGAAATAAAAAAAATAGATAAATTAATTGGAAAATTGAAAAAAGAACTTTGCATTCATAAAAGAATTTATAAAATATTGAAGTCAAAATATAAATATAATAAATTATCTTAAATTGAGATACAATTAATATATTTTAATATATTATTATTATTTATTTTTCTTTTAACATGCAATCATTTTACACTTATACCAAAAAACTTACTTATGGGCTTTTGTCAATAATCTGTAATCCTAGCATCTATGGGCCAAAAAAATCCCAGCTTCCGTCAGGCCCAAACAAGTAGTACCTTTATTGTTGGGCTTTGCTTCAGGCCTTCCGTCCTACATATAGTTTTTGGGGTGTGAGCATTTCTAAACTAAAGAAAAGAGGGGGCAAAGAATCATTACGGTTGGAAAAATAGTAGATAAATCAAATTTTCACCCTACAAAGAAAACAATTTTGAAGATGTCAAAATTCAACATATACCTAGGAATGGAAATCTTGAAACCAAATTAATCTAAGATCTCATCTATTTGTGAGCACATGGCTACATACTCATTGAAATTTTTTCCATTTTACCAATGGTAAAGTTGAAATTTCTTAATTGCATGCCAATACTCGAACCAATTATTTACATTATCCCTCCTGTTATTTTATAAACTTATTTTTTTAAAAAAGAAAAATTTGTAAACTCTATTTTTCATATGTTGAAATGATTCTTGTTCTAATATAACAGTAAATCATTTTTCTATAAAAAAAACAATCTGCATGCATCTTATGCTATCTATCTAATGCTAATTTAAGTGCTCCATGCTGTGAAGTGTAGTGAATAATGATCCTTAATTTCAATCCTTCGTTTGGATAAAAAATAAATTAAAATAAAATTATATCGACCTTTATAATTTAAAGTCATGAAAAGAGTTGTATTGCTGCCAAAAAAGGCTTTAAACGATCAGGTTCATTCTTATAATATCTCTTTTTTAGTTTATTATATTTTGCTTTCATATGTTTCACTTTTTAATTTTTCTTTTTTCTCTATTACATTTGATTGGTAAGGATAACTAAGATAATATTTAGGCTATATTCATTTTGAATATTTAATTTAAGATAATTGATTTGAAAGATAAGTGTTGTGAAATGCATAACATATTTATCATATACAATCGACTATTGATCCTAATTCATAATTTGCTAATCACTCATTCTTTATTAAATTGATTTTTCAAAGTTTATCCTAATAAAAACTTTAGTTGTAAATCCTTTTTAACTTTGTTTTTTACTTAATAATGACCATTTAAAAGTCATATTTCAACTGTTGGTTATATTCCGGGTGTGACATCTATCTCTCTTTAACTACTTATTAGCTACATTATGTTGTTTTATGATAGAAATTAAATTAATATAAAGTTTTGTAAATATTTGTTTTTAAGATCTTCAATAAACATATGATACATGGTCACAATTTTTTGTAACATCTAATAATGTACATATTATATTTTTATTAAAAAGTTAACAATACATACATATGAAAAATATTATGATGCAATGGAGGCAACCCTTGCTTTGTTAACCATGCATTATGAAAAATTTGTCTTGATATATTATGAGTATTTTGATTCATGATTTCCTTTTTTTTTTTTTTTATCTTTTGTTTCTCTTGAATAAAAGGAGGACTAAATTTGTGTTCACTTAATAAAAAATCCTCATCGCTAACCACTCAACAGGCACTTGATAAATTTTGGTGCGTAGACTTTTATTTATTTTCTGCTAAGTATAGTTAACCTTCTGCTTTAACTAAATCAATTTTTGTTGTAATTTAAAAGGTGTCATTCAGCTCTTTGATAATAGTTTATTCAATTATTCCTTATTCACCTAATGATATTTAGCATCTAATTTTAATAAAAATAATTACCTAATATAAAAAAGATAAAAAATTAATTTCATTGCTAAATATTTATTTTATTTTAATATTAAATATTTTATTGCTAAGATGTAGTGAATAAATTTTTATTTTAAAGTAAAACATAATTACACCAAGTCTTTGTATAGTACAAAGAATTGAAATTAAGCTGTAGAATTATAATTCTAATAATAATTTTACTAAAATTGAAATTGGTTTAAAATTTTAAAATTTATGTTTGGCGATGTAAAGAATTAAAAAATAAAATTGTAATTCCAATTTTTTTCAATTTTATTGTTTAGATGAATAATAAATATTATAATTTATATAATAAATATATATACATTTATTGAAAATAATATATAATTTATCTTTCAAAAAATGCTTTTCCTTTTCTTAATTTTGTTTAGATGCAATAAGATTTTTTTAATAATTATAGGACTACATCATGTTTAGTTCCTAAAATAATATCTTTTAAAAACTATTTGACATGTACCATATAAGTATCTTATTATGAACACGTGTGTGTGTATATATATATATATATATGCTTGCACAATATTATGTAATATCATATAAATCTTATAGTGACGTGTTGTGATGTTATGTTGTATTTGTGTGTACAAGTATACACACACGACATAATATCATGTGTATACAGTGTCACGTGTTATATACTTGAAGTGACAAAGTTAGGACTCTAACTCAATAGAAGGGCAAATTTTTTTATAAAAATTATATTTTAAAATAAATTTCTTTCCTTTAAAATTTGAATTAAACTAAATGAAATTAGCTTACTAACAATATCTTAATTTTTCCTTTTTAAATTTAATAATAAATTTAAATTTAAATAATTATTGTACAATATATTACTTTCCATATTATTATTAATTTCACTACTTAAATATTTGTGAGGATATTTGTATCTACTTACTATTCACGTAATGTATAACAAAAATGCACTTAAGAATATAAATCACTTGACAATGCCATTCAATAAATAACTAAAAATAGTATCTTGAAGGAAATAAAAAAAATTATATGATAAAGCATTAAAAATTAAAATTGTCAATTTCACTAAAAAAGTATATTAAATTAGTGAGCATTATAAATATTATTTATCCAATATTTCAAGATATAAAATTAAATTTTATTATTTAATATACTGAGATATAGAATTTAACTTTATTTAAAAAAATAATTACAAAATAAAATCTATAACAACAATATAATTGGAGCTATATATTAAGTTTCTACAAATTCAAAAAGAAAGATTAATAAATTGCATGAAAAAGATATTGATAGGAGGTGGTGATATTTGTTTTTTGGGAACAAGTGTCCAATAAAATAGAGTAAAATAAAAAATTTAGAGTTTAGGGTTTAAGGTTTATAAAAAAATAAATTATAAAAAAGCAAAGGAAGAAAATGCTCAACCTTAAATTCAAAATCCTAAAAGTTTACCCAAATGATCCAAGCTTTTTTCTAAGTTTTGAAGGAAAGATGGCTAAAGCTCTGACGTATTGAAAGCCTTAAGAAGTCTGCAAATATCAAACACTAGGACCTACAAATTGTAGTTATGTCTGTAAGAAGATTGGATCAAGTTAATCCAGTGTTTTGTGGAAAAAATGAATTGAAAAATGTTGAGGGACAATGAGGAACCAAATCCTGTCCATGGATCAAATGAAACAGACCCCTCATGGCTTGCAACAAAAACAGTTGATTGTGTTGTCGCATCATATTCCTTTTGACCCAATGCAAAATCCAGTTGATTTAGAGTCTTTAGCGAAGCCTGGCAAAACACACAGATACAGTTAGTTTAAAGGTGATGCTTTCTTGGCAAGTCTCCTATAGGAAAGGCTTGCTAAGTAATTTCCAAATGAATAGTAGGACTCTGTAGGGTAATTTAACTCGCTAAATAGCAGACCAATTTTGAAAGTCATTTGAATTTACCTGGGCAGACTCATTCTCCAAAATTTTGAAGCCACCCCTTATTGTATAGTGTCCCTTTTTATTCCCGGTCCAAATCAGGGAGTCTTTTTTACTAGTGGCTGAGATCGGCAAGGCCTTAATATTTTTGGCTTCTTCCTCATGATGGATTTATTCATTTGATTTAAATGATGCAAAATGATATTAGAAACATTGGCTTGACTCCAAGTGCGACCTGGCTGCATGGGCTACTAGAGTTGGTAATCTAGAGGAATTTGCAGTCCAGTGCCAACTTTCCATTGAAAATTATTAGTGAAGTGTCCTTGAGATTTCAAGATACTGTTCCACACATATGAGGAATTGGATCTATTAATGAGATGGCCTGCTTTATCAGTAGCTGTGAATTTACTCTTCATGATTTGGGCAAACAAAGAGGAATTATTGAGATCCACGAGTCTCCATATTTGATTAGCCATCAATGAAAGATTGAAGTTGTGTGATTACCTGCTACCTAGTCAACCTCCCTGTGTACTTTTGCATAGATTATCATGTGGATGCAATGTTTTATGATATTTATAACCCAAAAAGAAAAAATTGCTATCTTAGGGTCTATTATGGAGCAGTATTTTTTTGAAGAGTTGGAAGCAAGAAAAATGATAAATGAGAGATGAGTTGAGAGCGAATCAAATTAACTTACAGCCTACGTGCCAGGGAAAGAAGTTTTGATTCCCATGATTGAAGCCTTGAATCAATATTGTTAATTAATTCATGGTAAGTTTGATGCTTGTTCCTTCTTGAGTCTACCCATGTAGCTAGGTATTTACCCAGGCTGCTTGCATATTTGACTTTAAAAATTCAGGCCATAATTTTATTAAAACGTGAGGATGTTAGTGCTGAAGATTATTATCAATTTGGAAAAATTAATGGTGAGGCATGACAGCTCACAAAAAAAGATTTAAGGTATTATTAATGGTGCTATAAATTTTTGAGTTGGTTTCACGAAATAATATACTATTGTCTGCATACATTTGTGCATTTGATACAAAGAAAGGGTGAGAGAGGATTACCTTGAGGAAGAACTTTTTAATTTTTATTTTTTGGATAAATGACTTTTGTTGGCAAGCCATGGAGAATCACTTAATAGCTAATAGTATTAACACTTTACATGATCAGCTCAAACCATTTTGTCAAGAACCTTATTATACTTGGGACAAAAAAAAACCATGAAATTCTGTCAAAAGTTTTATAAATGTCTAACTTGAGAGCACACCAGCATTTCTTTCTCCCCTTGAAATGTTGAAGTTAATGCATACTTTCTAAAACAAGAGTGATGTAATCAATAATAATGGGCCCTTTTAGGAAAGCAGATTGTTGAGGGGCAATGAGATCATCCATAATGACATTTACTTTATTGCATAAGATTTTAGAAATAATCTTGTAAACCCCGTTACATAGACTAATGGGCTTGAGTTCCTTAAGAGTTTGGGGCTATTTTGTTTTAGCAATGAGAATCTGTGTTCTATTTAGACTTATTAAGAAGAAAACCCCTACCCATGGAGGATATCACCATATTCTGAATGTTATCAACAACTATGTCCCAATAGGATTGGAAAAATTTAGCTTTAGATCCATATGGTCCTTGGACATTATCTGTTGATAATTCAAAAGCAACATTCTTGATCTCTGCCAGAGTAGGTTTTTCCTGAAGGATTTTGATGTGCAAAATAGATAAAGTGGGAATGTCAATTGCCCAAAGAGAGTTTAAGATGTCTTGGATATTACTGGTATTTTGTTGTGAAGAAACTTAATGAAGGTAATTACAAACTAATTCTTCCATTTGATGACTACCATCAATCCAATTCCCCTAATTATTCTTAAGTTGGAAAATGATACTAAAATTTTTTTTTTCCTGCTGCTAGGGCATGAAAATAATTAGTGTTTTTATGTCCGTAAATGACCCATGTTTTTCTCATCCTTTAAACTCAAAATATCTCTTCACAGCCTTAGTAAAATTTCAATGTACTTCAAACTTCTTTTTCCTATGAAATCAATTTTTGATATGTTATTGTTGGAGATCCCTCGTTGACTCTTCTAGGACAACAATTCAACTCGGAATAATATGACCCACTACATTTCTGTCCCACTATTACAAATAATTTTTTATAGACACCAAAGCTAGGAGAGAACCAGGAACATGTAATCCCCTTGATTGCTCCACAATATCTCCCCACTGTTTAAAATGAAGCCAATGTGAGTTGCACAGGGCTTAGTCAAGTCTCTCACATTGTCAAAATCCTTTCTGTCATTTGTCCAAGAAAGCCATTGTTTTTTTGGGTGTAAATCAATAGGATGACATTAATAAAGTAAATGATGGAAATCAATAGCTCCAAGGATGTTGGAACATTTGCTACGTTTGCCTTTGAGGAGATGAGTTTGGTTAAAATCTCTTATCAGTAACCATAAGTCATTAATAATAATAAAAAATAAAAATAAAAATATACTAGAGTTTTTTAAGTTTGATAAGATTATAGTTCATTATTATTTGTTTAAAAAATCACATTCAACTCGTTTAAGATTTAGTATATGATGCAAAAAAAATTTAGTTATTTTATTTTAATAAAATTAATTTTTACACAATAAATTGTGTTTTTATTCTTTTTTTTTTTAGAATAACCACCATTTTATTAATTAACTAGGTCAAACATGAAAATACACAAACAAAAAAGTCCTAATTAAAGCTATTGGAACTTAATGAATTTCTGGTTAAGTGATGAGTATTAGAGTTTGAATTTTTCCTTATCTATTCACACACGAAGTCAAGTCTTATCGCTAAAATAGCCATACAATCTTAAAGAATACTCCCCAAATAAAAAACATTTTCTTTATCAAAACAATTATCCCTTATCAGATTTCATGCATTAAAGTATAAAACTCTTAAAAATCAGGTTGCTGGTTGCCCACCTAATAGGCTTCTATGATGTTCAGCATCAAAGAAACCAGATTAGTATATAATGCAAAAAAAGTTTATTTATTTTATTTTAATAAAATTAATTTTTACGCAATAAGATATTGTGCTTTTATTCTTATAACGAGAATAAGAATAGACAAGCTAACATTAAATTTGATATAAAATTATAATTTTATTTTAAATATAACAATAAAGATAATAAAATAATTTGTTTTGAACAACATAACTTGTGTAAAAAAAAAAACTTTTTTAGTAGAAAGTAAAAGGAATTTTCATGATACATATAATTTAATAAAATTTTATAAAAAGTAATAATAATTTATTACTACTATCATTGTTGTTGTTGTAGTTGAAGTACCGTATATATAGCTAATGATGAAGACTGAGGGACAATATAATTGGCCTCATGGAATTGGTCATAAAGCATGCTTTTGTTTTCACTGCTTCTATGTTTGACGCTAGCGTCCGCTTGATCATTCTTGGCCTCAACATCTTCGATTCTTCAAGTGGAAAGAAAATAGTAATAATAATAATAATAACAATAAAAGTAGGTTTTTAAACCTACGAAAAAGGAGCTTCTCCACAACTTGAAATTAAATTATCGTAATTAAATTAAACTAATCATGCGAAGCTGTTAAATCTATAGTAGTGAACTATATTCTTTTAACCGTGCCCAACTTCACCCACTTGCTCATTACTTTTTAGCCATAAAGTATTAATTTACATTGATTCAGTGTAGTCATCTCAATCAATTGAATCGATCTAACTAAATAATTGAAATTTTCCCTTAATCGATACAACGAACCTGGCCACAATTAAATCAATCCAGTTCAATCTTAGTTGGTTTGAGTTGGATTGAAAGGTTGATTTTTTTTTTTTAAATTATCTGTAAAATTTAAAAATTTCAATATTAAATATATATTTAATCTAAACCATGGAAATAAACATTGGTTTCATTAAAATTGAAATTATGAGTATTATAATTTAACTTATAATTATGTCCAATAAAAAAAAATTATATATTCATACTAAAAATTAATAAGATTAATCAAATAATTAAGATATAAAATATGGAATTTAAATATTATCTAATATGTTAGACATCTAATAATCAATTCAGAATTAATCAAAGTTTCAGAGTTATGATCTAATTAATAAGACAGATTTGATCGATTTTAGTTGGACTAAAGGAGTTGGATTATAATCAACTTGCATTTGTTTAGCCCTATCTGTTATGACCCTTTTTGTTCTTTGTTTCTTTTTTTGGAAGAGGAAGATAAAAGACACTGTATGAACAAATTACAGTGAATTTGAGTATGTCTAATAAAAGGATTATTATCTCATTTAATCGAGGATGTTATTTTTGAATAAGAACGAGAAAAAAGTTTAAACCTATAATTTACTAAATTATAATATTATCAATTAATAAGATTAAAGATTAGTTCTTTACATATATTTACTATAGTTTTTGTGTGTTACATCGAATCTGTAGCTTTAACTCGAATCAATGAACACTCTTCCAGTTGCACGGGGATGCAAAGTTGAGTAAGAAAACAATAATGAGCATAAAATGATAATGAGACATTGATGAGATTCAACCTGATTAATATATTTTATTGTGTACTTAGTTTTACGTTTGAGAGCTAAATGTCATTCAAATTTATGTTTGAAAACAAGCCTCCTATTTAATTTGGTGTCTGATTTTTTGTTTAACATATATAACTTTTGTCTTTTAAATTTTGTTTATATAGACATTAAAAAATTTACTTTTGTGATACTTGAATTGGTAGCAAAATTTAATACTTTGATAAAAGTTTTCAAATATAATTTTTTACAAATAACATTGGACCAAATTAAATTTTACAAAATTATGTTGAATCAAAATCAAATTTGCCCTGGTCTAATCTAAACACATATATACTTATTAATAGAAAATAGTTAGAATTAAATGAAGGGGGTTAATATGCAAAATACGACCCATTTATTGTAGAAAGTTATCTTAATTATTTCTTGTGTAATGATATGTATGATGAATTTAAAATCATAAGAAAAAACTTACATGTAATTTTTTTAATTGTTTAATTATTAAAATTTCATTAAATATAATGAATAAATACTTTTTAAATAATAACACTTGCTGTTCCTATGTGGTGGAGACAATGGAGTAAATCTATGGATTGTCTTTCCTTTTAGTGCATTTTGCTCAAAGACTTGAAGGTAGATAGTGCATCAAGCTCTTAGGAAGGGCTAACTTGATTCTCTTACTTGGAGATTCTAGATGAGGAAACCCTAAGAGAACCATTAACTTCAACTATTGTCTATGTATGATTTATACTATATCTGACTAACTGCTTATCTTATTTTCTCTACATTTACAATTAAATGTTTTTTTGGTTCCAATCACCACACAAGCTCCATACAGAGGATAGATTGGTTTGCTTGGAGATAATCATTTTTATGATTAAACTCGATCACGTCCTATATGAATAAATTCACCTACAATAATTTATCAGATAAATTGATAAGTTAAACATTCCCAATTTTACCAAATAAATGACTATTTGAATGAGGCTTTGAGCATAAAGATTTCACTGCCATGGAAGAAGGGGGCCAATAACTATATAATTTTCATGAACAAATATATGACTTTTATTATTCATATGATCAAATTTCTTAATATATATATTACAATTTTATTAATATATCATTATAATAAATATAAATGACATCACCTATATTTAACCTATCATAAAAAGTTAATTAGTTTAATCATTGTAATACTTGAATATTTGTTCAATTCTTTTCTTTTATTTACAATATAGAAAAAATAAATTTTGCCCAAATTATATTGCAAACATACAAGACTATTTATCTGAAATTTTGGGTGCTTTTCATCATCGACACCCTAACGACTGACATATATGGACTGGGGTTTTTTTTTTTACCATCTCTTATGGGGTAAATGTAATTTTTTTAAAAAATAAAAATTATTATCAATGTCATTTCAAAATATTTGATATATGTCAACTTTATTTTATATCATTATTAAAATTCCTAATGTCGTTCAAAATGTTAATTTCATCAATTAATTTAAAATATTGGTCACGTCTTTCTATGTGTCGGTCAAATTCTGATTTTGAATTATTGATTTTGTTAGCTCTATAAAGGTTTGAAGGAGGAGTGATTGTTCTATAAGGCCTTTTTTCTTTTTTTTTTCTTCGGCCAAGATCATTTAGAGGCTAAAGTTATGAGATTATATAGTATCGATTGCTATTTTTGATAATATAATATTTCTGCAAAAATTATATTTTTATTTCCTTGATTTTATTTCGTCTTTAATTTTATTTTAAATTTTATTTTCATTTAACTTATTTGATTCGAATTTAATCTTTTAAATTTATTTTATTTTTTTATTTAATTTTTTTAGTCATAATTTAGTTTTTTTATTTTTATCTTAAATTTCATTTTATTCCATTAATATTATTTGTTCCAATTTGGTCCTTAGCTTTTAAAAATTCAAATGCGTTTTCTTTTCCTCTAGTACCATCAAGTCTAAATGTTTTATATATTTAGATTTTTTTATAAATTAAGAGTTATGACTATAAAAAAAATTAGGATAATAACATAAAATGATAAAAGCAAAAATTATATAAAATATTAGTTAAACTCTAAACTTTAAATAATACACCCTAGGACATAAAATTGAACATTCAAATTGAAATTTTATGGTTCTATGAGGGTTACCCATATTAATAGATAAATATAACAAAAATGAAAAGAGAAAAAAAATATTTGAGAAGTTTATGAAAATTAAAGACCGAATTCAAAAAATAAAATTAAAAGACAAAAGAGAAGGTTGAACTATAATTGTCAAACTTGCATTTTAACTCATTAAACTTGTCGATATTACATTTTTAGGTAAAAAAATTGATGTAACTTAGTTGTAGAATTGGAATTGAAGAAGACTCTGTTAAACTCGGGTAGACTTATTAAATTTGACTAGAGTCAACAAAATTAAATATTTTTGTAGTTTTTGGGCCAAATCTAAATAATTCACTATTCCAATCAATTGTTTTAAAGAAAATTAACTAATTTTAAGTTCAACCCAACTATTTTAACCATTAAACATAAAAAAATATAACTTATTTTGAGAATTCAGTTACATTGTTACAACTCTAATACATTTTACTTGTAATTAATAATATATAAAATATTACATTGTGATAAAATGATTAACTTTATTTTCACACACACACACTATATAATTTAAGTATATTTTTCTAATAATTTTTTTATCATTTCCTAGTTTTATAATTTGGGTTGTTATAATAGTATTTTGTATTCATATACAAATTTTTTATTTTTATTTTTTATATTTAGTTATGTTTAATAGTTATTTATTAATAAAAATAAACTCTCACGATTATACGTTACGAGTTTACATTATGAGTCTATATCTTTTTATGAGTTTTTCTAAATTCATAAGTTTAAAACATTTTGAAATAAAATTAAAAGATTAAATTAAAAAATAAAAATGAAACCCTAAAACGAATTTAAAGAGCTAAATTAAAACCAAAATAAAATTAAAAGGTAAACCTTAAAACTTCACTTCTAAATTAAGAAATGTAAAGTGTATTTTTACCTACATGTGACAATATCTCATCAATTTTTATTAATTTAATGAGAAAATTAAAATTTTAATATTTTATTTATTACAAAATTATTATTTTGGTTATTAACTCATTATGGTACCTAAAACAATCCCCAACTTATTAGGAAATGTTACATTTGGTACCTACATTTAAAAAAAATACTAAATTTAATCCCTCAACTTTAGGTTTAGGATATGGGTGGAGTGATTGCATCTAGTATTTTTTTTTTTAAGAAATAGAAAACCAAATGTAATATTTTCTAATAAATGAAGTATCAAAATAATAATTTTACAATAAGTAAAATATATAAAAAAATATTGAATTCATAGTGTCATATTTGATAAACTTACAATTTTAAATCCCATTTATTTATATTATAAGAATATAATTATAAAATTATTAATATAAAAATAATAATATTAAGACTGCACTCACCAAAAATTGTGAGTTTTACCACAATTCATACAATATGAAATTCATTAATATATAATATAAAATTCACACAAAATAAAGATTTGCCAGACCTTTGAATGGGAAAAAACCTCCTGTGCTATTTAGCAATTTACCAACTGAGAACTGACAGCTGTCCTGTTATGTAATAGACATTACGTAGTGGATTTCTACCCTCCGATTAGTTTAATCCCATTTGGCATAGATATTTTCTTCTCTCTCTAGCATGTTGCGGTTTTTATAGTACGCCCTTGATTCCGTTCAATGAATGAAAAGAATGGACGAGTCTCTCCGTCTTTCTCGTTCTCATCTTCTCCGTCGGCTCGCCGTCGTGCTCCGCCTCTCGTTGGTAAGTGAGCGGCTGTCTGTTCCTCTTTTTTCTGGCGATGAATTCATCCTCTTAATGCTAGCTAAACTTCTTGTTTTGCCTTCTTCTGTGTATACAGGCTGATGCTCGCGATTGATGACACACTGATCTATAATGAATACAAATGAGTCGGAGGAATATTAGAAATTTTTCTGGTTTTTAATTCTTCACCAGGTAATGATCGTCACATTGTTCTCCTACACAGCTATTTTGGTTTTTTCCTATGGCAGTGATTTTATTGAACGATTTACGTTATTTGTAAGCTCGGTTTGAGAACATGGGCGAGGTTCTTATGGTGATGAAAATGCTATTTATTTTTTAATTTTCTTTTGAAATTTTTGTGTTTGAATGTGGCATGGCTTTCTTTGGTAACAAAAGGCCTTTGGTTTCATTGCAAGAAAAGTATTATGATTATGAGTGCTAATAGGACTATTTGATTTTCTTGCGTTTAAGCTGAATACGGTGCAACATCATGGCGTTAGGTGTGAGTGTGTTTTGGTTGCTTGCGTTAATGTTGGATATAATTAATTGCTAATCGGATGCACCAAGCTAAGCCGTAGCTAATATGGTCGAGTTTAGGATTTGAGAGTTTAGGAGAGTATTAAAATGGTATAGTCATTTATGGAACAATATGAAACAGAATGGTTTGAGATAGTGCATTATTTAAGAGTTTTAAAGAGAGGAAGGGAGAACTCTCTTAATTTTTGTTTAAACATGACAACAGAATGAATTTTTTTAATATTATTCTTATAACACAAATCCATCATTACGAGTAATTTTTATCGTTGTATTCATAATAACGAGTTATCATTGATAGAGTGCAGGATTCTGTGTTTTTTTGTTTTTTGGGTGATGAATTTATAAGAGAAAATTTAAAGACATGGAGTTAGAGGGAATTTTTAACATTTTTATTATTTAATTTTTTTACCAAAAATAGTATATCTGTAAAAATATTTTCAAAGATTTAATCAAACAATGGTAAAATATAAAAATAATATATTAATAAAAATTTGATCATAAAAATATAAAAGTAAATATGATAGCATAGTTGTAATTTAAGTTGTTAAGTTATGCTAGTTCATCCTTGTATCCCGAAGTTGAAGGTACCAAAAATGGGGTCTTAGATATTATAGAGGGATTGTGGGGGTTTTTTTGGGTAATTTGGTTTCTTTCAAAAAAAATGTTTAAACATATTTTAAACTGACTTTAGCCATTTCACTCTGTTACTCTCAAGCTAGCCACCCATCGAAACATACTTTTAGGTTATGTTTTGGAGTTTATAAGATGATAGAATGGGATGACAAGTATTGGAATGGAATGTAATGGTAAGCTAAATGCCATTATATTGTTTGGAATTTTAAGGGAGGGGTCATTAATAAAATAGCTTATGAATGATTTTTCCAAGATTATCCCAATAACTAAAATGTAATTCTAGCCAGTATGTAATTAAAGAGGATATATGTATCACTTAGCCATTTCATTTTATCCAAAACCAGCCAATCTGAAAGGTCAACAATTTTAGCTTAGATGAGAAGGAATGGGATTGGAGTCTTTTTCTTTGTTATTTCAAATCATCTTTATATAAACTCCAAAACATTGGTGGAACTTATTTTGATCATTCCATTCCTTGATATTTCATTTCTTTCCATCATCCAGTGACAAGTTTAGGTTTTCTTCCCCCTCTCTTGATCAAGATGTCTAATTAGGGATGGGGATTATAGTTTTAAACCCTTAAAAATCAAAGAAAAGTCTTTTCCCCTAATAAATAGCGATGTTCAACCTCACAAACATATCAATTCTATCCCATGCCATGTGAGTTATTTAGCTTTCTAAGGAAAGAAATCTTTGCTAGCAACTTAATTGTGATTTGTAACATTGCTTCACTAGCTGTGCGAGGGGGTCTTTTTACTGTGGTAGGGTGCTTTATGGCCATTTACTATTACAGTTTTTATGCATGTAGTCTAAAGATTTAAATGTTGGTGTTTTTTTTTTTTTTAAATAAATGTACTGGTAAATTGGAATTTTATGAAAATGATTTTTTCATTGCAAACCCAAAAGACTAAGAGATATTTAATTTATTGGGAAAATTTGTCGATTATGTACTAACATAGCGATTAGTGAGTCCAACAAGATTTGTTTTCAAGGTGTATTATATTTATATTTAATGTACTGTTTGTTTGGGTTAATAACTTATTTAGCCAAAGTGCCTATATTTTCTTGCCATAATCCTCCAATCAACACCATGGGATTATGTTTTTATGCGACTTAGGTTATTTGGGACAGGACTTCACAATAAAAAAGGTAACAAATTGAATAAAACAAAAAAGGAAGCAAATAACGCATGTATCTATGGAAATTTGATGAAATAAGCTTGAAATTTAAGAATTTTTATTCAAGATTTAACGAATATAAGTAATGTCATACCAACAAAGTAAACTTTGGGTTGCAAAATTCCACATTTTAAACTAAAAGGCAACAAAAAGAAATGTCTAGACTACGATTGTGAATGGTGATGGTATTGGCAACGGATTATGTGGTAGTGGAGATGGGATCACTGGTATTTATTTTGAGTCCTTGGATCATTGATAATTACATACAATTTCTCCTCCAATGCTTTAAAATGCAGACAAAATGTTTTATAAATCCATTTTTCTGGTAGAGGCAGTGATCATGGTGGATGTCAATCTTGCGTACGCCCATGACACAGGGCTTGACTCGTTTCGTAAAAGTAGTTTTTAAAGAATTTTTTTTCCTGCGGGAAGAAATTTTCTTATATTTTCTTTGTTAGGAAATAATTTTCTTCTTTTATTTTTTTCCAATAATTTAATTTTACTTTAATTTCATTTTCTTCAGATAGTAAGTCAAGAAATAATGTATAATTTTGACTTCAACTCAATATTGCTTGCCACGTAACGCTGTGGTCCAAACATCTATTTTGGAAAATGGTTGAGTCGGGCCTAATATATTTTTATGTGGACCAAATAAAATGTTTTTGTAATAAGATGGATTTAAGCTCACACTAAACTTCTGAACAGCTGCATAAATAGGTGTCTGAAAAGTATAACTTTTTATCCAGATTGAAAACGTTTTATAAACCTGGTAGGTTTGGACCCAAGTTTGCGACAACCATGTTTTTTATTCCTAGTAAAAGCTTCTCAACTTGACTATCATCATGTCTTGTTCCACCTATTTGCTGATTTCTTTTTCTTGTTCGTTTAATGCTAACAATACACCTTTTTTTTTTTTTTTTTTTTTTTTCTGGTTTTAATGTGTTTTCGGTCTCCTAAATTTTAAAAAAGTTTTGATTCAATCCTTTAAATGCAAATAGGCAATGTTGCCTTTTTATTTTTCGTGACGATTAATTTTGTCTCGTTTAACATGCGATTTAATTGTCAGAGTTTAATGTTAGTTAACGATATCAAGTGAATCATTAATGTCTAAGTCAATGAATTACTAATTCTTGTGTTAAATTTGGAAGGATTATAGGAGCAAAATTTAATTTTTAACATTAAAAAAACAACATTACGTTTTTATTTTTTTTAACTTAGAAGGATTGAATTAAAACTTCAAGAAATTAAAAAGATCAAAAGTATATTTCTCCTTTTTCTTATACTTTTTTGTTTCTAATAAAAAAAATATTAGAATTTTTAATGATTTTTTTAAAAAATTCTGTGTAAATGTTTCATTTTCTTACAAAATAAAAGT
The DNA here is from genome assembly GCA_037074485.1 of Delonix regia. NCBI lineage: Eukaryota > Viridiplantae > Streptophyta > Magnoliopsida > Fabales > Fabaceae > Delonix > Delonix regia. The sequence goes on along the minus strand of CM073450.1, from coordinate 26,886,962 downwards.
TATGCATAATGTATTGTGGTTTTTTTTCCCACCATTCACAAGCGAAGGGAATGATAGGTGTCTTTTATATTTTATTGTTTTTAAAAATTTTACTATGCAACACCTTATACATAATGCGTGATTTGTTTTTTGATATTTGGGTGTATAGTGTTTTACAATGATCGTGATATAAATCATTCAGGTTTTATAAGCTTATATAATTATTAATTAGTCATCCTTGGTATACCCTGAACCTGTGGTAGGCATACCGCATATAACACAATTAGCCAATATAAAAGTATGCTTTTTATTGATGATAAATATAAAGAATAGAATAATATACACATGTACTAAAAAAGTAATATGCACTCTCAATAGCGAATTAAGAGACTTCACTTAATGATTTCAACTGGGAAAACAAATTCATGAATCTGCAACTATATATGTGTTTAGTACTTTTATGAATCTGCAAGACAATCCCATGTACATGCTGAAGACTCCTATGAATCAACCTAATATGGATAAATTTGTTTGTCTAATTTCACAAGATATGTTGTTTAAAGAGTTCAAATGCTAGAGTAAGTTTATATCCTAAATTGACGACCTTGTGAGATAAATCAAACTGATATAATTAATTAATGAATATGTGAGATTCTCTTTATATTACACGTTAACTAATTTGTTGAATAAGTATAATTTTATTTGATGGAAGAACCATTTTGATTTAAGAAAAATATTTGAAGGATTCAATTATAAAATTTTAATTTAAGAAAAATTAGATACAGGAAAAAGTAATGCTTCAAATGCTAAAGCATTAATTCTTTTTTTAAAAGATAATCAGCCTACAGGTCAATTGTCTGTCTCTTCCCCTACCTTTATTCAATGGACCTGGCAAAGATGCCCTTTGTACACCTTCAATCGATGGCAAGTTACCCTCTAGTTTACATAGTATAGTAGGTGTTTTATGAAACATGAGAAAGGTGTTTGTGTTTTGACACATGTTAAACGTTTGTATTAGACATGATGTGATATAATATTATGTTTTTAATTATAGATAAATATTTAAATTTTTTTGAGTAATTGTGTGTATATCAATATCATGTTCGCTTTTTGTATCGAAGGTCATGCTTCTTAGCTTAAAATTATATTATGTATGTCCAATCATGCTTCTATATTTGATGGGACTAAAGCTGCATTGTCAAGGGGTGAGAAGGGGAAAAAAATCTCCTTACCCATTGGAAACTTATTGCAAATAATTAGTTGTACTACAGCGTTTTTATGCTTGTTCATCAATTTCAGCAATTTGCAATTTGCAAATGGAAAGAAGAAAAAAAAATAAATCAAAAACTGTCTTTTGTTACCCTATAAAAATAAATAAGGTCATTTAGTTTTTCCGATAGAACTTTTTTCAAAGGGTATTTAAATTGAAGGAAACAGAGAGAAAAAAGTAAAGTTTTGATTTAAATACTTTTTCATATTTGGATCTCTTTTTTTCCTTACGATATGTTTCAATTGAAGAATATGAATGAGAAAAACGAAATATAAATTTAAATAAAAACTTCTAAATTAAAATTTTTTTTATTCTCTTCCTCTTCATTATTGTCATTTAAAACTAAAACTTTTTACTGACGTAGGGAGATTCACATGAAAGTATGGGTGTCTCTTTGCCTGCCAAGAGAAAGAGGGGGCTAGGGTTTACTTCTCTCAAACACTAAAATAAGCAAGCTTGATTTTATAACGAGCCTGACTCTTCGTATGTGTCCCTCCAAGAAGCAAATATGGAAGCAGACAGGACCTATTTTTGAGAATGGAACACAATTGTGCTGTTCCGGATGATCAGACAGTCAATTGTGCCCTAGGTTAACTGTTAAGTGCTGTTGGAAGACCAACCAACAAGGCACAGTCTGTTTTGATGGGATTCGAGGTTGCTACTGAGAAATACAGCCAATGAAATCCCAAAATTCCCATATGACGAATCACACCAATTTGATACAGATTAGGGTATAAGGCCTACTGATTGATTGAATGAAAATTGTATTTTGAGAGTTTTTACTTTGATAATTTAATTAAGAAAATAATGACGTATTTTATCATAAACAACTAAACATTTTTTCTCAGAATTCTATGTACTGCCAACTATGAATAAAAGATATCTGAATTGTCGGACACGTCAGCCAACGACTTTCTTGTCTCAATTTCCCTCAACGTCCATCAACAAAGTAAGGGTGTGATCCAATTTACAGTTTTACCCTCTTCTGTTCTTCCATGTATATACGCGCTGAATTGCAGATCCTTCGCAGAGCTTCTCTCTACTGCCCTGATTGGTTCTCTTCTTCTCTTTTACCCTTCGATATTCTCTTCGCTCTCTACGACTTGGCCATTTTTGTAGTACTCCAACTAGTGCCGGAGCCAGCGACAGCCACACTGCTTCAGTCGTTCACTGAGAGAATGAACTCTTCTCATCGTCTTTCTTGTTCTCTTCTTCTCCGCCTGATCGCCGTCGTGCTCCGCTCCTCCTGCTGCGTTCGCGGCGTCTTCTTTTTCTTTCGCCGACTGCGACTTTACACCCTGAGCTTCGCGTGTACTGATTTGTTTCCATACAATGAAAAACGAGGCGAAGAAACATTGAAGATCGATCTGGCTTATTGATATTCAATAGGTAGCAGTCGTATTTCCTTACCTGATGCTGTATACATATAGTGGTGAAAGTGTGCTTAGTTTTTCATTCAATGCGTATTGTGCAATACTGGTTGGGGAATTATGGTACTAGTTAGGTGATTCGTTTTTTCAATTGCTTCTTCATGAAAGTATTTTGGCTTCGCGTTGTGAAGAGAGTTTTTTTTGTTTTTTTTTTGTTTTCAAGTGCAAGAATGTATCGTAGATAAGAGTCACTATATTTTTTCCTTCCGTTTATTCTGTGGTGCAACATGATCGTTTTTTGGTATGTTAATTTGTTTGTTTGTGTGTTTTTTATCTTCTTTTTGTTTGCACTGTTATTTGCTGCTTTCTAGCAGCAACACAAGTATATATATTAAGGTTAATGGCAATGTATCGGATCGAGCAGTTTTGCTATTTAGTAACGAAAGTGGATGCAGTTGGATGTCACCTATGAATGGACCAAGTTCCTTTAATGTTTGGTTGTCTTTGGCTTGTAATGGTTCACTAGTAAAGCCATTTTTTGGTGAAGTATTGATTTGTAAACACGAATTTATATTCCCTAGATTTGAGAATTGAATAATTTCTTTTGTTTTCATTGTTGTTAGCTGCTTTCTAATAGTGAGATGGTATTCTATGTAAGTTTAACGGCCATTTATCAGTTCAAGCAGTTTTGTACATATCTGTACACTTCAAGAAAAAATTTGCATCATAATCATGAGGAAATGTAGCTAGTATAGTAAGTCAAACATGATTTTGGTGTATCTGTCTGATGGATAATTTCAGATCAGTTGTGCATGAGTTGGACATATTTTTGTGAAACATATGCACTTGTATTTTAAGTCAAAGTGTTATAAATGATATGTTTTTGTTCTTTCTAGTTTATACATTTTGAAAAGGGAAATAACATGAAGATTTGATTCCTATACTTTGCCAATAATGTAGCTAATAAGCTGAAAGTAATATCTTAGAATTAGTTGTGCTTCTCTATGCCTAATAACATGTAATTTTGATATTACTAAAAGTTTTAGGTGTGAAGTGCCAGGACAATTTTTTTTTTTTTTTTTAATAATATATGCATTTCACTTATCTCGATGGTTAAAGAGCCTTTTCATTTGAAGTTGGAGAAATACACTTTTGATGTTGTTTAAGTGGTAATCTTATGTCATTTAGTGTTGGGGAGGTTTTTGTGGTTGATAAAAGTACAAGGATTTTCGGTGGAATTTTTTCAATAATTTGGTACATGATAGAGCACAAGTCCTTGGAGGGAATCCACCCAAATGACTAGCCTATTAGGGGGTAAAACTCCTCAAGCTTATAAGGTTTTTCTCTTAAGAAAATCTTCCTGATGTGAGACTTAGTCACGACATTGCCCTCGAAGAGTCAACATCTTGGTGGCTGCACTTTTCAATGCTTCATCTAGCGTTGTTTCACTCTACCATGGTCAGCCTCTTCCCTAGTTTGCCCCTTTGCCATTTAGAATCCTTTGTAGGTAGCCTTTTTTGAGATGTTGACCACCAACACTGATATCATTTGATGGAGCACAAGTCCTTGGAGGAAATCCACCCAAATGACTATCCTATTAGGGGTAAAACTCCTCAAGCTTATAGGGCCCATCTCTTAAGGAAACCTCTCCGATGTAGGGCTTTATCATCGGTACATTTGCCAATAGCATTGCGTTAGTATCCAATGTACCTCACACTAGCATAATTTAATTAAAATCATAAGATAATAAAAACACTTGTTTAGCATGTTAGTCATTCTTTGCTCTTACATTTTATATGCTTTTAATGAAAATGTTGCTAGAAGTTTTATACTTATATGGAGCATTTATGTGGCATTGCAGGGGACATGTTTATATAATCATATGCTGTTTATCTTGTTTGTGGATATATCTCTGTTTTATTCTCTTTTATTCTGGTACATGCCAGTGTGGAGTGTGGACCTACGTGTGGCCCTGGGGCTGTTGCTCTTCCAGATTATCTATTTCAGGCGTGTAGTTTACATTCCTGCCTTCCTACAAATTTAAGACTTAATGTTGTACTTTCAGTATCAGTGATGTCTGGAAAGAATTCATATGATGAAAGAAGGATGAATAAAGCTCTAATATAACAAGTGTTCTTGCTAAATTTCACTTCTGTTTGAGGTTCTATTACAATTTTGCCAGTTTGTCTGGTTTGAAATAAACGAGTGCAGGTAGAAATGAAGAATCATAAACCATTACATATGGTTTATGAGATTGAGACTTTATAAGAACATAAGTATAACGTTTTTTTATGTGCATTAATTAACCTGTGCCCCTCTTAAATTTTTTTAAACTCACGTCTGATTTGTACTGTAGTCCATGTTTAAAATAGAATTCAACCCTTGCAAGCTGTAAATGGCAGAGGATGGTTGTCCACTGTCATATTCTATAAAATTTACACAGAAAAGAGATGGTGAACTGACTATGGATTAAAATTAAACTGTCCTCTCTTGATAAATGATCCTCCTTTTCACTAAATATATATTATTGTTGTGCCAAAGTCAGAATCCATATGAGACAAATAAAATCATGTTGCCAATGTATCTTAGGACTTTCTTTTGCAACATTCCAATTCTGATAATTCATAATATATTAAGGTTGAAATCTGATTTCTAATAAAGAAAACATTGAGCTCTATAGCAGTTTGTAGAAAGAAATGAATTAAAATATATTTTCTTTTACTGGAGAAATGTTTATATATTGGCAGATGTCATTGAAATTCTTGCTTGGCTTTTCCAGTGTTTGTTGGCAATGGTTGTTTTTCCCCTGTATGTCTTATCATATCATTGTTGTAAAGGTACATGATGATATGACCAACGATGTATTTAGGTTATTCAATTACTAGAATGGCTGTTACCATCGCAAACTTGAGCGCTTGTGAACAACCTTGCTATGGTGGGTACCATAGCACATTGTCTTGTGAAAAGTCTAGTTTCTCTAGACACACTAGAATGTGCTTCAGGGCTTGATATGCTCAATTAAAAATGATGTTTACCTTGCACTTTTCCTATCAAGTAGGTTTTTTTTTTTCTTTTGGATATATAACTATATGCTTTTGGGTGATCAATGAATACTAGCAAAAGACTTGTGCGATGCTTGGACTTCAAGAACAAAATTTGAAATGAGTGAAATGACACAAAGTAGAGAGAGTTTGCAGTTTGCACAGTAAAATAAAGAGCTTGCACAAACTGAAAAATTGAAAAAAGGAGCCATAGAAATTAGCCCTGGCTTATTTTATTGGAGATGATGGGCCTTGGTCCATTTAAAATGGGAGAGTTGTTGAGCCTTTTTTTAAGTGTCGATAATCAAACCTTTATCCAAAATGCCTAAAGTAATTTAGTGGGCTAACTTTTACATTTATATGACTTTCTCTCTTTCTTTGACTTTTCAATGTGAGACTTTTTCTTTGTCTTTTTCTACTTTAATACTTCTCAAGTTTAACTAGTCTGACCCAATTGTGACTTGCTTTCATGCTTTCATCTTTATCATGGGCTTGTGTTCTTTTTGAGTTTTAGAGGCCTTAGGTCTCCTCCTCCTCCTTTTTTTATTTGTTGTTGCTTGGGCTTGTATTTCTTTAAACTTTAGAGGCCTCCAGTTGGATGGGTCTTCCTCACTGAGCCTTTGATTTTTAGGCTTCAGATCTTGGGTCTTAGGTTAGGTTGCTTGGTCTTCATCAATGAACCTTCCTTCTTAGGCTTTAGGTCTTGTGCCTCATATCTTCATCATTTGTGGGTTTGACTTGTGATTACTAGCCAATTTGCCAAGAAATTTGCTCTTTTTTTTTTCTTAAATCTTTAGATCTTGGATAGTTGGATCTTTCATGATTGCGCTCTGATACTATACTACTTGTTAGAGTGGGAGAGTTGTTGGGCTTTATATTGATAGTCAAACCTTTATCCAAAATGCCTAAGATAATTTGATGAGCTAATTTCAACACTTATATGACTTTCTCTCTTCCTTTAACTTTCTAATGTGAGGTTTTTTCTTTCTTTAATTTTTTCTATTTCAACAACCTGGCTTATTCAGCTTATGAACAGTGCGGCTTATGGCTTAGAAACAGTAAATCATTCAAAATTTTACATATATATTGATTATTTATATTTCTTGACTTTGTTCTGGGACATCAATCAGCACTCATAGTCTGATTGAATTTGTCTTCTACATATTGTTGTCAAATGAACCTGCGTATTTATCCTGCATTCTATTTGGATTCATTGATGAATTGTAGTGGTATGCCATGGAAGTGTTCATATTCAACTCTGTCATTAGAATTTATTCATTGTATCACTATTTAAAATGATATTCTTAGACAAATTAATTATTACTATATTTAGTTAATTTTTATTTATTGATCAACAATTAATAATCTTTTGTTCCCCTATAATGCAAATCCAGAAAGGTGTATGCTGTTTATAAGTATTGTCCTCAGCTTGGCAGCACAGGCAGAATTACAAGAGCGTTATAGATGCTTGTCCTGCAATTTCCCAATGATTAAGGTATTTATTTTTATTTGGAACTATGTCATTTATGGGGGAAAGGATAGTTGTCAAACTATTCTTAAATGTTTGCCACACTCATGTACCATCTCAATGAGCAGTTTTCAATTGTAGTGGGATAATGAAAATATAGCATAAATGATGTTATATTGTTTAGTGATATATTGGATATATTGAATATATTGTTTCTTAAGATGCTTTAGGATATAGTGATTAAATACAACTGGCATCATGTGACTTTCATTTTCTCTGGTTATTGGTCAGCATGCATTATGATTCGTGCCTGTCAATTTCTTGCATTTACGAAATTCTCTAGTTTTGATTGAATATCATTTTTCCGTTGATTTCAATGGCCTGATCTTTTGTTTAGGGTGTATGAGTTTGGTCACTCTTGTTTATAGATTATAGAACACTATGTAGTGGTTGGATATGGAACATTTAAGGCACAAATATATAAAATTTCTTGAGAACTGGATTGGGGATGTAACCATTTGATAACTTGTCAAGGATTGCTGAGATATAGCTCTTTGGTTTTTCCATATGGCATTTGCTTTATAGATTAATGAGTACAAGTTTTCAACTTCATGATTCTCATGAATAACTAGCCTTTCTTAAATATGACACATTTAAAATAGTCCTTTAGTTGTGGCAATATGAGCTCATATATATATATATATATATATATATTTTAAAATGAATTTTAATAGCTATATGGTATGGGCAGTTTTAAGAAAAATTAGTTGTCTGGTGGCTATACGGAATGTTGTTGGAGCATGGTACCATAAATAGCTGTTAAATACCATGGTTATTTGTGCTTACCAGTGTTCTTTTGGAAGAACTCTTTGCTGGTAGATAGATAATGGGTGTCCTGAAATGTGGGATTCACCAATTATACCTGGAAAAAAAAATTCTATATTACTCTTTCCTTTGACAATTTACCACTGTCCCATAATTTTAATTTGAAAGTCAATAGTTGCTTTCTTGCCCAGGAGTTCTCAGAAAATCTCTTTTAAACAAACCTCAAATCCGTTCTATCAAAAAAAAAAAAAAAAAATGCAAATCTGTCATCAAAGAAAACTTTAAATCATGTCATTTGGGCTCTTAAAATGACTCTGTAGAAATGTAGAGTTTAATACCTAGTTACATTTAGAGCATGACTAAAGCTGGGACTTTGGTCAATCTTCTTCATTTTTTTTCGAGGCCAATACTTTGATTATGATGCTAAGTTGACTGAAGCTTCCAATGATTCAATAACGAGCCATAATCAGAAAATAGCCCTTCTGTTGTGATAATATGGATATGCAAGTTTATGGGCTAGGCTCAGTAATTAGTATTTTCTCAATTCAAAATGCAAAGGCCTAAGCCCATTTAGCATTTAAGTTAGCATTGTCTCAAAGAGGTATGACTTACTGTGCTTTTGAGGCCACGTCTAGAATCTAGAATGCAGGCCCAATTTGTCAATAATGTCATGTGGAAAGATATATCTTGTAGTGATTTGAGAAATAGTTGATATAAGGAGGTGGTGCTCATCAGAAAGGAAAATATGATTATTTTGGTTGTTCTGACCAAGTAGAGCTTTGCTGAGAGTTATTACTAATATGTTGTTAAATGGAGTTTTAATGACATGCTCTTTTTAGTTTCATGGGGAGTGGAGATATTGTGGGTTTTACTTGACTAAAAATTAACTGTGAGGAATTCTTTGAGATTCATAAGTAGTGTTGGGTCAATATGAAATGCCTAAAGTTATTAAGGATTTACAATTGAAGCATAAGGCAAGGATTTTTATGAGTGCTTTTAGCTTCTCATTTTCTTTGGGGACAAACTTATTTTCTTTGTATATGCATGGGATTGCGAATCAAGGGTCATGCCTCTTTTGGTGAGCTTCCTTTCAGTCTTTCAAAGGGATTGATTTCCCTTTTTGCATTGATGTATTATTTTCCTTGTTTCTTTGTTCTGTTTGCTGATTTTGGCTGTTTTAGGAGAATACTTTATTATTAGAGTACTGTTTACTTTCTAATAGTCTTCAACTCTTCATATTTTTTCCGAAAAGAGATGTGTATAACTTTGTAAATATGCATATTTAACATCTAACCAACTCAACCATCGTAAAATTCACCATTTCTTCGCATGTTCTTACATCATCATCTGCAGCAAAAGTGTTGAGATGGTTGCCAGGAGGTGTGAATGGGTAGTGTCTTAGTTGGAATTTGGTAAATCAATGCTTTCAGTGTAAAGCACTTTTTTAAAGCACTGCCCCATCTCAGCTCATGAGCATAGAATATAAGCCAGGTCCTGGTCAAAAGGAAGCAGGTTTGTTGAGTCCAATTTTGCTTGACCCATGTCAGGCCTCCATTGCTTTCTTAAGGCAGCATAATGGTGATGAATTATCTATAACAATATCTAACTAGACTATTCCTGCAAATAAATCAGGCATTCAGAAATTGTTGTGTGGGTTTAGTTGTTGCTATCAAAACTTGAGCTATGTTTTATTTTGATAGAACTAGGAAAATTCTACTTTATGTGCATAGAGCACAACTCTTACTGAGTGAAAGGCAATAATCATGGGTATTTTTGTGACAAGCAACTGACACTAGCAAACAAATAAATTTTATTTTTCATCAGACAATTAAATGCCACAATGGAATATATAGTACAAATGAGGATTGAAGTTTGACAATCATGACTCATAATTGCTGCCACAAATTAGTTCCTAGCGACAGCAGGCTTAGAGTTTAAGGCTTACTCATAGTATGGCCTTCCTTTTATAAAATCATCTCTTACAGAGTCTTCACGTGATTGTACCCATTTGGACTCAGCTTCACAAATGAAATAGTTTATAAATTTGAGGCTCTGATATCCCTCCAGATGTCTGCCATGCATGCCAGATACAAATTACAACAAATGCAACTTCTTATTACTCTTAGCAATCTCATACTATTTTCATGTGAAATTAATTTGCCAAACTAAGAGTGATGCTGCATGTCTTGCCATTGCTTTTTTAAATCTTGTTTTTCGTTATGAATAAATACGTTCTTTGATGTGATGTTTGTGAAGTTGAGAGATAACACTTAAGAAGGTAGTGTCCTCTTTGTCTGGCCAAGGTCTAGACCTCCTGGATGCTTGGCTGTGATTAATGAATGAAAAGTTTGGATCTCTCAGTATTTAGAAAATCTTAAATATATAGACACTTTTGAAACATGACACCTTTATGGAATCATTCAAGTTGCATGCTTGTAGAATACCATAATTTTTACTTGGCCAAGTGGATCAGTTTCCAGCAGCTGTAGCTGGAAGCAGTATTTCAAGGTTGCAGTGTTAGTATCTGGTTCATCTGAATAAAGATGAGAGGAGAAAATAAAGTATCTGCATAAAGAAAAAAAAAACCCTCTACCTAGCTGTCTTGTCAAAGCTGTGATACCGACTGTCATCCATTACACAGGCAAACAAATATCTGTGTTAGAAGATATGATTAATTTTATTCTGTCACGTGTGGTGCGTCAATTTTACTATACGTGATGTGTATATGGGGCAGATTTTTCTTTTGTGTTTGTAAAGCATTTTATGTTAAATATTTTATGGCTGACTGACAACTTGGTCTGAATATTTAAATGCTTTAACGATGTAAATCTATTCGAGGGAGTTATTAAGAAGATATGATTTATTTTTATCCTGCCACTTGTAGTGCATATATTTTATTATATGTGACATGTATATGTTGCAGAATTTTCTATTGTGTTTGTAAAGCATTTTATGTTACATATTTTATGGCTGACTGACAACTTTGTCTGAACTTTCTCCTATTATGTGGTAGATGGCTTCTGTTTTTTCTACATTTGTGTATGATATCTGCTGAGCATGAACCTATTTTTTCCTTACAAGTACTTGCCTTAAGAGTTTAGGCTCAATATTATCTTCAGAATTATGGCACTATATATTAAGTTGATTGATGCAAGATTTTGGATTCAAAATCTTGGTACCGAACATTTTTCCCTTATAAGTATTTGCTTCAAGAGTTCTTTTGAGGAATGTTTAAGCTCAAACGAGCTTCTAATTTTTTTCAATTAAATATCGAATCAAATAATTTCTTCTTAAGAGCATATTTTGGAATTAAAATAGATATGAAGTCTGTTTAATTTTCTTCTTCTTCCTTCTTTCATTTTTGACTCTTCGTGGCTGAGATAAGAAAGAAAGTAATAATGAAGAAAATCTGAATACTTGTCATTCCTATGGTGGTTACTTGTTAAAGGTTTACACAGATGTTTGTGTTCCAAAATCCATCCAATTATCACAACAGATATAGAACTTGTATAAATTGACAGCAGGCACATTTGATGATATCTTTATTGTATAAAATTTACATAGGTAGCTGGTATGTCTGATCCTTAATTGCAACTATATAGAACATCTCATACCATATATGCATAGTTGATACTGCTGAAAGTAAGAGTTCCATTGTTGAAGATTTGGAGTACGATCTGCCTAGGAGAAGCTTGTTTTTTAGGGCCTAGTTGTTGACAACTTGTTGTCAGACAACCATCCCAGATTATCAAACAGCTTTGGCTTATGCTTCTGTAATCTGCTACAGACTATAGGTGGTTAGTTTACCATTAGAAGAGAAAAGTGGATGGATTCAAGCTGTATGTTTTATATTATCTGTTTGAGTGAATACCCCAGTTTCATTGTTTTGTTTGGTTGTTCACTGTATCGAGGCTGTGGTTGGCTTAGCTGGAGACAGATAGGCGCATGTAAGTCATATCCATTGCTGATAGTGTATGATGGATTGGATGTCCCATTTTCTTCATTCATGTTCTGTGCTTCATAAACCTATGATCCAAAACTTCTATTTAGGTTTCTGAAGAAAACATGAAAGCTTTTATCTCTCAAATGAATAGCAATGACCTAGTGCTCTAGTGAAATCAGTTTGGTGTAGTTCTCTTTTGTGCGCATGCTTGTTGATCATACATGCATTTTGTCTTGAGACAAGCTTATATTTGTTATGAAAGATGTTATAAATGATATGTTTCTCGATCAAATACCTTCATTTTCAGCTCGTCATTTTCTTTGTGGATGATATCTATCTTTTTGTAGAGTTTTACATTTTCTTCATGAATGAGATTTCCCTGCAGTATCAATAGAAGTTGGTCAGAATTTTCTTGTGGAGCTTAGTTGAAACTTGGAAGGAACAAAACAAAGTCCCCTGGAAACCTTTTGGTGTAGTTCTTTAATCTCATCGGTTAAAAGTTGATCCTGCAGGTAAATGAATGTCCAGTTAGGGTCATGCTTATGCTATAGAATAGATGGAATGCCAAATAATGGAGATTTTGATTTGAATTGACCTTGTACCTTTTTTATGCGGACACCCTTCAAACTCATCTCTAGTTGGTTTTCCAGATTTTGTAGTTCTTTAACTCCCAAACCAGAAAGTTCTTCACCCATCAGTTGCCTGCATTTACCAAAAAGGAAGTATAAGAAGCTTTTAATGTGTGATGTGTTTAATTTAAACAGGTGATGTCAATACCATAGAATTTCCTTGCATAGTTCTATTATTGATGTTGCAGTTGTGTTTCAAAAGCTAAATTTGTGCGGCATACAAAATTTTTTAACCTTTCTATAATATTGAGTTGAGTCATTACAATGTAATATAGCTTTGTCATGAAGCAGGAGCTATTGAATGACATTAATATACATATAGGGCAATTTAATGAATGTTCATGTTTCTTGTAGGCCCTTACCTTGTCTACAGTATATAACCCAATATTGTTGGTTTTTCTGTGTCAAAACTGTAATTTGGTATGAGACACCAAACTTGAGAATGTAGGTAATGTTTTGAAACTACATGTGCTAGTCTGACTTTTCTTTTTTATTTTTATCTTGTTGGTGATTGCTGGCATCTTATGTGACCAAATCAATGAAATATTCATGTGTAGAAACAGCCTTTATTTATTCGATAATTTCTTTGTGAAGTAATTTATTATTGCATTAAGTTGATGTGAACCGATGATGAGATGAGAAATAAGATGAATGCTTTAACTTTTTGCGTTGTTTGCACTTTTGTTTTGTTAATATAAAACTTTAATGGTTTCAATACTTGAACCTTGGATTTCTCTCTTTTTTAATTTCTTTCTTATATGTCTGATGCCTCAGTCCTAAGGTTCAATTACCAAGTGAAGCACTGTGAAGATTTTCTGGATAGGTTTGGATTATGCATTTTAAATTTTTTCTATAATGTGCTAATGGAAGTTTTATATATTTATGCTGAAACGATCAAAAGTAGTTGCAGGGCTTTTTGTTGTCTTCTTTTTCTTTTAATTTCTTTTTGGAACATGAGAAGATGTTACCAGGACTTGGAGACCTTGAATCTCTACTCATATCCTCATTCACTCCAACCATCTGTGACAAGCCTAGTTTGTCTTCTTTGGCATAGTGTAAAAGAAAGTGGTGTTGGTGTTGTCCTTGATATATATAGATTGCTTATTGTGAATGTGAATAGCTTCAGTCAAGTTTTTTGCCTGTATCAAGCCACTATTTATTAATACTACTGTTTAATATTAATCTTTTGCTGATACCTATCTAATTATTGTTGGCTGGCACTGTAAGTGATCATAGGATTAAATATTAAAAATAAGGAATTTTAGTCATCATTTTTTATATAATTTAATTATAAACAAATTAACATCACATTGAATAGATTCTCTGTAATTGTAAGCTTGAGTAAGAATAATTCCATGCAGATAATGAAAGAGATTGGGGTCATCTGCTATATAGCTGTTGGGATATTCTTTGTTACTTTGTATGTTGGCTTGCAATCTAATTTTTTGCCCTTTTGTTTAATGGAATTCTGCTTCCCCTTGTTGTAGTCCTGCTTAATAAGACTGGTAGAAATTATAGTTCCTCCAGAAAATACTCTTTTCTTCAAACCTAATTCAGAAAACTCGTATTTAATATTTAGTATTACATTTTCTTGGAAAGGTTATAGCTATAGTTGTCCCTGAGAAGCAGATATCTAAATATAAGTACTTTTTTTGCTCCAGCAAAAAAGGCTGTCTTCTTACATCTTGACCCTTTGATCTTGTAGCATCTCCTGCCTTGCTGCCCCATTTGAAACCTGGTGGTGGAGTGTATAAAACCTACTGCTTAGGTGTCTGCATACTTATGAGTTATGAAGAGGAAAATGTCCCTTTAGAAACATTTTGATCTCATGCTGGAAACTCAGCTCAGCTATAGACCAAAAGGAGGTAATAAGGTTTCAAAGGTGAGAGGAAAGGAAGCAAAAATGGTGATCTCTGTCTAGATGTTCTGATAAAGGGTTATACATAAATAGAGGATATTATGCTTTTGCTATGTTTGATTTATGTGAGGGAAGAGGAAAGGAAAAGTTTTTGTAATTATAAAGTTACTCTTTTATTCTTCAATATTGACATAAAGTGTTGTGGTTAAGGTTAAAACTGATAAGAGTTACTATACGTTAGATATGAACCTAATTCATTTCTTCGTAGATCTCCGAATTTGCGTGTTGTAGGACAAGAAGGAAAACAAAAGAAAACTTCTCAGAATCAGTATTAAAATTATTTATCAATACTGAAGTATTCTATTTGCCTTGAAGCCTAGTTGTAGAAAATTAACATAAAATATTCCAATCCTACTAATAATGGTTTGAGAGGAGGACATATCTCTATTTATTGATAATTCCTAAAATTTACTCCAACTATCTAATTAATAAATTCCAAATAGTAGTTTGATATTGAAATGATTAATAATTCGTCTTTCTCATCCTACACCATGCAGGCTAAGCAAGTATTTACTTGGAGGTCTAGAAGGAAATAGGGAACCCCTTTATACCTATAACTTTTTGAAAAAATAGTGTACTGATTCACCTTTGTTCCTCCTTTCCCATTCCTTCCAAAGTGGTAATAAATTCATCCAGTTTTTTAGTGCTTGTTGTTTGTTTACTCTGGTGATGGTAGATAGCTTCATATTTTGCACTGAGGATATTCAGTATGGTGTTTGGCTAGGAAGCTTGGATATTGACATCGACATGCGGCATTACACCAACATTGACACGGCGACACGACAAAATTTGTAGTGTCCCCAATTTAAAGTGTCACATAGCGTTGTGTCGTGTCTAATAATGTTCATGCTTCATAGTTCGTGGTGCTGCTACTTTGTAATTATTGGGATATGGATGGGAAAGAGAGAAGACTTTTCAGGCTAAAGTTTCTTTCTAGTCTTGATATTTAGCTTGTTTAGCATATGGGTTAGATTTCTTTTCTTCTTTTCTTTATTAATTCGGGGTACATGAAAGGAGAAGAATGGTTGTAAATTTTGGATAGAAAGGGCAACTGTTGGCTGATTTAAAAAGGAGCCTACTGCATTGCTTGTTCTTTTTGATTGCCACATGTGCCCATTCTAGTTTTTTTATTTCATTTTGGAATTTATTGAATTGCTTCAATATTAGGCTGTACATTTTTCCTCTTCTCATGTAAATATCTGTTCTTTTTTCTTTGTTGTTAAGTTCAACATGTTATGGCCTCTAAATTAACTTTATTACCTATCTAATAGATCATGTAATTAACTGGACTCTCTTTTTCTGACTTTTGCTTCTAATAATGCATCAGTTGGGTGTTTAAATTCTTTTACCTGTGGTATTCTTGCAAGTACTGTAGTTGTTGCCTCAAGCTTGCTGCTTCTCTCTGCCAAAACTAGCAAATACAATTACATGTATCAGATAATATAAAAAAATTAGCATTGTTTAATTGAATTGCTGGTAGTGCAAGGATTACAGAAGAGGAAACTATGATTCTGACATTTAGGCAAGAACCTTTGTGAGGATACTTCTAGTTTAGGTCTAAATTTCTTAATTGGATGGTGCTGGGTGTGATCATATTAATACATGTAGTTTCGTTTATGTCATTTTACCTATGTTAATATCCATCCTGAGTAGTTCCCACCACCCCCTTAATGATTGACTATATTTAGAATGTATAATTACGTGACAATCGTAAGGAAGATAAGAAATATACTAGCCAAAATTTTGCAACCTTTGCATTCCCATAACTTAGGGGCACACTTCTACTAGAAAATTCCACAAGGGCAAAGTGACACAATATAATAGGTTCTAGGTATACTCATATTCTTACATCATGTATGTTGGATAATTTAGTACCCCATGTTGATAAATTATCTAAGTGGAACTCCTAGTGCATTAGGATTTTAGATCTTATAGATCTCTCTATCTGCAGATTATTATAAATAAAAGAGGAGAGAAGTTGGCACAGTGTGTGTGAGATTTCAGGATGAGCACAATCCTTGTCACGCAAAACATTTCTGTTTTTATCCTAAATTTTATGTCCTGGATTCCTATGTTGGGAATATTGGCAGAATGGAAATCTGTTATTAAAAAATAATATTTTCAAACTCTTGGCTATGTAGTGATGTTAATTAAAGAGGTTTAATTCTCATACTGCTATGACCCAATTGCAAGGTATGGGACTCGAATACATTCTAATGTAGGATTTATATTGACCTTTAGGCTCTAGGTTGTCATGAGCAAGCTTTTGGGATGTGTTTCTCCTAAAGGGTTCTATGAATTGGTATTAGAGGGTTTCACTATGTCCCAATTGTAACCATGCAGCAAAGGTGCAAATGTTAGTATTGCCATGCTAGCCAGAGAAAGTTGATGCAATGCTAGCTTGTGTGGGTGTTGGAACTATGGAGCTTGGTGGAATGTAATGATCCAATTGCAAGTTGTGGAACTCAAGTACCCCACTGCAAGTATGGAACTCTAATTTGGGATTTATATGGACCTTGAACTCTCCAACTCACGAACTAGCTTTTTGGGTTTTGGTTCTCCCAAACGTTTCTTTTGTGTACCAAATATTTAAATCTTACATTGTGTTTTTTTAATGGCAAGGTATCTCACACGCCAGTGTGAAAATGCTGGCTTACCAAACACCCCTTGAAAATTACAGTGGAAAAATGATATTTTTCCAAATGATGAGAGTAGGAAGTCTTTCATTTTATAATTTACTTAATCTACCTGGTTACTTTTCTTTGAATAAATTATGAGATTAAGGTGACAGTCCAAGTATAACGACCAAATAAGTTTCTGAAATAGTTGCTATGACAATCTGGGTTGCCTTTGAACATCTTAGATCTTGAGAATTCTTTACAATTTAATTCAGAATTTAACCTAATTTCTTTTATTGCTTGATTAAATGTTGAGAGCTACTCTTATCTTTTCCTCCACAATTTCTCTTTCTTTCTCCTTTCTTTTGGTCATATACTAGGCATGCCCCCTTTCACAACCTTC
This sequence comes from Delonix regia, assembly GCA_037074485.1. NCBI lineage: Eukaryota > Viridiplantae > Streptophyta > Magnoliopsida > Fabales > Fabaceae > Delonix > Delonix regia. The sequence continues at coordinate 26,869,498 of CM073450.1, read as the reverse complement.
TCACCTACACCGAGGTCAGCTGTATTGAGACTTTGCAACTGCCAAAGAGCATTTTTTAAGAACTTTGTCTAAACATTTTCCATGTTTTACGTTGATGACACATAAATTTTCATTACAAGTTGAATATGGGTAATTTTGTTTCATCAGTTGTTGCCTGTGTTATATGTTGTGAGGAAAATGTGATGTGATATGTATTTTGAGGAATCCTAAGTCTTTTCTGACTGCCATTGCAATGATAGGGATCTTGAATTCTGCTTAAATGTCCTTTTATACAGGATGCTTAGAAATCCAAGAGAAATTGCTATAAATAGCATTCTAGTGTATATGGTACAACCATAAAAGTGATGACCAAATTGGACAAATGGCTCTTGTAAAGGAGCAAGTGATTTTAGTTTTATGTTTGCAAGTTTAGAGGGGAAGGGAGGAAGTGGAAAGTTATTTATCTACCCCGAGTGTATGCCTTATAAGAATAATCTACTTGCGAGTTTCCTATATAGTATAAGAAAGGTGATGTGGGGAAATAATTTTTACATTTTTGTTTTCTCTTGCTTTCCTTCAAATTTTGTTTCAGGGGACTATTTCTAACCCTTGTGTGAGGGTGCTAATGATGCATAGTATATCTTGTAAGTCTATTCATATAATCTGTGCAAGTCTTGTTAACCCTAAACCCTAGAATTTCCAACGTGATCTCACAGGGTTTGATTATTTTGTCAAATAAATTGAAGTTGTATTGTGGAGGCTAGCTTCAAAAATAAAACAAAAGTAACTAACTCTGCATTTTGAGTCATCTTAAAAATCTATTTAGATTCTTTGTGCATCTGATTGACATTTCGTCCTCTGAGACAATGTAATTTCTCAATAATCATTTGTCTCCCACTTGCTTGCGAGTTCCTAACCTATGTACCTTGAGTTAGCTATATTCTTCTAGCTGTTGGTTTCTACGGATGTTTGATTCTTACACCTCATATTAGATGCAACTGGGAAGATAGAATTACCTACTATCTAGAATCTCTACTACCTTTTTTGTCTTTTCCCCCCTTCGATGATGATCCCTTTGTAAGTTCATTTGCAACATCTAGCATTGCCTCTTGATCATGGGCATGTTCATTTGCCCTCTTACTTTAAAGGACACTGTATCCTGCTTGCTTCTCTTTCTGGAGCCCAGCCCGATAACTTTTTTGATGAAATAATGCAATGGATGAAGGAACATCGACATTACATCTCATTGGACTTCATGTCACAGTTTTTACCAACAAATATTAATCATTTGAGTAGTGTTCAATTTCTAGAGCTCAGTTTGTCACTAAGGATTGCAGTGGAACACTTGAGGAGGGCACACTCAGTTATTGATGCCTTTGTTTTTGTTCAAGTTTGGTGTGCTAGTCCTGGTTAACATGTTGGGTCTCCTTTGAAAGTGAAACACATGATTGCACAAGAGGAAAGTTCTGTGTGTGCGTTGCTAGTACTACATTGTTGGCTGATTTCTTTGAGCTTAAACTTTATATTCTGCCTTGCTGATTTGTCATATGCCATCTGAGACCTAAGTTGTGGCTCACTATATAATGGACATTATAGTTCATTGCTCTAGTGAGTTTTATGGGAATTCAGAAAGTATGCAATAGTCATCAGTATTTGCATGCTAATCTACATGAAGTGTGATGGTCGAGTTGGATGTTTAACATGAGAGTCTGTGAGCAATATTTCTTGACCAATCAAAGAAGACCTGCAGAATGGTGTTATGAACAACTTTGTGAGTAAACTATGGATACCTCTGCTTGGATGGTCTCTTTTGACTGGACCTGTCATCTACTTGATTTTGAAACTGACTATGTAGGTGAGACTGGATGTTTGCATATATGCAGACTTAAAAAGCTTAATAACTGCAGATATCAACCCATTTTGTCACGTTTCAGTTCATGGAAGGGCTGAAAGATTGGTAAATAATACTACGAAAGAGACATCTATAAGCGGGCTACCAGCTATTGGATAGAAACCCTCACTTGACCATCTATAAGTAAGGAGCAGGAGTTTGCTACATGATTGATAAAATAGCTGTATTAATTTAAGATTATTTTGAGTCAATTCAATTTAAAGTCTTCCCATTATAAGGAATAAGATATTACTCTTATCTTTTTGTAGTTGGATAGGTGCTACACAAGGATTCAACAGTGTATCAAACAAACGTAAGCAGATATATGAGTATACAATGCATTATAGACTGGAAACATTTCTTGGGTATTTTAGATTACTAGTGCACACCTGCCTCTTTCGTAAGCAGATAAAATAAATTGTCTAGAGCACTGCTGAAACCTATGGATTACCATTTAAAAGTTTTATTTGTTTATTACTTTGTTAGAAACCACCTAAAACTAGTATGAAAGTGCATAGTCAGCTTGGCAGGATCTCGTCTCTGGCTTCCTTTGGAATTGAGATTTGGGTTTTTATCTTACCTGGACTAGATACCTCATCCTTTTCTAACTTGTTTCTCACCGAAAATTATTCCTGTGCAGAACTAATGGTTCAGTATAAATGACAAGATGGATGTACTCAAGCCTATATTGAAGTTATGGATCGGTTATTCATCCTGCAAGTCCATTCTGAAGTGTGACATTTTAAGTTCAGAACTTGGTACACGAGATTCCCAGTAAGGAACCACAGAAATTATATTCAGGGTGTTTGGGTTGAATGAATCAATTATTGATGGATATTGGAATAGATTTGAATAATGCTTAAGTAAATATTTAAGTTCGGAACATGATACAACCCCTCTGAAAACTTATGCTCAACAGAAAGGGAAAGCCTCACGTGTGAAGGAGAGCATGTGAACTAGAGCTTATGGTTGCAGGGAAGTTTTTAGGCTGTTATTGGTAGTTTAAATAATTATTTACGTGTCTGCATGTCTTGTAATAATTGGTAATTATTGGAAGATATTAGTTGTTTATGTGTCTGTATGCCCTGACAGTTTGTTTCTAGCCTTAGAATAACTAGGACGGGATATATGTTGTACTCTGAATATTTATAGAATATCAGATTGGATACTATTATGATTTTAAGTGGCATATGTCCTACTCGAAAGGACCTTTTCCAGACTAGAGTGAGATCCTTGTTCTATTCTTTCACCTCCTACCTTCCTAAATTCGGACCAGATCCTCTGCATTTGGAGGAGATACAGTTGAGTGCATTTAGTTGTCTCCATTCATAATGATGCCTTTAAAGAATTAATAACCACTTTAAATTAAAAAAGAAAAAGAAAATGAAACACTGCAAATGCATGGAAGTGTGCTGGATTCAACTGGAGACAATCTATTTCCCCTAAATTCTACATCTCAAATTCTGCCCCTATCAGAACATGTTTCCTACAAGTTTGAGTAAGGGTAATTAACAAAAATACAATTGAGAGAATAACAGGAATTGGACAAAATACAACGGCATGTTTGGTTTCAAAAATGGCTTTTGCAGTGAAATGGGAATGGAAAGGCATCTCGTTTACATTTCCGTGTTTGGTTTTTGCCATTGTACAGATACACCACTCCCTAGGGAGTGGTCATTACCTCAAGTGAGAGACGCATAGTATACTACACATAAATACTGGGAACCACCTTCATCTTGTACTGAATGATTAGTCTTCTATTTACTAAATAATTGAATCATTGAATCACGTAATAGATGAGTAAAGCAAAAGAGGATCTATGGCTTTATTGCCTTCTCATTCTTACTCTCATTTATTGCAGGATTGATATATCAACTGTAAGATGTCCTTCATTTACTCGTGTAGGAAGAAAAGGTGATTACTTGATGCCAGAGTCAAAGAAAGTTCACTGAAATTGGACAATGAAGAAAAGGCTTCAGAAGTTGAAGCAAAAAAGCTGTTCATTACTATTACCAAATTTTATGCAATTTACTTTTGGACTTAAAAGCTATTAATAATATCATTGATCAACTTCTGCCCATTGTCGTAGAGAATTGGAGAAGCTACACTTGGTGAACTTCTCATTGCTGCAGGGACATATTCTTAGGTGTCCTGTGCAAGTGGATGTTGATGGGAAGGTTAGCCCTCTACCTGGACATGAGAATTTTCCGGATATTGGTGTCAAAGTACTAGGTACACATTCCCCTACAATTCCAAAGGGAAGATACTTCGACTCTCAATATCCAAGCTTCAGGGAGGAAGTTGAGACTAATGCTGGAAGATGAGTCTATTTCTAGAGAAAAAGCCTTAACAGAGAAAGTTCTTCAAAAACATTGAACTCGACTGCATAAATCATATATAAAATTTTAATATTTTATCAATTTTTTAAAACGGGCACTCAAGGCATTTCTTCACCCTTCCTTCCCTTTCCTGCAGTATCTTCTACCTACCAAACGTTGGAGTACACGATCATTTCCTTTCCTTTTCATATCAAATCTCAAACATGCTTATAGTCATCCCTATTCCCTTCTATTCACATTCTTATTCTTCATTCCTATTCCATCATCTCATTTCCCGGACCCAAATGGGGTAAATGAATAAGGTGTAGACAATAAAAAGCTTGATTTAATCTGTTCATTGACAGCCCTAACGACATGTCAATTCATAGTAATATATTTAAATATCTATTCATAATTACTTTAATCTATTTACTTTTGTAATAATAGCCACTTAAAATGAGTGAACTATGTATTCAACTCCGGATCAATCTTAGGTGCTGGTTTGAAAGGATTGGGTGAAGTTTTTTTTGTCTCTCTCGAGATGTTCTACTTTCTCTTAAGTTACAGTGTTTTATCGTCAACCTCATAAGAAATTTATCATTTTGAGAGGCAAAGCGCATCGTAGCACTAATTTTTGAGTGGCAAATCAATTTGTAGCAATATTTAGCCCATTTCCTTTAACTAAAAGGAAAATCTTCCAGACAACTTTAAATCTGGTTGTCTGGATGCAGCGAAGTGAGGACACAATAATGCGACACAAATGCCACAAAAAAACTAGGTGCTGACTAGCATGGAGTTTTTGAAATTTAACAATTTAATTATAAAGGAACCCAGTACTATTGAAAATAACATAGTAGCTCAACAGTTTGTCAAAAGGGCTATGAATATTGCTATTTGTCTTTATAATCCATAACATTTTTATTATTTCATTGGACAACCAGCTGAGGTCAAGATATTGTCATCCAACTCCTAACGTTGAGCCTTGTTGGTATACGAGATAACCATCTCTGTAGAGTTTTCGAGTGGAAGATGCTTTTAAGGCCACGAAAATTGAGAGGGATAAACAGTTGACTGTTTATTATAAACAGTTGATTATTCATTATAAATGATTAATTTTTTATCATGACAATTAACTACTCATTCATTCATGAATGACTGTACTCATCATGAATGACTGAGCACTATCTTTCGCATTCCAGATAATGAACAATCATGATGTCACTCAATAGTCAACTACTCAAGTTCTAGTCCAATTTTTTTCAAGCAAAATTACGATTGACACATATACCTTGACCACTTGCTTAAAACCCATGTGACAAACAACTAAGGGAAGTGATGAGAAGTTAGCTGCATTTCTGAAACAAAGTTGAAGATTGGAATGGAGAATTCAGGTTTAATGAGTGCTATGCATTAGATTTGAATCTTAGAAGTAGGTGAGGGTTTAAGGAAAATTACTTAATCTATTGGGGGAATCTACAAATATGAGAAATTACTGCCAACTTTTTTTTATTTTAAATTGTTGTGGAGTTCAACTAAAAATTGATGTGGGCTACTATGTAATTAATTTCAATCATTGGCTAATTCTACAATTTTCCAAACTACTTGCATTGTCAGCACCTCTGCCACATGATATCTTATCGGCGCTCCCTTATTGGTCCGCTTGGGATTGCATCCAAAAAACAAGATTTAAGGATATTTCGATGATGACACCTGAACTAAATTGGATATCGTTAATAGGTTAATGTGGTCCCTCAATGGCTATCTATGACCCTCTTAACCTTTTGGTCCCATTAGGCTTTACCACCGATGCCAGCTTGTTTTTCCCTTTTATTCCCTAGATTGTCTACATTGTAACCATTCCGCTTTCTTTTCAGACAACAAAGCACGTTCTAAGAACTCGAGTTGTCTAAAGACAAAATCCTGCCAATCTATATCTCTCAATACTGTCATCAAAATGTTAACACGTTTTGTCCATGAAATCATAACCTTGATTTTGTCTTTCATGCATTAGATGCTCTCGTACAAGATCTTCAAATTGTGAGTACAATTTCATAACTCTTTAGTCATCGATCTTCCAACCTTCAAAAGAACAATCTGAATGTATATCGTCTTTTCCATTATAAGCCTTGCAATTAATCCCAATCATAATCCTTCAATACCCTTCCAAAGTTATTAATTCCATCGACGAATCATATTGAGTTGGTTAAGATTTAGAGTTTTAAGGTTAAGGTCAAAATTATAACTTTTACTCCCTCGATCGGAGTTTGCACTAGTGACCTATCTTGGTTGCTCAAAGTGTTTCACTCCCTACCGATGCTCCCTTAAATTGGAATCTCTACTAGTTTTTCATTTCCAAGTCTCTCCAAATCCACAAGTTCACTAAATCTTAATTTGGTTTTTGCCTTGGGATTTTATTGAAGATTTGGGTTGATTTTAACTCCAAAGTGCCACTTATTTTCCATTCATGAATCCCATTTTGGCTTAATATTGATTTTACTATTCGCCTATTTACTTTCCTCGCCTCCTACCTTAATCAAATGACTAAACTGAAGGGTTTTCGGATACTTATATGTTGTATTTATAGAAGTTAAATCATTGTTGATCATGTTGTATGGAATTTATCACCCTTTTTTAGATAACTAAAATTTAAGTTTTATATGTAACACTTCAGCCCTAGGGAAAATAAGAGAAGCAAACAAGCATGCGTTATGCGTACCATACAGAATGAAATCCCGAGGCATGCATAATATATTACAGAGAAGTCTTAAGAAAGTTAATTTGCACTGTTATTTACAAGGTTTAAATGATATGAAAGTTTCACTTTGGTTCCACTGTTTTGAATTAAAGCAATGTTACACCTATTAATTAAACCCCTTTGTCTTATTTTTCTTCATGTCATAATGAAAATTGATGACCAGTGTAACCAGTCTGTCCACATAGGTGAGTTAACTTCAACACTTCAATTTTCATTATCATTGCATGAACAAAAATATGATAAATGAATTTAATTACATTATATTAAAAAATAAAAGGGCAATATTACTTCTTTTAAAAACATAGAGACAAATTAAAATTCATAATTCTAAAGGGGTACCTTGATGGAAGACTGTGTTGACTCCGTTAAACAATTCATGCAATGCAACTCAATAGGTTGCAGTTTAGCAATTCACATTTGTTTACAATAAAGTAATTGAATAATAATTCACAAATTTGTAAGAATTCACTCTTCCAATCATTTCATCAAAGATAATAACTTGCACTTTATTTACTAATTTATAGTGTAACTTGCATTGCATTTCAGAGCAGTCAAGGTCAAATCAAGTAATATGGTTTTACAATATGTGCTTTAGGCATCGCCATGAAAGAATATATATATATATATATATATATATATATATATATATATATGAATATCATAGAAGAATAATGCTGCTTAATACTATGAATGCTAAGTATCATTGAAGAATATTGTGTTACCTTGACTTCTGAAGCTGGATTCATAAGCATCAGATGTTCCTCTTTCAGCTTCTTGTAGCGTTCAATAACAGATTTCATGCTGCCATGCACAAGTGCGAGCTCATGGTTAATCAGATGAACATCAACTTTAATTTTCCAATTGTCAGTACAATATTATCTTATAATCAAGCAAATTGATTTCTAAGTCATGCACAAATTTTAGAAAAGCTTCAGTATATACATGAAGGGAGTAATGTTGATGAGTATCATTAGGGTACGTATTTATTCATTGTTATTTAAAGGAAACTGAAAACAAAGACATTAAGCTTACTTCAATATTAAGAAACTAATAGTTGGTTCCACGTATAAGAAACAAAGACTTTTGATCCATGTAATTTTGCAAATTCGATTTTAGTCAAATTAATTTCACATGATAGTGGTTTGTATTTAAGAATTTTTATCTCAAAAGTAAGTTTTATTATTTATAAAGTTAATATGAAGTAGTAATTTTTTTTTCAAACTTTTATGTAAGGAAAAGTTTGGAAGACAAAAGTAAAAGTGGAGGAAAGTTCAACACCAAAGTATATAAGACTATTTATAAAACAAATTTTCATTTTGGTGTGTAGATGAATTTTAAATTTTTTTAAATATCAAACCAAACACACTATAAATGCTTTCTATGATTGGCCCACTCTACCTCTTAAAATTTTAATGGCGAATTAATAAAATAGAAACAAATTTTTAATGATGGACGTTTTGTTATCGACCCTTTTACTTTTCTTTTGATAGGTTCACAGTCATTTCAAATTATTATTCAAATTATGCTAACATCGTATAATTGAAATTATCCAATTAGTTCCAGAAGTAAAGCTAAAAATACTTTGAATATATATATATATATATATATATAAGATAATATTGATATAGACATTTAACATTAAAAAATTGCTTACCATTTTATAATATTTAAGTGAGTATTTTTTTTTAAAAAAAAATTTTGCATGCAGCATATAAACATGATAGGTATGATAGGTAAGTGATAATCAACAAATCATAAAAGTGTAGAACGACACGGTCTAAATTATATGGAGGCAAACTAATTTTGAGCCAAAGCCCAAAGGAGTAAATTTGTTTACCTTAAAATTGTGATTTGTTCATTACTAAGTAGAAAAAATAATTATTTTGCATCGAATTTTATTACAGTCTGAGTCAAACACCATTTTGGTTTTAACTTATTAGATGATTTTGAATTTAGTCTATTACTGATTTTTTATTTTTAATTTAGTTTTTCACTACTCAATTTATTTCAATTTAGTACCTATTGATTTTGATTTTCAATCTAGTCCCTTACTTGTTAATCATTCTTAATTCAATCCCTTACTGGTTATATCATTCTCAATTCAATCCTTTACTAATTCTAAATTTATCTATGATTGGGGAATTAATTGTACCAACTTTCATATTAATGAGGGACTAAATTGAGAATAGAAATTAGTGAGAAACCAAATTAAGGATCAAAATCAATGAGAAGCCAAATTAAGGATCCAAATCAATGAGTGACCAAATTAAGAATAAATTAATATGTGAAGGATTAAAATAATATTTTATTTTAATAAATTTTCACAAAATCTAGTTAACTTTATAATGAAAAGTAATGCAAAATGACCTTAAATTGATTAATCTAGATAATTTTATGGCTGTCCAATCATTTCATGTAATACTTTCTTAAACTTCAGGAAGAGTAAACGCAATTACAGTGACACATTGACACCAAAGAAGAAAAAAACAGGTATAGAAACATAAATCAGCTAACTTTAATATTAAGGAAGGATTAGATTGAGATGGACTGGTAAATGAAAGATTAAATTAAGAATTAATTGATAAGTGAGAAATCAAATAAGAATAAAATTTAATGTACAACCAAGTTAAAAAAATTAGTTAATGATAAGTAAAAAACTAAAATGGTAATTTACTCAATTATTTTTTTAAGCTTTGGGCCAACACATCATAACAAAATATGATATTTCAATTAAATTAGTATTTTAGGTATATATTATAGGGTATCCCCTGACCTACTTAGACGAAAGACCAACCTTATTCAGTTTTAAACTTTAAAAATTTGTCAATGAGCAGAAAATGATGGTAATTGCTTTTGTTTAATTCATCATCTAATTAATAAACCGTCATTGAAGTCTTGATTATTTTTAGTCAGTATTTATTTTGTTATTTTAAAATGATAAATAGTTATCATATTTTTTAATATCTTTTACGCAATATAAATTATGTTTTGTACAGTGCACAATAACTTAAAATGTAATAGATTCATTGTTACAGTGTGTACTAAGATTATTTTAAGATCAAATTGCTCATATTTAAAAAGAAAAAAAAAATCAATTTTGAACCCATCAAATCGAACATTTTTTAGAATAATTTCTTCTTTTTCCTCATAACTCAAGTTTTTTTTTTTGTTTGAAAATATCAGTATTCTCGTGGCCAAACTAACATTCACCATTTTTATATATCGATGATGCATAAGTAATGCATCTGATTTTAAAACAAATGTGCTGTAAAATTTGCAGTTACAATAACAGATTAGTTTATAGTCGTGCGTAGTTCCTCTAATTCTACAAAATTTTGAATTTTGGCCCCAAAAGTTATATGGAAGTCATAAATATAGCGGAGTAAAGTATGTTTTAAACCTCACTATTATAGAGGATCAAGGGCTTTTTGATTAAGCAATTTAAATAAATTCTTTTTTAAGAAGAGCTTATAAATAACTTTTATAATAAGCTATATGTATTTGAATAGAAGTGCCTCAAGCATTTAAATAAGTAGTTACGACAATTTTGTCCACAGTTACAATTATAAAAGTAACTTAACTAAGTCTAAGATGTTTTGGGCATTCTCACTTGTGTTTTTAATACGTTTGAATTTAATTTATCAATTTCTAACACAGTAATTAGAATTATTCACTATCTTTTGCGTTGGCAACTTATTGTAAATGGCTAATAAGACTCCAAAATGATTGAAGTTTTGACCGTACCAATAATCACATAAAAGAACGAACTCTATACGTAATTAAAATGACTATTGTCTTGTATATAACCTATCTATAATAAAACAAATATAATTTACTTTAGAACGGTGAAAATAGGCTAATCTGACGTGTACGAATTATACCATGCAGATTAATGGGTTAAATAGGCAAACCCATAAAAAGATATGAAAAAAAATATGTTAAAGTTAAAAAGGAATATAAAATAAAAACATTCCATCATCAAGCCAATATCTATTTTTAATACCAAAAGTTTATTCATGTTGTTCATTTTTAATCAAATATTATATATTTAAAAATAAAATAAGAATAAAATTTATTTGAAACTATGAAATATTAAGCATTTACAAAAAAATTCTACCAAACTCATAAATAGGCTAATTCACCATATCACCAAACTAGTACGTTTAACTTACGGGTCAAGTAAATTAGGTTAGTTTAGCTAATCTATGTTAAATAAGTTAAAATTTTCAACTCAATCCAATATAATAATAGGCTAAACGGGCCAAACTGAACGGATCAAACCCATTTTGATAACTATAATTCAGCTTACATATTTGAGTGTTTTATCACTTATACATTATACAAATATATTTCTTTTCCTATACATATAGATAATACACCTTTATCCAGGTTAAAAATCTTAACTTTTAATAATAGCACATATATATATATATATATATATATATATATATATATATATATAGGCCTCCTTAATACTTTTAATACGCATGCGTGTTCACTTCCACCATATATAGTTTCCTACATTGCTAAACCTACACTTTTTTTGAAGCTAAGTGCTGCTGACCATATTGAAATAGCTGCAGAAACTATATATACAGAAGCTCAGCAACTATACATATTATTATGAACCCTAAATCAGTTTATTATAACTTTGAAATGTTCATAACTCAGAGCAGCTTGAAAATGGGTGTGTGTGTGTGTGTATATATAGCTTCTAAATTTTAGTTAGATATCTATATATTCTCATTTAAATATTATAATCTTTTCGGTTTCTTTCCTCGGCAATTATATATAGCTAGTGCAGGAAGAGATGAAGAAGAATAATAGCATGCGTACACACTTCATATGCATGCATGGATATTTAAACTCAAGCAATATATCAAACAGATAGAAAGGTAATAGCCAAATATTTATATATATATTTGAACATACATATAATGCAAGTGGGAAAATATAATATGCTGGCACCAACCACGAAGTATATATATATTAGAATCACATTAATATCAACTTGTAAATATATTTAATAATTCAGACAAAAAGAAAAAGTGATGATGGCATAGATCGAAACCAAATTAGCACACAGAATCGGAAAATTCAGCTTAATTAATTAATGAATTACCTGGTGCTTGCATAGTCATAAAGCTTGCCAGTGCTGGAGAACACAATCAATCCAACTTCTGCATCACAAAGAACAGACAGTTCCTTGGCCTTCTTGAGCAATCCATTTCTTCTTTTCGAGAAAGTCACTTGCCTGCTCGTCGAATTCTCGATCCTTCGAATCGCAATCTTCCCTCTCCCCATCTTCTCTTTTCTCTCTGAATCTTAGGGTTTCTCCTTCCAAATCTTGCTCTTTGACCTGTCAGATCACGAACATACAGACCCACCTCTAAATTCCCAGAAAATTGAAATATGTATCCCCAGATAGAACCGACCGTTAAGAGAAAAGAAGTTGAAGGCTGGTGAAATTTGAATGTAAAGAAGAAAACAGTGAAAGATAGTAGTCAATGAAATAGATGAATGAAAGTGATGTACTTACTGAAAAGGGAATTGATGAAACTGTGTAGTGAAGAAGATAGAGAGCAAGAGAAGGAGGAGGCTGAAGAAGACGAAGAAGAAGGAAAGTGTATGTGGGATGTTCCAAGAGCAACCTTGTGATGCAATTTCTATGCTTTATATGGAAAGCTATGAATGGGTGGTTTTGTAGGACAAAGCTCTCAAGTCCCAACCAAAAGATCCTCTTATTTGGGCAAAACCTTAAAAGCGGTTTTGTCCCAATTCAAAACCACTGTGGTTTCAAGGTTCTCCACTGTCAGGTCCACGCGCTGAAACACCAACAAAATCCTACTCGTCACGTCATTGGTCAGAGCACAGAAGACAGAGCACGATGCAGTACAGGCCACTGGGGGAGAATCAGAGAAGATTTCGAGTGACACGTGCCGGCCAGAAAGCGCGCGTGGTAGGGAATGGAGAATGGTGCGAGTGGGGGAACCCGGTTTTGGGGCGTCCAGGAATCGTGGGGACCGTGGAAGCGATGACGCTGTGACGTATGAGAGAGTGACACGTAGGCGGAGGAAAACCAAGGGGCGCTTCCGAATCCTACTTTTGGGGTTAGGGGAAAAGTGGCAAAATGGGTATTTGACTCAGAACTTTCCATTAATGAGAAATTTGTCCATTGGAAGTAAGTTTAGGACCATGAAAAGAGAGGTAGGGAGTGGCCATAAATGTGCTTTCTTATTTCGTCACCTTTTTTAGAAATAGAAATCTCCAATTATTTGGCCATATATTATAGAACCAAGTTGTGATGACGGCCATTGTTAAGAGAAAACTATTCTCGTTAACAATTCAATTTTTTTTTTGGTCGTTGTGATTGATCTTACAGTTCTAAATTGTTATGATCATCTTATTTTAAAAAATTGACTCAATTAAGAATTTAAATCTTCAGATTTGACAATTTGCACTAAAGTAATTAGGTAGATCTAACAGTCTAATTTCGAATCGAGTTACTGATTCCAATAACTTTTAAAAATCAAGGAAAATTAACCTTTCAGATTGCAAAAAAAATTATATAAAATTATAACAAATGAATTATTATTCCTTATAAATTCACTCCCCTCTTAATTAATTTGGCTATCTAAAATAAAACCTCTCAATCAATATATAGTTCTTGAAAAATTTTCCTGTAAACAAAATTATTCCTTCGTAAAGTAAAATCATAGACGTACATAATAGACTCGTTATAGTATGGCATAAGTTAGAGTTTGCGACCATTAACTCGTGATCTAAACTTATCTAAATGCCATTTCTTCCCCAAAGGACATCATTTCCTCAAAGAGGAAAAATAAAACTATTTTAGTCCCTTACTTTTGAATTTGGTCTCATTTTAATCATCTACAAATTGAAAGTATCAAAATATCCTCTACTAAATTAATCTTATTTTGATCCTCATATTGAAAGTTTCAAAATGATTTTCTAATATTCAAGATTTAATTGAAAATGGTTTTCTACTTTTTAAAATTAGACTAAAAATGATTTTTCACTTTTGAACTTACTTTTATTTAGGGAGGGACTCTTTTTGTTAGATCTTGAAAATTATATGACTATTTCAAAATTTTCAATTTTTTGAGGGCCAAAATGAAACTAAGTTCAAAAGTAAAGGACTTTTTTGAGACTTTTAAATTCGTGGGGGACAAAAATGAAACTAAGTTCAAAAGTGAGGGTAAAAATGATATATTTTTTTTTCTCTTCTTTCAAATTTCTCAAAGCCTAAGTGAAGAAACAACATAATATTGTTCCCTCTAGGTGAAGCCCATAGTAAATATTTGGGAAAACGTTGTTACTTTGTAGACAAGTTCAGATCATTTATTAATAACCGCGCGAGCTCTAACTCATGTTATGTAAACAAATATGTCAAATGTGTTTGATTTGTCTAACAGAGAGATCAATTTGATTGGGGGAACATCTAAGAGGGACTAAATTGAGAAATTTAGTTTTACGAGGAGTAAAATGAGAGGCAGGTAATCTTTTTAAGGACGAAACCTTTAGTTTACTCTAATAATTAACAAAGTTCAAAGGAGGGTGATACGATATCAAAAATTGTGTGCCATTTTATGACCAAACATTTTAATTCTCAATATATGTATAAAATACAAATATCTTGATGTTGTACCAAACACTTCCTAGATAAGATCTTGTGTTTGTGTGTAGGGTAATTTTACTATGAGTTTTATTTCTCAAGAAGTTCAGGTCTTTCATTGCAAACATAGCAGTACACGAAATTTGCCACTTCACTTCAAGTCATTGATTCCATTCTTAGTTATCCAACCAAACATATAGTAAGATTCTCATTATTAATTAAGTAATAAATATAAATGCAAATCTCAACAAAAAGCTCAACCCCTTAAAAAATGGACTTTTTTTTTTCGTATAATTACCGTACATCAAATTAATAGAATATAATTATTCAATGAAATTCTCATGCACAAACTCATCTAATATGAGAAAATTATAATTTTAGTCCTTCATTTTGTAGTTTGGTCTTTCAAAAATCGAAATCATCAAAATAGTCTTCTAAAGATAAATGAACTAATTTGACATTCCTTTTAAGGATTATTTTAATTTTTGGAGGACTATTATTTTTTCGAAGATTAATCTTTTAGAGGACCATTTCGGTACTTTCTATATATTTTTAAAGGATCAAATTGATCTTGAAGCCAAAAGTAAGGGACCAAAATTACGTTTTCTCCATTTATTATGTCTGGGTGTTCACTAGCTTGTCCTTGGTTTTTTCTTTTCGGCCAACATGTACATTGAGTCTACCTTAGAATGTTTGGAAAGACCACATGTTGAGAGACAAAAGCTTGTGGTAACAGATATATTGGCCAATTTATATTGCTTTGAGTTAATCAAGCCAAATTAATTAAACTCAATGTCTGTATTGGGTTGAGTTAATTAACTATTGTGGGTTGTGAGACAAAACCTTGACTAATGCCCATGAAATCTTAACTAGAATTTGGTAGATATATGTTGCTGTTATAGTTCCAAGTAAAAGGTGTTTGTTTTGTTTGGTTGTAACATTTAGGTTATCAATGAAGAGAATATACAGAGAAGAACCCTACTTCTTAATTTGGATTAGATGTGTAATTATATATGTAATTGATTTTACTTGCCACTTAAGTTATACTCCTATTGTTGTTCTAGTTGACCAAACAAATTCTTTCAAAAAAATATCTTTTAATTAATGAACCAGTTGAAATAAAAAATAAATGAGATTATTCTACCTATATTTGTTCATAGACCGAGTTGGATATATTGTTGGCCAAATACTTCTAGTTATTCAGATTAGAAGCTCAACTTTTGGCGCAAGTTTGTATCTACACACTTGAAGAAAATAATCTTTTAAAGTTTATGCATGGTATATATACTTTACAGAGTATGTTCGCTAGTAATTAGAGAAAAAAAAGTAACAGTTTCAATTTTTATAAAATAAAATAAAACTTAAAGTGAAAATATATTTTGTTTAGGGAATCCTTCTTATCTTGATATATATTTACTAATGCCACGGCTTTATTTAAATGGTCACTTGACACTTTTTTCACAACAACAAAAAGAGTTAGCAATAATGTTGAGTTGGAATAGAATCTCTTATAGTATTTGATATAGATCATTGAATTTTTATTTAACAATTTAAATTTGTTGCTACAAAAAGTTAAATCTTAAAGTTTTTTTTTTGGAACTGTGAATAAAAGTTTATCAATTCATATCTATAATGCAAGGATTCCATATTTTGAGTTAAAATTAATATGTTCATAATAATTTGTTAAACAGTTGTAATTTTAGTCCTATCGAAAACAACAAATATACCATTGGACTTTTGGTTAATTCAATATTTTTCTTTTGCTTAAAATATTTGGATCAATTTGGTAGATTCAGGGTTTTATACGGGACAGTATTTATCTAGTGAAGATGTGACTGAATGCACGTGGTTAGAGTTGGTTCGAACGAACGAATCGAAAAAGGGTTATGTCTATTATGTCGAAGATTGGTTGGAAAATTTTTAAGTTATCTTTTTGGAAGATTTAGTGTGGGAGGTTGAACTTCAAGAGATAATAACAATGAAGAATGTTTATTTTGGTCTTGTGAAATTTAGGATGTCTAATAATGTTGACTTGCTGTTGGAAGAAAAGGATTAGAATACTGCTTATTGGTGAGAAGCACGAATTGATGAGAGTTAGTCCAAAAGAGGTAAAAAATGGGTGAATTGGCCTTTTCAAAGTTTTGTGTTATTTAAATGCCCACTTGCTAAAATCAGCTTTGTATCATAGTGTGTGAAGGATAGCTTCCTGAAAGTAAGTGTGATTAGAAATTGATTTCATCAAAAGAAAACAGTGAGTATTCTCTTTTAAGCATACTTAATTTGTGAGGAATCAAAATATGAGAGTGCAAGATACAATATTTTCTGAATCTCTTTGTAAATTAATCAAACAAGAAAGTCTAGGTCCTCAAATATAGTGTGAAAATAGAAACCATGATTTAATTTTCTAGAAACTTGATTAAAATTTAAAAATACTTGTATATGTAAATCAAGTTTTTTTCTATCTCTTTGAATAGTAATGAATGTATGAATAAATTCTTAGAATAAAGAGAAAAGTCACAGCACTAAAAGAGTCAGCATCTTGAATGAAAACAATAGAACCAGCAGGCATAAATTTCATTTATGAGAACAACTTATGAAAATAATGATGTTAGATAGATGTAAAATTAACTCTTTAGATATGAAGTATGGTTTTTAAAATTAAGTTGTAATCTTAAGTTTTATCGAGCATTTATTTAAAACATTCCAATATAATTTTAAAATATATTTCAATATTTTTTTTGCTTGGTCTAAATGCAGCATATTCATGGAAAATTAGACACATTACAACAAAATCACAACAGTGAGTTCTCTAATAAGTATTACCTTTTATACATCACATGTAATATGTCCCTAAGCTTTACAAGGGTTTGAACTTTATGAATAAACCTCAAATATTTATTCAAGTTCAATCTCATGTATTTGTCAATCTCTCAATATGTATATATAGAAATAATTTCACAAACAACATAACAAAATTTGGAATTTTAATACTTTTCATACCTCAATTGGACCATATAAGGCCTGAGACAGATCTAAGACACATGATCTTTAAACATTGTCAGATGTATCCTCATACTTAAAAGATCAACTAGCATTTTCCTTTGTCCAAGTGTGTTGTATGAACACCTGACTAGCTTTAAACCATGTCATTATGTTTTACTTTGACTCCCACTTTTCATATTCTTAGCCAAGAAAGCAACATATGTGTTGTCACAATAACTTTAATATACCTAAACACTGAGTCCACAATTCTAAGCTCAACAGTAAAATTCCTTAGCCATATGCCTTGTGAATTTGCCTCGAAAGTGAACTCATCTTCAATAGTGGAGGGTAGCTATTAAGGATTAATTTTCAATTTTCTGTGAGATAGCTCCCTCAGATAGCAAAACATGTAGAATGACTTATTTATGTCAACACAATTTGCTAAATCTAAGTCCATACAACCAACAACCTCATAATCACCATTTTAAATGTAAGCATGTATCCTCTAATAGCCAGAAGGTACTTAACTTTCTAACAATCCATTCTCAAATTACTTCGATACCTTGCCATCATGCCCATAGCATAAGCTATATCAAGACTTATGCAGACATAAATATGTATGCTTCTAATCATTGAAGCATGAGGAACATCTTCCTTCATTTTTTATTTTCCAAACTTGTTATTAAGACATTAAAACATGTTAAGATGCTTGTTATTAGGCCACACTATGTAAGCATTCTTTTGTTTTGAACTATTCAAGAACTTCATTTATATAGGTTTCCAATGATAGTCATAAGATACCTTAAGATGTTTTATCCATATCCTTCGTATTAAAGTTCTTGAATAAGAACTGTTACATTTTATGCAGCAAAAAATTTACGTCTTTATCTTTGAAAGATCATTTTGATATTTTTAATCTTTAGAAGACTAAATTGATCTCAAGGTATATTGTGAGGATCAAAATTGCACTTATCTTTTTTTTTAAAAAAAAATATTTTTACTTATTTGCTTTTAAATAAAATGGTTAATATTCAGAAATAAAAGTGACAGAAAGAAAATGTTGGAAAATATGAAACATTTTAATCATTAATTAATAGAATTTGAAGGTATATATATTTTTTATTTATTTGTCAATTTGGAGAAGATATGGCAAAGCCTACCTAATAAGAAAATGAAACTTCATTCAAGTAAAATCAAATAAATGATATTTAAAGCAAGAAATGATTCGTCTAGCTTTTTTGGAAGATATCATTTCAAGTACAAAAATCGAAACGTATTATAACTATGTATGGGCACTTCAAAGATCAACAAGCATTTTCCTTTGTCCAATAATGTTCTATAAGGACTTTATTAGCTTTAGACCATGTCTTTGTATTTACTTTGACTCTTACTTTTGTTAAGCAGTTGCATTATCATAATAATCTTTGATAGACCTAAATACTTTGTCCACAATTTTAAGCTCAACAATGAAATTCCTTAGCCATTGCCTTGCAAAATCGCCTGGAAATAGAAAAGAAAATTAGTTTCCATAGTAGAAGTAGTTGTTAAGGATTATTTTGCAATTTTTGATAGAATATGCAAGAGGGCCGTGGATTATCAACCTAACATTAAAGCCTAAAACTCTAGTGGGGAGCCTAATTCAGAGCAAAGGACACATCAAAAGAGGAGACATCAAGCTAGGGGGGAGAAACAATGGCCTTTCTAGGCTAAGGATTACTACATGAACAAACATGTTGTGAAGGAGTGAGGCCAAGGATCAAGTGACACCTAGCCTAACGGAATGATAGGGTCATTGTATAAATAGTCCCTACATACATCATTGTTAGCTAATAGTCTGACTGTTAAATAGAGATGGGTGTAAGGGGTTAAGGTAGGCAAAATTTCATAGAGAATTGTAGAGTTTTCCTTGACTCAAATAGGGTTGTTTTCTATATGTTCTTTCTTTTTTAATGAATAATAAGATAGTGCCTACTTCTTCATTTTACTTTCTCTCTAATTATTCATATTGTTCTACATCTTTTATGTTCACTATGAGGTGAAGGTATCACTTTTCCATGAGACAACTCCTTCAGTGGCAAAAAATTATATCTTGAATTCAACTTTTTCATGTCAACACTATTTGCTAGATCTAAGTCCATATAATTAACAACCTTTATGTCACCAATCCTATTATAAGTTAGCATATATCCTTTGATACCCAAAAGGCACCTTAACATTTTTCTCAAGTTTTCAATGGTCCATTCTTGGATTACTTCGACACCTTCTAGACATTGCCATAGCAAAGGCTATATCAGCCTTTTGTTGATGTATACATACATATGGCTTTTAACTTTTGAAGCATATGGAACACATTCCTTCTCTTTCCTTTTAAGCTTGCTATTAGGACATTAAAACATGCTAAACTTATTTCCTTTACAATGGATGCCACACTAGGAAAACATTCTTTCATCATAAACTGTTAAAGTACTTCATTTATATAGTTTTCCTATATAGTCTCAAGATACCTTAAGAAGCTTTACCTATATTCTTCATATTAAGGTTCTTGAATAAGGGCTATTACATTTCATGTAACAAAGTGTTAGCACATATATAGCAAAAGGGGATAAATTGCTATGTGGGAATGTAATTAAAATAACAAGTATAAATTCTGGTAATTTTTCAAAATGTTAGATTCTTGAAGAAACAAAGTCCCACATAATTCCTAAGGATAAATCAATGCAAAAATATACAAGAATAAGGTAAAGAGAATTAAACATGCAAAAATTTATAGTGATTCATATCACTGTTGATCCTATGTCTACTCCCTAGCTTACATAGCTAAGAATTTCGCTATGTAAACAATTCAACACATATAACAATTAACCTTACAAATAGGGTACAACCACCAAGCTTTAATGCCAACATACTAGAACCTTCAGCTAAGGTTCAATCCCACAGACTTTTACAATAGAACAATAAGCCACTTGAATTATCCTAAATTCTAAAATACAAAAATTGATGAGATAAAGAGAAACTCTCTTCCTCACAAAGTACACACACTCACACATAAAGATATATGAAGAAAAAAACATAGTCACCCAGACAAAAGCATATAATTGGGAATGTTTGAGCAAGTTTTATCGATCTAGTTCTGTCTCATCTTTAGCAAAACTTTAAGTATTTATGTTGAAGTAGACCAAAGGCTCTTTAATGGTTAGTTTTCTATTATGGGAAGTTTTTCAACAATGTTGTCAATTATGGTAAGTCTGTTGATAGTAGAATTACGTGGCATAATGATCTCTAGCAATTAATTCTTCAGAGCTGGCAACAATTAAGAAAGATGATAATTTAATTAACTTGGGCTTTAAAGGTCTTGGGCCTTACTGAGTTATCTTATTTGGGCTGGGCCACTTATGTGAATATGCCAGCCACATACATAATAATCTGGTTAAATAAAAATTTAGCATAAGCATTAAATAACAAAATGATAAAGATATTATTTCAACACCAAGAACTATCCTCTACTGAGAGTATGACTACTTTCTAGTAGCTTATCTGTTTCATAACACCTTCTCTTTTCAAGCTCGAGCATTTTTCCTTGTTTCTTGTAAATTTTGATATTAGTTTCTTCAATTCCAAACTGGCTAGTTTCTTACTTTTAATTGCTTGTTAGTTTTATGCTCTCTTTCTAAAGGTTCTATCTAAGTAATTGTGTGTGTGTGTGTGTGTTTTTTTTTTTTTAATGTGCTCATACTTCTTTGTAGCTAGTGTCTTTATTGTAATGTATTCTTTTATTACATGTTAAGTCATATGCTCTATGTGGTGGATTTCTATCTTTTTATAAGTTTTGACCTTTTTCTCCTTTTCCCTATTAGGTTGTAAGGTGTTCTTATACAATATACTGCACAGTTGTCCTACTCTGTAGTTCTTTGTATCTAGTTTCAAGGAGAAGCAAAAAAAAAAAAATCTTGCTCGTGATCTCCAATGGATAGAAAGTAGTTCTAAAGGTCTAAATGGGTCCAACTTATCTAGAATTTTCATGCTTTGTACCTTACTATTCTTTAGACTATAATCTTCTTCATTCATCACATAATTACTAGTAAACCAATCTTTTGGGGGTTCTTGCTGATGAAAGAATTATTTTTGTGCATTAGCTTAATCTTGCTCTTTATTGAGCCAGGAACATAAGAGCCAATTTCCATACGGTGGGTAGAGATCAAAACATTTATATTATTGAATTTGAGGATGATTTAAATCAAAATTTTATTTTGGAAAATGACCCTTGGTCAATCTTAAACTCTATTGGTAATGGCACCCAATCTCATTCTTAAAGATATACAAGTCACCTGCGTTGCAATATGGGTTCAATTTTAAGGACTCCTAATGGAATACTTAAGAAGCGAAATAGCAAACATTTTTAGTCAGATGATGGGGGTAACAAAATTTGTAGATAACTTAATTTAGTATACAAAAAACATAAGATTCGTTAGAGTTAAGGTTATAATTAATTCTCAAAACCCATTGTTAATGACAATTTTGTTCAAACTTGATAATTGGACTTTCACTTGGATTGAATACAAGTATAAGAGAGCTTTTAAAAGATATAAGCAATGCGATCAGATTGGTTGTGTAGCACAAAATTGTAATAAGGATCAACACCAGACTATAAACGCTCATGACTACATTAACTAACGTAGTTTTAAGAAATTTAAGTTAAACTTTGTGATTGATGTTCAATTTCCCTTGGCATCTATTATGTTCACCACTTTCAAAAGAAGGGAAGCTTTAAGAAAAGTACTAAGATTCGATGGATTAATTTTTCTAAGTGGGCCTTCTACTTCTTGCATGATAAGGACCTTAAATTTTTGTTATAAGATATTGTTGTAATACCTCATCCTATAAACATGCTAAGTGTGGCAAAAGACTACATATCATTAAGTTCATCTAATATTCAATAGAAATTCTTCATGTTCTAATGATGAGCTTCCTTTTGACAACGAATCTCTATTAGACAATAATATATGCCATGTTCCTCTTTAAGACATCATTGAACAAATGACAAAAAGGAGCAACTTTGATAATTCACATATGCACATAGAGTCTGACATTTCATTAACTTTTAGCATAATAGACAACATGGATATTGACATCTTAGATTTTGCTATGTAGCCATGCAAAAACACTATGCTGGACTTGAACATAATATCTTAGAAACCAATATTCCCTCCCATTCAATTAATTTAAACATAAGGATTCATTATAAAAGAACTAATAAGGCATACTAGTTCACGAAGATATTTTATGGAAATTCACAATAGGTATTGCAATAATAGTTTAACATTTTTTATGATAATGTTAATCATATTCTACCATTATTAACAAACTCAATTTCTGGCACCAATAATAGTAGGGATAAGCTAGGGGTTAAAATCTTTTCAAAACATTATAAATTAATTTTGTTTTATATCTGATGATCTTACCATTTATGATTCATTAGGTAACTCCACAGTCGAGGTGTTTTTAATGCAATTTGCTTATATAGACCCCACCTATTTCTATATGCTTAGCATTTGCTTCATATAACTCTTTGATTTATCTATTTTAGCTACTTAATTTTTTACCAAGTGAAAGTACTTAACATATCATAATAATGATTCCAATTCCAATATGGGCTTAATTGTAAAACTTCAACATCAATGTGACATTACCTAGTATTAATGGCCATTCCATTCTCATTTTACTAATAAATTTATTTAGGTTGCTCCATTTTTTTTTTGTTTCCTTCCATTTTATGCTGAAGAAACAGTTTAAGCATATATAAATTCAAGATTTACCAAAAGCTTATTTTTCTTCCTTACATTTAAAGATGTATGACTTCTACTACTTCTTATGACTTATAGGTTCAAGGGATTAGTTTAGCATTAACAATTCACTGGAGGGAAACAATTTTCTTGAATGGCACAACATTAGTAAGAGAAAAATAACTACACAGATGGCAAGCCAGTTATGCTTATTACTAATACTAGAGATCATATTTTGAAACCATTAAAGGAGAGAAAATGGCTATTTTAGACATAGTGCAAAGAATGTAAGTGCACCATGGTTGTTAATTAGGGATTTTAATTAATCTTGTCATGGAATTTTAAAAATTATTAGATAATTGCCACTTGATTGATATTTTTCCAAAAGGTTAGTGGTACTTATGGACGAATAATATAACAGAATATCAGATGGTTTAGGCTAGATTAGATAAGGCTAGACTAGTTAGAATCTTTCCTAAATTCAAGATATGAAGTCTTTCTTATTTATGCGTCTTACCTTTCTCCTACTTATTTCGCTATCAACATGCTTCATGGAATTAAAGAGATTGAGAAAATTTGAGAACTTTTAGATTAATTTTTCATAAATTAAATCTCTTGTGCAAGAATCTTTGCAATTTATGCCTTGTGGATCTCTTAGTTTTAAGGCATCTATTAAATTATCTTTCACTAAAATTGCTATGTGGAATTGGAATAAACAAGTGGTTAACAATATTCAACATAAAATACAACAATTGGAATATAAATTGATGTATTTTCATAATGATATTTATAATTTGTCTATAGCTAATGATGAAAGGATTACAAGAATGAAGTTGGAGTTTTATTATGATTGTAAGGAAATGGTGTTGGTTCAAAGAGCATAATAGAATTGGTTAATCAATGGTGATAGAAATACTAAGTATTTCCATAAAACATAGTTTTAATCTTCTTAGTTGGCTTTAAAATAATGCTAGTGAATGGATTAAAGATCCTACTCACATGAAGGAAATTGTTTAGCAATACTTTAATACTGTGTACTCATCAAACAATATGAATAATGCTTCATCTGTCTTAAATGTTATGAATTAGCTCTAAATCCTTGTATTGTTAGCAAAACACATAGACATCCTACAACAACCCTTCTTTGAAGCAGATGTTTAATAAGTTATTTTTTATCTGAAAACAAATAGTGCTCCTAGCCCTAATGCAAATGCCAAATTCTTTCAATACTATTAGGTTATGATCAAGAAGACTATTGTTGAAATTGTTTTGTCATTTTTGAACATGGCACTTTTTCATAAGTCTCAATAGGATGTATAACACCCTTATCCTTAAATTGCGACATCCGCAGTCTCTAATAAATTGTAGACTCATAAGTCTTTGCAATATGGTTTACAAGATTATTTCCAAAGTTTTATCAATACATTGAAAGGGGTTATCAATAGTTATATCTCTCTTATCAAAGTTCTTACATTGCAGGGAGATTAATCTTTAAGTACTACATTCACAACAGTAAAAGGACAACAAGGAGATGGTGTGCTTTGAAGTTAGATAATTCTAAGGTTTTCAACAACCTTTCATGGTCTTTTTAAGAGGCATCTCTTATCAAATTGGGTTTCCCTAATATTTAGATACCATTAATCTTACAATGTGTCACTACATTTAGCTTACAAGTTCTTGTAAATGGATCCCCCACTAAACCCATTTATTTAATGATAAGAACCAGACAAGAAGACCACATTTCTCCTCTCCTATTCATCCTAGGTACTAATGTCATTTCAAGTCTTATTTTAGACTTAAACAACTGAAAGAAAAGGAAAGGGATTTCAATCAGTTGAGCAACCTAACCTATTTCTCCTGTAATGTATGCAAATGATACAATTATGTTCTTTGAAGCTAGTACAAATGCTTGTCTAGAGGTAAAAAATCTTCTTAATATGTATAGTAACCTTTTTGGTCTTAACATGAACAATTATAAATCCAACATGGTCTTCAATCTTAATGTTCCATGACTTCTGAAAATACTTATGTCAAGTTTCATTGGTGTCAAATATTCTTATAGACTGGGTAAATATTTAAGTTGGGTGGATTCTAGAAGAGATTGAAAGCATATTTCGTTTATTCTATTATAAGTAGGTTGGTTAACTCTAATTAAATCAGTTATGAATTCTAGCTTAATATATGAATTTTCCTGTTTTGAACATCCACAAAAATATTGCTTATAGATTGGTTCCAAAATTTCCAATTCTTACTAGGATTATAATAATTAAACCATATATGTATAAGGTTAATTGGAAAACTCTTTGCTATCATAAGCAAGATGAGGGATTAGGAATTTAAACTTCTTGTGCCTTCAATAAAGCCCTTTTAGAAAAAGAAATATCACATATTTTAGATAACAATAATAAGCCTTTTCTCTCTAGTATCATTGCAAGGAAATATTGTTACCAAGATGGTGGAAAATTGATTCAACATTGAACTTCTTGGATATGGAAAGGCATTCTCAAGAATTAAATCTATTTTTACCTCTAAACTTAAATGTAGCATAGGCATGAGCAATAACATTCCTATTAATCACCACATATGCTAGTCAACTCAATTTAACTAGCCTCATTAGAGAAGTTACTATGTTTAATCTTATTTCAAGACGTGAAATAAGCTAGTATTGAGAACAGTTAATTGATCCTTATTTACCAAAAAACAAATTTCAAATAATCCTTCAGGATTTCTTTATCACAGTAGTTATAAATTGTCTAGTCCGACTATGAAAATAAAATATAGAAATATGCTTTCAAGGATGGACATAAATATTTTTTCACAATGGTGGAAATTCAAGTGTTTTTATTGAATGGGATCTCTTCGGAAAATAAAGCTTCCATACAAAATCATTAACTTAACATGGCGATTGTTATCCTTATCCCTTCCCTTAGGTGACATTTAGGAAAACCATTATGTTATAACAAAATCTAAAATTTATCTTTGCCATAAGTGTTCTTAATCTCTCAGTATTTGTTTATGCAATGCCCTTTTGTTAGGGCATTACAGTTTGCTTCCCTTTTGGAGATAAAGGTTGACAAAGTTAGTGATCAAGACATCACCATATGGCTTAAGGAAAAAAGATTTTAACAACCTTGACTAATATAACATATTTCGTTTTGATTACTCTATAAATAATATGGTTAACTAGAAATAAAGTTATACAAGAAAATCACAAGCCATATCCTATAAAAGCCTTTCAAGAAATTAATCTCTTGCTTCATACATCCACATTTACCTAAAGACAAAAAATTAATACCTTCCTTCAAGAAATTAGCAAGACTCTAAGATTTAATCTTCTTCTTCTTCCTAAACTAGCTCCATATTGTTATGAACGGTCTATCATACATTAGATAGGTAAAGTGAATAAACCTAGGAGATCTTTAATAAATAGTTTCTCAATATCTATAGATTTTAAGCATGTGTGAGATTATGGATAGATCTATAACAATGATCTTCTAAAATCTAAAACTATTCTTAGGTTCTATTTGGTAACAAGAGTTGAAATTAGAATGTAGAATTATAATTTCAATTCCAATGAATTGATTCAAAATTTTAAAATTTATGTTTGGTCAAGATAAATAATTAGAACATAGAATTATAATTCAAATTTCATTCTAATTTTATTATTGAGATGAAAGATAAATATTTTTTTTTAAATGATAAACATGAATAATATATTAAAAATAATATATTTTTAAAATTTTTTTTCTTTTTCTTAATTTAGATTAGACAATATAAGATACTCTTTAGCATTTAAAATAATTTTTAAATAGATTATTTGACATGTCATGTCTATGATAAATATTTTGTCATGGATGTATAGCATATGCGTGTGCAATGTTGTGTTATATTATATGCATACGTGTTGCAATATTAAGTTGTACTTATGTGTACAAGCATATACATGTACAATTATATTATTTTTTGAATATTAGTATATCTAATATTTTGATATCATGTTGCGTATTTGTTATATATATATATATGTGTGTGTGTGTGTGTGCGCGCGCTGTGTATATAATAAATTTATTATATATGCATCTATATTTATGGGTGTAGATACATGTGTGCACGCATTTATATTACATGTTCGTCATATGTATTTGTGAGTATATGTTTGACATGTTCGATATATATGTGCATGTGTGCATGCATGTATGTGCGTGTATGTAACAAATTCATTATATATGTATTTATATTTGTGCATGTAGGTGTATATGCACATGCATATGTGTATGCGTTTATATTACATATTCCTTATATGTATTCATGTGTGTGCGCGCGTATGTGTTACATGTTCCATATATATGTGTGGGTGTGCACATGTTCACATGCATATGCATATATGTAACATATTCATTACATATGTATTAGTGTTTATGTGTCAAGGTGCGTGTGTGTATGCATGTACATTTGTGCTACATTTTCATTGTGTTAGTGTGTGTGTGCACATGTGTTACATGTTCAATATATACATATATGTGCTTGCAAGCTTGTGTATGCATTATGTGTGTTTCATTTATGTATATGTGTACATTATTAATTAACAAAATATTAAAAATAAAAAAACAATTATTTTATAATTATATTAATATTAAAATTTTAAAAAAATAACATTCGAAACTAAATATTAGTAATGACTTTTAAAAGTATAAAGTCTTATGTT
The DNA here is from genome assembly GCA_037074485.1 of Delonix regia. Taxonomy (NCBI): domain Eukaryota; kingdom Viridiplantae; phylum Streptophyta; class Magnoliopsida; order Fabales; family Fabaceae; genus Delonix; species Delonix regia. The sequence continues at coordinate 26,841,452 of CM073450.1, read as the reverse complement.
AAAAGTAGAAGAGTCACATCTCAATTCTAACATTTGAAATTATAATTTTTTAGGTAAGGAATAAAAATTGAAATGACTTTTACTAGTTATATTTTAATTTCATATAATTGGTGTACGAAATTGAAAATAAGTTTCTATAAGATCACCTAAACGAAAAAAATGAGAATTGTTGGGTCCAATTCCAATTCCATACCCCAATTCTGAGTCCAATTCTTGAAACCAAATAAGCACTTAGAGAGTTCGACATGTTCTCAATTAGATTTGTTCTTGTGATGATTGACCTTCGCCTAAACATACGTCTATGTAGATCCTTTATTTGCAAATGTCAACCTTGATGACTATTCATACCTTATACGATCTAGATCACTACCTTAAAATATTAGGATTAGATATACAATGCCTTCTTGCTAAGTTTTGAAATACAGGTTTGAGTCTTCTAGAAGATCCTATCCTTGCATATTGGAAAAATTATTTTAGGGAGTGAATTTTTTTTTTATTATGTCTAACTTTATTAGTGTCAATTAACTTGTTCTCCCATTAAAACAAAATTTCATGCAACAATAATAATTCACTTGTAGAAAGTAATAGGTCATCCATATATAAGACTAAAAATATGTTCTTGCTTACATTGACCTTGTAATATATATGTATATATCAATCTATGACGCTCTCAACAAAACTGATAAATATGATGACTTAATGGAATTTCAAGAACCACCATACTCGAGTTTGCTTGAGTTCATAAATGGACCTTTTTAGTTGGTTCACATTGACCTTGGCAACCATTTAAGCTCTGTAGAACTCAGTTAATGTTGGAAGTTTACTTGATGAATTCACTAGTACAATTGGTCTCACATTCCCATCCTTACCAACATGTTATGAGTTTGACTCTCACTTAAACACTTCCCTTCTCAATGTTGTGTTAGTTTCTTACATTTGTGTGTCTAACAAATTATGGAAATGGCCTAGAAATGAGCATTTCCCCTCATATTCTTTTCTTTTCATTGAAAGATCCCATGCAAAGCTTTTTGCACTTTCTTCCTTTAGTATTATGCAATTCTCTAGAACTCGCTCTTCCCTCAAGCATTCCCATTCTCTCTTAGTTATCTCATTATTTCCTAACTCTGTCTTCCCTTACCTTCATTTTTCTTTGGTCTTGTGCAACAATAATGTCTCTTTCTCGATAGCTGAGTGAATGCTACAAGTTAGTGGCGATTGGTTTATATCGTGGGAATTTTCATACCTTGTGCAATGAAGTTCAGAAGGGGGCAATGGTGGTAGCAAGGAGTTTATTCTTCATGGTAAGAACTCATCCCAACTCTTTAACTTGTTGTGAACATAAAGTGCAATTGAATCAAATTATTTGTTTAATTAGGTTATGTTGAATTGTAGCTTAAATAAATTTCATTCATATGTGTTGTAATCAATGTTGTTAAACTCATAAGTTAACTCAATTAGCTCAGTGAGTTTATATTTTTAGTTAAGGCAATCGTGTCAACTTGGTAATAGACTCGAAATCGTCTCTAACTTGTCTAAACTTAGTCAATTCAACAAGTTAATTATGAGCCAAACAAGTTTATATTCCCCTCTTTATTTCTGTGAGCACCCACAAACCTTAAACTCTCAAATTCAAGCTTTGACTCACGTGGTCTTCCTCATTTAATTTCAAAAAAGTGCTAGCTCTAGAATTCAAACTTTGGCTCCCATAAAATACAGGACTCCTTGCCGCTAAACCAATCAATATCCTCAACATAATATATGTAATGTTTTATGTGTATTGACTTAATTTTTGCTTAATATAACGCTTAAATGTAATTTTTTTTTTAAATTTTATTTTGAATTTGTTTTAAGTAAGTAATTTAAAGTTTATCCATTTTATGTATTTTAATATAAACCAATTAAATCTTATTATCTTAAATCTTTCTTCTTCTTTTTTCAAATAAATATTTATTTAAAAATAATGTAAAATTAATATACTATTAAACTTAATGAAATAACTCTTATTAATCTCATAAAATTTTTTATTTTTTTAATTTATTTCCACATATCAATATTTATGTATTGACAACTGATAAAACTATAGTTGTCAAAATCGTGAATCAACTTATTAAACTTATTGATTCTACATTTTTAAGTGAAGAAATCAATTTAACTCAGTAGTAGAATTGAAATCGAAGTAGACTCAGTTAAACTTGGATAGAATTGGTCGAATTCGTATAGAATCGGTCAAACTTAAGTGGACTCACCAAGTTTGACCAAAGTCAACTAAATTAATTTTTTTAAAGTTTTTGGCCCAAATATGAATAATCCAACATTCCCATAAATTTTTTTTTAAGGAAAATTAACTAACTTTAAGCTCAACCCAATAATTTCAACCATTAAATATAAAAAAGAAACTTATATTACAAATATAATTATATTATTATGACTCCAATATACCCTACTTGCAATTAATAATAAATAACGAATTACTTTATGATTAAATTGTTAACTCTACTTTCAAATTTTTAAACTTTTTTTTCCATCGCGTAGCTTAATATACATTATATATATATATATATATATATATATACTCTAACTTGTTTACATTATTATTACTATTAAAATTACTATTATTTTAAATTTTAATTACTTTGAATTTCTAAATTAGTAAGTATTATAATGGCAAAGCTTGCACTTAATTTTCCTTTAATAGATTTAAACTCAATGCTTCCAAGAAAAAAAATTTTAAACTCTATCTCTACTTAATTAATTATAATTAAAAGTTCTATGATTTAAGTATATTTTCCTAATAATTTTTTTTTTCATTTCCTAGTTCTATAATTTAGGTTATTACAATAGTATTTTGTATATATGTATAAATTTTTATTTGTATTTTTTATATTTGATTATATTTTATAACTATTTATTAATAAAGATAAACTATTACAATTCTACGTTATAAGTTTACATTTCTCTTTATAATTCTACTTAAATTCGCAAATTTAACAACATTTGCTAAAACTTTTTTTTTTAGGGTACGGTACATGCCTCGTACTTGTTAGTTGGGTATTTTTGCGCCATGAAGAAGATAGCAAATGGATCCCATCGAACCCATCAAGAGTATTGTTAATGACATGTACGTACAGCTTAATTTGTCATCTCAGCCAGCATGTGTTACTCCTATATATGCGTTAAAATTTAATTTTCAGCACAACAAATCACTCTGCATATACAATTTAATTATTATTTAATTCCTTATCTGTGTATTAGCCAAATGCTGCAAAAAGTGCAAAAAAACATGGTGCACGTGCTAGACTGACAACTCGTGGAAACACTAGCAGCTATTTGGAGTTTTAAACTATGTGTCTTATTTTTCGGATTTAATAAGGTTTCCAAAATGGGAAATATATATGTTGCCTCCACCCAGTCCCGAATGGACAATGGGCAATTCATTTACACTATGGAAGACAAAAAACCTAACTTTCCGAAGACTCTAATTTCTTAACTGACTCTTCCTACGAGCTATCCTAGCTGTGTTTGGTATTTGAAAGTGATAAGAAAATAATTATACATTTAAATAGAATAATTTGCTAGTAAATTAGTAAACTTTCTTTCCCATTTTTATGGAATAAAATATTTTTCTTGTTTTTATATATCACAAAATTATTATTTTAGTCCCTCACTAATTTAATACTCAAAATGACTTCCTATCTTTTAAAAAGATACTAGATTCAATACTTTAAATTTAGGTTTTAGGATTTTATAGATAAAGTAAATTTAATAATTTGTTTGATATTTTCAATGAAAAAAAAGACTGTTTGAGGTATTACGATAAATAAAGAACTAAAATGACAATTTTATAATAAGCAATAGATCAAAACAATTTTTTTTCCTTTTACCGTAAACTATGCTTGTGAGAATAAAATTGCAGTTTTTAGTAATTCTTATACCTAGACAAGGGTGTAGGGAATTAAGGACAAAGCATAATCAACTATAATATAATGCTCCACGCGTGCCTTTTTATCGAGCTCACTGCAATAGGATAGCAAATACATCAAAGACATCAGACTATGGAATTTTTTTTTAAAAAAAGTATCAGACTATGAATTTTACTGAGTCCGAAAGGGAGGTTTTGCCATTTAAGAGAAAATGTTCAATTTTATAACATATCACTCTGTAAAACACTAATTATATATATATATATATATAGTATGTAAATAACCCTACCTTGTAACCATTATAACAGACTTGAAGACATAATTATTTATAGAGAGATTTACAGAAGACATAGCTAGCAGTCAAACTTGCTTTGGCATCAAGGTTGAAAGACAAGAGGGAGGGAAGAGCATGCTTGGGTTTTGGTGAAAAACCTCTTTATCTTTCATATGAATGAGAATTAGATAAAGTTTTGCTATATATTTATTATAATTTTTTAATTTAAACATAAAATAAAATATTAACTTACTAGACCATTTCTATATGCTTTTCTTACTTATAAATTTAGTTTTAATTTAATTATCCACTAATATAAAAATTAACTCATTTAATTCTTTAGTTTTTACTCATTTGAACTAAATATATTAACATTTTATTCTATAAACATAACATAAGAAAAATTAATAAAGTATCCATTCTAATAGTATGAAAAATTGTAAATTTTTTCAATATAGTAAATTTATTTAAAAAATTAGATAAATATATAGAATAAAAAAGGGCACTGTCTCCTTTATCAATCAATGAATGTGATAACATAATCATATTAATCTCAATAGAGAGGGACTCCATTAAACTAGATGCCTCAGTTGGCCCCAGCCCACGTGATAAAGATATTCTGTTTCCTTAAATTAATGGCTCCAAAGCTACATAAACTATACCTAAGTATATTAATTATTTAAAGTAATGGGATTTTAAAAAAAGAAAGAAACTCTTGGATATAACGTAACCAAGAGCCAGGACAAGTGTCAATCATCAACAAATGATGGGTATATATATAATTAGTCAATGTACAAAAGAACGTTCCGAATATTGTATATCTTCCAATTCTAACTGGGGAAAATGCTCTTTAAAATATAACCCCTCTATATGCAACGTCTTGCCAGCTTTGGTCACATTTGATTAATTAATTGGCAAATGTAAAAGCACTTTATCTTGATTGCTAAATATATAATTAACAATCTTTTCTCTAATTAAAAGGTTTTTTTAAATTATAAATCTAATCAACCTGCTTTTTTTGTGACAGTAATGTAAAAAAAAAAAAAAAATTGCAATGTGAACTTAAATTATATTTAGATTTAGTAACGCGCATTCGGTTTACATTTCCGGGTTTGAACTTAAATTACAAGAAGAATAGCAAAAAAGAAAAACTTTAAGGCAAAAGAATTTCATGACATATTTTAAACAATACGAGATTTTTGAATTAAATAAAAGGTAAATTATAATTTTCATCATGTCATAACTCAGTCCTAAATTCAATTTCATTATTAATTCTTTCTTAATTTGAAGCACTTTCTCGACATAATTAAATCATTTAGTCAAAACATTCATTAGAAGTGCAAGAGGTTATAAATTACCTATTTGCAAAATTACATTTAATGATTATAATTTTGATTTATTTGTTTTCAAGGATCTTAAATTTTGAAGTTATTTAGAAAAATTTAAAAACAAATTTTTATATACTTTGAAGGTTTGTGACCGACTCTCTCAGTGAAGGCAAGATTTTTTAAAATAAATAAAATTTGGTCTTATAAGGTCTTTCAAAATAAATTTAATATTTAAATATGTTAAATTTATTATTTTTAAGTTTAATTTTCCCTTACTTATTTGTAACCTATACTCAAGATCAAGAAAAGTATTAAATTATGGTTCCTTAATTTTACTGACAATTCGGTCTTAATAAATTACTCATGTAAAACCAGGTTTTTCTAATTTTTATTTTCTATAAAACTAATATCTCATTAATACTTTATTAATAAATTGACAATATACGATGAGGTTAGTTTTGCACAAAATAAAAATTACAACAAACTAATTTGATACAAATAATTTATGAAAGATTAAATTATTACAAAATATAAAAATAAAAAACTGATTTGGTACTTAATTTCCTAGTCTATATACGTGAAAATTGCAATAACTAATGTTGGGATGAATTAAAATATAGGAATTGACATATCAGTGAGAGTTGTACGCAGAAACAGTTCATATATCCCGACACATAGGATACTTACAAAGGATGTTGAGTTGTTTAAAATAATCAACCTGCAGATTAGTTTTTAATGTTGTAAAAGTACGATGATATTTGCAGAATAATTTAATTATTTATCAGAGTACTTTTGGCTTGCAAGCTGTAAAGGTCATTGGATTATGCTTCCCTAATAATATCTTTCAGAATTCAGATCTTAATTATGGAGGATCTTCATTTGTTTGTGTAGGCTAAACTGTTCTTTACAATTCAGCCAACTAAATGTTCAAAGTTGTAACATTTCATATGCCTCAAAAACTTGTATGTTTTCTTAAAATTAGTTTGATCTATCTATACAGTTAATTCCTTCAATCTAATCTAATTTAAGATTTAGAGGTTCTAAATCCAAAAATAATATGGTTGCATCCATAATTCTCGTTGAGCTGATGCAAACATGTTATGGATGATTACCTGTTAGAAAGGAAATGCCAATTACTTTTAAGTTGGAATACAATTGTTCGCATTTTAGATTATTGAATAAAATGATCACTTACAATTTTATCTTTATACAGCAGCTCAAAACGTTTACGGCACATGCTATAACAACATTGAATTTGTGATCAATTACTATATCATCAAATGACAAGGTTTGGTCTTCAAAATATTCTAAGCAAGGGAATTGAAGTTAGAACTGAATTCACTTTATATATATATATATATATATATGTAGTTCTTTAGAAGATTAAAACATTTCTTTACAAAAAATATTACCTAGCATTGTAATTATACCTCTATATATAGCACTTACTATTATTGTTTTGCATTTCATATCCTGATTAGGTAAGTTTCTCTGGTTGAAGCTATTGTTATATGTTCTAAATTGATTGATCATTGAAACCAAATATGACTCAAATTGAGAATCTCCCATATAACAGATTATATATTCTTCTAGGTTGAACATAGTATAAACCCCAATTATTGAGCAGGAACTCAAATTTTTGGCAAATTTTCAAGAACCCTGATAGGCAAGGGCTAGAGGCAAATAACATGAGTTCGGTTTGTTTACAATTCCATCCTCCAACTGCAATTGCAGCCAAGGATTGAATGGTTTAGATATAATATTAATGATTGTATGTAATTGTAATTTATTGTACAACAACAACTACAGTATTTACAAAGAATCTAAATCCAAATAGTATCTCAAATCTAAAAAGAAAAGTAGGAAATGACATATTTTTTTAAATGTCTGAGACCATTCATAGTAGGTTTAGACATGTATGTTCACACGCGATCGCGTGCCTACTTGTGTGTGTGCGCGTGCGTGTGTGTTTGTACGTGTGTTAGTGGGTGGTGTGTGTACATATTCTTTTTAATTGTCTTTGAGACCATTCGCATAATTTTAATAAACTATATATATGAAATGACGCTTGTAGTGGGTTTAGACCCTTAAGTATATGTGACACTTGCAGTGATGCGGAACTCCAAAATTATGAAAAACCTAAAACTTCTAGTATACACACTATGGCAAGAACATAAAATTGAATGAACTCTCAACCTATTGAACCTCCAAATGACTGATGTAAATAAAAACGCAAATAATAAGTTAAGAGATCACCTTGCTAAAAATTAATTTTTGTTACAATAGAATAAGACTAGTCATCCTCCTCTAGAGAATTCTATTAAAGTCAAGAAGGAAACTAAAATATTTATTTGATAGAATGAAATTTAATGTCTTACAAGGTTAAGACTCAAACATTTTTATAAGCTTCATACCTCCTAAGAAATCCTAATTTCAAAATACAACATTAAGTCCCCAATAAGTTAAATAATGCTAAAAATAACTTCAGACATTAAAATAGGAATCCAATATATAATCATATACATTCTAAGCTCAAATTAATTACAATGTAGTTCAAAACACTTATTTCAGTTGCAATATTTTTAGAGGATATAAATCAAACGAATTGGGCCTTTATTTAGACTGGATATGACTCAAATGAATGATTAAGTTTCATTCTCTAAGCCCAATCCATTTAAGCGATTTCCTTATGCATTCTCTAAGAACTTTTTCACATAAATTTACAACAATTTCTTGAACTTCTTGATTCTCAATATTTTAATTAGACCAAAAAAAAAAAATTCAAATCATCATTCAAGTCATTATGCCTCTTGTCATCTTTGCTCATATCATGTAGTGGGTGGTGCGTGCATGTTTAGGCTTTATATAATTAAGGGGGTAAATATCATATCGATCTGGGACATAGTGTTTTGGTTGCCATTTCACAAGATTAATAGAAAGTTGACGCTGCCATAAAACTTGTTTTCAAGGCCTTCAAGTTAACTAATGATGTTAGGTGGAGAAACTTTTGAGCGATTTTTCAAGTAAAATGATTAAAGTGTACTTGAAGTAAAGATAAAATATCAAAAATACACTTTTATCTATTTTGATTAATTATATATTACAAACAGATTGTCAATTCTTTACTTTTATTATTGTAAGAAAATGTATATATATATATATACATACATATATATATATTCATATATGTATATAAAAGTAGTACATTATCTTGATAACAGAGAGCAAAAGGGGGCCACATGAGGATCAAATCCAAATTTTCATGTTCAATGAAAAAAGAATATTACTTGAACCAGGACTTTTGATAATTTATTTTGAAAGCACAAAAAAAGAGAAGGAAAAATTATCACATTATGTACCTGGAGGGGTACCCATACTTATGCAACATAACTTTAAATTATGATTAAGAAGCTTCAATGAATATTTATTTAAATTAATAAGTAAATATTAAAATATGAAAAATTAAAAAGAACTTTTTACTTCAGATTCATCTAGTTGACCAATGTAGTCCAGATGAACAAAAAAAAAAAAAAAGACACAATGTATAAGTTCCAGGACAAAAATGGTACAATATGATCATCAATTTTCTTAATTATTTTTATCAGTATCAGATTGAATCCGAATTTGAGGCCATGCATGGGCCCTTATTCTACTTTTCTAGTTCATAGGCCCAAACTTTGAAACCATACTAACAAAATAGCCCAGTAATAAATGGACCACATCTAAGGGCCACTCTTTAACATATGTTGCAGGTTTACCTTAGGGTTGCTTCGAATTAAAGCTTTTTTTTTTTTCTTTTTAAGGGTGTATTATCTTATAATTAAAATTTTATTTTCATAATACTCTCCGAAAAAATTAAAACTATCTTAAATTTTTTTTTTTAACCAATTCAACTAAGATAATAATTTTTTTCCTTTATATGACCATTTTATATATGTTAATGTACGTCTCTAATTGGTTAAAAACATACATTATTATCAAGGTCATGGAAACTTACATAGGTTTAGAATGGTTTTCCTTAAAATCTTGATAAAGGAAAGATTTGATTGTTAAGTATACTGAAAATATTTTTGGTTCCTCATTTATTGCAAAATTATCATTTTAATTCTTCATTTATTAAAATACACAAAATAATTTCTCTCATTGAAAAATATCATACTTATTCTTCCACTTTTTAAAAATTTATAAAATTTAGTCTATTTACCAAATTCTAAACCCTAAATTTAAAGAACTAAATTTAATTTTTTTTTTTGAAAAGTTGGAGACTAAGTGTAATATTTTTTAATGAGTGAAAAATTATTTTAAACATTTTAATAAGTGAAGGATTAAAATGATACTTTTATAATAAGTGAAGGATAAAAAAGTCTTTTACTCCTATATATTTACATGAGATTTTGCTATAGTGTGACTCATGTGTACATTAAGGTCATGCCTAGTTGTTGCAAGTAGAGTGAGGAGAAAGAACGAAAATACCCCATTTCACTTTTTTCTTGAGGGAAAGTTTAGTCCCACATATGTGGAAATGGAAATTTCCTCACGTCTCCTTTTGTTTTTGTCTCTTTTCTATGTATGCATTGTAATTAAAACAATAAATATTTTAAATTTTAGTAAGTGTATTTTAGTCATTTGCCTAACTTCTTTTTGTTTCATATCATACCAATCATCATAATTGACCTATACAATTTTAATGTATCAAAACTCATTCTCATTATTTTAAAAAAAAAAATCTAATAACCAAACAAGCTTAGGCAGTTAAAGAGGGTTTTTTTCATTGACATATCCTACAATGAAGGTAATAAATAATTCAAATCCTGTGTTGCAAATTTTTTTACTCATATGCTTAAAGCACTTTTTCGAATTCCATGTAAAAGTTGGCTTTATTCAATCGTAGTATCTAACTTTCCTGAAACCTGATAAAATTTATTTTTTAAAATAAATAACCAGACATGACATGGGACTAATAATCTCACGTCCAGATCTGGCATTAAATGGCGTATAACCCCGTTTGCTATCTGGGACCCCCTGATATGGGGAATGTCCCCCATCTTTAATAATATTTTAATATATTATTTTAAAAATATATATTTATATTATAATAAAAATTTTACATCTATATTAAAATATATTTTAAAATAAATATATGTATTTGTAAATTTTTTATTTTATAAATCTTCAATTCATTATTATTAAAAATATATTTTTAATGAAAATATTAAATTTTAAATAGATATTGGTTCTTTCATGTTATTCTAATTATAAAAAAAAAAATATATATGATGAAAGATCAAATTTATGGCCTTTAAGGTGGATCTTAAGAAAGCCTATCATAGGCTTTTATGAGATTTTTAAAGAACACCTTAGGAAATATTGACCTTCCAGAAAACATTATTAATCTAATTTGATGGAATGTTACTTCTACTGACATGCAATTACTTTGGAATGGTCATGCTACTAATCGTTTCTTTCCCTCAAGCATGATCCATCAAGGTGATCCCCTCTCTCCCTATCTTTTTGTTCATTGTATTGAGAGACTTTCCCAATCCATCTTTTTAGCATATGAGTAGAAATATTGGGTTCCTATTTCTTTAAATAGGAAGGGGCCTATCCTTTCTCACTTCTTCTTTGCATATGATCTTATTTTGTTCAATACTACTTCTATTCAACAAGCACATGTTATTAAAGAGACTTTGGAGGTTTTCTGTAAAAGCTCGGGTCAAAAGGTTAATAATTCAAAAGCTAGCATTTATTTCTCAGCTAATGTCCCTCAAGATAATAGAAATGAGATTAGCTAATTTTTGGGCATGAATTTGACAAATAAGCTAGGAAAATATTTTAGTGTTCCTTTGTTTCATGATAGATGTTCCTATAGAGATTTCCAGTATCTTATTGATAGAATGATAAATCGTTGGAATGGTTGGAAGGTTATACTCGTTCGCTTGCTGGGAGAATCATTCTGGCTCAGTCAACCCTTGTATCCATTCCCACTTATGTGTTGTAAACTACAAGAATTCCTCTTTAGGTTTGTGATCGTATGGACCAAATTTGTACAAATTTTATCTAAAACGGTTCAGTGGATAAGAGGAATATTCATTTGATTAGTTGAGATAACATCTACAAAGGCTTGGGTTTCCAAAGAGTTTGGGATTTCAATTAAACTTTTATTATGAAGCAAGCTTGGAAGCTTATTCATAAGAGATAAGATTTATGGATGAAGGTGGTTCATAGCAAATATAATTGTTCAGATGCAATTATTCTGATTGTTCGTCAGCATAATGTCACGTCTACTTTCTGGCATGGAATTGTTTAGATCTAGCTGCCCTTTTATAATAATCTTCTTTAGTGGATTGGGAATGGTAATTCAATCCATTTTTAGACTGATCATTGGGTTCTGGAAGTTTACATTCTTAAAGATTTTGCTACCATTGGTGTTGATGATAATATTTGGGATGATTTAGTGGCAGATTATGTTCTTGAAAATGGGGATTAGGATGTTCTTAAGCTTCATCAAGTCTTTCTTGTCGATTGTGTGAATATTATTATTCCTCTAAGAGTCACCCCCTTAGTTGAGGATGTTGACTTTGTGGTCTGGCTTCTTAATATCACTAGTATATTTTCTTATAAATCTGCTTTTGATTCATGTTTTAGAACTTTTAGTATGATCTCTTTTGTAGGATTTGGAAACTAGGTGTCCCTCAATGTATCAGGGCTTTCATGTGGCTTGTTGTTAATGAAGCCTTTCTCTCTAATAGTGCTTGCAATCTTCGGTCTTTGGTTACTTCTCTAATGATCATGAAACAGTACTCCATGCTATTCGCGATTGTACTATAACTAGTTTGGTGTGGACAAGTATTGTGCATAGCTCTCTTCATTTGGGTTTCTTTTAAGGAGACCTCATTCAGTGGCTAGATTCAAATCTGAATAAAAGAGCTCCTTTCTTTAATGGGATGAGTTGGCTCCATACTTTTCCCTTTATTTGTGTTGAAATTTGGTACATTGAACTAGAAGAATCTTCAAAGGGGTTAATATTGAGCCCATTAGTTTCTTGAGGTATTTAATTGCTTTAGGTCTAGATTATGACCATTCCTATTCTTTTATCCAACTTACAAAAATGACTTTTAAGGATTTCATGATTCGACATTTCCATTGGATTCCTCTTTTTGATCATGCTGTCAAGCTTAATATTGATGGTTTATTTCATATCAAGGTTATCTGGCGTGTGGAGGTTAGTTAAGAGACAGTAGGGGCAATTTTATCAAGGGTTTCAGTGTCAAGCTTTCTAACTGTACAATTACTGATGCTAAACTTTGAGGTTTACTTTATAGGCTCCAAATTTGTTTTGAAGCTGGTTTATGTCTATCTTTGTGGAACTTGATTCCTTGATCATGGTTAAGATGGTTCAACATTTACAAGATAATCTGTGTGGAAACTTTCATCTAGTTTGTACTATTAGACATTGGTTGGATTTGGATTAGTCTGTCCAAATTTCTCACATCTTTCGTGAAGCAAATTTTGCTACTAATACCTTTGCAAAGTATGGATACAATCAATTTCCTTCTTTTCCTAGTTTTGACTCCCTAGTTATTGATGCTAACTTACAGAGTGTTTGTCACCCTAGACTCGTGGCTTGGTAGTTTTTTCCCTTAGACGTTTTGCCTTATTGTTTATAAAAAAAAAAAAAAAGGCATACGAAAAACAGAATGTCAATATAAAAAAACGTAAAAGAAAGGAAAGGTTAAAAGGAATTGTTGTCTTAAAAATTGTTCAATTACTTTTATTAATAACTTTTTTACTTTATCAACTATGATAACAACCTTAAAAAAAATATTTCAATTTTTTTTAATTTTTTAAATCATGGATTGAATCACAAGTGTAACTTAAATTTTTTAAAAAATAATTAAAAATTTATATATATATATATATATATATATATATATAAAACAATATTTCATATCAATTAAAGTTTTAAGCACAAATAATAGGGTTGTTCATTGGGTCACCCAACCCGGTCGGGTCGGTTCCGAGTCAGAAAAAGGGCAGGTCGAGGAAAAAGACAACATTCCGGGGTAAGGAGTCCAAGCCGGGCCGAGTCCAGGCAAGGAATCTTGACCAACATATCTGGCCCAGCTTGGCTATTTATATATATTTATATATTATAATTAATATAATAACTATATTATTTAATAGAAAACATGATATTTTTTATCCATTTCTTCCTTTTCCTTCCAAAAAACCTGGGCCGATTTGCATTCACCTTAGTTTTTCTTTCGCTTCATCGTGTCTGCCATGACTCTCCTCTCCTCTGTCCCTTTATCGTCGGTTATTGGCTTTGTTTGACTATCTCTCTGCTCATCGTCATTGCAATTCACTATAGCTAGTTGATGTTGTCTCTTTGGTTTGTTGTGGGTGAGTGGCTTTCTCCTTATTCCCGAGCATTGTCGTTGATGGTATGTGCTCGTGTTTATGTGACTAAGCCTTTTCAAGCTTCCTTCGGCGACTTCTTTTGCACAAAAATTTGCAAGTTCATCATTTAGGTTCTTCAAATTGTCAATAGTTCCAATTAGGGCTTAGAAATTTTTTGGTAATTATCGATGGTTTATGTTCTATTTCTGGTTGTTGGCATGTTGCACTGGCTATGTTCTATGTTCTATTTCTAGTCATAAACTTAATTATTCATAGAGATAAAGCTTATACATGAATCCTTAGATAAAAAACCAAAAAGAAAAAGACTAACTTTTATACATATATGCTCGAATATGAATCATCTTTAATTGAATGGATTATATATTCAAAAAATGATAGCGAATAAGTGAAAAGAAGAAAGTGAACCTTATATATATTTTTACTTCTTTTATATCATTCTATTCTAAATATACTATGCATTTTACTCAGAAGTTCTACGGCAGACACTCATGCCATCATTTATTTGAAAGTCATATTAATCTAAAATGTAATTGATTGAAAAACCCAACTTATGGTATAGATTAATAGTAGCAATTAATACATATTACAAACCTTGACCTAGAATAGCCTAAGGTAACATAATCCTAATCCCATTAAAGTGAAATGCACATAATAGCCTATTATGTTATATTTTAAATTAAATATTGACTTGATTTATAATTTGCCCACATCAAATAATCTAAGAGGCAAGTTACATCATGAATGATAAGAACTTAGATCCCCATTGGCTAGTATGGATGCTGTGAATAAGTGATCAAACCTTAAAATTAACAAAGTGAGAATATGTGAAATGCTCCATTACTAGGTATGGAATCTTGATGCATGAAAATTGTTATCAGTATTTATTGCATTATGGTTGGCTATCATCTTATGTTGACTAAAATAACTTGTCCAAGTTATGGTTGTTTCCCTTCATGGCTGATTGAAATCAAATGTCCAAGTTAAGGAATCAATCTTGTCTTCTAGTTTAATATAATGTGTTCAAAACGATAATTAGGTGTCAAAACCAAGTCACTTAGCCCCAACCCCAGTTCATGTAGAAGGTGCATCCCAAGGTAGAAATGTTCCAACCAACGTAGCATCTTTCCCTTCTGATATTGGTAATAGTGTCACTAGCAGTGGCACTGCTGCTACTACCTCTGCCACTAAACCTTTTCTCCATTGTACATTAGTGGGTGAGAAAAGGAAAACCCCCCCAAAGAAATTAGATGTGTGGGAACACTTTGTTAAACTTCTTATAGAAGAGATTGGAGGGGATGTTAAAGCTACTTGTAAGTATTGCGGTGTGTGTGATCTGAACAAACACGATATAAATTCCCTTAGAAAACATCTGTTGAGGTGTAAAAAACATCCAAATAGGGCTGAGGACAAAGCACAAACAATGTTGCAATATGTTGGGCCAAGTGAAAGAGGTCAACCTAGAACATTGGTCTTACATACTTACAATTTGGAATTGTGTCACAAAGCTTTATCTAGGTATGTTATTAAGGATTGAGCTATTGAAAAGGAAGGGTTTAGGAATTTTGCAACCAGTTAGACCCACGATTTTCAGTTCCTTCTAGAATGACAGTTGTCAGGGATTGCTACAAGTATTATCTAAATAAGTTTAAGAAACTTAAAGATTATTTGAATAAGTCATGTTTCCATACTTGTCTCACCACATATACTTGGACGTCTGTGCAAAATCTCAATTACATGTGTCTCACAGCTCATTTTATTGATAAACAGTAGAGACTGCAAAAGCAAATCCTTAATTTTTGCCCTATTGAAAATCATAGGGGAGACATGATAGGAAAAGCAATTGAGAAATGCTTGTTAGAGTGAGGAATCAAAAGAGTATTCACACTGACAGTAGAAAATGCAAGCTCTAATGATACAACTGTTGTGTATTTGAAAAAATGACTGCGAAATTGGAATGGGTTAGTTTGCAATGGGGATTTCTTACACATGCGTTGTTATGCCCATATTTTAAATTTAATTGTGAATGATGGCTTGAAGGATTTAAATAGCTCTATCACCGTTATTCGGAATGTGGTTAAGTATGTTAGATTTTCTCCTATGCAGTTGTAGCAGTTCAAAATTTTTATTGAAAAATAAAAAATAGAATCAAATCGTCTTTTCTACTTGGATGTTGCAATTAGGCGGAATTCTACCTACCTTTTGTTGGATAATGCTATAAAGTTTCAAAAGGTGTTTGAACAGATGGAATATGAAAATGATGGGTTTGTTGTACATTTTAATGAGGGTGATCGTCAAGTTGGGCCACTAAACACTTTGGATTGGAGCCGTACAGCTATTTTTGTAAAGTTTTTGAAGGTGTTCTACGATATGACTGTGAGGTTATCTCGGTCCATATATGTGGGCTCAGATACCTGTTTTGATGAAATTGTGGACATTCAAGATACTTTGGAGTCGACTATTACACATGACAAGCCTGCTATAAGGGAGATGGCAAAGAATATGAAGGCTAAGTATGATAAGTATTGGGGGAGATCAGAAAATATGAATCCTTTGTTAGTAATAGGGCTGATATTTGATCCAAGATATAATATTAGCTATATTGATGTCACTTTTGACAATCTATACTGTGATCTCGTTGTGTGTGAAGCCATGAAGTACAAAATTAGAGAGGCACTAACTCACCTATATGATCACTACTCTAATGTAGTTATTCAAGATTCAGTTGAAACCACTTCGGAGAGTGGAACATCTGATAATACAAGTCCCCTATCAAATCACAAGGATAAGTGGGAAGTGTTGAAGAAGACAAAAGTTTCTTCCAAACATAAAATTGAGTTAGAGAGGTATATAGAACAAGAAATTGTTCAAGCAAGTCCTTCCTTTGATATCCTTTCATGGTGGAGGGATGACACCATAAAGTATTGTCTTAGATTACATGTGATGTTTTAGTGGTTCCTGTGTCAACTATGGCATCTGAATTTGCTTTCAGCACTAGTGGATGTGTACTAGATGTGTTTAGGAGCTCTTTGTCTTCCAAAATGACTCAAGCCCTAATTTGCACTCAAAATTGGCTATCCCCCTGTGTTTAACTTCAATGGTCTTGACTTTTACCAATTTGAGGACCATGAAAGAGTTACATCTAGTAAAACCATCATTTTCACTTGAATATATTTTTTCTTATGTTTTTTCTATCTTCTCTTACAATGTATAATGTATAATGTATCATATGCTTATAAATATTTAGGTGTAACAAATACACGATGTGTTATGACCATTGATTAACATATTTTATCTGGTAATACAAGTTCCCTCTATGGATTATGTAATGAAATGAACTAATTATTTAAAATGTTTCCATTTCTTTTTTGTGTATGGCCACAGGATGAAGCTGCATTTTGGATATCATTTGGATGTTGTTGTCATTATGGACTTGTAATGTAGGCTCTTGTAATGTAATTTAATTTGAATAACTTAGTATTGTGAGAGTTAGTGTTTGTCTATTGACTAGCTTGACTCTTGGAATATGCAATAAGTATATCTTTCTTTTTCTTTTTCTTTTTCCTTATTTGATTGCCTTTAAATAGCTTTAACAGCAATCATATTTATCTTGTGGTTGTAATTGTGCTTTTGACAGAGGTAAACCTTCATAATGCCATATTATAAGTGCAATTTTCTTTTTTGGACTCTTATTTACATACGATAATGATGCTTTAATTTAGGAATCTCTAAGGGCCTTATGGAATGCTGCCTTTCCTGAAGAAGAACTCCATTGCTTCATATATGTGCAAGTTCTACCATTCTCATTTGCAATTTGTCTTTTACCATTCTCATTTGCAATTTGTCTTTTGCCATTCTCAATGATACCATTAAGTACGATTACATTTCAATTTTGCTGCCAACTGTTATAGGTCACTGGAGATCTAGGTAAGATGGTTGTTGTTCAAAGAAATTTGAGCAAGTTTGGAATTAAAGAAATAGCTAGAACTGGAAAGGTTGCAATTTTCAATTGATTGCCTAAAATATTTCCTTTTATTTTGTCCAATTTGTCAAGAATTGAGATTATGTTGATAGGTTGTGTAAAATGTACTAATCCACTATTATCTGATGTATTTCCGTCTAGATTGCTTTGGAATCTCTCAATCTCAGATATACTGGTTGGTGGACATTTTCAGAGCTAAAATTGTGGATATATTAGAGCATTCTGTGACAATAGAGGTCAACATATTCCCAGATATTTCTTATTGTCCAGTGCCTGTTCATGATTTGCTAGATATTTTGAAATTGAAAGATATTTTATTGGCTATTTATGCTTTTTGACGAAATGTTATTAGTTTTCTCTCTTTACAATGTTTTCTTTCTGGCTATTTTAGTTGTTGAGGTTATTTTTGTGTTTTAGCTATTGAGGTTGCTTGAGTGTTTTTTGGTCATTTTATTATACAGGGATGTATTTTCACTAACCTAACTTGGCTCGAAGACAATCTACTCAGCCTGGGAAGTGTCCCGAACCCACCAAGCTAAAGATAGATTTCACACCCAGGGGTATCCCCGGGTCAGGTCTCGGGTTAGACAACGACCCGACCCGGGATTTGTGCAGGCCTAGCAAATAATGATGTATCTATTATTTGAATAAAATGTAATTTTAATTATTTACTTATTGATTTTTTTTAATTTGATATCTTATTATTTTTATTTTAATTTATGAATTTAATTTTAATTTAATCTTTTATTAATATAAAAGTTAAAATATATAATTTTTTATTATTAATTAAATTTAAATAAAATATACTAATATTTATATTAATAAAAAACTAAGTCAAAATAGTAAATAATCGTAATCATATTTTACTCTTCATTATTTATGTTCAAAAGCGTTAGATATTGATATAGGGAGAGGCCAGTCCAATCATGCCAGAGCCCAAACGCTAAATGTCAATGCCAATGTGCAACAAGACACACAAGTTTGGATGCTTTCTTATTTCTTTTACAGTCTGTCGCCTCGCATAAATCCATTACAAGCCACTCCTTCTGTTTACTTGTCATCTCTTTCGAAGATTTTTCACTTTTATAATTCTGTATTGCCAGTTAGGATTAATTCATTTGCCATAAGAAATCGGATGAAATAAATCATAATGTTTTAATATTAATTTATTTAATTAATTTTGAAAATTGATTATTAATTTGCATGACCTCCATCATGTTACCGATTACTGGGTAATTTATAATATTGAAATAAACTATTTTCATTACAATCTGACTGACAAAAGATAGACAAAAGATAACTACTTATAATATCAAAAATAAAACCTTAAAGAACATTTCTCGAACTAGGAACATTACAATAATGAACTTAAACCCGTTGTTCGTCTTCTCAAAGTCCAAGCAATATTAACACTACTTTGTACACTTCCCAAATCACAATGCTGCCGGCCATTGGAGTTGCAGGAAGCTTTCTCATTATCTGGTATACGATGGTGAAACTTCGAACAAGGTGAATTATTTTGAAGAAACTTACAAAAGACCAAGGACAAATCACAACCTTAATTTATATCCATGAACCAATAGCCAAAAAATGGCTTAAATAAGAAGCGATTTCTTTTTTGTTTTTTTGTAGTTTTTTTTTATATTTCATCACCGTGGACGACTAGCCTGTATCAGACCAAATGAAAAAGGGCAAAAATAAAAAATAAAAAAGCCAGCTTTTCGCAGATTTCGTACTAGCTAAGTCATTTATACGACCGTGTCTACTATTTTTGAACTCAATACTCTCATCTCTCACGTCCGGAGATGGCTTCTTCTTATTCTGACATAGGTCTTCGTGAACTAACCATCTTCTTCTTCCTCCTCCAGACAGTGATTCCTCCGGCGAACCCACTCTCCTTCAACTTCGAGGGCTTTGAAGAAGACGATGTGAAGCGCGACGGAGAAGCCGTGGTGCTGCATTCAGAAATCCAAGTGACGGCCAACACGAGAGACCGATCTAACAATTACAGCGTCGGAAGAGTGACGTGTCGCCAACCTTTGCGCCTGTGGGACCCTACGTCCCCCTCCAGAACCCTTACCGACTTCACCACCTCTTTCTCCTTCATCGTCTTCTCCGACCAGACCTACTACGCGGACGGCCTCGCCTTCTTCCTCGCCCACCCCGACCTCCCGTTTCTCACCAACATCACACAAGGCGGCGGCCTCGGCCTCATCGACGCCGACGCCAACCAATTTCCCAACTTCACTGAATATTCCTTCGTCGCCGTCGAGTTCGACACTTTTCAGAATCCCTGGGACCCACCCGGGCTCCACGTGGGCATCGACATCAACTCTATGGAATCCGAAAAAACCAGCCCGTGGTTCGCGGATATTTCGAACAGGAAGAGTTACAACTGTACCGTGGAGTACAATTCTAGTACTCTCAATCTCACTGTTTCTTTCACTAACAGCCTAGGAGGTGTCGAGAAGAGCCTCTCCTATAAGGTTGACTTGAGAGATTATTTACCAGAATATGTTATTTTTGGGTTCTCCGCTGCCACGGGTAGGTACTTCGAGGTTCATGTTCTTCAGTCATGGTCGTTTTACTCAAGCCTCGGTAGTTATAACGAGAACGTCATGGCACCTCCAGTGGAAGAACCCACTCCAATAGTCCCAAAACCAGAAAATAAAAGGAAGATTTGGTTATTCGTAGGGCTAGGATCTGGTGTAGGCTTGTCTTTCACTTGCTTAGGCTTTGTCTGTATTCTTCTATGGAAGAGGAACAAAGATAAAAAAGAAGCTAAAGGCTCAGTTTATGATATTCAGAACATGGACGACGAGTTTACCAGAGGCACAGGACCCAAAGGGTTTTGCTATAAGAGCCTAAAGGTAGCAACCCACAACTTCGCAGAGTCAAAAAAGCTAGGACAAGGAGGATTCGGTGGAGTATACAAAGGATTTCTGAAAGAGTTAAACGCCCACGTGGCCATCAAGAGGGTATCCAGAGACTCCACACAAGGGATAGAGGAATACGCAACAGAAGTAAAAGTCATAAGCCAACTGAGGCACAGAAACTTGGTGCAACTACTAGGGTGGTGCCACAAGAAGAACGACCTCCTCCTCGTGTACGAGTACATGCCAAACGGAAGCCTAGAGTCCCACCTCTACAACACCACCACCACAAAATCAAAATCCAATAACCCTATCTCGCTGACGTGGCAAGCGAGGTACAACATAGCCCTAGGCTTAGCCGCAGCATTACTATACCTCCACGAAGAATGGTCCGAATGTGTGCTTCACAGAGACATCAAGTCAAGCAACGTAATGCTAGACTCAAGCTTCAATGCAAAGCTCGGAGACTTTGGGCTAGCTAGGTTAGTGTCCCACGAGAAAGGCTCACGAACTACACGAATCGCTGGAACAAGAGGGTACATAGCCCCAGAATATGTCTTCACAGGGAAGGCGTATAAAGAATCTGATATATACAGTTTCGGGGTGGTGTTGCTGGAGATAGCGAGTGGGAGGAAGGCGGTGGATATTTACGATAAGGCCATGGAGGGTGAGATTGTAATTTCAGTGGTGGAGTGGGTGTGGGAGCTGTACGGTATGGGGAAGGTGGGCGAAGCAGCGGATCCGAGCCTCCGTGGGGAGTTTGATGAGATGGAGATGGAGAGGTTGTTAGTTGTTGGGCTTTGGTGTACGTATCCGGAATATTCAATGAGGCCCAATCTGAGGGAGGTGATTAGGGTGCTTAAGTTTGAAGCTCCTTTGCCTGTAATACCATTGACTATGCCAGTGCCCATGTATCTTCCTCCTAGTGTCAAAGCTCTTTTTTCCTCGCTTTCTGCTTCCTTTTGGGCCAAGTGTTAGGCCCAATTCATCTTGGTGTATATAGATACTGAAAATTTGTTCACACTTTTTGGTGCTGAGTAAATGATGTTTAAATTCATGTTCTAACTATTCGAAGATTTTGTGATTTTTTTTTAACATCATATTTTATAGTATTTATCTTCACTAGGATACGAGCTCCAGCCTACTTGGATGAGTGTGAAGAATTCTAACAACTGAATTACTTTTGTTATGCTTAAATTTTGTCATGTAATAATTAGTTGTATACAATGGCAGAGGCATAAATTATATTTTAGGCGGGCCAAGATCGTAAACTATAAAATATAGTATTTTGTGTGTATATATATAAACTCCTAGAATTAAATAAATTAAGATGAAATTTTTGATGTAACTAGAAAAGCATTAATGCAATCATTATATGACACACAAAGAAAGACACGTGACAATGACGTATAATAATATATGATTATATATCAACTTAAAATAATTTATAATATTCATATTTTAACCCCCAATATTTTTAAATTTAATTTATGAACCCAAAATTGTGTATGATATTTTCAATTTACCCCTAGACTTTTTATTTACTGGTAATCTCTATAAAAAAAAATTAGTTTATAAATTGAAAATAATGATAAATTAAATATATGGGGAGATATTAGAAAAATAAAAGGAGTATAGAAGTAATTTAATAAATTTATAAACTAATATTTTTGTGGGACTTAGAAGGAAATAAAAAGTAGAAGGGGTAAATTGAAAATAAAAAAAATGGGTTCAAATATAAAATTTAAAAAATATTAGGGTTACACTATAAAAATTATTTTTGATTTATATAATCAATATATTTTAACACATCATTGTTAGTATCTTCATTTTATTGTGCAACATAGTAATTATAGTGATGCAATCATTTTTATTGTTGCCAAATAAGGTTGGCAATGCTATAGCTTATTTTACAACACTATAGTATGGATTATGCATTGAAATTAAAAATAAGTCCTATTTTATATAATTTATCTCATAGGAAAACTTTTTGGGATTTATAAATTAATTTCAAGTAATATATATATGTGTGTGTGTGTGTGTGTGTGTGTGTGTATGACTTATTGATGATATAATGATAATAATAATAATAATTAATACATAAGATATTTTATCAAACCTAAAGGTAAGGAGAAACTAAAAAAGATTTAAATATATATAAATATAAAGTGTAAGTTGAAAAAATTTTAAAAATAAAAGAGAGAAAATGTCTTAACAATATAAAAAAGAATGGAGGTCAAATAATAAAAGAAATGAGAAAATAAAAATAAAATACATAAAAAAGATTCGGGAAAAATATTATGATATTCATTTTTTAAAATATTAGTTTATACTCTACACTAAAATATGAGTGTCGACATATAGTAAGGTCAATAAATATGGCTAGACATAAGAAAGAAGACAGGATAAAGAATATCTAAAAAAGAAAATCTGACTTTGTTCTATTTAAAAAACAATAAAGGTTAAAATGAAAATTTTTCTTTCATCAGAGACTTAAAACTAATTTTCACATTATATATATATATATATATATATATATTTATTTATTTATTTATTTATTCGCCCACTATATACTAAACGCTTAGGGGCCATAGCATATGCTAGCTCACGTAAATCTGCCTCTAGTTGTATAGTTGTTTTTTTGCCTGTTTGAAAGGAGATAACAGTTCTTTGACATTGTTACATGCGTGTGAAATTGGATTATGAAGTTGATGTTATCTTTGGTACGAATATCAAATAATATAAGATTTGATAGTATAAGTATATTAAGATAAAGTCTTAAAAAATTTTTAAAAAAATTATATGTAATTTTTATATTTGTTCTATATTGTTATCCAATTAAAATATGATAATTATATAATTTTCCAATAATACAACGATACTTGTATAGTTACAGTAGATAACTTATATAAAATTTTAATTAAATTATACACTTTCTATATAATTATGGGTTTACAATACACTTGTTAGGTGTTAATTAAAAAACCTAATAACAAAGATATCAAGAACTAAATGTAAGTTAGAGCCTAAAATTTAATACTATGTATGAATAGCGTTGAAACAGAGAGGACAATATGATATTGGATGAAAATATGTTTTTTCAATCATTCATTATATTATCTCGTCTAATATTATAGTAATAAGTCATATTATATGGAGTTATACAATTAACTATATTTTTGTAACCTGCTGACGGTTCACAAAAAAAAAAATGCAAGTCTTAAAAATAATCAGTTAACTTTATAGAGAATGTAATTAATTAAATTGCAACAGAATTTAATAAAAGAGTAAGGAAGGAAGAGAAAGAACTTCGAAATTTATCTTGATTCGACACAACTTGTTTACGTCCAGCCCCTTTGGCACTGAAGGGATTTTTTTCACTATTTCAACATGCTTACAACACTTATTCGAAGGTTTTTTGTGCTCACCCCAAGCATAAGGCTTTCTGTGCTTACTTCTAACATAATTTTTTCATGCTCACCCTTAACATTGCGTTTCCAAGCTCACCCTAAACTAATTTCAGAGTTTTCATAACTCTACTTGACCTTCACTTTGCTGAACAATAGAAAAGCTCACAAATAAGAGAAACAATGTTTAGGAACCCTTACAAAGGAAATACAATATTGGCTCATTTCATAAAAGCTCTCAAAAGCAAGATAAACTAGATACAAGCTCACAACTCCTTTATTTTTTGCAAATAAACTTTCAAATGTTATATTTCTTTGAAGGAGCAACTTATCTATATATATATATAGGTCTCCATGGGAGATAACTGTTGGACATTGAAGGCATAAGATTTTTGAGCCTTAACAAGCATGAGAAGTTTTCTCCATCTTCCTCCATGATTTTCACATATTGTAGAAAATAGAGAGATGAAGAGCTTTAAACAAAAACCTTCCATTTTTGAATCTAAACATTGGAGATTGAGAAAGGAAGGAGCTTGAAACCTCTTTGAACTTCCATTTGTAGATTTGATTGATGTCACCAAAGCAAGCAAAAATTTGTTAAAGATTGAAAAAGGAATGAGATTGAATCCTTTTTGAAAACTTTCCTTGTGTAGATTTAATTGATGTCTCCAAATAAGGAAAAGAGTTGTTGGAAAGAGATGCTGACAATAAAAACTCTTATATTAAGCAATATTCACATGCTACAATATATTGAATGCTTCAAGCTCAAGTTTGTCTTTTTCCCACTTAAAAGTAAGGAAAAAACTAAACTTCTGGTCATATTAGGTTTTGTTAGGAATTAAACCAAAATATTGGACCAACAATCTCCCCTTGAAACTGCTATAACTCCCCCTAAAACTAAGATTATTCATGTCTCACAATAGATAGACATAAGCATAGCAATGGTAATTTTATGTTAGTCTAAAATTTTGACAATTACATTGTTGCAAAATGTCAATGCTAACTTCTCTCCCCCTTTTTGTCATCAACAAAAGTGGGGTAAATGAATAACAATGAATAAGCTCGGTGAAAATTATTTTTTTTAATTTTTATTGCCTCATTTTTGGGCTTTAAGACTTAGTTGATTAATAATCAGATGCAAGAAAATAGTTGAACATATAAATTAAGAAACTGGATCATTAACTCAACCAGGGAGTTATTTTATCATTAAAGAAAAGATTCATGAAAGATCAAGTGTTTAATATAGATCAATTATCAAGTTGTTTTCAAGAGCACACAAAAACACAGTTAACTAGAAACTTCATATAATGAACTTAAATTGGATAGCAACAAAAAAAAATTCATAAAAATATCAGCCATAACCTTGAGCATTTTGAAGGAATATATACATGTTCTCACAAAGAGATTTAGTAAAGATATCAACACACAAATGTTTAGTTTCAATTAACTTTATCTTCACATCACCTTGTTGCACATGGAAAAATTATATATGATAGAATAAAGGTAGATTTTAGTCACATGAACATTTTTTTCCCCTAAATTGATGCAAGGGATATTATCCTTCAAGTAGGCTCTCTTTCTTTTCATTTTCAATAAAGGTTGTCATTTTGCTTCTTTGTATTCTTTTCTTTGATATAATAAAAAAATAGGTTATTACATTAATTAGCTTAATAAAAAAGATAAAGCGTATAAGAATTACAAATATAATAGTTAAGGGATAAAGATTCATGAAAAAATTTGGCAACCAAAGATAGTACATATGATATGCATAAATATGACAAAGATATTCACAATAATTAGTAGGGTGCAGAAATAAGATACAGATATATTCAAACTCAATAGTATTATGATTCAAAAATTTTTTTCAAATATTATGATTCAATTAAAAAAAAATAGTTAACTCAAGATGTTTACAGTCACAAAAAAACATATTTGAGTAATGAAAGGAAATATGACATCACAATATAATAGAGCCAAAATTTTCTACTTTGAATATCATGTTATAGTAAGAATTTTAACCCAAACAATAATCCATAAGATCTTTGTAACATGATCATGAGACACAAAATTTTAACCTCAATAATAATTTAGAAGATCTTTGTAACATGATCATTAGGTACAATTACTATAGTTTCAAGTTTCCACAAATAGTCAAATAAGTTTTACCATATTGAGTTCTTCCTTTGGCAAAGACATCTTGGCGTGTCCTTGCTTTTAATGCATACCTACAGAACAATCAATTTGCTTCAGGTACCCAAACTTGCTTGGGTCCTTTCATGTTAATGATGGTAATCGAAGTGTCTTTAGGGATCCAAATCAGGTTGCTTTGGTGTTTCCTTGACTTACAACTATAACATGCGTGTTTGTTCCCTTAACAATATAAATAAACAGTAGTAGAAGAAGCAAATGTAACAAAGAAATTTTTATACAATTTTACATTATCATTTTTCTTATAACTAAGACTTGTTTTGTCAAAACCACATTTTTGTTTACCCAAATCTTTAGTTAAAGAGGAGGCCCTAAGTTGTAAAATTTCATTGTCAATTTTCAAATTCTCAAAATCCAAGGCTTTGAGTTTTTCAATTTCCTATGATAAATCTTTATTTTCATTTAAAGCTTTTTCCAATTTTGTTTCCAAAATATGGGAACTTTTCTCAAGCCTTGATTTTGCTTGTTTGAGTTCCTCATATTTAGTAAACAATTTTTGAAAAACATTAAGCAATTCATCAAACATTTTTTGCAATTCATCTTTTGAAAGTTCAATATCTACCTCATTTCCCTTGATTGCTATGAAGCATAGATTTGTTACCTTTAGCTCTTCTTCTTCATCCTTATCTTCATTTTCATCACTTTATGCTCTTCTTCTTCCATATGTCTTGCTAGTTTTTTTCTTTACATATGGACATTCTGAACGAATGTGACCATTATTTTCACATTCATAGTAAGTTATTGAATTCTTTTCTTGTTCTTCCTTTTTGAATTCTTTTCTTGACATGCTATATTTGTGCTTCGATTGTTTTCTTCTTTACCTAGTATACTTCTCAAATTTCTTAAAGAGGAAGGCTAGGTCTTGTAAATCTACAACACTTGTATTGCTATCATTGGTTTGTTCAGAAATTGCATATTCTTCCTTTCCTTTTTTGAAGTTGGTAATGCTTAAGTTGAGTTCACTTATATGCTATGAGAATGCCTCTTAACTCATCGTATGTCATCTCTTCGAAGTTTACACTATGCTTGATACTGCCTACCTTGGATTGCTAGACAATTAAGAGTCTTCTTAATGCTTCCCTCACAATTTCTTGGGTTGTATAAGTCTTCCGAAGTAATTTAAGATCTCCAACTATTTTTGACAAGCGATTGAACATGCTTTCATTATCTTCATGTTCTTTCATTTCGAAGACCTCTAACTCGTATTATATTGTGCTTATTTTTTACTCCATCACATTTGATACCTTCATGTATGACTTCTAATTAATCCCACATTTCCTTAGTTGTTTCACTTGAGGATATCTTGTCATACTCTTATCTGCTTACTACACAGTGTAAAATGTTAATTGCTTTAGCATTTGTTTAAGCTATATTGATGTCGTCTTTAGTCCAATTCTTTTCAGGCTTTGGTTTTCCATCTTTTGTTGTTGGAATTTTTGGTTCTCCTGAGATGACACATCATATCGGATAATCAATGGCTTGAATGAATATTCTCATCCTTACCTTCCAATGGGTGTAGTGATTCACGTTAAAGTAAGGTGGCCTTGTAGTTGAATGACCTTTGGTAAAGTAGGCTCCCTCTAGATATATAGATCTTCATGGGAAATAACCATTGGACATTAAAGGCATTAGATTTTCAAGCTTCAATAAGCATGAGAAGTTTTTTCTATCTTCCTCCATGATTTTCGCATATTGCATATAATAAAGATACATGGAGCTTCAAACAAAAAGCTTTCTATTCTTGAATTAAAAGTTGGAGATTGAGAAAATTGATAAAGGAAGGAGATTGAATCCTCTTTGAAAACATTCATTTTGCATATATGATTGATGTCTCCAAAGAAGGAAAGGGTTATTGGAAATTGAAAGAGGAAGGAGATTAAGTCTTCTTTGAAAACATTCCTTGGGCATATTTGATTGATGCCTCTAAAAAAAGAAAAGAGTTGTTGGAAAGATATGCCGACAATAAAATATCTTATATCAAGCAATATTCACGTGCTCCAATGTTTTTAATGTTTCCAACTCATGTTTGTCTTTTTTTCACTTAAAAGCAAAGCAAAAATTAGGCTTTGGATCATATTAGGTTTTGCTAGAAATCAAACCAAAAATATTGGGCCTATTTGGGCCAACATGTATAAGTTTATATAGTACAAGATATGTACGAAGAATACCTAAACTAAGCTTGTTAAAAAAATTAAAAAAAAACTCTCTTTTTATTAATTGAAGTAACTCTTTGAAGTATGTTTAGATATAAAGAAGGAAAGAATTAGAGAAATTTTAACTAAGTCATCAATAATACTCCATGAACAACAAAAGCCTATATTATTATTATTATTGTTGTTGTTGTTATTATTATTATTATTATTATTTCTCAAATATATAATTCAATGGTTGTGACCAAATCTCAAACCTCCAAACACTTGGCAAGCAAAAAAAGATTTTTGCCGGGTCAATTAACTTGGTTTTAAGTCACTCTAAATATATATATATATATATATATATATATATTCTTACACTCTATTATATTTAGATTGATTAGAATCGACCCAACGACGAAACCTTTTTTTTTGTTTTTAGTTTTTGATCGTTTAAATTTTACATTTTATTCCTTTTTAAAAATTTTTGTTATTAAAATTGTACACTTGATTAAATTGAGGAGAGTATAATAAAAGATAGGATAAAACCAGACAGACCGCCTCGTAAAGTTTAGCTGACCATAGGCATAAATGAAGAATCCAATTTCCAACATAGAATAACTATATGCCTTGCATTACACTCTGGAAACTTTGTTGATATGATCCAACCTAAAAAGAATTAATTCATTTTCTTGAGCTTTACATTATTTGTATGGCACTGAATCTTTTGCCATGAATGTGCAAGATGCAGCCATCCATTTGACCAATGATATGTAAAACCAATGCGGGGTTATTTTTTTAATTAAATATTTAAAATAAAAATAATAAAAATAAAGTTTAATTCTAAACCCTACACCCTTTTATATTAATAATTATATAATTTTTTCACATAAATGAAACAGTTGAGAGTCAACTAAAACATTACACTCCTCCTATATAACTCTCAATATATATATGTGTGTGTGTGTGTGTATTAACAAATAATTCCATGTCTTAATAAATCTAATTATTATTTTTCTTGACCTTTTTAGTTATACGAAGATTTTGGGCTCAAATAAGTCCAACTTGTCAACTTGTGCTTATTTGTTGGGTGATGAGTCAAGTCCAGTATATTAATTGGCCAGAAAAAAAAGTCCAACATGTTGAAGGTACACCATAAGAACATGGAGCCAACCTTACCCAATCATCCTTGGCCTGATTCCTTCACAAACAAGGAAAATGGATTCTTTGTTTTCTAATACTCCGCACGTCAAACAAGGAAGTATTTTAAAAAATAAAAAATAAATGAAATGCTCAGCTCTACACAGTATCGCTTACGAAATAGATTTTTTTATTTGGAAATTTAAATAAAAATATATTTAATAAAACAGAAATGTATTTACTAAAATTTAAATAATTAAATAAAATTTAATAGCTCAAATTTTTTAAAATACAAAAAATTTTAATTACAGTGTTGTTGTGAAGTTTTTTGACATATGTACTATTTTCAGGGTATTAATTGCAACAGCACCACCATCTAAAATTTCATAGATAGGTTTTTTGGTTTTTTTCCTTTTACTTTTTTTGTTTTGTTTTTAACTCAGCGACATGCTATTAGAGCTTGCTATCTTTATTTTCAGCACAGTCCCATGTTAATTCAACCTTTTAAATTTAAAATTTTTTTTTTGTAGTGGCATGTGTCAGGCCACAGTTCACATGGCTATGTTAAGTAACAAAGAATGAGCTCATGGTGTGCCTTGGTCCACAGAATTATATAACATTTGTTCACGTGTATTTTTTACATAGTGTTATATTCTTGTACAGTTGTCATTGTATTAGTTGAGTTCTTAGCACCCATTCTCTCTATATAAAGATTGTATGGGTCTCGGCATAAGGCAATGAAAACAGAGCATATACAATTCTTCCTTTGTGAATTATATTCTGTCTTGGTATTAGAGCTTTAGTCTAGGACCACCATGACTTCTTCTTCCAGCATTACCAGCCTTCCCATTTCTGCATCTACTCAGAAACCACCTATTCCCTTTTCCAATACGTTTACACAAGGCTGCTTAGTCAAACTAGACAAGAACAACTATATGCTATGGAAATCTGTGACTTCCTATCATTCGAGATCATAAGTTGGATGGCCACATCCTGGGAACAAAGTTGTGTCCTCCTCCTTTTCTCACCAGTGACAATGATGGACAACCCAATCCTGAATATGAGGAATGGTTTACTTATGACCAATTGTTATTGGGTTGGCTATTCAATTCTATGATGGTGGAGGTAGCATATCAGATGCTACACTGCTCAACGTCTCAAGAACTTCGGTGAGCTGCACAACAGTTTACAGGAGCACAGACTCATTCTCGTATTACGCTGTTTAGAGTAGAGCTTCAGCGTACTCGCGAAGGTGCCCTCAAGATGGAGGAGTACCTAGCCAAGATGAAATCGCTTTCAGATAATCTCACTCTAGCCGGCTATCCAATTCCCATGGAAGATCT
Organism: Delonix regia; assembly: GCA_037074485.1. Classification (NCBI taxonomy): domain Eukaryota; kingdom Viridiplantae; phylum Streptophyta; class Magnoliopsida; order Fabales; family Fabaceae; genus Delonix; species Delonix regia. Next base: position 26,810,427 of record CM073450.1, on the reverse strand, counting down.
CGTCACACAAACTCTAGCTAGTCTCGACACCGAATACAATCCCATCGTAGTAAAACTTACGGAGAAAGGTGATTCAACCTGGGTGGAGCTTCATGCTGCCCTTCTTACGTTTGAAGCCAGACTTGAACAACTCAACACTCTGACCACAACCACACTCCATCAATCTTTTGCCAACTTGACTACAAGCAATGACTCTGATAAGAAACCCAGCAATGCTTCCCAAACTCGAAACAATTGGAGAGGTTATGGTCAACGATCTTCTTGTGGCCGTTACAGAGGACGTGGTGGTTGATATTCTGGTAGTCGTCCTGTTTGTCAAGTTTCTGGCAAAACAGGACACTTCGCTGTGGATTGCTTTTATCATTTTGAAAAAAATTATACGGGTTCTCCTCCCTCTGCTAATCTATAATAGCTGGACACTAATTCTTTTGCTTTTGTAGCTTCTCTTGCAACAGTGGTGAGGCGTCTTGGTACATGGATAGTGGCGCTTCAACTTATGTCACACATGATCCCACACGTTTGCAAAACTCAACTCCTCACTATAATAAAGACAAAACCAGTTGTTGGCAATGGTAACAAGATCAATATTACTGCCGTTGGTTTTGCTAATATCTCATGTTCTTCTAAACGCTCTTTTTTCATGAAGCAACTTTTATATGTGCCTCATATCAGTAAAAACTTACTTGGTGTCTCCAAACTCACCTCTGATAACAATGTTCTGGTTGAATTCCACTCACACTTTTGTTTTGTCAAGGACAAGGCAACGGGGACAACACTACTTGGAGGGACTCTTGAGGATATTTTGTACAGAGTTGATGCTGCTAACACTGCTGATAAAACCTTCAATAATTCAAATCCCCACTATTTTCTTACTGTAACTGGAGTGGCATAGGAAGCTTGGCCACCCATCTCACCTTGTTTTAACTAAAGTTTTACAGCAGTATAATTTAAAATTTACGGATAATGGAATAGACTTTTATGATGCGTGTCAATTGGGGAAATCCCATCGTTTGCCATTTTCCTTATCTCAAAACCGAGAAAAAAAATGTATTAAATCTCATACACACTGACCTTTAGGGCCCATTGCCTATTACCTCCACTAATGGTTTCTGCTAATATATACTCTTCATAGATGACTTTAGCCGTTTTACATGGGTCTATCCCTTGAAAGCAAAATCTGAGGCATTGACTGCATTCACTCAATTCAAGACCTTAGTAGAAAATCAGTTCGATCGCAGAATCAAAATCTTACAAAGTGATGGTGGATGAGAGTTCTAAAGCTTTACGAAGATTGCTCATGAAGCTGGTATACAGCTTAAGCACTCGTATCCTTACACATCAGCACAAAATGGTCATGCCGAGCGCAAACACCGGCACATAGTTTAGCTAGGCTTGACCTTGGTAGCTCAAGCTAAGATGCCATTGTATTGGTGGGAAGCTTTTGCTACTGCAACCTTCTTGATAAATCGATTGCCAACTGTTTTGTTGCAAAGATGGAGCCCTTATTCCATTATACATCATGAGCTACCTGATTATAACAGCTTTAAAACCTTTAGGTGTGCTTGTTTCCCCTGCTTCAAGCCTTACAACAAACATAAATTACAATTTTACACTGAAAAGTGTGTCTTCTTGGGTTATAGCCCTGCACACAAAGGGTACAAGTGTCTTAGCCCCTCAGGTAGAATTTTTATTTCGCGGCATGTTGTCTTTCATGATACTGACTTTCCATTTGCAGGAGATTTCCCATACTTTAGGCATAGTGACAGCACTTCTGCTGCATGGTCAAGTCTTACACTCCCCAATATTGATTCAAACGCGGGTTCACCTCAGTCAGTACAACATGCTCCCAATACTAACAGAGCACATGAATGCTCTAATAACGAGGAATCTGCAGACACTAACCATCATCAACTACATTCTTCAAGAACCCATGAGCTTAATACTCATCCTATGGTTACCAGAAGCAAGAAAGGCATAGTCAAACCTAAAGTACCAGTCATTGGTGTTGTCAATGTTGCTCACTCTTCAGAACTGAGAACCACCTTCTGTGCAAAAAGCTTTACAGCTGCCTCAGTGAAAAGAAGCCATGAAACAGGAATTTTATGGTCTCACTAAGAATGGAACTTGGGAGCTAGAATCATATGATGGTGTCAGCAATGTTGTAGACTGTAAATGGATCTTCAAAATCAAATACAACATGGATGGCACAATCCAAAGGCATATGGCTAGACTTGTTGGCAAAGGATTTCACCAGGATGCTGGCATTGATTTCTATGAAACCTACAGCCTAGTTATAATAGCATCTACAGTTAGAGTAGTCCTTGCCATAGCAGTTCATTTTATATGGGAAGTGAGGCAATTAGACGTGAACAACGCCTTTCTCAATGGTCATTTGCAGGAAACAGTCATCATGTCTCAACCTGAAGGATTCATTGATCCTTCTAAGCCAAACCACGTATGTCGTTTAGTGAAAGCTCTTTATGGTTTACGACAGGCACCCCGAGCCTGGTACGATAAGCTCTACAAAACACTAGTTAACTGGCGATTTCGCAATGCCAGGATCGATAACTCTATTTTCATACAAAAATAGAAGTGATTTTTATTGGTCTTTGTGTATGTCGACAACATTCTTATCACAGGTGACAATACTCAACTCATTCAAAACTTTATCAAGGAACTTAATAGCTTGTTTTCACTCAAGGATTTGGAGCCGCTTTTGTTGGAATAATTTTAATATTTTATAAATTAGCATTAACTATTTTATTATATTAGTATCTTGTCAATTCTATTTAGACAATTAATGTTATAATTTATAAATTGAGAATAGATTGGGTTTTATTTTAATTTATGGATAATCGGTGATGGGTTCGATTATCCACAAGTCTACTGGCCAGAAACCTAACCCACAGCTCAAGAGTATTAGTAATCATCCCGTCAGATTACTAATTTGAGATTGATATCCAGAGAGAGATTTAATGGGCTTATTTTCATTGATTAATTAAATTAGAAATTGATTTAAAAGATTTTGGAGGATTTTATTTTAATAATATTGATTAATTATATTATTAAAATAAAACCCTATAAATAACACACCGAAACCCTAGTTTTTACACACACAAAATCTGTCATTCTCTCTCTATTATCAAAACACTCTGAGGAATGCTCTAGGGCATTGTGGGTTAAACTTGTTGGACTTAACCAATACTCAGATCAACAATGTCGTCTTTATTAGGTCAGACTGTTAATTTGTTTATTCTCCCAATTTGTAATCTTGTTTAATTACATGTTCTAATTCCGCTTTTAAATGGTATCAAAGCCTATGGTTTTATGATCAAACTTTTTCTCAATTTTATCAAACAAATTTTATGTTACTGTGTGGCTAATGACATGTTAAATGCACGTATTATTATTATTCATTACCGAATAACAATAATAATACTACGATCAATGGCTTGGGTTCAAACTTTTTTTTGTTTTTTGGTAATCGTTGGAATCCACCATGTTTAACAGAAAAGGAAGCTTTTTTCGGCGAGAATAAAAATTTAACTGCATAAATTTTCTTTTGATCATTTGTTTTGCTGCTGCCTTTCAAACCGACGAGACCCTTAACGATGGGAATCCAAAATTTTTGAGTGTTTTTTTTTATTGCAATGGGATAGATTCACTCGAAACCACCACTAGGAAATTGTAGATTGTGAAAAGACGATCGAAAAGAGCCATATTTCGCAGTCTGAGGATGAGAAAATTGACAGGTCAAAAACAGTACCCGTCGGGTCTCTGGGGGGTCAAAACGACCCGCCAGAGGTTGAAGAAGAAGCGCGTGGGCGAGGCCCACATGCTCCTCTAGTGCATGGTGGCATGTGTGGCCACACCGTCAGCCCGATCAACTCTAAAATTTGGGATTCGCCTCTACTCGCCCGATTTAAATTATGGTAATTTTTTCAAAATTTTTGGAGCCCTATAAATAAGAGTTTTGAAATTTTGCAAAATTAAAAGGCCTAAAAATAATATTTAAATAAGGTATTTTGATCCAAGAAAATTTGTGCCAAGATTAGATATAATATGAGACAATATGTTTAACTCACTCTCCCTGATTATGTGTAAATAAATTATAATCAATTTCTTAGTATTAATTATTATGTTTTATTCCTAATTTAAGCACGTGCTTTGAAAGGGAATAAACCATTTGAGGAATTTGTCATAACTTTAGATCACATATACCTAATGATTGTGTGCTCACCTATTATGGGCCTAATCATGGTGATATGTCTATTTTATAAATAAATTTACATCACATTTGTCACTTAATTTCCTATAAATTTTGGATAATTTAGTTACCTTTATCAGGGAAGAGTCTGAAAATTACAATGAGTCTATAAGAGAGTATATATACATGTTATATTAATGATGGACATACCCTATCGGTGTGACATTGTTAATATAATTATGTGGAATAAATACATTTGTGAATTATTAGCAGCAATTTTGATCCTATGCCTTCATTATTTCTTATATTCTATCGATATGGAGACAATGAATGCATTTTGTTATTTCTCTTTATGGCCAAATCATTAATGCATATGAGTTTTCTTTCTTGATCTATTATAATCCAAGACTTTAAGTGGGATTATAAAGCACATCTTGATGATACAGTTGCATAAGCTGAATTTTGTAAAGGAAATCTTGTTTTATGATTATGTTTCCGGGACATAATTAATATTTCCTGATTTTGTTTCATCAGCTTTTGTGTTCCAACAGTTGTTTGTGATGAAAACTCTGAATGGGACGAATTATGATGACTAGCATGAGTCCCTTAATATGTACCTGATCATCTCCAATGAGGATTTGGCCATGAGAGATCCAAAACCAGTAGATCTCACTGCTGAGTTTAGTACTGCTGACAGAGCTTATCACAAGCAGTGGTATGAATCTAACAGGATCTGTTTGACAGTCATAAAATACACTATCAAGAAGACAATCAGATAGAGCATTCCTGAGAAGGACACTGTTGTGGAATACCTTAAGGTTGTGAGTGAAAAGTTCAAAAAGTTCAATAGGATGCAGAAGGTGTATTATCTTTCACTGCTAGATAACACACATTATGATGGAGTGTCTGGTGTACGCAAGCACATGATGAAGCTGGTGAATTACTTCAACAAGCTGAAATCTCTAAACGTGGACCTGGGTGAGAGTTATCTTGTCTACAAAGTCTTACAGTCTCTTCCAGTAGAATATGGGGTTCTCAAAACTACGTACAACTCGCAAGAAGCTGAATTGACCATTGATCAGATGATGTCCATCGTGACTCAAGAAGAGAAGTCATTAAAGAAATCAAATTCACGTGGTCATTCAGTGAACTACATCTCTCATACTTTGTCAAGCAAGGCTGGAAATGAGGAATTTAAAGGAAAGAAACATAAAGGCAAACCTAGTGGTAAAAGGTTCTTTTAGATCAAGAAGAACAATAAGAAGAATATGGGTCAGAAGAAGAAATTTAAGGGTGATTGTAATTACTATAAGAAGCCTAGCCATAAGATCTCATATTGCCTTAAACTGAAGTACAAGCGTGAGAACGAAGGTATCTTTCCTGAAACTGCCCCTAGCTCTAGTTTTTCTTGAATCTAATAATTTTGAAACCTCTATGGACACTTGGTAGTTGGATTCTGGAGTGACTGTTCACATAACTAATTCCTTGCAGGGGCTCAAAGACAGGAGGAGCCCAAATAAGAGAGAAAAGACCTTTCTGGGAGTGGAAGGAAGTTTAGTTGCAGTGGATTGTATAGGAACTGTAGTTTTGAACTTGTACTCTGGACATACTTTAACTTTAAATAACATTGTCTATGTATCTTCTTCAAGAAGGAATCTGATTTCAAGTTCTGTGTTAAACAAAGATGGATATTCCTTTTGGTAAGGAAATGACAGAATTGATGTTTATTTTGATTCAATCATTGTTGGAACTGCTAGATTAATAAGCGGTTTATATTGCTTGAACGTGAATGTTTGTTCAAATTCCACTTCAATGGCATCGATTAATGTTGTCATAGGACACAAATGCCGAAGAATTGATGAGAACTCTTCCATGTTATGGCATTAGTGTTTAGGCCATATCTCAAAAGAGAGATTGGAGAGAATGGTCAGACAAGGCATAATGCATGACCTAGACTTTTCTGATTTTGAATCTTGTATTGACTGTATTAAGGGAAAACTTCCCGCTAGAGCTAGGAAGAAAGGGGCTAATAGATCTAAGGCTATTTTGGAATTTATCCACACAGACATTAGTGGACTAATTACTCCGTCTGCTATGGGTAATTACAAATATTTCATAACCTTCATAGACGACTATTCCAGATTCGGCTGGGTTGATCTGTTGCATGAAAAAACTGACTCGTTAGATGCCTTTAAAGCATTTAAGGTTGCCGTTGAATTAAAATCTGGAAAGGTAATTAAGAGTGTAAGATCATACAGAGGTGGAGAATATTATGGAAGATATACTGAAACTAGGAGAAACCCTGGACTGTTTGCTCTATTCTTACAGGAGCAAGGAATTGAAGCTCAGTATACTATGCCTGGCACTCCACAACAAAATGGAGTTACTGAGAGGCGTAATCGCACCTTGATGGATATGGTCAGAAGCATGATCAGTCACTCTTTGTTACCAGAATTTCTGTGGGGTGATGCCCTTAAGACAGCAGCCTATGTCCTGAATCAAGTTCCAAGTAAATATGTTGAAAAGACACAGTATGAGCTTTTCACCGGTAAGAAGCCTAGTCTGAGGCACTTTCGCCTGTAGGGTTGTAGAGCAGAAATGATACCCTATAATTCGCAGCTTAAGAAACTTGATTCTAGACTGTTAGCGGATTCTTCGTTAGGTATTGTTCAGGATCCAGAGGATGCTGATTTTATTATCCCTGTCACATTACCAGGGTCATTGAATCTGACATGGCCTTCTATTTTGAGGATGACTTGGACAGTGGGAGTGGTGTCCCTAGAGTGATTAACTTGCATTGTATGGATACCATCCTACCCACGCCATCGTTGTCATCTCTACCCGTAGATCATAATATTAGAGATGACACCCTTGTTGAGAATCTGATTAATCCTATTGTAGAAGCTCCTATAACTGATATAGGAGAACTAGCTCTTAATTTGAGACGATTACAAAGGATTTGTAGATCTGCAATTTCATATGACTATATAGTGTACTTGTAGGAATTTGAGTCAGACATTATTGATGGCACAAATCCAATTTCTTATGACAAAGCTGTGACAGGATCTCATTCATCTGAGTGGTTAGAGGCTATGAATGATGAGATGTCCTCCATGTCTTGTAATCATGTATAGGAATTAACTGAGTTACCAGATGGTTATAAACCCGTTGGTTGCAAATTGGTCTTTAAAACCAAGAGAGGGGCCAATGGTGAAGTTGAAAGATTCAAAGTCAGACTTGTAGCTAAAGGCTATAATCAAAAGGAATGGATCAAGTATACAGAAACGTTCTCACCCGTATCTACTAAAGATGCCTTCAGAGTTGTAATGGCTCTTGTTGCACAGTTGAACCTTGAACTTCACTAGATGGATGTCAAAACTGCATTCTTAAATGGTGATTTATTTGAGGATGTTTACATAATGCAACCTGATGGATTCTGAGGCAGGAACACTTAGTGTGCAAGCTGAAAAGGTCCATTTATGGACTTAAACATGCCTCAAGACAGTGGTATTTGAAATTTGATCAAATAATCACCTCACTTGGTTTTACAGAGAACATTGCTGATCATTGTATCTATTAGAAATTTGATAAAGACAACTTTATGATACTCGTTCTGTATGTTGACGACATACTCCTAGCCAGTAACTCAGTAACTATGTTGAATGAGGTCAAACACATTTTGTCATGCCACTTTGACATGAAAGATCTTGGTGAAGCCTCTTTCGTCTTGAGAATTCAGATTCACCGTGATAGATCTTGTAGCACTCTTGGTTTATCTCATACAACCTATATAAAATGAGTACTGAAGAAATTTAACATGCATACTTGCGCTCCTTGTGCTGCACTTGTACAGAAAGGTGAAAAGTTGTCTAGATCATCTTGTCCCAATGATGATAATTCGAAAATTGAGATGAATAAGATTCCGTATGCATTTGTTGTTGGCAGCACGACCTGACATTGCTTTCACTGTCAGTGTGCTTGGTAGATACCTGAGTAACCCTGGTCTTGATCATTGGAGGGCTGCAAAGAAAGTCATGAGGTACCTATGAGGTACAAAGCATCACATGCTTACTTTTAGAAAATCTGAGCCACTTGAAATTGTGGGTTATTCAGATTCTGATTATGCATCTTGTGTAGATGACCGCAAATCCACTTCTGGATACATCTTTATGATGTCTGGATGAGTTGTGTCATGGAAGAGTTGTAAGCAATCAGTAACAGCTACCTCGACTATGGAGGCAAAGTATATTGCTTGTTATGAGGCTACCCGCTAGGCCATATGGTTGAGGAAACTGATATCTGGCATGCATCTAGTTGATTCTATATCACGACCTCTAACTATATACTGCGATAGTTCGTCTGCTGTTAACTTTTCTCATAATCATAAGAACTCCAATCGCACTAAACACTTCGATGTTAAGTTCCTATTCATCAGAGAAAAGATTACTGAATCTCAGACTTGTTTGGTTCACATTCCTGGTGAACACATGTTGGCGGATCCGTTGACCAAAGGCTTGTGCGTAGGAGTCTTTAAGAATTATGTGACTCACATGGGTGTTGTTAAAAATTTTAATGTAGCCTTGGTTTAGTGGGAGTTTGAATTAAATTTCTAAGGGATTTTGAATTGTTATTTGACAATTTTGAATATTACTGTGTTCCATTCAATTCAGATAATGAAACTTATTTATGGAAATGTCAATATCACTTGATTCCTTATCGGTTTCAATGATCTTTGTGTATAGTTTCACCACTGAATCTTGAATGGTTTGTAAATATACACATATCCGTGTGTTTATGTGAACAATATTATGCCTGATTAGCTATTCGTTTATTGATATAATAATTTAATTAATGCTATCCAAGTGGGAGATTGTTGAAATAATTTTAATATTTTATGGATTGACATTAACTGTTTTATTAGATTAGTATCTTGTCAATTCTACTTAGGCAATTAATGTTATAATTTATAAACTGAGAATGGACTGGGTTTTATTTTAATTTGTGGATAATCGGTAATGGGTTCGATTATCTACAAGCCCATTGGGTAAAAACCCAACCCACAGTTTAAGAGTATTAGTAATCATCCCGTCAGATTACTAATTTGAGATTGATATCCAGAGAGAGATTTAATGGGCTTATTTTCATTGATTAATTAAATTAGAAATTGATTTAAAAGATTTTGGAGGATTTTATTTTAATAATATTGATTAATTATATTATTAATATAAAACCCTATAAATAACACATTGAAGCCCTAGTTTTTACACACACAAAATTTGTCATTCTCTCTCTGCCGTCAAAACACTCTGAGGAATGCTCTAGGGCATTATGGGTTGAACTTGTTGGACTCAATTAATACTCAGATCAACGATGTCGTCTTCATCAGGTCAGATTGTTAATTTGTTTATTCTCCCAATTTGTGATCATATTTAATTATATGTTCTAATTCCGCTTTCAAACTTTATCACTTCCTCGGCATTGAGGCACATAGAGACGATTATGGTATTCATTTAAGCCAGACTAAATATATCTTAAACGTTCTTACGAGATTTGGTATGAGTCACTCTACTCCTTGTCCTACTCCCATGGTGACAGGTAAATCACTACTCACTTCTGATGGTGTTCCACTGGAAAGTCCCAGTACTTATCATCGAGTTGTTAGAGCTCTATAATACATTACCTATACTAGGCTTGATATCTCCTTTGCATTGAGTGACCTAAGTCAGTTTTTAAGAAAACCCGCAGATGTTCACTGGGTTGCAGTCAAAAGGGTACTAGTTATTTGAAGGGAACCACACAGCTGGGAATCCAAATAAAGTCTTCACCTCATCTAAGAATCATGGGGTTTTCTAATGCCGATTGGGTAGTGAATAAAGATAACAGAAAATCAATGGCTGGGTACTGCGTTTTTCTGGTAGCATCATTGGTGTCATGGTCCTCGCGTAAGCAGCGGGTTGTATCACGCTCAAGTACCGAGTCTGAAATTACTTGGATACATTCACTATAGACCGAGTTGAATTTGGTTGATATTCAGGTTCCAATTGCCTGGTGTGATAATACAAGCGCAAAATCGTTGGCTTCCAATCCTGTATTTCATACAAGAACAAATCATATTGAAGTTGAGATCTATTTTATACAGGACCAAGTGCTGGCAGGCAAACTGGTTATCAGACATGTTCCTTCTGCTAAGCAGCTCGTGAAATGCTTAACCAAGGCACTGAGACACACCCAGTTTTATCTCTTCCACAACAAACTAGGAGTGGTGGAACCACCTTCTCGTTTGAGGAGGGTGTTAAGTAATAAAGAATGAGCTCATTGTGTGCCTAGGTCCACAGAATTATATAGCATCTGTTCACGTATATTCTTTACAGAGTGTAATATTCTTTATGTTATTCTTTGTATAGCTGTCATTGTATTATTTGAGTACTGAACACCCATGCTCTCTATATAAGGATTGTATGGGTCTCTGCATAAGGCAATTAAAACAAAGCATATACAATTTTCCTTTATGTATTATATTCTATCTGGCTACCTAAAGAAAATATAAAAAAAATTCTTCTTTTGGCAGTTACAATTTTATTTTGTCCCTATAATTTAAAAATTTGTAATTAAATCTTTATGCTTTATAAATATTTTAATTTAGTGCACACAGTTAAAATTGTGTAAGTGTTTTATTAAATTTTAATAATATACAATCTTAATTATCTGAACGGTTATACTAACGATAAGAGTGAAAATAGACAATGAAGCAAAAGTAATGATTAATAATGAAAATTATAAAATTTATATTAAAATAGATATTATCAACTTAAAATTTTTAAAATTTTAATATTTACAAATATATTTCAAAAGAAACTTATGATATGGAAAAAAAAAATTTGGCTATTCTAAGAAAAAATTTTCAAATTTAATCCATTGAAGTCCCAATTTATGGAAGTCAGCTTTGGTATGAGTAATATTTAAAATTTTTCAGTTCTTTAATGTTTGATATTATTCGAATAGGTTTTTTTTTTTTTTCAAGTGAGTGTAATCTTATATAGATAATGTAGCTTGATACATGCCTAAGCCCAAAAAAAGGTCTGATACATACTTTTGTTTTTATTGCAAGATTTTGGTAAAACAAAAGAACAAAAAGAAGAAATATTTTTGTTAGATCAAATCAATAGTTAAATTATTCAATTTCATACTTAACTATTTATCTTATAGTCATTGTCATGAAATAAATTAAATTGTAAAAAAGTATTATTTTCAATGTGATAATTAATTTAATTTTGAAATTTAGTTGTAAACTTAAGTATTAATTATATAAATTTTAATTAAATATTTAAAATTAAATAAATATCATATAGTTCTAAATTAAAATTAAAATATGATTTAATTAAATATTATTAAAATTTTAACTAGATTTTAATTATTCAATTTTAAGTATCTTCTCTTACTGTTTTACTTAAATCTTGCTATATATATATATATATTGCCGAAGTATGTGTCAAGTTACATTATCTGTAAGAAACTAAACTTACTTAAACAAAATAATCAAATAATATCAAACATTAAATAATTAAAAAAATTCTAAATTTTATTCATACCAATACTGACTTCGGCGAATTGGGACTTCAATTGATTAATTTTGAAATTTTCTTTCTTAAAATACTCAAATTTCTTTTTTCTTTCATATCGTAATTTTCATTTGAAATATATTTGTAAATTTTAAGATATAAAAAATTTAAATTAATAATATCTATTTTAATATAAATTTTATGATTTTCATTATTAATAATCAATTTTGCTTCCACACCTATTTCTACTTCTATTGTTTATATAACCATTCAGATAATTAAAATTCTATATAATTATTGACATCAATAAACATTAATAAAATACTTGCATAATTTTAACAGTGTGCAATAAATTGAAATATTTATAAATTATAAGAATTTAATTACAAATTTTAAGGACTAAATTAAAAATTGAATGAAATTGTAACGGCCAAAAGAAGAATTTTTCTTAAATTTTCTTTAATCTATGTAGTGGCTTATGGTGGCCTAACACAAGCCACTACTATAAGAAATTTAAAATTTAAACATGTCACGGGTTGAGCTATCCCCTCATTGTATTAAAAATGAAGATAACAAGCTCTAATAGTTTGTAACTAAATCTGATCATAATTTACAAAATTTATCCGATTTGATGAGTCCAACAAAAAAAAAAGCCCGAACCAAAATGTTTGATTTGTAAAACAGGCTGGGTTTGAACTTTTTTAAAACCGGACATAAGCATGAAAATTTTGAATGAATAGTTTTTTAAAAAATAAAAGTTTATTATTTTAAAAATATCTTATTGTATTATGACATCTTTGTAAAAAAAAAAAAAAAAACTAAGACCTTGCAGGTATTAGTTACATTGTTTGAAATGATGGTTTTTTTATTTGAAAGACATTGTATGGTATCACGGGTACAAAAATTGTTTACACAAGAATCAATTCATTATTTTAATGATAAATATTTATGATGAAATTGTATAATGTAGTTTAGGTAAAATTATATTTTTGGTCTTCATCATTTCAATCAATTTTTAATCTAGTTTCTATAATTAAAAAATTTTTAATTAAATTCATGTAGTTTACAAATACTTAAATTTAGCCCATACTATTGAAATTATGTAAGTATTTTATTAAATTTTATTTATGTAACCATATACTATCTTAATACTCTAAATATGTGTAATTTATGCTAATAATACAAGTACCAGTAGATGATGAAGCAAAATTAATTCATATGAGAAAATATTCACAAAAATATAGTAATAGGAACTAAACATAATTCTATTAATTGTTTTCACATATTCTAAATATCTATAGACATTTAATTTCCTTCTATATATATTTATTTAACTTTTATAAATATTAATCTTCATATTAATATTAATTTTATTATCTAAATATATGTGAGGGCATTTGTTTCTTCTCACTCCTCATGTAATGCATGACAAAAATATACTAAAAGAATATATCATTATTTTTTTTATGGAATATGACAAAAATGACAAAATTGATGGGGAAATACGTAGATTTTTTTTTTTTTTTTTCTTTTGGATACAAAACAAGGCTAGAGAAAGATATTATGTGATCCTGAGATGAGGATAGGTCTCCTAAGATATCTTCTCCATTAACACATGGATGTGTTTGACATTTGTCCACAGATGAAAGACTTAAACCTACAAAACAGATGAGAGGTGTCATGTTAGACCGGGCAATGAAGGTTGTTAGGTATAGAGTTGAGGAGGTCACAGTCCGAGCTTCTCAAGGTAAGGATTAGAAGATCCACATCTTCGTTGGTTGGGGGGGGGGGAGATGTCACAAAGAAGAGTCCAAAAGAGGATGTTACCGGTAAACACCATTACGGCTACAACCCTATCTTTCTCCCTCGTGGACTGCCAAGGCCACACCCTGACCACTTGTCCATTGAACAAAAAAATTGCAATTAGGGATATGGAATGAAGGGAACATTTGGTCCTCTGGCCGTGAACGATGATGGTCCAACCTTGCCTGAGGGGGGCACTAAATAGTCTGGATTGCTTGACTAATGAGACCTAGTTTATATGGGTATAGGGATTATGCTTCCATGCACACGTGGCAAAATGTAGTTGAAATCTAATATCTGTTAAGGTTTTTAGAGGACATGGAGAGTAATTGGTATGGATAGTTCTACTCCTAATGTCCCAGATAAAAAAAAAAGTAACAAAGATGAGGATGATACCAAAGTCATCCTGCCACGGGTTATCACGAGCTCTTAATAGCCAGTACTAAAGCCATTCCTGAAGATATTAATCCTTAATGTGCCCTGTTGTTAGCCTTAAAGGAGAGGTGAGCCAAATTGCTCTGGTAAAGGGACATAAAGAAGAAGTGACTATTTGTCTCCTTTTGCTCATTATAGACACAACTGATCACCTCAGAGTTAAGGTGACGTTTAGCTAGTATGTATCCTATAGGGATTTCCATATTAAGCAACTTCCAGACAAAGTTTGGGATTTTGTACAATAGGTTGACTTTCCAGACAACATTCCAGGATTTGAAGGAGTCAAGCACCTCTATGGAGTTGACCAGAGTGTTGTACCCATCTTTTACTTTATAAGTGCTAGTTTTGTTGCCTTACTAAACTAGCTAGTCCAGGGCATCCGTGACCGAGAAGGGAGTCTCCTTTATGCTGCGGCTATATTTAAGTGATGGTAAAGTAGGATTTTATCTTTATCCTAATCAAACTTGTCTAGTTTAATGAGGTCTAACACACGAATGTTAACTGTGTCAATACCTTCTTTAGTTGGCCACAATAGATCATTGCTAATGTAGATAGATGTCTCAGAACCAACACTCTAGTATTTGAGACAATCAAATGTTGGGATTTATAGATTCCCCTCCAAATCTAAGACGAGTTGGCTCTCTTTAGAAGCCTTCCATTGTTCAAATTGTAATATTTCCTCGTTAAGGTATTAGCAAAGATGAGACTTGGGGCCACTTAGATGACTTTCCAAACTTGTTTTGCAATGAGAGCTTGGTTGAAATGATGAGTGCTTTTTAGACCTAGGCCACCTCTTTTGGTGGGTTTACAAAGAGTGTTCCAGTTTTTCAAGTGTATTCTAGGTTTAATGTCCTTGTATCCCTAGAAGAAAGTAGCAATTTTGGAATCAATTTGAGAGCAATATTTTTTAGGAAGATTGATGCAGGAGAGATGGTACGTTAAGCTGGAGTGAATGAGAGATTTTATTAACATAAGCCTTCCTACTTGAGGGAGCAAGCTAAATTTCCAGGATTGAAGCTTGAAGATAAATTTGTCCACTAACGAGTAGTAGATTTACATCTTGCTAAACCTGCTTCAATTTGGTAGTTATGATAGGTTCCTATCTTGTTCAAGTATTTCATTTCTATGAAGCTGGCCAGGAATTTCTTGAACAGCCTCCAGGTGTTGGGGCTGAAGATTATGACTGACTTATTCTTGTTGATTTTTAAGCCTAGAAGTTTACCAAATTTAATAAGCGAGTCCTTAATTGTGTTACAACCTCCGGAGCTTACTTCCGAGAAAAGGATAATATCATCCGCATACATTATATTGGTAATAGGGATAACATTCCTGTTGATTTTGATCCCTATCCAATTGCCCCTAGATTCCTCCTAGAAAGGACATTGGCATAAATGATGTATAAATAGTGAGAAATTAGGTCACCTTGTCCGATACCTCTTCTAGGTAGAATGTGTAGGGTTATAGTACCGTTGATGGAAACTTGGAAGGATATAGTGCTTACACATGGCATGATAGCTCTAGTCCATCAGTTTAGGAAATGCATTCTACACAAGATAGCTTCCAAGAAGGATTAAGAGATGCTGTCAAAGGCTTTTGTTATGTCTAGTTTGATCGCATATAAGGCTTTATTCCCTTTCTTTTTCTTGTTGATAGAATATAAAAGTTTAACTGTGAGGATGACATTGTCAGTAATTAGTTTACTGCTAAGATAACCACTTTGTTGGGGCGCAATGTAATTGCCCATAAAGAACTTGAGCCTGTTACAAATCAATTTGGAGATGATTTTATAGACAATATTGCAAAAACTAATGGGCTTAAAGTCATTCTTACTTTATGGTAATGCATAGGATTTTAGGATGAGGATAATAAGGGTTTTGTTGATGCTACATAGCATGTAACCTCCATTGAAGAAGTGTTGAATTGCGTTGAATATGTCCAGTTTAATGCAGTCCCATGAGTACTAGAAGAACTTAATGTTTAGACCATATAGGCCAAGCGCATTGTCTTGGTTAAGCCCAAAGACAGCAATTTTCACCTCATTTACCATAATTAGAGACAAGAAAAGGTTTATATGCTCATTGTTCAAGGAAAGAATGGGTAAGTCCTACAACCTAAATAAAAGGTTGTTGATGCTAAACTTGCTGACTTTGGGTTTGAACAAGTTAGTGAAATGTCTAGTCACCAATTGGGTAATAGCTTTGTAATCCTCAAGTCGTATGTCAGTTTCATCCTTAAGCCTAGAGATGTGATGAATAGTCTTCCTGTAAGAGGCTAGGGTATGGGAGTATTTTGTGTTACTGTCTCTTATGACCATCCACAATTGTTTAACTCTCTAGGCCCATATCATTTCCTTACAGTCATATAGGAATTCTAATTTATTCCCGAGTTGTCATTCTTCCAAGGGTCTTCTTGAACTTGATTTTGCAAATCCAGCTTAAAGGATTTAATTTTGGACAAGAGCTAGCCAAATTCTGCTTTATTCCTTAGATAGAGTTCATACAACACTCTAGTGTGTGCAGTTTAAAGGTAGGAGACTCTTGAATCAGGGATTGCCAAGTATGTAAGATGATAGAGGAAGAAGCCTCATGCATGAGCTAAAATTCTCAAACCTCTTTAAAGGGTTTTACCTAGAAGGCACCGGGAGCGAGTTGAGGAGAATAAGAGAGTGATATGAGGCGAAGAAGGGAAGAATAGTGAGGACAATATTAGGGAATTGTTGAAGCCAGTTAGCATTACAGAAGGGTATAGTCCTAACCTGCTCTGTTATTGGTCCAAGAGAATCGCTGGCCCTAAGGCGCTAAGTCAATAAGGTGACAGTTGTTGATCAGGCTTCAAAATGGGATGGATCTTTGTTGAAATATGCTGGCACCCAAGAAGGGATAAATTGGGTGTTTATAAAAATTTAATCTAAAAACAAAATTTTTTTTCCAAAATTTAAAACTTATGGAAAGCATTAAATAACACAATTAAAGTGTAGAAAAAAGAGAATAAGGGAATAAAGAGAGCAATCAAAGCTTATTCTAGTTCGGCTTCAACCCAAGCCTATGTCCAGTCCCTAAGAAAATACTTGAAATTTTCTACTAACTTGCAATCTATTACATATCTTCAAGAATACTCCCCCTAAAACTAAACTCTTTTCAAAGAAAAACTTTCCTTGAATTTAATCGCTCCTCAAGGAATATCTTCCCTTGAAATAACAAATCTTTTTAAGAAGAAAATATTCACAACAGAAACCCTTAAATGAGCAAATAACACAATTGAAACTCACTAGTCGAAGAATAAGTAAGAATAGATATCTTTGAGAACATGAATCACTCAAGATGTTTTTCACTTTATTTCTTATGATGTTTGAGCTCTTGAGACATGTATTTATAGCCCAAAAAAGCAAAAGAACCATTTGGAGCTAAGAAGAAATTCAAATATGTACAACTTGATTGTTAGAAGTAAGTAGCTCCATTTGTTGACTTCATAGACATCCTTTATTCCATAGCTACATTTTTAGATACTCATAGTTCTTCAATTTCAACTTTAATTTGAAAAAAATTATATATTAACAAAAAGCTCTGTAAGTATATTTTCTATCTTGACAAGTTTCATTGCAAAATTTTATACGGTTGTTGAGATATTATTAAAAGAGTGACAAAAGATCAGATAACAAATTGATATATATAACCACAATTGAGACACTCATAACTCCTTAATTTTAAATTAATTTTAATCATGTTATATATGACTAGAAAGCTATGTGCTTCTACTTTTTTATGAAATAAACCTCATTTCAAAATTCTTATTGGTTAGTGAGATATAGTAGAAATTGTGACTAAAGGTAAGGAAAAAGTGTGATATCAATACCAACAACTTTGATGATCATAACTTCTCAATTTCAACTCCATTTTAAGCATGTGATATACGACTAGAAAGATGTTTAAGTCTATTTTTAGATGCAATAAGTTTCATTTCCAAATTCCTTTTTATTTGTGAGATATGATAAAAGTAGTAATCTAAGGTAAAAAAATGACTACATTAAAATAATATCTTTGTTATCTTTTTTGCTCAAATTTATATTTTGAGGACCAAAATGTATTGGGCCAATAAATATAAGTCTAAATGAATTTAACAAAATAATAATAAACCCATGATAGTTAGTCTCACTTACAAGCTAAATACTAGGTTAAATTTATATATTCCAATATGCATATTTTAATAACAATTAGTAGAATATAAATATGTTTACCATGCATTCCTATATATATATATATATATATATATATATATAATTTTGATTGTCTACAACATTATAACCTATTAGATATAATATGAGCAAGTATATCTCATAATTAATAATTACATATTTGTCATCATCAAAACTTATAACATAGAACCTTAGAATTAATAATCCCGGCATATAGGAGGAGTTTTTTAGCTTATCTGCTTCTAGATGAACCTGATTGAAGTCGCCAATTAGAAGCAATGGACCATCGATATGCTGAGATGGATTTTGGATCTAAGACTCGAGGGAACTCCTAAGATAGGGTCTAGGATGGCCATACTTAAAGGTTATATATACCTTAATGTTAGTGATGGAGGAGGATGTATGAATCCAATTTAGAGATATGTCAACAATGTTACAATTGGTTTTAGGATCCTATGCGATAATTAGACCACCACTTCAACCCAAGGGGTCAAGAACTGAGACATTAGGATAGCCCAAGCACAAAAGTTTCTTACTTATACAAGATACATTAACTAGGGTTTCAGAAAGGAAGATAAAGTTGGGGTGATAGTTACAAATGAGGCTCTTAATCCTATGAACTGTTATGGTCTTCCTAAATCTGCGGCAGTTCTAACTTAAAAAACTCATGGTGCTCAGGGAAGTTTTCCAGGGGTAGCTTCCCGAGCCCATACAGGAGGAAGGGAGGTATAGTTAGATTGGCTCTGGTCCGTTTAGACTCCTGGGCGAGGGTGAATGTATACAATAATGCCTGCATTTTTCTTTTTTCCTGGTGTACCATATTGTGGTGTTATGAGCCTTTGTCACGACCTTAGCTGACAAGATGCAATCAACATGAGGAATGGGGTATTCCTCTTCCTCATAAGTCTATCAGATACCTCAAAGATAGTAGAACTTAAACTGATACATAGATCCTTATCTGAAATTTCAACAACAGATCAATATAACATACAACAAAAAAGATAGCTTCGCTCTTTAATAGAGGTATACAAAATAACCCACAACCATAAGTGAGCAACTAAGTATAATCACAAAATATACAACAAGAGACTGTTGCTCTGGTAACTGGTAAAGCTCACTAAAAATAGAAACACCACAACTCCTACTCTGTAAGTGGGTATTCTGGATTTGCGCTGTGATATGAAAAATGTTAAATAATGGGGTGAGTGGGAACTTAATGAACAAATAATACTAATAATACAAGGGGAGGGATAGATCAACAATAATAGGTTTTATCATCAAAACTTCAGTTGTATAAAATCGAATAACTTATAGAGTTAAATCAACAGTTCCAAAAGCAGAAGAAAACCATTAACTGTCAAATATGTCCAGCCTTGAATCTTCAAATCATATTCTTAACTTAAATGAATCAACATATACTGAGAATTTAAACTATTCAATTTAACATAATATATTGGGATTCTTCTTCAGAACCATCTAATGTTTAGAATTCAAAACTAGTCCAAGGCTAGTATAATCAAATCAAACCAACTGACCATTATTGGCCTTAAACTTTGAATAAATATAATAATGGCTTTAAGTCTTAAATGGAATATAGGGGCAAGGGCATCATACCTAACCATATTAGAATACCATCGTAGTGCACTATGGCTAACGTCTACTGCCATTAACTATAGGGTCATGTTTTTGATACATTCCCAAAAGTTTTTTTAATATAGAAAAGCCATATTCAAAAATCATAATTTCAAACTCAAAACACCTCAGAACTTCAAATTCAAATGTTTCAGATAATTCAAAATGTAAAATCATAGAGTCTATAAAGTGAATAGAATTTCCAGGATTCAGAATATATAATAACATTTATAAATTTGGAAGTCTACCCCAAGTACCAAAGATATCCAAAAAATTGTATTTAAAAATTGATAATTTAAAAAAATTCTTTCATAATTAGGATTATCTGCTCACTTGGTCAAAGTACACACAAATCACCCTCTTACCTGTTGGGTATAAAAAAAAATAGTTTTAACCTTAAAAATATAACAATTAATAAATTTTAATTTTCCATATTAATCAAAACCTTAATTAAAATAATTTCTAAAAGAAATTTCCATAATAGCTTATCCAAACCAATGTGTAGTACTTTTTTATTTGTGTTTGCATAACTCCTCTTAATGATCATAATTTCCATAATTCACATATAATGGTATACACATGCTTGGAAAACACTTTAAGAACCTAATGATCCAAAAACTTAAAACTCATCTTTATTGATGCTCAAAACTGATATTTTTGTACTAAAATATATTTCTAAGGTTTTGAAAATGCACTGAGGCTGATAAACTCTGATAATACTTTTTGTAATCCTAGAGCTGCCTAACATTACCAATTGAGTTTCAAATTTATTACAGTCATTTACAAAGTAATTATTGACATTAATAATTACTTTCATTGCACTCTTATTCATAAAACTCCCTCCCACAACATTGAAATTTAATATAAGCTTAAGGGAAATTCTTAAAATCACTTACCACCCAAACGACAACTTCTAATAACTCATACAATCCTTTTTTATGTCCAATAGCACAAGAAGATTAAAGTTTCTTCAATTATTGGTACACTACACACTTCAATTGCCTACCAAGAAAGAAGGGTTTTTAATTTAGTGTTCCAAACATCAAATTGTCATATAGAAATTGTTAGAATCTCACTTAGGATTAAAACCCCTAAAGAATTTCCTCAAAACAACTTCAAATCATGCCTCAATTTCAAATTTCAAGTTTTAGACACTATTTATGTTCTTAATCCAAATTTGGGGATTTCTAAATTGAAGCACTATTCATGAAATTAGGAGCTCAAATGGGTAGAGAACAACACGAAAATACCTCCTAAACAAAAGCCCTTTTACAAAACAACAAAATTTCACTGAATTCGGTTAATTTCCAAGTTCGTCGATACTGTTCACATATTGTTCATGCACTATTCATGAAATTAAAGGTCCAAATTAGTGAAGAACTGAATGAAATACTGATTAGATGTAGAACCCCCTATCAAAATTGGATTAAACTTGCACGAATCACAAATTTTAACTCAAAGAAATAACCTACCGTCACTGCCACTTTTGCCAAATTTATGGAGGTTTTGCAGCCACCCCAAGTAACCAAGGTTGACTGTGAAGTGTTAGGACAATGGCACTGATGTGAATCGGTGGTGGGAGAGGCTGAAATCTAAAAATGGAAAGGGTGCTTCATGATAAAATGTTAGGAAGAAGAAGAAAGAAATGAAAAGGAGATGAAATGGGGTTATTTTGGTAATTTCATTGTTGAAGGACACGTGGCAGAACCCATGTCCTATTGGATGCTTAGGTCAAACTTAGCGACTTAAGCCATCCCAAAATTCATAAAATTAGTTACTTGAATTAATATAATAGTTCTCTTAATCTTTCATTTCTACCATTAATTTAATTGTTATTTTTATTATTTATGTTTTTTCTTCTTTCCTTAATTAAATTTCTTCTCTCCATTTAACTTATATAATTGTTCAAAAAAATTTTTCCTCAAGACCAAAATTTTAAATATAAAATTTTTGGAATATTACAGTCTTCCTTTTCCGATTAGTGTGTGGGAGGGTCCAAAAAAGGCAATTCTTATGGTGCAACTTCAAAAATCGTGCCCGACCAAGATAGAGGGCTTCTTTTTTGGGCACGGATTCACTGCAATTGTAATATAATATTATTAAATATATTAATTTGCAGCAATGCAGGAACCTCTTTCTGGTGGTGATCGAGTGGGAGCCTGAGGGGCATATGGCCACATTCATTGCACTCGGGAGGGATCTGATTGCTGCGTACCAATCCTTATCTACACCGAGGAGCACATCGATCATCCGGGTGCAAGAA
This sequence comes from Delonix regia, assembly GCA_037074485.1. Classification (NCBI taxonomy): domain Eukaryota; kingdom Viridiplantae; phylum Streptophyta; class Magnoliopsida; order Fabales; family Fabaceae; genus Delonix; species Delonix regia. The sequence continues at coordinate 26,788,336 of CM073450.1, read as the reverse complement.
GGGGAGCAAGTGCCCTGGTCCAGAGTTGGGTTCATCCAGATGTTGTTGAATTCCAGGGGAAGGGAGGTTCGAAGGGTCCATAGGTCAATGGGGGATGACACACAGGGTCCAACCAGCCAGCTATGCTACTGACAGCCTCAGCTCACTTGCCAGAGAAGGGTACAAGTTCATCCTACTCCAATGATTTGCTGAGCTTATTCCACCAGTCTCGTAAGGCCATGCTGGCATTTTCTAGGTCGAGGAACTCCTTGAGGTTCACATCGGCGAGACAAAGCCGGGCAAGGTTGAGACCCTGCTGAAAAAGAGGGTTAGAGTAACTAGTCAAGAAGTTGAGAACATGGTCAGCTTTGTAGAGGGGGAAGAGAACAGCGTCAGAGGGATCTACAAGAAGGTGGGAAAGGGTCTACCAGGGTGGGAAACCGAAGGTCTCCAAAGTAGGAGAAGGGGACGTCCCTGAGGGATCCAGTTGGGCTTAGAGGGCCACAGCTAAGGTATTTTGGCATTTCGATAGCTAGGGGGAGGGGGTCCATAGTGATCAAGTAAAAGGTCTGATGGTGTGGGTCCTGACTGCCACAGGAAATCAGAACTGGCGTCAAAGAAGAAACAGCAGTCAGTGTCTGTATTATTCGTCTAGGAATTGGACTGATGCCAACTAATCTGGTTCGATCCATTGTCCTAGGGGTAGGGATCAATGCGATTGGGTTCAGTGTCTCCGTGATGTTGTTCGGGTTGGTTGAAGGATCCTGTTCCTATTGGTCTACATCCATGTCCTAATCTGGTGGTAAGGGAGGCTCTGAGGGGTCAAAGTTGTTCGACGAATCTGAGGTTGGTTGGCGGATCCTGTTCGAACTGATCATGTTACTTGGCTGTTGGGACAATGGGTCCTCTTCCTCGTCCACTTTGGTCTCCTTGCCATGCATGCAATAATAGCAACCATTAGGGCCCCCATGCCATCTTACTTTAGTGAAGTTCTTTAAAGACCTCTTCTTCTTAAAAGCGATGGAATGCTTGTGAACTAAAGGGAAGCATAAGTCTTAGATGAAGTCGACGTTTAGCCTCTGTTTGATGCTAAGCCTGAGTGCTTCGTGGGCTTCCAAAGTCTGCTCTTCATCCCAGTCACAATCCCTGGCAATGTGGTCGATCCGTCTGCACTGTTTACATCGCCAGAAGATCCTCTCATGCCTACATTTCACCCATATTTTCTGACCACTATCAAGCTTGATCCTAACAGCCATGAGCAAGGGGAGAAATCAGTGATCCAGCAGACATTTAACCCTAATGAATCCAAGATTCCTGGGGAAGAGGAAACCTCCCTCGATGTATTATGGGTTGACAACGTTATAAATATTCTTTTACTCACTAATATTTCAAAAATTTTTACAAGGACAATTGTTTAAGGTCTAGTTAAAAATAATATATTAATATTTAAATTTAATTATATTTTATTCTGTTATTATAAAAATATTATTTATAAATATGTATAAAATATTTATACATAAATTAAATATAAAATTATATATAATAAATATATAAATTTAATGAGTTCAAATTAAAATATCAAATAATAGAACAAAATAACATGACTCAATCATATAAATTAATTGACTTTAGTGGATTCAAAAATTAAATATACTAGGGCATAAAATTTTACCTTAATACTATATAAATAAAGGAAAAAAATTTGAGATCTCACAAACATGGGACTCTGCTGCCAGTAAATATACATATTACATACTGCAATTGGGATGGCAGTATTCTATAATTCGAAAGGAATAATATGTATGTTGTTAAGAAATAAGCAAATTTATAAATTAATATACATATTGAGTTACCAGAAAATAATATTTATAATATAGCATTTAAAAAATTAATTGGTTTGTCCTATTTTGATAAAATTTTATATTATTACTTATTAGTAATTTATTAAAACTTTGATAAATTATTAATAATTAATATATAATAGAATATAAATTATTATAATATCATAGTTAATATATGATATAAGTTATTTTTATATATTGACGGAGATGGCGGCCCCCCTCAATATTATATTCGCGGATGTTTCCCCTAAAAGATATAGTTGTCAGGTCGCGGGATGTAGCACCCCGGCACTTTACTGTGACCCTTTTAATTATCTTCTTTTAAAATATATTCTAATTATCTCGATTAATAACAAGATAAAAAACACAGCGCATGATTAAGCTCACTTATTATTTTGAACATAATAGTACCGTCAAAATTCATGGAAAATGTATCTATAAAATTCTAGATGACGACAGTGTTTTTGAGACAATTAATGCCCAAAAACAATGCACATGTCAAAAAGCCGTTGTTAAACCCAATCCTGATCGCTAGTATTTAACGATTGCATGATGGTGTGCGTGTCATAATAAAACTTAGAGTGAACCTAATAATGCTATCTGAACCACAGGTTGTGGCTACAGCTTGGAAAGTAAAACTAAATTTATCTAAACTTCGAGCGAACCTAATAATGCTGTGTGAACCGATTTGCTAGCAGAAAGGTACTTCAATCATTTATCTAACCTTGGTTCGAAGTTAATCACCATCTAGGTTTCCAGCCCTTTAAAAATGACATATTTGAAAAAGAGGAAAATTTTTAGGACATTATCTTTATATAAGTTTAAGAAACTAAAGGGTAAAATGGTTTCTTCTTCCATTTCTATATTAGTAATCTGAAATTAAAAAGAGGGAGGATTTTTAACTCTATCAATATCTTTCAATTCTTTTGTGTTTATTGTATTATTATTTTCTCATTTTTCTCTTCGATATTCATTATTCCCAATTCTTTTTAAAGTTTTTTCTATTGTTTAATGTTTTTTAGTTTGGTCTTTGCATTTTCCTGCTCTCAACCTTTAGTCTCCTCTCACCAATGTAACTGGTAAATTTAATATATTTTCTTACTTATTACACTTCAAAAGAAAAAAAAAGGTTTTAACAAGGATTAGTAGAATCACCATTGAACCACATGTCACCAAAAAATTTAATAGCTGTTTGAAGCAACCATGTAAATGTCATTGTTATACCAAGTGGTAAATAAAAAATATTCCTTTTTAGATCATCTTCAGTTACATGAGATTCTTTAGTAATAGGAGATAATTTAAAAATTATTTTTTTATATTTTAATATATTTTTTAATTTAATATTAATAGATATAATAATATTTTATTATCTCCAGTTGTTGGAAATTTTCCCGTAACGAAAAATAATTTGGGTTCAAAATATCCACGCATGACAGTAGTTGACAAGTGCTGTTATATTTTAATATGATAGCGGTTTGTTTAACCATTTTCAATATTTCAAGAATAGTTAGGAGATTAAGTAGATTTAGATTCTTAAATTTTTATGATAATTTAGATTTTAATAAATATTAAACAGTTGCTATAACGTTTTAAAATTTAAACTATTAAATTTATTATCTAATAATATAAATTTTATCAAATTTACATGTATTTAAATTTTTAATTTTATCAATTTTACATTATTGTAATATATGTTTAAAAATTTTATTTAAAAATTAAATTTTATCATCTGTATAATTTACTCAACGTTGCTTTTACTCATTACTGCAAATCGAAAATCAAATGCCAAAATTAATTTTTTTAAAAATCAAATACTAAAATAAACAAAAATATTTACAAAACAAGTATCGTTTAAATATACAAATAAACTTTTAAATTTATCAAAACAACCACACTTACTTTTTCTGGAAATTAAAGTTAGCGATATACGTATACTTCATTGAAAGTTACATAATAAAATGAATCACATAAAAATAAACTTTATTCAGGAAATATGATTTGTTCCGTATATGTTGCATGTCTTGGTGTGTGCACAACATGTTTGACCAAGCCACAAAACGTTTATTAACTTTTTTTTTTATAATAATTTTTAATATAGTGTGCTGCTCTTCTTGTAATAATATACAGCTTATGGTCAGAAACCACAAAAAATGTTTTTGACATAGATTAGATTCATAGTATAGAGACTCATAGCGCATAAAAAGTTACGACTTTAGCAATTTTTTAAGATAAAAATGTAAATATCCTTTCAATTTTTGCAAGTATTTGATAAAAAACTTTTTTAAAAGGAAATTCTTACTTCTCCATCTGAATTACTACTTCGATCTCCTTCTTGTTGGATTTGTTTTTCTCATTTTAATAAATTATCCATGTACTATTTTCAAGCCAGTAAAAACGTATCATATCATACATGGAGTCTGACGTGAAAGGTCCATCAATTTTATGAACGAAAAAAATAAGAATTGAATTCTTTATTCAAATACTAATATGCAAAAGTGTAATAAAAATATTTGCTTATTTTCATAATATATATATATATATATATAAAATACTAAATTGGTCATTCATTTTTATATCTTATAACAATTTAGTTATTTATAAATTATTTGTATCAAATCAGTCTCATAATTATTATTTTGTGCACATTTATTTTTTCATTAATTTTTAATTAATAAATTAATAAACTATGCAAAATATTAATTATATAAAAAATTAATTTATTACAAACAATTTATAAATAATTAAATTATTATAAAGTGTAAGTCAAACTAGCTTGATACTACTTTTGTTGGCCATTTTGGCATGCTTTTATCAATTTTCATTGTTTTTTTTTTTTTTAGGTTTTTAAACAACACATCTTTTAACAAGATTTGTGCCGTTGTTGTCTGCAATTCTGCATACGTGAGAATAGTCCACGGTGACACCAAGATGATTTTATATTGGGTTTATTTATGTTTTATAATTCTATTATTTATTGTTTTTAAAGCATTTTTACGAAATAATTTTACATTATTGTTTTAGGGTCTGAGAAATGATAATTAGAATATTTTGTAAAGAAGTATTATAAACAGAGAGAGGAGGGAATGGCTTAAGACTGTATTCTATCATTATTCACTTACGGATTGGAGTCTCTATTTATAAATATCTTGGAGCACTGCTACTAATAACAATGAAATTAAGTAACTTAATGGGAGTAATAGAAGCTATTTAAGCTGGAAAGGATTTAGAATCTAATTTTAAATGGAGCAAAAAATTTTAAATTAAATATTTGAAGTGAGTTTTTACAATATAGAAAGAATAAATTCTTATAAATTAAAAAATTAAATAAAATTAAAAGATAAATTCATATATAAAAATTAAAATTTTAAAAATTTAAATCAACGACCGCATTTCTACACTCCCTTTAAATTTATGTCAGTTGCTGAGCAAGTCGGGACTCAATAAATTAAGTCATGTGCTGTATTAACTTTTTATAAGACTTGATAAATTATTACTGTTAGGCTCTTCTGTTGTTCTAAAACAATTTTATTTTTTGCCAATTTTCTACAAACGGATTAAAACTTATTGGACTTGTACTTTTATTCTTGTGAAGTCCCATAACAATTGTCATACACAAATATCTTAAAATAATTTAACAGTGGAGGCACTCAATTCTATTGCAAATTCCATTTGTATTTGCATTTTCATCAACTTATCTTTATTAATTTCAGCAAAATCCCTTTCTCTTATTCCCACACAAATTCATAAACCTCCAAGACAAAAGAAGATGAATGAGATTTTGTTTCTCCACTTTTTAAATGGTGAATATTATTCTCATTTTATCCTCTATAATTAATGAACAATTAAACTTAAATAAAATTTCACTTGAGTATTTGCATTGTTCAAATTTACTATTGAGAAAAAAAATTATGATCATGGCTGTAAAAAAAGTAAGATCAGTAATATAGAAGTAAGAACTTGCGATGAAAATATGAGAATAAGTTTTTGTCAAGCCAAATATCTAATCCTAATATTAAAAATTTCAAATATTCAATATTTAAAACCAAGACAATGATATAAATTATTTGAAATTATGAAATATTAAACTTTGTACAAAAAACACTTTACAAACCCTTTCATTTGTGTTGGATTGTTAAGGTTAGTATATATATAAATAAATTAATTATAAGGGGTGAACGTCTTCAGATTAATTATTGGAATGGAGAGAGGCAAATTCTTACAATTTAAGGAGGTAAACTCTTATAAATTAAAAAATTAAATCAATAATATAAAATAAAATTATATATGAAAGTTGAAATTTTAATGATTCAATAAGGCGACTGTGCCCACCCCCCATGCCCCCTTAGATTTATCTCTATATATAATAATAAAAGGGGTCAACTTATAAACTCATTGAACTAACTTGTTTAACTCGTAAGTTAAGTGGGTCATATTTGTTTAATTAACATTTGGTAAAGAGTTAAAAATTTAAACCTAATTCACTAAAATAAGGGGTTAAATAGATCAATCTAATGAGTCAAATCCCTTTTAATAGTTCTAAACACTAAGTAGAGGAGATCACGTATAATATTTACGTCTGAACTTGTATAAATAGAAGTGGATGGCTATAAATATGACAACGTCAATGTTAGGTGCTATGGCTGATATAAGATTGGGCTCTTTAATAAATAATCAAATTTGGCTAACTTGCAAATTTAAACAAATTTATGGCTCTTGAATTATTGGCCAAACTTAATAGGGTTAAGATGTAACTACTTCTATTTATTTTCGACTTGGGTGGGTTTTTATTGAATTTTAAACTTGTTATTCAATTAGACATATCATGGGGTTGGGCTCACATAAAAATGGGTTGGACAATAATTCAGGCTTTATCTGTCTTTTTTGTTAGTGCACGCTCAATTTTTTCATTTTTTAAAGCCATGGCCTAGTTCCTTTTAAAATGCTAAAAGCTCAACCCCAACCTAAATTTTATTTTGTGAATTTTTTGTATTTTTTTTTTAAATTTAATTCCTCTATCATCTCTTTATTATATATTTAAAAAGTTTGCTTTAATTTATTTAACATAAAATTTTGAACTCTAAGATAAATTCTAATACAATGGGTTAACACAAAACTTAATCATTGATTTAGACTTTTAAAAATTGAATTTAAATTTAAGTTTAAAAAAAATACAAGCTCGTTTTTAAATTATATTTTTATCTTTGAGTCAGATATATCAACCCAAGCAAGTTGTTTTAAATCATAATAAAATTTATTTACTACTTAATATTTGAGATAAATAATATAGTTAATTATTATTATTACTTATATTATTATATATAAGAAAATTACAAATACAAATGAGTTAAATTATTTAACATAAAATATTGATTTTTATTTCTTTATATAAATCTCATGTAACACTTAGTTTTTTCTTATTAAAATAATATTTACCTAAACTTTTTAAACTTAGGTTGAACTTAAAAAAAAATATATAAACTTAACTCGATTTATAAAATAATTTTTTTAATATATATTTTTTGTTTGCACTTCATTTTTTGAAATAAAATTTATCAAATCAAATAAACTTTTTAAATTATGGTAAGTTTTAATTAACACCCAAAGCAATAAAAAGCTACTTGACTTAAGCTCTAGTCAACATTAGGCTACGGTTATAGAACATTATGCTACGGTTATAGCATTTTGTTTCTCATAATTCAACAATTTACTTATAACAAAAATGGAACTTATGTTAAAAAAATTAATAGGAGTAAAATATGGCGAAGTACTAAAGTAATACTTAGTAAAAAACTTCATCATTCAAATAATTTAAAAATAATGCCCAATCTATTTTTTTCACTTTTTTGCGCTGGATTTTTTTTTCTCCAAGCTCATTTCACTTTTTTGACCAAAGGTACCGGGCAGACTTTATGACTAATGATGAGGTTTAGTGGCAAGGCATCCGTGTATTAATAATGCCCACACATGAAGGAACGTACTCAATAAAATAATATCAATAAAATTATCCAATAAATATATATGAAATCATTCCAAAACTTTTAGATTTATTTAAAAATTATTTTAAAACTAATATAAAGTATTAAATATAATTTTTATCTAAAAATATAATTATAATAATATTAACTTAAAATATAATAATATTATAATTATATCTCTATATTATAATTAAATATATTAATATATTTAAAATTATAAATATAATGTACACAAAAAAATGTTAGTTTAAATATATTATCAACGACAAAATAAGTTGTGAACTTTCTTTTTTATCAGTGCTTTGTATTATTATTAGTATTTATTATCATTATTTTGTTTCAAGTTATAACGGCGACAACCGTGCCGAATCTCTGAAATGGCCCGATTCATGACTCTTCATTGCCGATGATGACCCACACACCTATTAGTCTATTCGTCGTCCCATGCGCCCTCATATCCCGTTATCTTCAGCCTTCACATTCTGCAAGATTCTCTCTCTATTCGTCTTCGCTTGTGAATCTAATATATACGCTAAAAGTTCTGAAGCTGCCTTTTGCCTTTCCTTTACGATTGTTACAGTAGAAAAATCACATCATAATAAGCGCTTACCTGATTTTTCACTTCATAGCAATTGCTTGTTTCATTTTTTTCACTTGCATTTTTTTCCTTTTACGCTAAGATTGGGTGTTCTGTCAAAATCTTACACCCCCAGATGCAGACTCTGGGTCGTTTTTGTCTGTTGGTTGTTACTTGTTCTGTTCTCGAGCTGTACCACAGGTTTCTTCGGATTTTTCTGGGGTTACTAGTTATGGATTTTTCTTCGACTTTGAAGTTCTTGGCTCAGGCAAGTGAGATTGGATGTGGGTTTTTTCTTCTTGGGTGTTTCTCACGGGCTTTTAACGTTTTGGGGATGATTTTGATTTTTGGTTTTTGTATGAAGATTTTGCATTTTGGTTGGCATTCTGAGGGTTTGATGCGCTATCTCTTTGAATTCGGAGGAAAACCCAGAAACCGATTTTCTCTGAAAAATGGCGTTGGTGACGAATGTGACTCTAAGACTGTGACTTTCAAGTGTTGTCCACGGAATTCCTCTCAGAATCCAAATTTACCGAACAAAAACAATTTGATCGTCGGGAAAGAGAATGATAACTCTAATGGGGATGTTAATAACGTAGATTTTATGGAAGAGAAGCGGGATAATGATGGGGAAGTTTATGATGAAGATGAAGTGTTCGACATAATGACTCTGAGGAAATTAGTGAAGATCGAAAGGCAGCGAGCAAATGCAGCCTATGTAGAGCTTGAGAAAGAAAGAACAGCATCAGCATCTGCAGCAGATGAGGCAATGACCATGATTCAACGCCTTCAGAGTGAGAAGAGTTCAGTGGAAATCCAAGCCAATCAATACCGTAGAATGGTTGAACAGAAGCAAGAGTATGATCGAGATGTTATTGATTCATTGCGATTAATCATTATGGAACAGGAATCTGAGAGGGTTTTGTTGCAAGATCAATTAAGGTTGTATAGGGAGAAGCTGAGTCAACATATGAGGGATAATGAAATAGATCATCTAGACAGGATCGATGACAGTAGGGGCTTCTTGAATATTTCTGTGGAAGATGATGATCCAGATGGTTCAGGTTCACTAATTAGCTCACTTGAAATGGATTCACAGACAAACCTTGTAAATTCTGAATGTTGCTAATTTGCTATGTAGAAATGCATTTGCATATAATTTTTCCCCCTTCTAATCTGCTTTTGGTTCATTATTATATATGTTTTAACTTGTTATCCATATATATAATTAATAATATCCAAGGTTGTAAATATTTATTATCTATTTTCTATTTTTCTGACATTGTGGATTTGCCTTAGCTTTTAGATTTGCAACTTATTGGTCTAATATTGTGATTGGAAAGCATTGAAAATTTAACATTGCAAGGATCAAATGTTTGTATGGGGATAACTTTGTTGGTTCGGGTGGTTTTGGTCCACCGAAATGAATTGATGAATACCCCTGGTTGACATAGTTGTTTTCCTGATGTAACTCTGAATAAATTTCCATTATGGCACTTAGCACTGCTAGGATAATACTAATGCAGTTTAAATTTTCTCTGTTTGGAGATGACGATCTCCCTTTTCCGAGTCTTAACTGAGGATTGTGTTCTTTTACTGTGTTCCAATAATCAGCCACCCATTTTGTCTTAAGCTCTGTCTTGGGCAGTATTCTTATTTTGGTATCAAGGATGATGCTCATCTGTAGCATCTCTGGCTATGTACAGAATTTTTATAATGCACAAATTGTGTACGTTTATACTGTTCAACACTAGTATACCTCTAATTGTTGTATTTATGTCGTATTGTGTTTCTCATTCCTGTCAATACTTCTTAGGTTTACATACGAATTTAACAGGAAAAATCAGACACCACTTTAATATAGACACAACTGCATTAATTAGTTCCCAACTTTCCGGAAGATAATCTGAGTAGCATCAGAAGGAAAACTAATACGCTCTTTTCTATATGAGCATGATTTTATATTGAAAAACTCGCCTGCAGATCATTTGCAGTGAAATAATCTGTAACGAAATGTGAGCTATTAGATTTTGCTGCTCTAGGTACATCTTTATGTAAATGATCTTGGTTCTTCTCTTTACATCTATGCATTGCATGAGTCCTCACTCTCTGGAGCCGAATGGGAAGAAAGAAAAAGTAGGGGAAACTTGATCCAGATTTTTTGTTTCCCAGTTGTTTATTATCGGCATGGTGTTGAGTTAGAAAAATATTCACATTATATATTATAATTGAAATATGTGAGGATAGATATTTTCAATTGTTTATTATCTAGTTTCTCAATTAAGTTACAACAGGCTGAGGAATTTTTGCAAATGAGTGGGCATGTTGAGTTAGATAAGTATTCACATGATATATTAATTATGTGATGATAGATACTTTAAAAACTATGTATAAATTTTGAGGAAAAAATAATGACCATGGGGAAATTTTTCATTCTCGTTCTTTTTTCTTCCTCTCAATCCAAAATCCTTAGCGGAGACTATCTTGTGAGGTAATTTCATTTTGGAACGGATTCACTGCATTTGTGGAAAAATGTGCGGGAATTGCACATATTTGACAATCAGAATTAAAATTGAATGATTGTATATAGTCAAACACGTCAATACCAATACATGTAATTTTAAATTTTAATCCACCGAAAAATAAATTATGCAATTCAACGACTTCGGTTTGTCGTCCAGGGCAAGGGAATTTGAATCCTTTCTTTTCATATAGATAATAGGATTGGAATTCACGAAGATGGAAGCAAAATATTATAGGTAAGTTTGTGAAAAATTCGAAAATGAGAAGGAGTAAGATGAATTGAGTTAGGTGAGAGCTTAATAATGGATGATACAAGTGATTGAGGTAACAGTCTATCTGACTACTGTGATTGCTCACCTTACCGTTAAGAAAGTGATATTTTTAGTTCAAGTCTCACTTCCTCCCATGTTTTTGAGTGTATTTCTACTGAGGGAAGCAAGTTTGAGGGGACTGGTAATACTGGAAAAAGAAATTTGATAACTATGGCTAAAATCTATAGATGATTTTAAAACTTGGTTCAATCTTGTTATTAATATCTGGTGATTTCTGAATTCGATTGGTATTCTTGGAAAAGTATGACTAAATTATGAAATCCATTATTTTTTGAGGATCTTGCGGTTTTGATCAGAATATCCTTAAATAATCATTGGAATAAATTAACGGGCTTGTGTTTTTTAATCGTTTGTTTGTTGAAGAAAATAGTTTATATAGTTTTTTTAATTAATTTCTTAAATTAAAATATGATAAATATAATACTTTGGGATATCGTGATAAGGGTATAATTTTTATAAAAAAATGAATATTTTGATCCTTCATTCTTTCTCTTAATGCCAATTTGTTCCTCTATAAATTTAGAATGTCAAAATAGTTTATTAGATATTTAATATTAATTAAAAGTAATATTTCAAAAGGAGTATCTTTGGCTTAATAAAGGACTATTTTTCAATAATTTTTTTAAGGACTATTTTGACACTTTACTTTTATGAAGAACTAGCATTGAATATAAAGTATGAGCTCGAATAATACTTTTCTCAAATTTTATCATTTAACATCACATATTTAGTTTTCGTAAAATTTTATATAATTATATAAATTCATGAAATAATTAATAACAAATATTAAAAAGTGTATATAAATTTAGTTATTATTTGAAACCATCAAAACTTGAGGTCATTCAAAATTATTGAAAAATATTGAAAATAAATAATTTGTAATAGAGAGGAAAAGAAAAAAAAGAAAAGAAAAGAAAAGACTATGGCATTCATAAATCTTTTAAGTATTTTATTCGAAAGAATAAAAAAAATTAAGTTTGCCATAATGGGCCAACTTGTTATTTTCGTTTATTAAATAAATACTTTTGTAAAAAAATAAAAAAAATATTAATTACAATGACAAAAATTTACTGAAATTTAAATAACTATAAACAATTAAATCCAAATTTGAAAAATTCAAATAATTCTTTCAAAGTTTAGCAATCAAATTAAGATAACTATTTGGGTAATTCATGTTATATCGAACAATTAAAATATGGTAAAAGAAGTAATAAAAATTTTCAATATTTATTAAAAGCATTTGGATTTCATCTTGAAAATATAGTTGTAATAAAAATTATTTAAATATAGTTTCACTTATTAGAATAAGAGAAAAAATAAAAAAAAGTGTCAAGTTAGGGTTTCCTTTTAACTAATTTGATAATGAATTTGTGGTTCTCGCCCGGAGGGTGGTTACATCATTTTTTTGCTGTGATTGATCTTGGTCATCCATTGCATCTAATGAATCCCATATTTCCTTGTTGTAGATAAGTCAAGTAAAATATTTTTCAAACTTCAGATATCCAAATGACAATGCATGTTAAGGCATAATAAGTTAATTCCACTTGCGCCTTTGTGATATTGAAGCAATTGGCCCAAAAATGATTGACCAAAACCCAAATTTGATTTATGACAAACCAAATGTTAAAAAAGTTCATATCACATCATTAAAATGAAGAAGTCTTCTGGCAGGTCATTGCAAGTCTAAACATATTCTCAACCCATAGTTTTGCGACCTAAATATAAAACCCATATTCCTTATATAAAATTTCAAATAAGTGGAAAATAACTCATGACTCTTTCTCTCTAGCATACAACACGTAAAGGCTATAAAAAAAGGGACAAGTCTTAACTTTATTCTGATAGCCTCTCATCCATCTACTATGCATCATCCTTTCTCTCCTGAAGTTGTCGACAAGAACAACCATTTATGGTGTTCTCAAATTTCTAAGAAAAATCGCGCCTTCTGAAGCTTAAACTTGTACTTCATGGAAGTTAATCAAAGAACAACTTGATCATCTCCTCAATTATGAAGATCTGCAACATTTATTGTTCTCCAATGACTAGTTTATGGAAAACTATATATATAGATATGTTGTCCTTCTTATTGGGAAGTGGAGTGATAGATCTATAACATTCAAATGGTCTTCTTCCTTAAACTGAGTTTTTAGTTTATTTGCTTGTCAGAGCACTTTGTAAGCTGTTAGTGAAAACCCATCTTATAAAGGTTCATAAATCTCATATTTAGTTACTAGTTTTGAGCCTTTGTCTCAATAGAGAAGGAAAGTGTGTTAGAGTGAGGTATTTTAGTTAGTTTGAGGTTAAGCTTGAAAACCTTGTGTTTAGAGAGTGATCACATGAAAACTCTGTAAAATTGTAAAAAAAGCTATTCTTAGTGGAAAATCCCTTGAAAGAGTCAATGGGATTGGAAGTAGGTATTGTTCTTAGCCGAACCAGGGTAAATCATCGTGTTTAATACTATATCCCTAATCTTTGCATTCTTGAATTATTTACAGTCAATTGCATATCTTATAGTTAACTGATTTCTCAAACTTATCTTTTTTCTTTAAATAATACAGTTTACTGAAATATTTACAGTTAACTCTTTTTCTGCTTGATAAAGTGAATAAATTGCTGAAAGACTCAGTTGACTATATTTTATCAGTCAACTTTTTATTATGGTTTATGGTCTATTAAAAATTCTTCAGTTAACTATAATCTTTAAAACAGAATTTAAGCAAAATTTTTTAAAAGCAATATTCACCCCCTCTAGATGCATTGTCATTTGGTATAAGAGTTGTGGTCTCACTTGATTTATGCTTTACAGCCAGGAGAAAAGATTCATTTTTCATAAAATGACTTCACACCACCTTAAGAGAGTTTATTTCAGTGAAGGGCACTCAACCATAAGGCCACCTTACTTCAATGGAAATCATTATTCACATTGGAAAGGCAGAATAAAGATCTTCATACAAGCCACAAATTACTCAATGTGGAAAGTCATTAAGCAAGGTCCAAAATTTCCCAAAATAGATAATGAGGAACTCAAACCTTAAGAGGAATATGATAATGATGACATCAAGATAATTCAGGCAAATGCTAAAGCTATAAACATTCTCTATTGTGCTGTCAGTGGTGAAGAATATGACAGGGATTCAACTTGTGATATAGCAAAACATATGTACGACAAACTACAAGTCACACATGAAGGAATAACAAATGTGAAGGATTCCAAAATAAGTACTTTGCAATACGAATTGGAGTTGTTTGAAATGAAGGAAAATGAGGACATAGAAGCTATGCTCAATCGATTCTCCAAAATTTTGGGTCAACTAAAACTGCTTGGACAATCTTACACTAGTCATGAAACAGTAAAGAGAGTGCTAAGGTCTCTCCCAGAAAATTGGAAATTCAAAGTGGATAACATTGAAAGTAGCTTAAGGTTCAAAGAGTTAACATATGATGAGCTAAGAGGAATTCTTATAGCTTATCAAAACAATCACCTTAAATGCTACAAGCTCAAAAGGGAAAGAAATATGGCATTAAAAGCTACAACAACCTTTGAACAACAAGAAGATGATAAAAGTGAAATAGACCTACTAGACTTAGCCTTCTTCTTAAAATAATTTGAGAAAGATGCTAGACAAAAAAGCAAGCTCCTAAAGAATAAAAGGAACTTTCCAAGAAAGGAGTTCAAGAAAGAAGATCAAGGGAAAAAATACCATAACTTGTTATGAATGTGGAAGAAATGGCCACATACGTTTTGATTATCCCTTCCAAAAGAAGAAATTCAGCAAAGCATTAAATAGAAGAAGAGTAATTGCTGCTTAGAATGATGATGAAGAAGATGAAGATGAAGAGGAGCTAGAGCAAGAGATAGCCAACCTATGCTTTATGGCCATAGCCAAAAGTGAGGTAACGGTTAAACTCTCTAAAGAAGAATTACAAAATAATTTAAATGAAATGTTTGATGACTTTGAGAAATTATTTTTTAAATATAAAGATTTGGAACAAGAAAAACAAATGCTTGAGACAAATTTTCATACTTTAAAAACTGATCTTGAAAAGATTTTGAGTGAAAATAAGGATTTGCAAATTAAAGTCTCTACATTGACTAAAGACCTAACAAACTTTGTCAAAGGAGAAGAAAACTTAAATATGATTTTAGGAAAATATAAATATATCTTTGACAAATCTAGTTTTAGTTATGATAAAAATAACTCTATAAAATTATACAGAAATTTCTTTGTAAAATCTTCTTCAAATGATGTTTGTTTATACAGTCAAAGATGAGGAAATGCTTGCTATAAATGTAAAAATCACAAAGATAACAGGATATGGATTTCTAAAGGCATTTTAGTTGCCTAACTAACAAGAAAGCACCTAAGCAAGTTTGGGTACCTAAAACAAAGTGAATTTCTTTGTAAGAAATGTCTTAAAGGAAGAATTTCTAAAAAACAATGGTTCTTGGATAGTGGCTGCTCAAAGCATATGATAGGTGACCCATCCAAGTTTGTATCCATATCAATAAAGGATGGAAGATTGGTCACTTTTGGAGACAATGGTAAAGGTAAAATTGTTGGCATAGGTAAGGTACAATTATTTCCTGATTGCTGTATAGAAAATATGCATCTAGTAGAAGGACTCAAACATAATCTTAGCATAAGTCAATTATGTGACAAAGGTTACTAAGTAATGTTTGAATCATTTCATTGTAGAGTTTTCAATGGTGACAAAGCTCTTTTTGTTGGTCAAAGACATGAGAATATTTACATCTTAAACCTAGAAGATTTATCTACAAAAAATGTTACATCTCTTTCATCCATTTGTAATGACTCTTGGGTGTGGCATAAAAGACTAGGTCATGCTAGCATGCATATCATTTCAAAACTTTGTAAACTTGACCTTGTTAAAGGTCTTCCAAAATTAAACTTTGAAAAAGATCATGTATGTGAGGCATGTCAACTTAGCAAAAAAACTAAGTCCTTTTTCAAACTAAAAGAATGTGTCTCTACTTTTTTACTTATTACACATTGACTTGTTTGGACCTACTCAAACTCGAAGCTTTGGTGGAAAGAGTTATGCTTTTATTATCATTGATGACTACTTAAGATATACTTGGGTATTACTTTCTAAGTCATAAGGATGAAACTTTCAAATTCTTTGAAATATTTTGCAAGCAAGTTCAAAAGGAATATATGTATTTAATAACAAGTATCAAGAGTGATTATAGTGGTGAATTTGAAAACAATCTTTTTGAAAATTTCTGCAATAAGCATGGATTTAACCATAACTTCTCTTTTCCTATAACTCCACAACAAAATGGTGTGGTAGAAAGGAAGAATAGAACTTTACAATATATGGCAAGAACCAAGCTTATGGATAATGATCTTCTTAAATACTTTTGGGCTAAGGCCATAAACATTGATTGTTACATTTTGAATTGTTGCTTAATAAGACCTATTCTCATGAAAACTCTCTATAACCTTTGGAAGGGAAGAAAACCCAATATCAATTATTTTCAAGCTTTTGGTTGCAAGTGTTTCATTCACAACAATGGTAAAAAGAAACTTGGAAAATTTGATGCTCACAGTGATGAAGGTATTTTTCTAGGGTATTCTACCTCTAGTAAAACATATAAAGTTTACAACAAACGTACACTAGTCATAGAGGAATCTATGCATATGGTATTTGATGACTCTAACTCAACTTTTAAAAAATTTGTAGTCATAGATGATGAAGGCGAGGCTGCACCCATCTCTATTTCACACCAAAGTCAAGAGAACCAAGAAAAGGTGTCTGATTTGAAAGGAAATCAAAATACTCCAACTAATCAAAATTTTGGTCAACTGAAAAATTAACACAGTCAACTGAATTCTAATAAAAATATTCCTACTAATCAAAACTTCAATCAATTAAAAAATGAACATAGTAAATTGGAAAAACCCAGAACACACTAAGAGAATGGAAACATTCACCACCTAACCTATGCAGTTCATTCTTGGAAATCCACAGGATGGACTGAGGACCAGATTGTCCTTTAAGCAAAATAACAAATTAGCTCTTTTATCTCAAATAGAGTCAAAAACAGTAGATGAGACATTAAATGATGAAGGATAAATCCTAGCTATGCAAAAAGAGCTGAATCAGTTTAAATGAAATAAAGTATGGACTCTTGTTGAAAACCCACAAATCATAATTGAAACTAAATGGATATTTAGAAACAAGTTGGATGAGTAAGGAAAAGTGATGAGCAACAAAGCTCGTCTAGTGACTCAAGGATACGCTCAATAAGAAGGTATAGACAATGATGAAACTTATACTCTTGTTGCTAGATTAGAATCCATTGGAATGTTGCTTGCTTATGCTTCTCACATAAATTTTAAATTATATCAAATAGATGTTATGATAACCTTTTTGAATGGTTTCATAAATGAAGAAGTATATGTCAAACAACCTCCTAGGTTTGAAGATTAAAAATTGCCTAACCATGTGTATAAACTTTCAAAGGTGCTTTATGACTTAAAGTAAGCTCCTGGAGCATGGTATGAGAGGTTAAACAATTTTCTTATCTCAAATAATTTTAAAAGAGGAAATGTTGACACTACTTTGGTCATTAGAAAAACTAATAAAGAAGCTATATTTGTACAAGTCTATGTTGATGACATTATTTTTAGAAGTACTAATAATGATTTATGTAAGGAATTTTCTAAGCTTATGCAAAGTGAATTTGAGATGAGCATGATGGGTGAGATGACCTTCTTCCTTAGTCTTCAAATAAAGCAAACCAGTAAAGGGAACTTCATTAGTCAAACAATGTACACAAAAGAGTTGCTTTAAAGATTCAAGTTTGAAAATGCAAAACTTATAGGAATTCCCATTAATCCTTCAACCCACTTAGACAAGGATGAGAATGGTAAGGACTTTAACCTAAAAGTGTATTGAGGTATAATTGGTTCACTTCTCTATCTTACTGCTAGTCGTCTTGATATAATAAATAGTGTCTACAAATGTGCTAAATATCAAATGAGTCCTAAAACATACACTTTGTTGCAATTAAAAGAATATTTAGATATTTAGTAGGAATTTAAGATCATGACTTATGGTATCCTAGATCTAATAGCTTTGAACTAGTTGGATATATAGATTCTGATTTTGTAGGGAACAAATGAGATAGAAAAAACACTAATGGAATTTGTCAAATGCTTGGCAAAGCCCTAGTCTTTTGGTTCAACAAGAAGTAAACCTCAGTAGCACTATCCACCACTAAAGCTGAATATATAGCTCTTGGTAGTTGTTGTACTCAACTCTTGTGGATGAAGCAATAACTTGAAGATTACTCACCATCCTTTTCATAAATCCCTATATACAGTGACAACACAAGTGCTATATGCCACACAAAGAACCCTGTCCATTACTCAAGAACAAAACACATTGAGGTCTGTCATCACTTTATTTGACATCATGCATAACAAGGAAACATTGAGGTAAAATATGTTCAAATTGAACATCAGCTTGTTGACATTTTCACTAAGCTTCTACATGAATACATGTTCAAATTTCTTCGCTTTGAACTTGGAATAACTGCATTTTATGAAAAATAAGTTTTTCAGGACTTTTACAGTAACTTGTAAATTTTTTAGTTAACTGTATTTTTGTTTCTCCATCGACTAATAATTCTTAGTTAACTAAAATTTCATAAAATAGTCAATTGGAAAATTTTTAGTGAACTTAAATTTAGAAACATAGTTAACTATAAATTTTTCAGCTAATTAAAGTTTAGACAAACAGTCAACTGCAAAATTTTCAGTTAACCATTTTAAATTTAGTTGACTATATTATTTTAAGTTCACTGAATTTTATCTAAGGTAAAAAATTGTCAATCTAAATTGGGAGACCCAAAACGGTGTGCTTCATAATCATAACTCTTATAAGTCAAATTAGTCAAAAGTCATCAACTTTCTCTTCATTATCATGACAGTTACTTTAATAGCCATTTCGTAGGAACCATTATTTGTAAACACATCTGTTCATAGTAGTCAGAGGGTAGTTATCAGAATTGTTGGAGAAACAAAAGGCAAGTTTTCTTTCACTTCTTCTCATCGTTACATTCATGCTTAAGGAGAACACGAAACTATTCATCTTGATTCTCTCTTTTCACTAGCCGACGATCTCTGTTTGAAATCATCTTTCACTCGTTGGTATCTATGGACTCAGTACATACCTTCTCTCATCACCGATCTTCATAACAACTTCATTTAGCTACGACTTAGCAGCCTCTATTTGCTACCACCGAAGAGCAACCTCTTCCAATCATCGAAGACGCTCTACTAGTGGAACCTAAGCCTCAGGTCCCTTCCTCTGTTTGAAAAATGACGTCCTTCAAAGGAAAAAAGTGCCTTATGCTTCCATCTTTCTCACAGGAAGAAAAAGATAGCCTCATTGCTACTGAAGAAACCCTTTTGGCCAAGGAAACCCTGATGAATGCCTCTCCTCCTCTGCCTTCTCGAGTTACTAGAAGTACATCAGTCAAAGAAAAAGCTAAGAGTCTTATATCTTCTTCTCAGCTAAGAGGCTTCAAAGGAAAAGGCATTTCATCTTCCTCTCATGTTTTAAGGCATTTTCGGTCCACTAAACATAAGGTTAAATATAGGCAGTACTTCTTTTCAAAACTTATTGCATCTGGCAAAATAGTGTCATTTGAACTTCTGGGAAACTTATACGTTCCAATACAACCTAAAATCTAAAACCTAGGATAATCCCCTACTTTCACTCTGTCTGAGCCTGTCTATGAGGACTTGGTTAGAAGGTTTTGTATAAATTTATCTGTTATGGTTGATGGTTCCACACTAGAGTCCTTAGTTGATGGGGTATGCATAATTGTGGATAAAGAAACTATTACTGATATTCTTGACAGGCATTTTAAGGCTGAAGACAAGTTTTTTTTCAAAAGTAAATGGCCTAAGAACTTTAATTTCACTTTTGAGGAAGTCAAGAATCAGTTAGTTGAGAGGTATAAGTTTCTCTAGGGAACAAAATTAAATGGCCTAGCCTTTCCCTTTAAAGAAAGAGTGCAAACCCACATGATTGCCACCTGTGTACTTTCTAGGATCAGATCTTTAGAAGTACTCAGTAAGAGGGAATTACTTATGCTATTCTATCTACATGTTCAGCGGCCTATCAACCTTCATGATTGGATTCTACAGTACATGTTAGAGAGTAGCACTCACTTGAATCCTTCATCTAGCTTTCCCTATGGCTTGCTGCTTACTAGACTTTTCAAAACTCAATGAGTGGACTTAGACAATCATCCATGTAAAAAAATTTCAACAACTTATGATGCCTTTTCCTTCACGCTAATGAAGTACAAATTTGTGCAAGAATAGTAGGTAAGGATGAGTGATACTGAGTTACCTCCACCACAATCTGCACCTATAACTTCTGAAGCACCAGCCTTTCCTTCCTCTTTTGATTCTCCAACTGGCCCATCCTCTTCTACTGTTGGTTCTTTTCTTCTTAGCTCTTTTCATATTCTAACCACCATGGTTAATAACCAAACTCAAATGCTTGCTTTACTGGAAAATATGTATATACAAATGCTTAAGATTTAATCTAAATTGGCCATCATCAGGGGACAATTAAATACTTCTAATAAGAGGCAAGAGGTAACCCACATTGAGTTACAAGATGCCAAGGCTGCTTTACAACAAAGATAGGCCCAGCTGAACCAGAAATTTTAGGAACTCCGTAACACCATTTTTCAATCTCATCTGATTCTTTAGTAAATTCTCCAAAGACGTCGCTGATTTGGCCCTTTTCTCACTAGATTGACATTTGGCCTATGATGACTCTTTTTTGTTTCACTCTCCTTTTGAATGATGACAAAAAGAGGGAGATGGAGAAGTTTAGCTAACTTTATTTGTTGTTTCTTTATTTTCAGTTGACTATTTTCTTTTTGGAACTAGCACTGTGTTAATTTTTGACATTGGAATTATCTCGTTAGATTTTAACAAATATGACTTTAGCTAAATATTATTGACTTTGATGACTGTTACTATGTTATGATTATATTGAATATCTTGTTATGTGATGATTGTCATATATTTATTTTGTGAAAATAAAAAGATTTTTAGTTTCAAGGGGAACTCTTACAATTTCTCCATTTGGTTTTGTTATCATAAAAAAGGGGAGATTGTTGGCCCAAAAAAGATTGGCCCAAACCTAAGTTTGATTCATGACAAACCAAATGCAGAAAAAGTCTAGCCCACATCATTAAAATGAAGAAGTCTTCTAGCAAATCATTGCAAGTTTAGGCATATTCTTAACCCACAGTTTTGTGGCCAAAATCTAAAGTCGATATTCCTTGTCTGAAATTTCAAACAAGTGGAAGACAGCTCATGACTCTCTCGCTCTAACATGCAACACATGAAGGCTATCAAAAAGGGGACAAGTCTCAGCTTTATTCTGACAGCCTCTTATCCATATACTCTGCAACATCCTTTCTCTTCTGAAGTTGCCGACAAGAACAACCATTTATGGTGTTCTTAACTTTCCAATAAAAACTGCGCCTCCTAGAGCTTAAACTTGTACTTCATGGCGGTTAATCAAAGAACAACTTGATCATCTCCTCAATCATGAAGATTTGCAGCATTTATTTTCCCCAATGGCTAGTTTCGGGAAAACTATATATATAGATATGCTATCCTTCTTGTTGGGAAAGAAAGTGATGGATCTGTAACATTCAAAAAGTCTTCTCCCTTAAATTGAGTTTCTGGTTTATTTGTTTGTGAGAGCACTTTGTAAGCTGTTAGTGAAAACCTATTTTATAAGGGTTCATAAATCTCATATTCAGTTATTAGTTTTGAGCATCTGTCTCAATATAAAATGGGAGTGTGTTAGAGTGAGGTACGCTAGTTAGTTTGAGGTTAAGCTTGAAAACCTTATGTTTAGAGAGTGATCATGTGAAAACTCTGTGAAATTGTAAAAAGTGTTATTCTTAGTGGAAATCCCTTGAAGGAGTCAATGAGATTAGAAGTAGGCATTGTTTTTGGCCGAATCAGGATAAATCATCATGTTTGATACTCTATCCCTGATCTTTGCATTCTTGAATTATTTACGGTCAACTGCATATCTTATAGTTAACTGATTTCTCAAACTTGTCTTTTCTCTTCAAGTAACACAGTTTATTGAAATATTTACAGTTAATTCTTTTTCTATTTGATGGGGTGAACAAATTACTGAAAGACTCAGTTGACTGTATTTTATCACAGTTAACTATTTATTACGGTTCATAATCAATTAAAAATTATTCAGTTAATTATAATCTTTAAAATAAAACTTAAACAAAATTTTTAAAAAGCACATATTCACCCCTTCTTGGTGCATTGTCAAAAGCCTCTCCAACGTTCGACGCAGTAGGTGCCTTTCTTCACTTGCTCGATTAACTCTATTATTTTGGTGCCTATTCCTCCCATTTTTCACAGAACATGAAGAAGGAGAAGAATCATGGTGGGAGTGTAGAAAGAAGATAAACAAGAAGAAAGAGTAGGGAGGAGGACGAGGAGAAGATGAAAAAGGTGAGAATGTCATGTGACATTAAGAAAGAAAAAAGAATGTAGAATGAAAATAATATTTGGACCAACTCTTTGTTCAATAATGGTATAATGGTGTTTGAGTTATAAATGTTGTATATTGTAGTGTATCGTTCAATCATGGTTTAAGAAGAAGATTGGAATGGTATTTTCCTCGTTCTTCCAATCCCACCATTCTATTTTTGGAGGTATTTTCGTAGTTATACTTGAATGATGTTTCTTCTGACAGGTGCTCTTGGATGCTACCTTATTGGCTTGGATATTGATGAATGGTACCTGCTGGATGATCTTGCTTTTGTTCTTCCAATGGCGAGTTTAGAGAGCTGGACATTAGACAGCGACATCTTTCAAAGCCATCACTAGTGAGATCAATATCAACGAGGAAGGAAAATGGCAGTAGAGAAAATGGGTTTATGCATACGACTTGGGAGGAAGATCAGACTAGAGGAGGTGATTTGGGGAAGAACAGGGAGTTGGGGGAGGATGATGATCGACCAAGAACAGAGAGACTGCAGATGGGGAGGAAGACGCTAAGATGTTATGGTGGAAAGAATATCGAAGAGAAAAAAAAATGCATGCCTACAAAATGCACGCCGTTCGCCATATTGCACTTTGAAATAAAAAAAGAAAAGAAAAGAAGGGAAGACGTTACAGCATCATAGGTGTTAGATACATTGGACGGCCAAGATTAATCAGAGCACAAATACTGTAACCCCCATTATAACAAAAGATTCGGTCACAATAAGTTTACATATAAAATGATATATTAAACAAGTCAATTTAATAGATTTGACTATGGTTTTAATTTGCAATTTAATAAAGCCTTACAAAACATTTTACGGTGATGATGAATGTCCCAGCTAATTATAATATAGTAGTAATAGTTATTATTTTTATTTTATATTTTTATTATTATTTTATCATTAAATATTAGATACATGCTTAATAATGAATAAAATAAATAAGTTTTTGGTATTAAAATGATATATTTAATTTGATAATTAAATATTTTAATTTTAATTTTAAAAATTATTTTATAATCTAACTTATTTAAGTCACTTGGCTTCCGGCATGAATCTTACTCACGTGGGCCGATTTGCCTGTCTATTCCTATGTTCACAAATCGATATATTATTTATTAAATTTCTACACCTAAATTCTAGGGGCTAGAGAACTGTCGGGAAATGGTAATATTTATCGGAAAAGTCAACGTGGCTCTATTTCATTCATAGTCTTAGAAACCGAACGCAGCGTTTTTGACCGGGCTCCCCGTAATACAGTGTTTGGACTACAGTTTCCTTGGCACTTTAGATGTTGCACGTATTTTGCCCTTATGTCTTGCTGCGGCCATTCACCTCCCCTTGCCACCTGCTCCCGGAGCTGCGTTTGAATTCCACTGAGTGGTCACATACTGTACAGTTCTCTCTGTCTTGCCGGAGCTTATCTTCCGTGTCAATCGCCGATGGCCGTCGCCGGTTAGCCTTTCTTGGCTCATTCTGCTAGTTTTCTGTGTCGGGTTTCGCTGAAACATGGAGAATCATTGGACGTACAAAGTTAGTGTTGTGTCCCTCAATCTCAATTGTCTTTATGTCATATTGATATTGTGTGTATCACGTTTATCAATAAAAAATGCTGTCGTGTATGGTGGGTCTGAACTTTGATTTCATTTCCCTTGAGTTCCGGTGCCTTAGCACTCAAACAATTCATTTCTGTTTATCGGATGCCTCTAGTTTTGATCACAAATTGTTCTATGTGTTCTTTTATCTAATAGCATTTCACTGAATCATATGCTTTTAAAAACAATAAAGAAGGAGGTCTCCCTTGCTTTCCCACCCATATTTTACTTTTAATGGACGTACTCTTAGGGAATTGGATTCTTTGGCTTGGTCATGTCTTTAATATGCATCTCTTGTTTTCTTATTTGGGGTAGTTTTCTATTGTTTAAGTAAACAATACTCTAGCAGCTCGTTTGGATGGATGCAATGGAATAAAATATACAAAATAAAAGAGGGAACCATATGATCCCTTGTTTGGGTGACGGAAACTAAAACGAAGGAGTGCAAAGGGGTTGGTCGGTTTCTTGAGAGTGTATTTAATCTTAACTTTTTCTTCCCTTCATAGTGGGTGGAAAGTGGAGGAAATGGAAAGAATTTTATTTCATAATTCAGTATCTTCCTTTTCGCTCCAATCCATTCCATCCTGCCAATGCACCTGTTAGAAATGTGGAAGTTTAGTGAAAGCAAAGAAACTTCATGTAAACTTTTTGATATACTATAAAATTGAGAGGACTTTTATAACCAGGAAAAAGAGAGTCTGTGTCTGAAGTTATAGCTTACAGACAATAGTTGTGTTTCTCTATGCATTCTTCAAAAGGAGTGCACGAATATGAGTTCAGTAAGGGAGAAGGGTGGTTGGCTTGATAATAATGTTATAACCTGATTAGTTTACAAGGAGGTATGTCATCTTCAACAACTTCAATGATTTACAGGACAGGCAAGAAAGGACGTGACTCCAGTTGCTTCTGTGGAAACAAAATGTTGCTGCAGGAATTTGATGCTGTCTGATGAAGTGATTATGTATTTGCTGCAGTCACCTTCTGGCATTTGTTGATACAGGCCAAGAGATTGATGAAAGCTTTGGATCATGAGAACTAAAATTAGATGGCCTCTTTTGTTGGAGAAATTTTTAACTTTATTCTCTTTTAATAGATTAACTTAATTTAAAAAATTGAAATTATATATGAGGATGATTTGCTTAATCATTGAGGATGTGGATAGTGTGTAAATAATAACTTTCATGTTATAATGCTGCCATCAATTTCCTAAGAAATGATGGATGTCCAAAGCAGTACAGAGTTGGATGAAACCCCACAGATGCTTCCACCACCACCTGGCACTTTTGTAAATCGTGAAGAGCTCATTCAACATGTCGGGGAATTTGCTGTGTCCCAGGGATATGTTGTCACTATTAAACAATCTAAGAGGGATAAGATAGTTGTCCTTGGTTGTGACAGAGGAGGAGTTTATCGCAACAGGCGAAAACTGGCTGAGGAGTCTTCTGCAGAACATAGCCACAAAAGAAGAACTGGTTCTCGTCTAACAAATTGTCCTTTTGAAGCTGTTGGTAAGAAGGATGATGGCTTGTGGGCACTAACAATTAAAAATGGTAAACATAATCATGAACCTTTGAAGGATATGTCGGAACATCCTTCTGCTCGTCGCTTCACAGAGAGGGAAGTTTTTCTTATTAAGGAAATGACAGAAGCTGGGTTGAAACCCCGACAAATCCTAAAGAGACTGAGACAAGGCAATCCAGACCTTTTATCAACCCCAAAGCATGTTTATAATGTTATAGCCAAACTCCGACAAGGAAACTTGAAAGGTAAGGATTTCTTTTGGATTTACATGCTGTCAAGCATTGATCCTTGACTATTCAGAGTTTTATCTTATACATTGTGCCCTATGAATTGAAATGATATATTGGGTTAGACAGTAATCAAATTCAATGCAATTAATGCTTGATATTATCTCTGGTGATTTTGACCGAAGGTTTGGATTGTATTGAGGTGATGATGGATATATCTGTGGCAAAGTTTTTCAAGAAAAGTTTCAAATAAGTGAAGTAAGGCCTTAAAATGAAGAAAATTTTATCAGAACTTAGGAAGAAGAGAAATAAACCTTAGGTTTCACACAGGAAGTTTCTTATGGAAATAATGTTTCCAATTGCTAATTTTACAACGATGTGGTGTTTAATGCTTTCTCTTCAAACGTCTTAAGCCTCCTCATTCTAAAACCCGTAATTAAATCCTAGATGACATAATAAGATCTGATGAGAAAGAATATAAGAGTATAACCAAGATTACCTAAAACAGAGTCACTGACCATAGATTAAACAAATAACAAAATATGTTTTGTAATTGGATTTCTGGACATGTGGAATACTTAAACTAAAGCTGCCAGCAGTGTATTGAAATCTGAAACAAGAAGGACTAATATATTAAGAATGTGCCAAACCAAATGCCAGAAATAAGTAACCGCTAATCCCAGAAGCTTATTTTACTGGGTGAAGGATCAATAGCTAGTTTCATTTATACATCTGACATCGAGTTCCAATATGTGGATGAGAAGTTAGTTGCATTATCCCTAAAGTTATTAACGACTTTCTTATTTTGCAGTTAGGAATTTCAAGTCCTTGAGACCAGAGAAAACGGCTGTAATAAACAATTATATTGCAGTAATTGAACCATCTTGGAGGCAGCGCAACCCTCCGGTAAGGTCTGATGTGCCTTCATACATTTCATTTTACTAAATCTTGTCCTGTGATATATGGACTTGGACTCCAGTGAAAGATATCTTATTACTAAGAAAATAGTGGAAGATAATGGGTTCTACTAATGTTCATATCGCTTTATGAATTGCTGCTCTCCTTCTTTGTACAATTTAAATGAAGGTATACTCAGTTTGAAATGATTGTGAGATGCTGCTAGACATATTATGTTGTTCTCCAATTGAATCCACCTATCATTTTACCGAGAAAAAAAGATCCAATAAAGTAATCTTATATAAGTTCTTGTGTGAGATGACTCAAGAAATTAAAGAGAGTGACAAAATATCTATTGATCTTATATTACCTGAGCTATTATGTCTATTCTATGTCCTTCTATCCTTCCTTTTGGGGTTTTCAGCAGTATCTGACAGTTTTATGTCACTTTCTTGTGCACATCAGAGGGTTCCCAATCTTATTGGAGGCAGATTTGTTGATTCACAGTCATTCACATCAATTGATATATTAAACCCTGTATGTATATAGATGAACTTACGTTTCATAATTTTCTCATCTAATGAAGTAAACTGCCACTGGCTGACACAGTTAAAAATAATAGGCAAGCCAACAAGTTGTTTCTCAAATTCCAATGACTACACATGAGGAGTTTAAAGCTGCTGTTTTTGGAGCAAAACGTGCTTTTTCAATGTGGCGTAACACACCACTTAGAACGCGACAGAAGATCATGTATAAGTTCCAAGAGCTTATCCGTAGAGACATTGTATGTGTTTCAAATTGTAATTTGTACTATGGTCAGGTTGCATACTTAAAATTGTTTTATAACTAAAGTGATTTTACTGTAGGATAAGATTGCTATGAATATTACTATTGAACATGGCAAAACACTGCAAGATGCATATGGTGATTTGTTACATGGGCTAGGTCAGTGACCCTTTTTGTTGTTCAGCGTATATAAATAAACTTCATTGGTTTTCAGCTTGAAACTTGTACTAAAGAACAATAATACTCCTTTATAGAGGTCGTTGAACAAGTATGTGGTCTGGGAAATCTGCAAACTGGGGAATTTGTTCCTAATGTGTCCAATGGCATTGACACATACAGCATTAGGGAACCTCTTGGTGTTTGTGCTGGGATCTGCTCTTTTGACTTTCCAGCTATGATTCCCTTATGGGTAAGCTTACTGGTATTCTATTTTCTGTATTTCTCTTTTGTCAATTTATCTAAAATTTTGAGTTTGTGCTAGTCTTTTATTTTCTATATCATGAACATATGCTTAAAGGTGCTGCCGTCTGCTTACAAAAGGCAAGGAAATTTGGGATCAGATCTAGAAATTTTAGTCTGCAGGCGCAATACATATACTTAGAAAAATATTTATATAAATATTTCATCATATTTTTTTATAGAATAAATAAATATAGATTACTGAAATGAAAAATGTTTCATGTAATGAAATTTTGGTTTTAAACAATTTTATCCCTTTTCAAAATGAGGAAAGACAGGTTTTTCCTTCTTCATAAGAATTTATACAACACAAGTTTTAGTGAGGTCAAGTTTTAGTAGGTAATATGGTTTAAATGAGGAAAATGTTTTTCTTAACTCCTTCATTGCCACATAATAGAAGCCTATAGAGGCCTTTAATTATCTTGTGCGAATTCAAAATATATAGGTGGCGGGCTTTAAGTCAAACTAATAGTAGAAAATTCCCAATGCTAGTGAGGGTATTTGTGCTCATGTTCACCACATGGCTCTGCCTCTCTCTAGTGTTATTTAATATTAATTCCCCCTTCCCCACAAAAGCCCCCAGTGGGGCATTCTCAAGGAAAAAGAAACCCAAAAAATTTTAGAATGGAAATGCTCTTTCTATGTATCAGTCGCTTTTTATATTTAAATAACTAAATATTTTTCATTGCAAGGGGACAAATGCTAGATTGGTTTTCTACTGCTTAGCTGACTTCTCTCTGTCATAGCCTTATAGGAATGCATGAGATGAAATTGTGTGCTCCAAAATTAATCTACTGAGCAGCACTTAAATAGGTAACTATGTAAAATAGAAGCATACAGAAAGAGGAAGCCAGCTTGCATAGTACAATTTTAAAATGTACTTATTAGTAATTGGTTTGACAAGTGGAAATTAAGTTATGATAGCGAGTGGTTCAGTACTTACATATATCTATATCTATTGACATGTATTTATGCGCAGATGTTTCCTATTGCTGTCACTTGTGGCAATACATTTATTCTAAGGCCATCAGAGATGAATCCAGGTGATTGTGAATTTCTTCTTGCATTTATTACATATAAACTCTAAAATGCAAGATGCGTGGAGTTGAAGGGGTTTGCTTTAGATGATAGTATTATGAATACTGTTAATACATCTTTTGTTCTGTTTCATTATAGAAGTTGTTTGAACTTATTGGAGACTGAAAAATGTTGATTTCTTCTAGAAGTCCACTAAGAAAACCTTCAAATTTTAATAAGTTCTACAACCCACAATCCCTGTAACAACCGTGCCAAATACCTTAAAACTTGGAAGAGATGCACTGAGATGGCTTGCGAATTTTTTGGGAAACCACTATGCTATCTGAATCTGACACTTTTATTATGAAATGCAGCTCCATGTACGTCATGCTGCTGAATTACATTAAAGATCTTTTGCAATATGCTTTTTTCTAATTTTACCGCATGATGGGAATATCAATACAACAACTATCTTTAATTTAGCGTAATCCTTATTTCTCTGTTGTTAAGCCAATATTTCACACTCTACATGGGAAATAAATTAGTTCTTATTACCAAATTAGATCTCATATAATTCTTGACTTTCACTAACATTGGAATCGTTGGACCATTTTCTGTTTGGTGTTGATTGATATTTTTGCTTCATAAGAAGATAGAAGGAATTAATAAGGAGCTTCTTAAATTGTCACTGTCATGTGTAACGAGTTAGGCTGTCATCCAAAGTATGGGCTGTAAAACACCGTAGGCTAACTCTTTGATCAGATTTAAGACTCTTTACATCATGTAGATTGAACTGATAATTTGACTAGGAGGGATGTTGACACTTAACGTGAAATTGTTGGTGTTTGTGCTGCTTGGTACTTGGTATGAGTCAAGACTCTTTATATATGACCTTATATGTACTTAATATAGATAGTTCTACTGGTGATGCAGTGTCCTTGCCCATACATTTTCAAAGATGGTCTTATCTTTGTTGTAATATACATGATTTGACCTTAGACTTTGCTATCCTTATGACTTCCTGATGCCTTAATGCATGGAATAGGCATGATATGCTGTTTGTTATATTGTCAGGGGCATCTTTGATGCTGGCTGAGTTAGCAATAGAGGCTGGCCTACCTAATGGTGTGTTAAATATTGTTCATGGTACAAATGTAAGAATTCAGTTTGATGTTTTCTTTAACTATTGATCTGTAGTTGTCATTATTCATTGATGTAGACAACAGAAGATGAGATACTTAGTATCTAATGGTTTAGGGTTATGGTGTTCTTAGGCAGATTGGGGGAACTGAAGGCTTATTTGAGACATGCAAGGGCAAGGCTGGTTCAGAGAAATAAAGTGGGGTTTGAAGGGTCAACTGCTGGCTGGTTTGGTGCTGAAAATAGTACCTGTGAGACTAGGGCTTAAAAATTGGTGGGTTCTAGGGTAGATCTAAAAAAGAATAGACCTTGGTTTTGAAAGAAAGAAATTGCGATGCTGTCTTCCAAAGAAACTAAGCCCCACACGGGGACATAACCAAATATCTTACTTAATATCCCTAAGCAGTTTATTCTAATAACCTTAATTGACTATGATTCAGTAAGGTCTTGGACTATTATAATTGGTCTTATAGTTTAAACTGAGTTAAATAATGGGAATTGGATTCATTAATCTTCAAGCTAAAGCCTTTGTTCTTTTTTTTTTTTTTTTTGGGTACTTTGAAAATTGAATTACAACACTGGCCTCATCCCAAAGTCACCACCTGAGCAAAGCTCAGATGGCTAAGCCTTCTTGATTTTGCAGCTGCCTGCGTCATTGTTCTTTTGCTTTGATTTGGACAGGACATTTTCAATGCTATCTGTGATGATGATGATATCAAGGCTATCTCATTTGTTGGTACAAATGCAGTAAGTCATTCCTGTGTTGAATGATTTAAGAGAGTAATATGCTCACGATAAGCCTTAGCTTGAAAAACAGATTAACCCAATTTTATGAAGCACTTTATTTTTATTAGTTTAAAATTGTCCTAAAATATTCAAGCGGACAAACTTATTGTTAAGAAAGGCATATGTTATGGTAATTCCAGCACGACCTGATGACCTTCATGTATTCATGAGTGAAACCATGCACTACCATTGAACTCTTGCACTTTTAAATTTCAATTTATGGCTATTGGGATTCATAGTTCATGTGGGTACAATTTGCATGGTTCACATGCATGACATATAACACTCCTCATTTTTTTTATATAGTTGTTGAGAACTTGAGATGTGTTCAGGAGTATTAGGTAAGTTTTATGGCCTAAGAAATAGTTTGTTCTTGTGCTCCCAAAGTAAAGGGTATAGGTGTTATTTAGTTGTCATATTATCAGTGAAGTTTCAGGATAAATGGTCAGTGTTATACACGCCTTTTGGGAGCCTAATGTGAATAATATTTCTCTGTTTTGTTACTTTTCCCTTAGCTTTCATTCTTTCTGCCGAGATGTACAGGATGTGTTTTATGTTGAGATAAAGAAATCTTACATGCAGCGATTCAGCTTACCATTGAAAATAATGCAGATAGTAAGTATTTCTTATTGATTAATTTCACGGATTTTCAGTAAAAAATATGTTTTGTCCCTTACAGGTTGGTTCATATGTATATGCCAGAGCATCAGCTAAAGGGAAACGTGTTCAGGTAAATTCTGTGCTTCTGCTCTGGTAACATAGCTGCAGTCCTTTTATGAGCTATTTGTCGCTCTTCACCGGATGCAGTAGTTGAAGTCAGTTTAAATTGGCTGGTTGACTATTGTCTTCAGTCCAATATTGGAGCAAAAAATCATGCTGTTGTAATGCCTGATGCAAGAATGGATGCTACTTTGCAAGCCCTAGTTGCATCTGGTTTTGGTGCTGCTGGACAAAAGTGCACAACTCTGAGTGCTGTTATATTTGTTGGAAGTTTCAACAAATGGTATTGTGTTCTGTCTCCTCTATGTAGAAATATTATTTTAAGCCATTTTGGATATTTTGAAGTGGTGGTATCCGTTAAGGTTGAAGTTTAACCTTGGAACATCATTGCATGTAATATGAGTTGTTGTCACCTCTCTTTCTTTTTCAAATTATATTTTTGGAAGTGGGATGGTGAGTTTGCTTTTCACTGCTCTCTTTTGCTCATAAGACTACTTGAGATCAAGAGTTTGACAACATTCGAATAATTGATTAGGTTATCCCTTGTTACTTCATGTGGTAGTTAGTATTGGATTTTCATTTTGTTGGCCAGGAAACTATTATTTTTTCCGTAGAATATTACTGCTACTCTATGATGCAATATAGTTTGAAAAAGGAGCCATGATTGTATTTGATGTGTTGGTCACTCTAATCGTATTCAACACAATACTTTCATTAATATGTGGACACTTCATATTGTTTTCATTTTATAGTTTTGGTGTCAATCTTAGTATTCATGCTTCTTAGTTGATAATATATACAAGTTCAAGTCTATACAGAAGGAGGTTAAAGGCATTCTATCTTACCCAACCTGTTTGGTCTTATGACCAGCTCATGGGTTGCACTGGTTATCTGTGCCCAAACGAAGTCCCAAACAAGTTTTGACAAGATGAAAATAAGGTTGGTTACTATTAGGAAAAGACAATGTTATTAGTAGAAACTCACTGTCAGTAGAATATAGTTATGAGGTGATTTCAAGGTGAACTGATTCTTTTGAATCTTTATCAACTCTTGCAGTTCTGTCCCATATTCCTTTCAGCTTTTATTTTGGATTTGTGGTACAAAACTCTCAATAAATGGTGATGAGAGAATATTTTTATTTTCTTAATCCTAGGTGCAGTCAGTCTATCTTAAATGATAATATAGCTTCTGGGGTGCTAGTCCAGTTCTTGGTTTAAATATTTATATACCTTGGCCTATTGAAAGGCTCTTGGTGCTCAAATATAGAAAGGTCCATCTTGTGAGGTGTGGTATATAATTCAATTATGATGACCAATCTACCGTTTCTTTCAAGGTTACCTTTCATGTCTTTCTATCACATCTTTAGAGACCCTAAAAGTGCAAACCTACAGAACCTTATGGAGCATGTTTGTATGTATCCCAGTCTCTATTTTGCTTTTACAGATCATCTATTGTTTGCTATGAGTAATTAATATTTCTCTTATATCCTGCACTCATTTACTTATGCTGCTGCTTTATGATTGTTTGGTAGGCATCAACGTAATTTTAGCTGAGAGTTTTTGTTATGTTTTTCCTTTTCCAGGGAAGATAAACTGGTACAGCGTGCTAAAGCACTGAAGGTAAACGCTGGAACAGAACCACGTACAGGCCTTGGTCCAGTTATAAGCAAAGAGGTCTGTATGTCATCTGGACCTTGTTATAAAACCAGTTTTCATGGCTGTTTGAAAAAGATCAAGAAGGGGGAAAATGGAAATAAAAATGCAATTTATTGATTTGCAAGCTTTTGACCTTTTTGTCAATGATATCCACACTGTTCTGTTCATCAGGAGAGCTCTGGAAGTTGTTAAAATGTGTGTGCGCATGCGAGATTTGAGCATTCCATACTCCTTTGATTGCCTATAACTTTATGATAATTATATTCTTCATTCATGCCAGGCAAAGGAACACACTTTCAGATTGATTAAAACGGCAGTGGAATCTGGTGCGAGACTAGTTCTTGATGGAAGAAATATTGTGGTATCTTCTTATCTCTTAATATAAACGAAGTTCTATTATGATGACTACACTATGGTTGCTTTTGTAAAGTGATAGACTTGTGTATGTTTAGAGGGCAAGAAAAAAAGGGAGTATATGATAATCTGTGTAACAGTTGGCAAATTTCATTGACAAATGGACAAGGAGACTGGTGAGGTTCTTCTGCCAAAACTTAAAACTGAATGAATAATGATTTATGGTTGATAAGGGGATATTGGTAACTTGATAATGCAGCTGAGAAGCTGGCTGGGTTGTTTTACAGAAATTCGAGCTTGATATTAAACTCCACTGAGCAGATGCATTCTGATAAGGGAAAAGGAGAGAGAGATATATGAAATCAATCAAGTCATTTCTCATGTATTGATCTGTTAGTTACAAGCTATATATCAGTTAGTTAGACATGCCAACTGACTTCTTGTTATTGACAGTATTATTAACAACTAGCCACTTTCTTTCTGCTTAACTTCTCTTCCTAACAATTTCTTTCAGTGTATCACGTTCTGTTTTTTCTTCTTTCTGTCATTTTTTTGTTTGGCTGATATCATTAGCTACAGTCCTTACAATATAAAGCTAATATTAGCTGATTATGTTATGGTGTTATTTATGCTATACTGATTCATGGCTTTAACGCTCTTAATTGGCTTATACTTTTGCATTACTGGGATGTTGTTTTCACATAGGTTCCAGGATATGAACATGGAAACTTCATAGGTCCCACCATCTTATCTGATGTCACAGTTAACATGGAGTGCTACAAGGTATTCAAATTTGTGTTATAGAATAAAAATCTGGTTGCCTCATGGAATGCTAATGGTAAAATTCAGTTGCCCTGTAATGAATTTTATAACCCATCTCGTTTTTTGCAGGAGGAAATTATTGGTCCAATTCTTCTTTGTATGCAGGTTGTTATTGAATCTTCTCATCTTGTGATGAATAAATTACCAATCTGTTTAAAATTGTTAAGAAATGTTATTCTTGCTTCCCAGGTTGACAGCATAGAAGAGGCCATAAACATCATCAATAGAAACAAGTGCTGCAGAATTTAACTTCTCTTGAGCTATTTTTTCCCCCTTTATTTATACCATTCACATCCTGTCTATATCAGTTATTTCTTTGTCATCCTATAGATATGGTAATGGAGCTTTTATATATACATCTTCTGCGGCAGCAGCAAGGAAATTCCAGAATGAGGTTGAAGTAAGGCAGGTAAAAATCAGTCATCTCTTTGTTGACTGTACAAGTTACAGAAGATTCCGAGTGACATGTCCATCCAATCCGAATTAGAATGTGCTGATGCTTACATGATTTATCTTGTAGTCGTTTTTTGTTTTTTGGTTGTAAAGTCCATTTATGCGGGTTATCGTATTCCTATAAACCTTTGAAACTCTTTTAAAATCATCTTATTTGTTCCAAATTTCTATAAAGGTTTGTCTTTATTGTGCATAGTTTCACTTCTATCTTTGTGATATATATTTTTTCCAGTTACATGTATTTCAGGTAACTGATTGACATCCATGCATTGTCATGTAAAGTAGTTTGGATTTGTTTTTTCTTTAAAATTTACTTGCAGATTTATAATTTTCTGATCTGAATTGAATCTCATTTGAGTCAGGTTGGCATAAATGTTTCAATTTCGGTTTCATTGCCTTTTTCCTCATTTATAAGCTCCAAGCCGTCTTTTGCTGGTGATTTGAACTTTGATGGTAAAATACTGTTCAAGCCTGGCTTCAGCTGAATTATAACCAGATACGTTGCTTATCTGATTCTTTTGGAAACTTTCTGGCCTGTAGGCAAGGCAGAACTTCAGTTTTACACCCAGATCAAGACAGTGACTCAACAATGGAAAGACTGATTAGCTGAGGATGAATCACCTCTTGGAATACAGTCTTCTTAGGGTCGCAACCATCTGTTCCTATAAATGGCCTCATCTTTAGATGCCTCCGAGCAAATGAACAATTTATTATAAGTAGGAGTACTATGTTCATTTTCTTGGAGGCATGTAAAGTATTACTTTGTTCTATAGGCACTATCTTGGAGGCATGTAAAGTATTACTTTGTTCTATAGTCACTAAGTTGAAACTGTAATGCCAGGATGGCATGCAATAGCAATTCAGTATAGCTCAGGTAATTATATATAGCTGACTACATGAGTACTTTCTTCTTCTTCCTTGGCATTCCTGCAGGCCCTGTATATAGCTGCACCCTATTCATCCCTTCTTGTCCATATTCACCATTAAGTTGTAAATTAGCTTTCAAGCAACTTTGCAATTTCTATGCCATCCAAATTGATGTTGCGTTTGTCCTCTGAAGTCCTAATGCGTATATAATGGTTTATAAGACTTTATCATGTAGGTCTTGCTATCAAGGGGCGGGGGAAGTATGTATTCTTTATGAAACTCTTAACTGTGTATATAATTGTTACCTTTACTTTTCATTCTTAATTCTCAAAACACTCAGAATTATAAAGCTCCTCAATGTTGACTAGAACTCATTTATGTCATTAAAAGAAAAACTGACAGGGTGAGTTTAATTCCGTAATTGATAATTGTATTATTACCAACTTCGCTTTGATATTTTTTGGAAAGAACTTTTGGAAGAAATTTTAATTGTATTAGCCAATAAAGAAAAGTGTGTCTCTTGAAAGAGCGTTTTAGGCCAGGAAAAAAAAAATTATATGCAGTTCATTATATACCATGTTGGGCATTCATACATGACATTGTTTACCAAGAATATAGAATCACAATGATCTTTTAGGACTAGTAGTCTTGCAATTTTGGGTTTTCCACTGAGGATTGTTGAGTTATAACATAAATGTAAGGGCTTAAGTCTCTATAAAATAGACTCCCAAGCTTTAACAATCACAAAACCAAGGTAAGGCCGAGGAAGTAAAAGCCTTTCGAGGGCAACAATACCTCAAGGTCACTATTATGGTTTTATGTAGCTAAAACCAATTATCTTCACCCAATAGACATAAGCTATTTCAATCATGTTATAATTTTAACTCAACATGGATCATTTAGACTAATTCTTTCTAGCTCATAAGAACACTCAAATTATTCATAAAGGATTAATACAAGTTTCTGATTTCCCTAAGTGAAAAGGTGACACTCTTTATATAGAGGGAGTGACAGACACAATTGAGACACCAAGAACCTAAAAGGAAAACATGACAAACATAAAGGACAATAATTTAAAGTAAAGACTAATGAGTTGATACAACTTTTCGTACAAACAGTGACCACACACAGAAAGCTGAAGTAAACATCACATGTGTTTTGACAGAAACAGATAGCATAACTTGACTTTAATCTTTATTTCTGCTGAGAATGAGCTTGTGATTAGGAGAGAAATTGAGATCACTTAGACTTGGATTGTTGGTAGGAGAGGTAGGGTCCTGGGGGTCTTGGAATTTGGGTATGAGATAAGGATTCCGAAGATAGTATTCTCTCTCTTTTGTCGCTTGCAATTTTGCTAGCTCTTCAGGGGTGATGGTGGAAGAGGATGGACCAAGTGTAATGTCGAGGGTCCCGTTAGAACCTATGTCCAAAAAATCTTTTCTTCTTCTGCGGCTCCATAGGTATATGGAGGGATGGCGAAGGAAGATGGCCTAGGATGAGATGGATCTAGAATAAGATAAACTTGATCAAGAATGTCAATTTCAAGATGCCAGGGTTCACCAGGGATAAATTCTCCAAGATAAGGTCCAAATGTTTTACATTCTATGTTGAGTGGTCATTGATAATTATTAAGATTACAAAAAAATATTTTAAGTGGCCTTAAAATGGTTTTGTAATCCTTTTGAAAATTTGGAAATGTGTTCCACTCATAGGCATGATCATGAGAAATTAACAATTCATTCATGTGCTTCCAGTTAGGCTTATGGACAATGAAAATAGAAGAGGTTGTCGACCACAACTCAGGGTAATGCCACAAGTCTAATTGTCTAATGGAATTGTTGATCTGTTTTCTACACCATGACAGGGGAGAAAACCATTCCAAGAGGGAAGTATGGTTGGAGTCATTGTTGAGATGATAAAACATGTCTATGGAAGAGAACTTCATTGTTGAAGTATAAAAGACTGCAAGTAACCAAAGGAACCGTAGAGCATTTTCATTAAAGTTTTTGCTCGGATGCAAAAAAGAGGGAGATATGGGGTATTAGGATGCAACATTTTACAGAATCTGGACAAAGGAATATCTCTAAGGTAATGATGAAGGTAATAGAACATGGAGGATTTGGTTAATTCCATGACTTGGGAAGGTCTGATTGGGATTTCAACTAAGGAAATGACTTTTTGGTGGTGCTGGACAACTTATGGGAATAAAATAAGGTTGGACCATAAGGATTAAAGAGATGGAGGCAACAGGTGTGATGAGGGAGACAATGTTGGGTTTATGATACGAGAGGAGATCTGTTAGGTGGTTGGTGACTCCTTTGATATGCATAAATTAAATTTATAGTGAGAGAGTCATGCTTGCCATCTAGCCAACTACTAATCTGAAAGGATTTTATTTTTGAATTCTAAAATCTTAGGAAAACCAGTGTTGCCCATTTCCATAATAAAGTGTTGGTGAGTAAGATGAAATTCAAAATTTTGAATTTTTGTGTTTGACTGCCAAAATTTTTTCATACATGGTGTGATAATGGAGTTTAGATAGTTTGAAAGATCCATGGGCATGCCCATAATAATATTGCTTTCTTCCATCTTGTTCAATAAGAATGACTCCCAAATGATAATTACTAGCATCCATTTGGAGGATAAGGGTGGAATTTGGTCATAGGATTTTGAGTGGTGATGGATATTTAGAAACCTCCTTAAGATATTTGATAGCTACATTCTGGTCTATGCCCCAAGAGTACGGTGTACCTTTTTTTCAGCAATTTCGATAGTTGGCTTATGTGATTTGAACATTTAGGGATAAAGTCTCTGAGAAAGTTAACTACCTTGAGGAATTGTTGAATCTACTTCAATGTTAAGTCTTTATCAGGAAATTGAGACAATTGTTTAGCCAAATCTGGACCAGGTTTATACCAACCATTTTCAAATATCAAGCCAAGAAAATCCATCTGGGTCTGACCCAATTGACCTTTACGAACCGAAGGCATAAACCCATAATCTTTTATAATTTGGGTAAATTACTTAAGAAGTTACAAGTGTTCCATTTCTGTCTTTGAAAAAAAAGGATATCATCAATATAGATCAATGCATTGTCTTGGATAGGCTTGAATATTTGCGACATGGCCTTCTTGAACAATGATAGGGTTGTTTAAAGTCTGAAGGGCATGACAGTCCACTGATACTAAGCATAAGGCATACAGAAGGCAGTCTTGTGTCTTTTTTCCAGGTGAATACCCAATTGCCAAAATCTAACTTTAAAATGAAATTTTAAAAATATTTTGGCCCCTCAGAGTTAAGTCCTTTGTGTAGCAGTTGGAATAGAAAATTTATCATATTCAAGGATCATGTTTAAAGGTTTATAATTTATAACAAGTCTTTTTTTCCCATAACTTGCTTTGATTTTTTTTTTTTTTTACATAAAAAGCTTAACATGCCTAATTTGATTTAGTTGGTTCAA
This sequence comes from Delonix regia, assembly GCA_037074485.1. NCBI lineage: Eukaryota > Viridiplantae > Streptophyta > Magnoliopsida > Fabales > Fabaceae > Delonix > Delonix regia. Next base: position 26,748,760 of record CM073450.1, on the reverse strand, counting down.
TTAATCCTTGGTTTAATAAAGACTCACATTCCTGCCTTGCCATAAGAGATCATCACGGTTCATGCCTGGGTGAGTAACCTTTATGGGATTAATATCTTCATTTTTCTTGAAAGGAAACTTGATAAAGAATTCTTCATTCTTTCAAATAGGATGTGAATGTTGAAAGCCTAAATAAGACTCGGGACAATTGGGTAAAAACTGTTGTTTAATTTCATTATATAAGGGTGAAGCACCATGAAGTAGATCTCACTTTGGCACATCTATGAAAGGTTTGAATTGTAGCTAATGACAAATCCCTATGGGTTGTATCTGAAGCTTCCCTATTTTGATAAAAACATTCATTCCAATGAGAATATCTTTGCCTGTAATGTGGCTTACAAGGATATGTGTCCAAACAATGCAATAAAGGAAAAATTTAATTCCCATATTGTGTTTTATTGTCTAAGAAACTTTAAAGATGGTGTCATTGGCTGCTTTGAAATATTATGAATTTTTTTTCTAAGGTTTTAGGGGCTACAAGGAAGGATTCATGATAGTCATTTGGGAACCTGTATCGAGAAGGGAAATGGTTGGTATAGGTTTAGCAAATTTGTCTGGAAGAATATAGAGATAAAGGTATGGGAAAGTGTGGGAATTTTTTATTGGCTGATGGAGATCAACATTATAGATATGACCAAAGTAATAGTCAAATGGATTCTCAAATTCAGAGTCTGGATTAGAATTAGTTTCAAAATCAAGTAGGGAGAAGATAATATCTATCAGGTTCACTCTCTTTAGAGAGAACATATTCAAGATCTCTATCTTCAAGTGGAATTTGCATGTTGATTTGTCCAATCATCCTAATTGCTTGTTTAGGCTTGTTAAGACACTATTGTGCAAAATGTCCTTTCTTCTTACAAATGTAACAAGTATATTTTTCATTTTCCAGTTTTTCTTGTGTCTCCTCCTTTTAAAATATCTGAGAGGCCTTCTTCATCTAGATTATTTTGGAGGGATAGGGAATGAGGACAAATGAGACTTCTTCTTTGGTCTACACTGACAGAGCTATTTGTCTTTGCACTTGATCTTTAGATACAACTTTTGAAATATCTTGTGGAATTTTGGTTTGCCAAAGAGAACTGAATTCCAAGACCCCTAGACCCTACCTCTCTTTCCAACAGTCCAAATCTAAGTGATCTCAATCTCTCTCCTGATCACAAGCCCATTCTTAATAGAAATAAAGATTAAAGTTAAGTCATGCTATCTATTTCAGTCTAAACCCATATGATGTTTACTTCAGCTTTTGGTGTAGTCACTGTTCATACAAAAAGTTGTATCAACTTGTCAGTCTTTACTTTAAATTATTATCCTTTATGTTTGCCATGTTTTCCTTTTGGGTTATTGGTGTGTTAATTGTGTCTGTCACTCCTTTATATAGAAGCTTGTATTAATCCTTTATGAATAATATGAGTGTTCCTATGAATTCTTTCTAAGTTTTTCCTTTTCTAAAATCTTTTTTCTAATTTCTTAGATGCACTCGCAACTAAAGATCTAAGTATGCTTTGCACTTGCCTCTAATATGGATCCTAAGTAACATGAAGAATTACTTTGAGTGATCCATGTTGAGCTAGAATTATAACATGATTGAAATAGCTTATGTCTCTTAGGTGAAGACAATTGGTGTTAGCTACATAAAACCATAACAGTGGCATTAAGGTATTGTTGCCCTCAAAAGGCTTTTGTTTCCTCGGCCTTACCTTGGTTCTATATATGTTAAAGCTAGAGAGTTTTTTCCTAGAAACTTAAGCCCTTGCATTTAGGTTATAGCTCAACGATTTGTATATCAGCTGAAAACCTAGAATTGTAAGACTGCTGGTCCTAAGAGATCCTTATGGATTTGTATTCTAGGTATAACAACGTAACATACGGACGCCTAACATGGAACATGATAATTACATTATCTTTCACTATACGTGTATGATTATTGCAAATAATTATATAATTTTTAAATTAAAGTATAATTTTTTATGTTATCGTTGGTTAATCATACACTGATCATGTGTTATGTGTAAAACTTTATAACAAAGATATAAGAAATTGTGTTTAAGTCTAATCTTAAAAGAAAAAGTGATTCTATAATTTCACCATGCCATCAATTGCTTGTCATTGTGACGTATAATTTATATTTGGTATCCCACTCTCCTACTATCTCCTTGCTACTCAGAAGATTGAATGGCCATTATTTTTGTTTTTTTATGTAAATGATAACAAACAATATGATCGATATCAAAGTATATTCCAATGTAAACCTTAAACTTTGACCAATAGAAGTTAAAACCTTTAATTTATAAACCCTAACACTTAAAGATGTAAATTCTATTGAAGAGCACATTTTGTATTTGTTATTTATGCTATGCATTTTATTTAATGTATTTTTATCTTATTTTATTTTATCTTATCTTTCCTTACTTTTAGGGATTTTACATTAGGTCTTTCTTAGGTTAATTAGAAGTCTTATTTTTTAGAGTTAGTTGGCGGCTAAATGGGCCCATCTTAGTTGGCCAAATCTGTTGTGGCTATTAGGGTTTTTTCTCTCTAGTTTTTTATGTTCTGTTTTACGGCACCTATATTAAAAAGAGAGGTTGTTGTTCCTTGTATGACGAAAACACTAATGAATTCCAGTAAATAAAATTTGTGTTCTCTTCTTCCTCTTCTCTTTGAAAATTCTACATGGTACCAAAGCTTTGCACCAAGGGACCATGATTTACTTTAGGATTGGTGATCATACCCATTTTTACCATGTCATTCAATGTCATTTCATAAAGGGTAGTTAATACTTGGTTAAGTTGCTCAAGTTATTCTCACATCTTTGCATTGATCTCTCTCTTGTGCATCAAGAAGGGTAGTTAATGTTGTTGTGAAGCCTTTAGATTTAAAGATTTCATAAACAAATTAACTTACCTAGTGTTTGAATGGTATTTCAAACACATAAGGAAATGGTTTTCAAAAGAAACTCCTATTTATCTTTTAAGAAGCAAGGAAGGTAGAATCAAATCTCCAATGGACATTTCATCATCATTTGCTTTATATTTTCACTTCCTTATTTAGTCATTTTGTTAACTCACATCCCATATCAAAAAAATCTCAAAAACAATTATAGATAAATTGCATTTTACCCAATTTCAAAAGACAAAGACAAAACTTTGATTTTTCCCCATTTCTACACATAATTTGCATTCAAATTACTTAGGAATAAATTAGGCTCCTTTAAGTGAACATGACGCGGATTGCATCACTATAGTACACTCTCATATCTGGTATTAGCTTTTGACACCTTAGCGATGAGGGTTCAAACAAAACTAGCATCATTGTCGGAGAGCCATTTACTTGGTTCCTTCAGTAATTTGGGTGTTAATTTTTGTCAACTTGGGGTCAATCGTGTGATTGGGATAGCCTCAGTAAATTTTGCTTTGCATAGCATTTTCATCTTCATTTTTAGATTGTGTTGTTTTCATATTGGTTGTTATTGTCATATCAGTCTTGAGTTCTTAAATTAATTTTTCGCAGTGATTTTTGATTCATTCTCATTTGTTATAATGATTATCTTCAAGTTATTAATATTGTCTCCATTGCAAATAGCATTAGGACACCAAATTTTGGAGTGTTAAACATTTTTTGAAGTGCATTGACCTTTAAACTTTTGGCAAAACTTTGTTTCTTTGATTGATTTTGATTTTCTCTTGCCTTTGTACACTTTGCCACGGCGAAGTACTTTGAAAGGAAACTGAGCCCTTACCTTTATGCACTTCATTGTGACAAAAACAACATTTCACCGTGGCGAACTACACAGTAAAGCAAGAAAATTTTCACCCTTTGCCTTTGTGTTTTTCGCCTTGGGATTTTGCTATGGCGAACTTAAAAAATTCTTGTTTGACTTCTTTTTAACATTTCTTTGTCCATTCACACTCTATACTCTTTCACATATACATGCTCTTATATTTTGGTAACTTTGTACATTCATATGCCTCTTGGAATTGCTTGTGCATGCCTAAGAAATTATAAACATCTATATCTCCTTTGAACTTTGAGATTGAGAAAAGCTTGAGAAGAATAAGGAAAGAAAAGAGGGTAGAAAGCTCTAACAGAGTGATTGTAGGGGAAAAGCATGCTTTAAGAGAACCTAACTTTGAGCTAGAAACCTCTAGTCAATCAACAATGGAACCTCAAAATCCTAATGATTTCAACAATAACAATGGAAATAATGAGGCTAATGGCCATAAGAGAGTAGGTGAAAATAATAGAGCCAATAATAAGAGATGAAGAATAGTTAGGGAAGTCACATAATTAGATTCTAATTTTGAACGATTACATGGTGCTTACCCTAATTTTGAAGTTAAGGGTCTATTAATACACTCACTTCCTAAATTCTATGGTTCGGCAGGTGAAAATCTATACACACATTTGAATGTGCTACACAAGCACTGCATGACCATGAAGCCTGTAGCAGTAAGAGTCAAAGATGTGATATGGAAAGTCTTTCACTTAACTCTCGAAGGAAGTTTGAAGGAGTGGTAGATGAGCCTACCCATCTACATGGAGAAAGCGTATCAATCTTGGACCAACTTGAGAAGGGCATTTTTGGAAAAGTACTTCCCTTCAACCAAAGCTTTTACTGCAAGAAAGGAGATCTTCACAACTACACAAGATGAGCTTAAATCTTTCTATGACTTTTGGAGTCAATTTCAAGACATGTTATCTAAGTGTCTCAACCACTAAATACAAGATGAGCATTTGGTGCAATATTTCTATAATGGACTTCTACCTCATGACGCGGATATGTTGAATGTTGCTGCTAATGGATCAATAAAGGATATGGAAGCCAACAAGGCATGAACTTTAATAAAAAAGTTTGCCTTGAATTAACAACATGTTGGATCGAGAGAAGCTAGAGCAGTGAAAGAGAAAGAATAGTCTCTAAGAGACCTACTCTTAGTTAAGTTGGCTCATGATATAGCTAAACTTTCCACCACTGTTGAGAGCCTTAGAGCCAGACCACCTTAAACTCTAGTTATGGTAGTTGCTAGCTGTACATACTGTAATTCCTCAATGCACCAGTAACTGTCTCGATCAATATGAGGAAGTTAAGGTCTCAACCATGTATCAATAAAGGCTGGGACAATTTCAGGAAAAATGATCCTTGCTCCAATACATATAACCCTGTCTAGAAGGATCACTTGAATTTCAAATGGAGAGGAGGTAACAATCAGAACAACCCCAACTACCAAGGAGGTTCTTTAACCTATCAAGGAAACAACTCCCATTTCTAAGGGAGCTTCTCAAGTCAATTTCATAGGCCCATTTTTTCAAATTCAATTGTCCCTGCTCAGCAAGGCTTTTTATCTAAGAGTGATGACTTACAGTTGACCTTGAAAGGAATTTCATACTTGTCATCCCATATTGAAAAGGACAAATCCAACACTGATGGGAAAATCACTTCCATGAGCAAACAATTTAAATCATACTTCTTAAACGTGTTTGCTGAGATTGAACAAGAAGAGACAAAGCATGATAATCTGAGTGCATATGTCACCTAACTCTCCAACAACATGAGTTAACAACAAGCTAAGATGAGTGGAGCGATGCCTTTGAACACTGTAATTAATATGAAGTCGTTGAATGCTATAAATCTTCAGAGTGGAAAGCAAGTACAATTTACTAATGAAAGCAGTGTAGAAGATGCATGAATAGGTGATAACTAAAACCTAAATCCCACTCCTTGGAGGCCATCTTAGAACCCTATAAGTGTGAAACCATTGGAGAAAAGTAAAGCTATACAGCTTGAGGTTAATCAAGAGAAAATGACCCATGCTGAAAAGCAAGAAGAGGAAAAAGAAATTTCAAAAGCAACAAGCAAATCCACAACCAACAATGATTAAGGGGAAATAAACAAAAAGAGAACCTTAACTGCCAATAGTAAGTTGGTAAAAATCTAAGGCCTTCCTTTTCCTAATTCATATCTCATGTCTAAAAGGGTAGCTACTTCTAAAACTGTGCAAGATATCATTAAAATCTTTAGAAACTATACACACATAAAAGAAAGTTCAAACCTAATGAAAGAGTATAGGTTAGTTCCAATGTTTCTGCCTTGTTTAAACCACAAATCCCTATGAAGTGCCAAGACCTCGGATCCTTCACCATCCCATGTAGTATAGGTAAAGTTACCATAGGGAGAGCCTTGCTAGATCTAGGGGCAGCCATTAATGTTATAACCCGATCAGTCTATAAATCATAGGGTATTAAGACCTTACAACCTACTATGGTTGTCATGCAACTGGCTAATAGATCGATTAGGAGACTTGATGGCATCATAGAGGATATCCTAGTGCAAGTCAAAGGTTTGTTAATTCCTACAGATTTCTATGTTCTTGACATAGCTAGTGAATTGCCATATGATTCCACTCTCATCCTTGGTTAACCTTTCTTAAGGATTGCTAATACCATGATTAGCATGAAAGAATATATTATTTCTAGTATCTTGTGGAGCAAGGGATTCCTAGTGGGATCTTGATTTTCATTATATACCCAAGCATAATCATAACTGAGTTTCTGTTAGGGATCTTATAAGGTATCTAATGTCATTTATCGAGTCTATTTTGTATCTCATATTTATGAGAGTCAGTAATTCTGGATTTGGTGTTAAACAATTTCTTCTTATGTGTGAAGGAACAATGTTATCTAGATCACATGCCACCATTGATTAGGCCGTAGAAGAGGCCTCTATAAAGGCTACTGTTCAACCTGACATACCACCTTCTAGTGGTCGAGGTAGGGGATGAGCATGTGTGAGAAGTGCTGGCAGAGCTCATGTAAGGGGTGGGTGAGCAATCAGGCCTTATATTAGAAATGTTCTTGAGAAGTGGGCAAAACCTTCTCAACCTTATGTCCCTACTAATATAGAATTAGCAGTTGGACTCTAGGACGTTCAGAGAGCTATAGAGAGTCTTACAGCCCTGATAGTGTCACAAATGGCTGGCCGTAATGCCTATTCTACCATTGTGCCCCTACAAAACAAATGAGGGCTAGAGAACCTTAAGATGGAGCTGAAAAGGTTAGTGGCATAAGGATCCTAACTAAATTCATCAAATTCAAGCCTCCCACTTTTATAGGGATGGATAATCAGGAAGACGTTCAACAGTTCATTGAAGACATTAAGCAAATATATAGGGCACTTGACTATCCTTTGAGGAAATCAGATACCTTAGTTGTTTTACAATTGAAGAAAGTTTTCAATCAAGGTATGAGTCCCTGCTACAAAGGAAACCATCAGAGTTGCCTCCTCTCGAATGGGAAGAGTTTAAAGAATTGTTTATAAAGTGATTTTTACCCATGAGCATAAGGGCTGTTCGCGCTAGGGAATTTGAGAGTTTACAACAAATTCTTGGGGTATCGATTGATGAATTTGTTATTTAATTTACTGAGCTGTCCAAGTATGTCCCTTATTTAGTCCCCATTAATGGGGACAAAATTATACAATTTGTGATGAGCCTGATGAAGCCATTATTTAGGGTTATGGCACCCCAGATCATCAATTTACCTTATTCACTGCTGTAGTAGATTATGCCAGAATGATAGAGATGAGGGATAGAGAAGACAATACAGTGCAAAAAAAGAGGAAGTTGTCAAAGAAAGGAAAAACTTCAGGGAGTTTTACCATGAGTTGATCATCAAAAGGGCTTAGGGCATCAAGTCTAGCTTAAACATTTCGGTCCAACCCAGAATCTTCAATTCAAACAACGGCAAGTATTAGAAGACATAGAGGGAATTCTATGAACTTTAGACCTGTGCCTTAATCTAATTCAACACAAAATCCAAGAGGTAAACCTCCCTGTTCTACATGTGGGAAATCTCATCTTAGTCCATGTCATAAAGAGTCCAAGCCATTCTTTTATATGTGGTCAAGTAGGGCATATGATATGAGATTGCCCTCAGACCCTCCACAGTTTTAGCCAGGGATCAGTACAACCATTTGGTTTTACGTATATGGGACCCAAGCCTTGGGGTGCATTTTTAACTCAAGGTGGTAGAGGAAATAGTGGTAGAACTTCTTTCAGTAGAGGTTAGACATCTTCTGAAAAAAGTCAGGCGTGAGTATTTACTCTAAATAAACAAGATGTTCAAGCATTGAAAGTAGTAATTACAGGTACAATTATAGCATGTTCTTATGTAGCTCATGTGTTGGTTTGATCCTGGTACTACTCATTATTTTATATCCCTACATTTTGCAAAATTGATTGGCAAGGGTCCTATCAAATTAGAGGGCTCTTTAATGGTAACAACTCCGTCAAGCGAATCCACTTTAATGGATTAAGTTTGTAAATCATACGTGATTATGATTGATGGCCATGAAACAATGGTTGATTTAGTTATTTTAGCTATGACTGACTTAGATGTGATCCTTGGAATGGATTGGTTGGCTTCTTGTTAGGCCACCATGGATTGTCATCTTAAAGTTATGAGATGTGAATTCCCAAATGAGCTTTATGTTATTATCCAAGGCGATCGTACGGTGACTCATAACAATTTGATATTGACCATTGAGGCTAGGAAGTTGTTAAGAAGTGGATGTCAAGGTTACTTAGCCTTAGTGTAAGACATAGAAGTAGCGGTTTCAACATTGCATCAAGTGTCAGTAGTCAAGGAGTTTCTAGATGTATTTCCAAAAGAATTACATGGACTACCTCCTGATAGGGAGATTAAATTTAGCATTAATCTACTGCCGGGCACCTAGTTGATCTCTATACCTCTATATAGAATGGCACCACTAGAACATAAAGAAATGAAGGATCAGTTACAAGATTTGTTGGACAAAGGCTTTATTTAACTAAGCTCGTCACCATGGGGAGCTCCAGTTCTGTTTGTATAGAAAAAAGATAGGTCCTATATGCTGTGTGTAGATTATAGGCGGTTAAATAAGGCAACAGTGCAAAATAAGTACCCTTTACCTCACATTGATGATCTATTTGATCAGTTACAAGGTGCACAATGTTTTTCTAAGATTGATTTGTGGTCAGGATATCATCAATAGAAGATTAAACAAGAGGATATTCCTAAGATGGCTTTCAGGACTCAGTACGGCAATTATGAATTTTTAGTGATGTCTTTTTGACTAACTAATGCTCCCACTACCTTTATGGATATGATGAATAGGGTTTTCAAGTCTTTCCTTGATCGATTTGTTATAGTTTTCATTGATGACATCTTGGTTTACTTAAGGAGTCGAAGGGAGCACGAACAACATTTAAGAATGGTGTGTGCAGATATTGAGAGAGAATCAATTATATGCAAAGTTCTCTAAATGTCAGTTCTAGCTTGATAAAGTGGCTTTTTTAGGCCATGTGGTTTCAATGAAGGGTGTTCAAATAGATCATAGAAAAATCGAAGCAGTTCAAAAGTGGGCTTAAGTCACTATGGTCACTGAAATATGTAGTTTCTTGGGTTTGGCCGCCGACTATTACTGATGATTTATGAAAGATTTCTTTAAATTATCTGCTCTTTTGACTAACTTAACCTAAAAGAATGTAAAGTTTCAATGGACCGAAGTGTGCGAGGAAAGCTTCCAAAAATTGAAGGACTGTTTCACATCAGCACCTGTTCTTGCATTGCCATTAGGAATTGGCGGCTACACAATTTGTTGTGATGCCTCCAGTATAAAGTTGGATACATTTTGATGCAGCATGGTCGTGTGATTGCCTATGCCTCAAGAAAATTGAAGAAGCATGAGCATAATTATCTTACCCATGACTTAGAGATGGTTGTTGTGGTGTTTACATTAAAAATTTGGCATCACTATTTGTACGACAAGTGTGAACACCCCACCCTTAATTGCCTAATCATTTACTTGATTAATACACCAATTAATTAATAATTAAGCAAATAGGAAAATGAAAAATGACAAAACTTCAAATGACATTTCCAATTGGGGGACAATTGAGAATTAAAAATAAATAATGGGGGACAATTAAATAAACTCAAAAAAAAAAGGAATTAACTAATTAAAATAATTATAATAAATAAAAGCAAAATATAAAAAATAAAAAATGTATAAGACAAAACAAAAATAGAAAATTAAAAAAATTAAAAAAAAAAAAGTAAAGTGATAAGGCTGCCAACAACATACTTTCACGTTAAACAGGTGCAGGAAAAGCTAAAAAAAAAAAAACGAAAAAGCAGGGCAGACAGCAAAAAAAGAGCTAGTTGAAGGGGAAAGGTCCTTTTGCTTAGTTTTGGCATGCACGTCTCCTTGGATTCCTTGGCTCAGACTCCCTCGACAGCATTTTCTTCGGGCTTTATTCTTGGGTTGTCGGGAGGAGCAGGGGGGTTTTGAGTTGACCTTTTTTTTTTTTATCTAGAGGGCTCTCCTCTCTCTGGGGGGTTTTCTGCAATGGCTAGCCGTTTCCTTTATAAGGTGAAGGTTTTCAAGAAGCATCCAAAAACCCAGATTTAGGAGCTCCCATAGCATGAAAAGTCACTTCTAATACATATAACAGTCTCTCATCCTGGAACTCCAACACTGACCCATGTACCTGGGACTCTGTCTGTTGCCTCAAGAATCGAGTCTCGTGACTCGTTCTAGATAATCTCAATCTCTATGGGTCTATCAAACCTTTAACTTCTTTGACTGAGCTTCAAGTTCTCAACTTGAAAGGAAGCTGTTTCTCCAGTTCCATTTCTTCTAAACCTCCAAGTGGAAGATATTAAATATATGGTTGAGGCAAAGAATATATAGAGAATGGAGCTGCTTGTTCTATTGGCCCTTAAATGGAAGATGCACCTAGTAACCCCACTTTCTTTTCTAGATCACGTCATAAGGAGGCTTGGATTGAAAACCCATCTTCACTGAGAATTCCTCAGGCGCTACGAGTATCTCCTACTCTCAGCTCTTTCAGATTCTAGATTTATAGGTCATCTTCCTTCGGAATTGGCTACTGCGACAATGTTGTATGTGGTAAGGCAGATTGAGCAGAGTGAAGGAATGGAATATAAAAATCAGCTTCTGCAGGTTCTGAACATGAACAAGGAGAAAGTAGATGAGTGTTATGATGCAATACTAGAAGTCTCAAAGGCCGATAATTATTATAATAGTTGGTATAAAAAGTCTAAGAAGCGAAAGTGTGAGGAAATCAGTCTTGGCAGCCCAAGTGGCGTGATCGATGCAGTTTTTAGGTCTGATGGTTCCAACGACTTATGGGCAATGGGGTCATCATTATGTTCATCCCCAGAGCCTCTGTTCAAGAAGGCCAGACCCCAAGAACAACAGCAACAGCAACAACAAATGACCTTGTCGTTGCTCAATCGGGTCATTATCGGAATCGTTGGCACCTCTCCTTAAAAATCTTCACACACTCTGTCCTTGAAAAACAAAAGCAGCAGAAAAACCGAAAAGGATGTTTTATTTACTTTGGTAATACTCATTATTGCCTTGATGCAAGCAAGAGTTCCTTCTTTCCATGTCTTCATTTCCAACGATGCCCCAAGGATTGGTTTACGAAGGAGAAAGAAGAAAGAAGCCGAGAACCTGAAGCAAACGGAGGAGGATGGCGGAGCAACGCGAAGAAGGAAGAAGCTGAAATGAACCTCTATTTTGGGGAGTCAAGAACAGAGGCAAAGGAATGGAGGAAGATGGGGCTAGTCATGGCTGTGGGTGGTGGCAACACGATAGCTTATGAAAAGCAAAAGTAGAGGGACATGTAATAGAAGAAGAAGAAGAAGATGCAGTAATGGTGAATCTGGGTTCACATAGTAGGAGCTGGAATATCAGATTTACCCTTGACACCTATTAAGGAGAAAGCCAGGTGAGTTATAACGTATGCATGCACCATATTTTTCCACGTCCAGGAACCCATCTTCGTATTTGGCATTCTAAATCTTTTTTTTTAATTATTAATATTATTATCATTACTTCATTTGTTTTTTAATGCCTATATGAGATTAATCTTGGTTCCACAAGTAAGGTTCTAAAAAATATTGTGTGAGAATATTATTCTCCTCGAGTGCTTGGGGTCATGTGAGATTTTAATCTCCTTAGACCCCGAAATTTAGTACATACTTGTTAAAAAAATAAATAAATATTAATAATAACAAATAAATAAATAATAATAATTTACAAACATGAATATAAAAATTAAATTATTTACAAAATGATTAAGTTGGGGTCTTTATAAAATTTAATTAAACAGAAGTGTCATGTGGGGCTCAGGTTCTCATAGGTTTAGGAGAGTTGATCTTGGCTTAAATATTTCCAATTTCAAAATTTGTTTTAAAATGACTATATGAAAATAAAGTTACGTCATCATTGTGTGAGAATATTATTCTCCTCGAGTGCTTGGGATTGTGTGAGATTTTAATCTCCTTAGACCCCAAAAGTTAGCACACATTTGTTTTAAAAATAATAATAATTAAATATTGACTTTAATTACATATTTTCCATTATTTACAAAATTATCGTGTGAGAATATTGTTCTCCTCGATTGCATGGGGTCATGTGAGATTTTAATCTCCTTGGATCCCTAAAATCAGCACATATTTGTTATAAAATAATAATAACAATAACGACAATTTTACAAGAATAAATGTCTTAATTAAGTAATTTCTTTTCTTTACATGATCGAATTCGTTCTTTATAATCATTTCATTTTATTTAAATTTCAAAATAAAGATTAAAATCCCAAAAACAAAAAAAAAATAAATTAAAAAGAGAGAAAAATAATAAATGAAGATTAGCACACATTTGTTGTAAAAATCATAATAATTAAATATTTACTTCAATTAAATAATTTTCCATTATCTATGAAATTATCGTGTGAGGATTTTGTCCTCCTCGATTGCATGAGATCATGTGAGATTTTAATCTCCTTAGATCCTTAAAATTAGCACACATTTGTTGTAAAAATAATAATAATTAAATATTTACTTTAATTAAATATTTTCCATTATTTACGAAATTATCGTGTGAGAATTTTGTTCTTCTCGATTGCATGTGGATCATTTGAGATTTTAATCTTCTTAGATCCTGAAATTTGGTACACATTGGTTTTAAAAATAATAATAACTAAATATTTATTTTAATTAAATAATTTCTATTATTTACAAAATTATCGTGTGAGAATATTGTTCTCCTCGACTGCATGGAGTTATGTGAGATTTTAATATCCTTAGATTCCCAAAATCAACGCGTATTTGTTATAAAAAACTAATAACAATAACAACAATATTACAAAATAAATGTCTGAATTAAATGATATCTTTTCTTCACGTGATCGAATTCGTTCTTTATAATCATTTCATTTTATTTAAATTTCAAAATAAAGATTAAAATCCCAAAAACAAAAAAATAATAAATTAAAAAGAGAGAAAAATGAAGAAGTCAAGAGGGTTAGATTAATCAGGTTGTCGTAAATTAAAATACACGAACCAAATCCCAATTACGTTTTGTTTACGAAAATCCGTTTAATTGATACCCCCTGTACTCATCACAAAATTCACAAATCATCAACCAATAAACATGCTCTTTGGTTGAACTACGTGGACTTTGATCCCTACTGTAAGGTACGTAGGCCCTAAGCTTTCATTCTAGGTCAAGTCCGCCCTTTGTAAATATCTATCTGTTTGCCTTCATTCTTGTTGTTTTGTCTCCTCTGTTTAATAGGCATGCATGTCGATAAAAGGGTAATTGAGATAAATTTAAAGGTCATATTCTATTTCAATTGACTAGTTTAAGGTAACTGTCCTTATGGATGGGTGTTGTGGGGTGCCTAACACCTTCCCCACACTCAAACAGACTCCCGAACCCATCTCTGTTCTCGTAGACTATTTTGTCTTTTATCTTTTTATTTTAAATTGGTTTTCCAAAGTTTTCCATTAAAAATTTTGGTGGCGACTCCAAGAAAATTGATTTTCAAGATTCATTTTTGGGAATCAATTTAAACACCTTTTTTTTATTCCGCTAAAAGGTCGGTTACGACAACAAGACTTACAAAATTTATACAGATTATAAAAGTCATAAGTACACCTTTGAACAATGAGATCTCAACTTGAGACAGAGGAGGTGGATGGAATTGTTGAAAGATTATTATTGTATTATCTTGTACCACCTAAGCAAAGCCAATGTTGTGGTAAATGCCTTGAATAGAAAGTTAATAGGAAGTTTGGCACATATAATTGTAATGAAAAGACCATTGATTGAGGATTTCCATTGGTTAACATAAAATGGTGTTAGACTTGAAACCAAGGAGTTGGGTGTGTTATTATTGGGTGTTCAAAGTTCCTCTTCCTTGAATAAAAGGGTGAAGGCTACTCAAAGAGCGAATACTTAAATTTAAAAGATAATTGAAGAAGTCGAGAATGGAAAACAAAGCAAGTTTACTGGGGACTCTAATGGGGTATTATGGTATGGTCAAAGGTTATGTGTATCCAAGTATGGTGAACTCAAAAGAGAGATTTTAGAAGAAGCTCATTAAACCCTTTATACCATCCACCCTAGAGCAACAAAGATGTATCAAGATTTGAAATAGCTGCATTGGTGGGAAGGAATGAAGAAGGTCATACAATATTTTGCTTATCGTTGCTTGGTTTGTCAACAAGTGAAGGCTGAACATCAAAAGCCAACTAGATTACTCCAGAAAATAGAGATATCGAAATGGAAATGGGAAAGTATAACTATGGATTTTGTGACTAGCCTACCTTTAACTTTGAAAAGCTTTGATTCCATATGGATAATTGTAGATAGATTGACCAAATATGCATACTTTTTGCTGGTGAAAACAACTTATGGTGTTGCCAAGTATGCTTAAATATATCTATATGAAATTATGAAGCTTCACGGTGTCCCTATCTCAATTATTTTTGATCGAAGGCCCCAATTTACCTTTAGGTTCTGGAGAGCTTTCCAAGATGTGCTTGACATTCGATTAGTATTAGTAATATTAGTAGTAGTAGTAGTAGTCATAAGAATTTTGAGGTATTATTTAAATTTAATTTCTAAAAAAAAATTTAATAAAGAAATAGGTAAATTGGATAAAGGTGAATAAGGAATAATTAGTTAGGTCTGTGACATAATCAAATAATTAAATTATTTATGAGGACTGGATCTTAAGAGTATTTTATTTAATGTTTTAGGTGACTAGAAAAATTGTTAACAAAGAAATTATAATCAAGGATAGAAAGAGGTTGGTATACTCCTCTTAGATGAGTAGATAATCCTAATTATGCACGATATTATTCTAAATTATGATTCTGAATTTTGAATTATTAGGAATACTGAAATCTGAACCCTAAAGTGGTATGGTTTTGAAATTCTAATATCTGTAGATGGATATATATTTATTTTTGAAATATTGGGAATGTATCCAAAACGGAACCCTGTAGCTAATGATAGTAGACGTTAGCCATAGTGCACTGCAATTAGTAATTTGATAAAGTTAGGTATTATACCCTTACCACCATATTTTGTTTGAGGCCTAGGGCCATTATGATATTTACTCAAAGCCTATAATTGAATGAGTATATGTTTTGATATGTTATCACTAGCCTTCGACTAGCTCTGTATTCTATAATTATGACTGGTTTTGTAAGAGATTCCTAAATGCATTTTGTTAATGATTATTCTTTGTTTGATATTACTTAATTATGAATGTATGATATCTGGTTTTAAATTTCAAAAGATGTACCATTGTAAGTCTGTACCATTTTCTACATTATTAGAATTACTTGCTCAGTTTCCACTCACCCCATTATTTAACGTTTTTCATATTCCTGCGCCAAACCAGAACATCTACCTTCAGAATTTTAATCTTTGTGATTAATTCCTTGGTGAGCCTATCATACTATTAGAGCTATGGTTTTCTCTCATTCTTATGATTCAATTCAGTCGCTCCCTTGTGTACAAGCAAAATATTTAATGTATTATCGTGGTATGTCTGTTAACTTTACTGTAGAATTTTTATGAGGTCTATAACTCAGGGAATAACTTGCCCAATTTTCTACACAGAGAATAAACTGATTCAGTTAATGTTTGTAAGAGATTTTGAGATCTAATGATTATTTAAGGAGGGTTTATTTAAGTTTGTTGTCTTGAGGTGTTTGATCAGTCCAAAAGGATGAAGAATACCTCATTCCTGTGTTGGTCACGTTTAATCGGCTCAGGTTGTGACAATTTTATCTTTAAATTTCAATATTTAATTTACAATAGACAACATGAATGGACTTTTGATATTAGAATTAGATATTTAGCTTGATAATGTGATTTTTTTTATTCCTTTTTTTACAATTTTTTATATTTTGGTGGGTTAAAAGGGTTGGTTGTGTAGGCTGGATTGATCCATTTTAATAGTTCTAAAATTTAGTTAAGAACAAGGAACTAAATTTATTAACTTTTATATTAGTAATAGATCAAAATGAGACTTAGATTCATAAGTGAGTATCAATTTGAGATAGATATCAATGATAAACTAAATTAAAACTAGACTCATAAGTGAAAGACCAAATTGAGACTAAAATTAGTAAAAATCAAAATGATATTTTACTTTGTTACTCATCTCATTTTTTAAAGTGATCTCATAATATGAACATTACAGTATGAATATATACACAACTTTCTTTCAAAACCAAAAACTGATTAAAATAGCCATATGGATAATTTTTTAAAATTAAGAATATAATTTATTATATATTTCTGAGTACATTTATTTCAATGTAATAATTGGGTTGAAAATACACAATTTTATTTATTTTAAATTTAAAAAGTAACTATTTCAAATCAATCAAACATATATTTATAAATTATAATCGTTATAATATATAAGTAATAAATATAAGGATATTTTGATCAGAATAGATATTATAATACTATAGATTATTATTGTAGAAAAAGTTTGTGTAGGGCTTTTTCTTTTTTCAGGAGGTGAAATTATAATTTTCAAAACAGAGATAGGGATGTATAATTTGAGTATTTGAAAATAGGCGACATGTGAGATCTACCCAAAATTTTGTTGCAAGCGAATTAACATATTTGTTTGGTAATGACATAATCAGTCTTACATTTACATTTCCCACCCCCCCCCCCCCCAAACCCCCACCCACCCAAAACCATAATTCTCAGCATTTTTTGGATACAAGAGCAAAAGAAGATATGGGGTTTATAAGGAAATAACATTTAAGAGGCTACTTCTATATGAATCAAACCCCTCAACCAAATTCTTTATATCCCCACCCAATGTTTGCAAGGAAGATGAACCATGGTAGGCCTTAATGATCAAGTGAGGAAAATGGGATTTATCAAAAACGATTTGAATAGTTTTGCTGCATGGGTTAGGTCAACCATCTTGATGTAGAAGCTTAATACTACCTTCCGCAGGGCATATAGAAAAAGCACATCAATCTCTATCCAACATATTCCCTCTAGCATCAATCCCTGACAAGCAGACCATCTAAATAAATACGAAAAAAGAAGCAGAGATACTTATTTTCCCTAAATCTTTGCCTATTTACATTTCCAGATATAGTCCAGCCTGAAGGGTCAATCTGAGGTTCTGAAATTTCTTGCAAGCCGGCCTTTAATAGAAGTTTTGAATGAAACAATGTCAATCTTATAACTGGCTAATTCAACTATCAAATGGAGCTTCTTCCAAACTGCTTCAGATGGGTGGGTGTGGTCTGGCACGTTCAAAAAATCAATTTGATTCTAGCTTGCCATATTAAATAAGGAATGAACATTATCCAGTATGTTGAATCATTTTAGCATGAAGCAATATCTCCATTTTACTACCACTTTTAAGCCAACCAATGACATTAGGGCTTGAGAAGATATCAGTTCGAATACCTAATGTTGAAGCAAGCCAGAAAGCACGAGCGAAAGGGCAAGTTAAAAACAAGTGATCAGCGGATTCAAAACTTTGATCACAAAGATGACAACGAGATCAGTAGGAACTTTTGTGCTTAATCAAATCATCTCCATTAGTCAGTGAATCGGTAAGTAATTTTCAATAAACAAGATAATACAAAAAGGAATTCTTAATTTCTAAAGTAATTTCTAGACAACCGGAGGGATGGAACTGTCAAAATGATTGGAAATTTCCCTCATTATAGTTTGATAGCCATCTTTAATTCGGTAATCACCTTGTTTTGTGACCAAATTAATTTATCATTAAAATCAGATATAAAGAAAGGCTGATCTGGAATTTAATCTATAATCTTGCAATGATATAGGGAGTCCAACCTATATATATTCCAGCCCGTTCAATTTTGTAGAATAAGGTCTGACTCCCTTAAGTTTGAGGTTTCTTGCCCTGACTACAATGACCAACGAAAGAGGTGGTTGGTAGGGATAGATCTACCAGATCCAATTCGCTAGGATAAATGAAGAGTAACAACCTCTTTCCACAGCCCGAAAAGCTGTTAGAACAAAGAATGGTACTAGGATTAGATGAGGAGAGGCATTTACATTAGAGGAATCCAAGCATTGGATTAGATGTTTTACAATCCACCATCTGCCAAATATACCTCGCTAGGAAGGCTCTATTAAAGGATTGCAGAGATCTAAAGCCTAATCCACCTTGACACTTTGGGAGACATAAGAAGGACTAATTCTTCATGTGAATGTGACGTCTTTCTTCTTTTAAGCTCCCAAAAAAATTGGAGATGCAAAAATCAATGAAAGAGCTGTAATTTTAGGGCCAAGCAATACAAGATAATTGATAACCGAAGGAAGAATACATCTAGGATTGAATTAGAGTCATTCTGCTTGCCTGGGAAAGTAAATTTGCTTTCCAACCTTGTAATTTGGACTTTATTTTTTACAAAATTCCGTAATAAATTTCCTTCTTGTTTTTCCAGGGTCAATAAAGGTAACCAATATTTGCCAAGGGCTAAAGCATAATTAATACAAAAATTGCTCCACTTAATCTTTTTGAGCCGACGAGGAAGGAGTATTTGGGAATGGGATGTGTACTATAAGAGACTTTTTTTCTTCGTTGATATCCAAAGCTGATATTGCACTAAATTTATCTAAATGCTTTTCACCACATGGCAAGTAGTAGGATAAGCTTCAAAGAAAAGAATAGTATAATCAATATACATTAAATGTGAAATAGAAAGACCATTTTTACTTATTTAAATTCCTTTTCAAAGGTTGCATTTTGCCGGCAAAGAAAATTAGGCAAGACAATAATGAATCAATAAGGAGAGAGTGAGTCACCTTGACAAATTCCACAAGATGGGAATATAGCCGGTGAAGGGACACCATTAATAAGAACCCGAATGCTAACAACACAAATGCATTGTGAAATCATTTAAATCCATTTAGGCAGAAATCCCGTTTTTTCAGGAGCCGGACGAAGGAAATCCCGTGAACCTCTATCAATGGCTTTTGCAATATCCAGTTTAAGGGTGTACCATTTGGGTTTGGTTCTTAATTTTATTTAAACATTTATAAGAAAGCAAAATATTGTTTGTAATAATAGCTTTGCCTTTGATAAAAGCAATTTGGACTGGAGAGATTAAATCTGAAAGGATCAATTTCAGACTATTAGCAAGGATTTTGGAATTTATTTTTTAGACAACTGTGAAAATTGTAATTTGTTCAGATAGTCTCAAAAATGAAAATAAACAAATAATTAAAGTAATAATAATAATAAAATAATCTATTTTTGTTAAATAAAATTCCTAAAAATTTTAACAAAATTGTGATAAATAGCGAAATAATGGAAAATGATGATAAAAAATGAAAATTGACACCAAGGAAACTAACAACAAAAATAATAATTTTGAAATAAAATCTAAAGAAATAACAAATTCGAAACAAATAAAAAAGGAGAAAAAGAGAAGAAAGAAAAGTAGAATTTAAAGTGTAGGTCAGCTCACTTTTCTTCAATATTATAAATATGTGAATGAATAATGAAGAAATGAAAAATAAAAAAGGGATCAGGAGTAAAGGACAAGGCCACTTGAGAAGGAAGAGAATAAAAAAGAATACTCAACAAACTTGGAAGAGGTTAGAAAGAGTAGAGCTGGTTTTCGTGAGTGTGGGGTAGGTTATGAGATTGTATTGGAGAGAAAATAAAAATGAACAAAAAGAAAAAGAGATAGCAACACGTAAAGGAGGAAAAAAGAAGGGAAAAAGAGGAGAGAGAATCAGATTTGGAGAGGAAAAGACGTGAAAGAGAGGAGGAGGAAAAGAGAAGACGCGTCAGATTTTTTTTAAGTTTACAGCACGAAAGAAGGTCTGAACAGGAAAGGAGAGCAAAGGAGATAAGTTAATCATCTTCTACTTGATTTCTTTTCTCATTTTTGGCCATATTTAGTGCTGATTCTGTTACGTTCTCCCTTTCTATCTTGCTGTCCAATATTTCATCAAATTCACTTTTGATTTCTGTTATCTTTAAGATTGATTTTTCTGCATGATTGCTGTTATTGCGCTGCTCTCTTTATTTTCGTTTTACCGATAAGGGATTTCGTTGAATGCTGCCTAAGTTTTCTGCCATAAGAGCTTGCCACATGTTCCCATCGTTTGATGCCAACATGTTCGTTAAAATGTTACAAAGACCCTCTTCTTTAGGCTACCTAGGGTTTTGACTCATTTTGCTGTCACTTTGCGCTGCACATACATTATATTTTGGCTTTTAATTGGTATTAAAATCTTATGTGATTCTCTTACATTTTGTTGTTATTAAATATACCATCGACTTATCTCTTTTAAGAATTATAAAGTTCAGTAAAAGCTTTAAAGTTTGGTAACAACTTTAAGAATTTCAAAGTTAAAATAAAAATCTTTCAAAAGTTGGTAGTAATTTGTCAATGGTTGATAACTATTTTTAGAAAATATGCATGGACAAACTTTTTAAATTGTTAAATTAATGGTTTGCTAGTACTATAAATAAGGAGATATGACAATGGGAGTGTATGGCAAAGTGAGAAGTTGTATGAGTGTGAGAGAAGTGACAAAAGGTGTAGAAAGAAGTTTAAAGTGAAATGTATCTTTACTAATTATTGTAATCTAGTGGAGAGCAATGAAGAGTTCTTTCAATTGAAACCCATATTCTTGCCTCTTGTATTCTACAATTAGTATCAGAGCCTGTTAGAATCTAGCTCTAATCAGGTTCAAGCTTATTTCAAGTTGGGTCAATTGTGTAATATTCCAAAAGTTTACATTTAAAATTTTTACCTTAAGGGATAATTTTTCTTAACTTTGACATAGGAAAAAGAGAAGATAATAAATAAATATTATATATATATATATATATATATAATTGTACACAACAATAAAATTAAATGTAGAAATGAGAGATTTAAGGGAGCTATTATATAAATCCAAGTAACAAATTTCATGAATTCTGAGTTGGTTCAAGTGGCTAAGACAGACCCAAGCTTGCATTAAGATTTGAGTTCAAATCCACTATCCTGCATTAGAGTATGATTTTTGCTAGGCTGCCATGTGTTCCCAGCAGTGAAATAACCAAAATGACCTTAAGACATCTTCTTCTCCCTAAGCTTATGTGAGCCTCTTCCTCCTCTTCGAAAATTTTGCAACTTCTTTCCTTGATTCACACCAACATCAACAACCTAGCACCTCACTGGCAACTTGGGCCATTTAGGGTAGCCAAAACGCTTCCAAAACTCCAGCAAAGTAACAGCGTAAAAGGTTAGTTTTTTCAAGCTAAAACATCCGTGATCTAGATAAATTTAATTCAATTTTGATAGGGGTTTTGATGCTAATCATCATTTCAACTTGTTCTTCATGGGTTTTAACCTATCGAATTGCCCGTTTAACCCGCAAATTAAATGGGTTGGTCGATGTGAGTGAATAGTAACAACGAATTTGGAATTTGGCCGAATTTAGGTGAAATTTTGTTTTGCTTGAGGGTTTTGATTTAGAAATGATTTGTTGTTCTCTGCCTATTTGAGCTCCTAATTTCGTGAATTAATGTTTGAATTTAAAAATCCTTAATTTTTGGATGAAAAACATAAGTAGTGACGTGAACAGTGTCAGAGGCTTGAAATTTGAAATTGAGGCATGATTTAAAGCTGTTTTAGGGAAATTCTTTAAGGGTTTTGATCCTAAGTGAGATTCTAACAATTTCTATGTGTCAATTTGATGTTTTGAACAATAAATTAAAAACCTCTCTTTCTTGGTAGGGAATTGAGATGCGTAGAGTAACAATAGTCAAAGAAATTCTTATTCTTCCATGTTATTGGATATCAAGAAAGATTGTAGGAGTTATTTGAAATTGCCAATTGGGTGGTAAGTGATTTTGAAAATTTTCCCTCAAGCTCGCATTAAATTTCATTGTTGTAGGAGGAAGTTTTATGAACAAGAGTGCAATGAAAGTAATTATTAATGCTAAAAAAATTACTTTGTTAATGACTGGAATAATCTTTAGACTCAATTAGTAATGTTAGATAACTCAATGACTACAGAGAGTATTATCTGAGTTTATTGGCCTCAAGGCATTTTCAAAGCCTTGGAAAAATATTTTAGTGCAAAAATATCAGTGTTAAGCATAAATGAAAATAAGGCTTTAATTTTATGGATCATTAGGTTTCCAAAGTGCTTTTTAAGAATGTGTATACCATTATGTACGAATTATGGAAGGTAGGATCATTAAGAGAAGTAATGGAAACACACAGAAAATAAGTACCACAAATTTTATTTGAATAAGTATTATGGGAATTTCTTTTATAAATTATTTTAAATAAGATTTTGATTAATATAGAAAGTTAAGATTTATTAATTGTTATATTTTAGGTTAAAGTTGTCCTTTTATACCCAGTAGTGTAAGGGGGTGATTTGTGTGTGCTTTTATCATGTGAGTATATAATCCTAATTATACAAAATTTTTGTATTGAAATATCTATTTTTAAATACAAATTTTTGTTATCTCTGGTATCTTGGGGCAGACTTCTAAATTTATAAATTTTATTGTATATTTTGATACCTGGGAAATTTGTTAACTTTATAGACTTTATGATTCTGTATTTTTGAATTATCTAAATTATTCAAACATGAAATTCTGAAGTGGTCAAACTTTGAAGTTCTAATTTCTAAATATGGATTTTGTATATTTAAGAAACTTTTATGTATGCATCTAAAACAAGACCATGTAGCTAACGACAATTGACATTAGTCATTGTATAATGCGATTAGTATTCTGATATGGTTAGGTATGATGCTCTTACCTTTGTATACTATTTGAGGCTTAAGGCTACTATTATGATTATTCAGAGCTTAAGGCCAATAATACATAATTGCTCTGATCTGATTGCACTAGCCTTGGGCTAGTTCTGTTTTTTTGAACATTCGATGGCTCTGTAGGAGATTCCCAATATGTTCTATTGATTTGGACATATTAAATTCTTATTTCATGTAGTTTCATTTAAGTTATGAACATGACTTGAAACTTCAAGGCTAGATTTATTTGACAAGTAAATGGGTTTTCATCTGCTTTTGGAATTGATGATTATCTCAATAAGTTATCCAGTTTTAAATAAAGAAAGTTTTAGTGATAAACTCTACTATTGTCAAATTGCCCCTCCCTTGTATTATTAGTATTATCTGCTCACTAAGTTTTCATTCAATACATTATTTAACATTTTCATATTCTAGCGCTAATCCAAGACACCCCCTATGGAGTAGAAGCTGTGGTGTTTCTATTCTTTCTAGGTGAGCCTAGCTTGTTGCCAGAGCAACGGTTTCTTATGTTTCATTTGGTAATTAGTCTTAGTTGCTTCCTTGTAGACAGACTGATTGTCTTAGGTTTATCATATGAGGATCCATGTATTTGTTAAAGTTCTGCTGTCTTAAAATATTTGATAGGCTTACGAGGACAAAGGAAACTTCATTCCCCATGCCAGTCACGTCTTATCAGCTAAGGTTGTGACAAACTAAGTATCCAAGCCAAGAGGTTCCTTTGTTCGAGTACGAGATCTAGGATCATCATACAAGCAAACTTGGTGTAAGTGCAAGGCATTGCTAAAGTCGTTATGATTGATATGTTGATGAATACATGTGCGATTGAGAAGTTAAATAATGACAATTGTCAAGTCTAGAGTGTCAAAGTTAAACTTTATCTAAGAGGCCAAAATCTTTGAGACCTTATTGAAGAAGATGAAGTGATTTCACTAACAAATTCAAATGAATTGAAGAAATGGCATGTAAGAGCTGGAATGGCTCTTTACATATTAATTTCTACAATGAAACCGTAATTCGTTAGATACATTAAGGAAGCTAAGACACCAAAAAAGGCATGGGATGTGCTTGCTACACTGTTCATGAGAATGAGCATATGTCAATTTAGTAAAATGACATGTCAGTAAACAAATATTTTTCAAACATTAAATCTATTTGCACTGAGATTTCAAAATTAGATCGAAAGAATGTTATTACCAACACAAGAATATGAGAATTATTATTATGGGATTAAACCCAAAGTATCATGGTCTTGTCACTGCCACAAGAGGCTGGGCCAAGGAACCAACTCTAGCAAAGTTGGAAAGTAAATTAGCTAACCAGGAGGCTTTGGATTCACAAATGTCCAAAGCTTCTTTGAAAGATGAAGAAAAAGCTTTCTTTAGGAAACAGAAAGGCCAAAAAGAGGAATCCAACTGAAGAAAGAAAGGTGATAATAGAAGGCATCAAAATGGTTAGCAGAGAAACCATTGTGGGAGAGACTCGTATAACACCTTACGATGGAGAGACAACAGAAGTTACAATTGTGGCAGAAAAGGTCACTTCGCTAGAAATTGCAAAGCACCTCGCGAAGAAGGAAATGCTATAATTGAATACTATAGTGACGAAGAATAGGACTTTTAAGCATACTTTGCAACCACAGAAGAATCAGAAGAGATTGCATTGACTTGTTTTGAAGAACCACAAGAAGAAGTGGCATTGACAAAGTTAAAACAACAAATCTATCAACTACGAAGAAAACTGGATTGTTGATTCTAGATGTTCTAACCATATGATAGGAGATAAAGAGAAGCTATCAACAATGTTTGAATATAAAGGAGGGCAAGTTGCTGTAATAGCAAACAATTTGAGATTGTCAATAATACATGTTGGTAGTATAGAAATTAACCCCCGCCATAGTACAGGAAAATTACATTTACAAAATGTCTACCATGTACCAGGCATGAAGAAAAATCTCCTATTAGTGTCATAACTTGCATCTGAAGGCAACTACATGGTGTTTGGGCCAAAAGATGTCAAGGAATATAGAAATCTGTATCCAATTGACTCATTTTGCTGTCACTTTAGGTTGCACATACTTTCTATCTTGGCTTTTAATTGGTATTAAAATCTGATGTGATTCTCTTATATTTTACTGTTATTAAATATGCCACCAACTTATTTCTTTTAAGAAAGGTAAAATCTTTAAAGTTTGGTAACATCTTTAAGAATTTTAAAGTTAGGTGAAAATCTTTCAAAAGTTGGTGGTAATTTTTTCCAAAGTTGGTAGTAATTTGTCAAGTATTGATAATCATCCTTAAAAAATATGCATGGAAGAAACATCTAGAATTGTTGAATTAATAGTTTGTTAGCACTATAAATAAGGGGATGTGATAATGGGAGTATGCAGCAAAGTGAGAAGTTGTATGCATGTGTGAGAAGTGAGAAGATGAGTAGAGAGAAGTTTAGAGTGAAATGTGTCTTTGGTAGTTATTGTAATCTTGTGAAGAGCAATAAATAGTTCTTTCAATTAAAGTCCTTATTCTTACCTCTTGTATTTTATAGCTGTCACTTTAGGCTGCACACATGTGATTATTTGGGTTGCTAATTAGTGTTGAAAATCTTATACACATACTCCTCTTTTTTGCTGACAATTTGTTTTGAAATTTACTGATCTATTGGCTGCGAAATGGAGTTGAAAATCTAACATATATACTCCTCTATATTTGCTGAAAACCCGAGGTGTTTCCCCCTTAATTGTCTTGTAGTTTTCGTTGTGCTTTGTTGTCAATTCCCACTGAGATTTTGCTGAATATCCTTTAGTTTTAGTTGTGAAAATCATGTTGCATTATGCTATGGTTTTGCTGTTTGAATATCATTCAATGGATGTTGTGTTTTGGACCCCATTTTTGCGTTAAAAGGGCATGAGAATTTGAGAACAAGAATCTGCTCAAGGCTTGCTTTATTTGCTGTCAAAAGGAATATGCCACGTATTTTTTTAATGTTGATAAAAGGGTGTGAAATTGGCTGCTTAGTGCCTCTGTTTTGGTGTCCAAATTATGCTTAAAGTTAGATGTACTATGGACCAATTTTTTGTTGATCAACTTGTGCTGAAAACTTGTTTGTGTCTTGCTTCCAATGGTAATGTGTTTTGGTTTGATCTTAGTAGTTAAAATGAGCTAGAATTCATTGATTTACTCTCTTCAAAAGGCTTTCAATTGTAGCGTTGATTTTGGTTCCAATTTGTGCTAAGAACTCGCTTCCAATTGTGGCTTGATTTAGGGTTCCTTTTGATGTTCAAAATGCTTGAAAGATTTGCATGTATTTTTTTTATTTTAATGGTAATATATTATGCTTCATCGGCTGCTCTATTTATGCTTTGAAACTTACTATATGATTGGACCTCTTGGCTACCCAAAATTTGTTCTAATAATTGTAGTATAATTAGTTTTTTTTATTCTAAATTTGCTTTGAAAATATGTTGTGTTTTACATATTCTTATTGCTTGAATTTGGTTGAGAATTTATTCGTTTGAAAGCTTGTTGGTAATCATGGCAAGCTGGAAAGTGAGAGGCAAGCAAATGAGGATGTGGATCCAAATTGATGATGGGAATACTAGTAAGGAAAAGTCCCAAAATTGGAAGAAGTAATTCTTATTTGTATTTTACTAAGTTCCTGTAAATAATGTGTAATGATGAATGTTCAATTGGACATTAACACACACACAAGCATCAATGTATATTTTTATTAATGGTGCCATGTGAAGTCCAACGCCTCTATAGACTCATTTTATAAATGTTGTTTATTTTTAATATTAGTGTTGTTGTATGAGACTGAGATCTTCATGGGCACCTAATAAATTTACCAATGAGGTCATATGAGATCCTATGACTCCAAAGGCATTACCCAATATTGGACATGTATGTCTGAAATGAATTTTTTGTTCCAACAACCCATATTCGATTATATGTGTTTCTTAAAAAATAAAGATTGATTTTATTACCTTGAAGAATTTCAAACATCATATCATTTTAAAGGCTTATTTATTCTTTTTCTAAATTCCCCTCTTTCAAATAATTAAAAAATATATACATGCTCATTTTTTTTTTTAGATTTTCCTAAATTAAAGCAATAAATAAATCATGTTTCAAAAATTCAAAAACATAAATAAAATAAAGAAAACAAAAAGTGAAATTACACTAATTTTGTAAATTAAAATACACTAACCAAATTTCAAATGTTTTGTTTGTAAAATATGTTTAATTTCATTTGTTTTGTAATTCTCACAAAATTAAAAAAATACCAACCCATTATACACTTTTTTAAATGAATTATGTGGATTTTAATTCCTATTACAGGGTATATAAACCCTAGGCTAGATCTTAGGTTAAGTCTACCCTTTATTATTATCCATTTTTTGTTTGTGTTAATTTCGTTTCATTTTTTTTTCTTATTTTCATATGTTTTCTCATGGGCAAATAAAATAAATTTAAGGTTGTATCTCGTTATTTTGCTTGACTAACTAAACTCATGAGTGATGTGAAATGCCTAAAACCTTTCTCACTCTAATTACATAAATCACCTTTCGTTTTATTTGGTTTTTCAAAATTTTTCTTATAAAAATTTTGGTAGCTACTCCAAAGAATTGGTTCTTAAAATTAATTTTGGAGATCAATTTATACCTCCTTTTATATTTTTCCACCGCGATGTGAAGTATTGACAACATTATATAAATTGATTGGTTTAAAGTTTTCAAAAGTCTGCAGATTGCAGATGATCAGTCTTAGAAATGAATGTTACCCAAGTACGATTTAGGCTATGAAGTAAATAACCCCTTTCAAAGATGGATCTAACCATGCGACAAATGTCAACTGAAAGAATGACCCAGGACGTATAAAAGAAAAGAGCATGAAAACCATCTGAACCTGGGGCACTATCAAGAGAAAGATCAAAAACCACTTAACGAGTTTTCCAGTAAAGATATATGCTCTTGCTTCAGAGACGGGATATCACAAGAATTAAGAGTTTTGAACAACAAGCTTGTATTAATGGGATTACCATGGAATGTCTCTTGAAGGTACTTCTGTGCCAAAAGTGTAATCTCAGAACAATCTACAATCCTCGAACCTGATCATTCATTAATTTGGAAATGCTGCCATTGACTTATGCTTAGTTGCTAGAGCACGAAAATATTTTGTATTTCAATCACCAATGATTAATCAAGATTAACGATCCTTTCGAGCCGAGAGAGCTTCCTCACTGTCATAAAAAAACTGGCAAATGATGGGTGTTTTCTCTCGTAACTCATCACTTGTAGGATCAAAGTTCTACTGAATGTTGCTGAGTAAGTTCTCGAAAGAGTGAATTTGGCTTTGAATCTTCCTTATATTATTATTGTTACATTCAACTAATGTATTTCTGATGAGCTTTAACTTTCGAAAGTTCAACTAAATGTTGTTGAGTAAGTTCTCCAAAGAGTGAATTTGGCTTTAAATCTTCTTGTTCCATTCAACTAATGTAGTTTTGAGGAGCAATTAACTTTCGAAAGCACACAAAGCTCAGGGAGCCTTGGATTCGAGTATTCCAACTATTCTGAACAATGTCTTGATTTTGTGGAAATTTGAACTAGAAATTCTTGAATCTGAATAATCTCTACCATGGAAAACTATTGTTTTCAAAAGAAAAATGCAAATGTGCATGGCCTGACGCAGCTATAAGCATAAAAGAAAGTTAGGATCTCGGAAAAGATATAACCCATTGCTGGTTACAAAAAACATTTAGGTAATCTAGCCCAGACATTATCCAAACCTCATTTGTTATTTGTCCACGAAAACTAGATACCTCTGGGCATATTATCTGGAAAATTAGATGAAAAAAGCAGATTCTGGAATTTGGCAGCAGCTGGAGATGTAGCACAGGAGCTAACTTTATCATTAGACAAATAGCATTGGTTAAAATCTCCTATAAGGAGTCACAGATAATTCATAGTACAAGATATGGATTTGATCCAATCCCAGAGTATTCTCTGACGTTGTAATTTTAGAAAGCCATAAATGTACATACTAAAGCATTTCACCTTATTTGGAAAAAAAACGAAAAGTTTCAAAGTGGATCCAGTTGGGGGAGTTATCTAAAATATTCATGAAATTTGGTTGTTCCAATTTTTCCCAAGGCATTAAAACCATGCACATGCAAGTAGTCAAACCCTCTAATATTATTAAAAAAAAATAAAATTGTCTAGACACTAGTTTCAAAAAGAAGAAAACAACGCAAAAGGATAATGTTTACAGATAAGTTCCGTGAGTCAATGAACTATCGTGGATTTAGCAAACCCACGACAGTTGCAACACAAAAGACTCTTCTGGAGGTTGCTTATTAGACCTCAAAATTATCACCTGACGAAAGCAAACTCAAGTCAGGTGCATATTTGTTCCTTTCAACAATAGTGTACAAGTCGGGCTTCCAGAGACAGAGACATTTGGATCTAGCTAAGTGGACCTGACAGCAAGCTTTTTTTCACTAGCAGTCGTGTGCTTTCTAAGTTACTAAGAGAAAATCTCAAAAACTTGCCCTCTTTTGCGTGTCGCAAATTTGTCCCCTACTGAGATATGGGTAGGTCAAAACAAAAATCAATAGTGGACAAGACACCTGCTATAGCAAGATACGGGTCCAAATGAGCCACTTGCTGAGCCCAAAACATGGAGAGGTTAGAGGCCCAATAAGTGCAAAACCTTCAGATAAAAAATTCATTCAGTGGGGACCAAAGACTGTTACATCCTTCGTCCGACAAAACACAGAGGTATGGATATGACAAGCAAAGCACTTCTGAAGGAGGGTTACCACATGACGATGTTTGCCCACACATTGAACTCGGGTGGGAGAGTTTAATGATGAGACAAACATTACATACATCTTCAAATAGAGGGGTCATGTTAAGCTCTAGCCAGCTCTGTAGAGACTTCTCAACAACTGCAAGAACCAAAAAGTCAAACCAAGAAACCACATGCATTTCAGGGTTCGAGTCCCTCACTGAACCCTGATTTACCAAAAGACCCAAAATCCAAGCATCCTGCATGTTGGTAAGAAAGCTCTGATCAATTGGAAGCATGTCAGTTTCACTTCTAATAGCAGAGAAAAAGAAATCATAACCGAGACTTTCTTGTGTTGAGTTCGCAGGGGGAATTCATTCGATCGAAGCCCATTTGATCCAGGTCCATTAAATGAGGTAAATTCAAAGGATTCTCGTGGAGTTTAGACATATGAAGGTAGTTAAAGGAATTTAAACCAGGAATAGGATCAGGCGTCTTTGTAAAATTAGGTACATCAGACATCACAGTGTCATTATCAAGGTCTTTGAAAAAAAATCATCCAAGGCTGAATCCTAACTACTATTGTCGGAGTCAAAGTCCAGACTAACATCCTCATTAAAAGAAGGTAAATTATTAAAGAACTAATAGAGTTACCACGGTCCCTATTTGGGTCATGTGCAGCAGCAACAGATTGAGAAAATGATGTTCTCTTTCAGGGATGGGAACGACATGTCTAGCAGAGCTCGACAAATGACAATGAGCAAAGTTATCGTGGGATAATTGACCACGATTTTGATCGTGCTAAATATTCTCTCTATCAACAGAGTTAAATTGATCCTGATGCTGAGTTGGCTCTTGCTCATTGGCTCGCTGATAAATATTACTCTGCTGAAATAGGAAGTTGTCATTGCTAGAGGAGTCGGAGGAGAAGGATTCCTCTGAGGCCCTTTTATGCACGTAGTAATAATTCCCTTTAACATACTTCAATCCAGCGGAGTTTGGCAGTGAAGAAAAAAGATTTTTTCCTGGCAAATGCAATAGATAAATCGTGAACTAAAGGGTAATTGAAATCATTAACAAAATCCATATCAAACTTATTACTAATATTCTACTTTATGATATCCTAAGCGTGCTTAGTTTCCTCCAAAGACCAGGAACAGTTATTCGCAATGTGTCCAATTCTACCACACTTCACATTGCCTAAAAACTCTCCCACATCGGCATCCCACCCAAATTAATCTTCCATTATCTAGTTTAAGCATGACTGCCATAGGTAAAGTGGGGAAGAAGGCATTGTAGAGTCAACTAGAACCCTAACTCTGAGAAAGTGCACATTTTTATAAGTTGCAAAAAACCATCCATCATATGCAATTCCCTACCATGTGACCCAATACTTCAGCAATTTCTGGATAGTGTTATTCAATGGAAAGGCCCCAGAACTGAACCCACAAGTCATTTTCTTCAGCTAGATTTCATTCAAGGTTATATTTGGTTGCCATTTTCCCCCAACCAAGTGGGTGTTCATGATCAACCATGGTCCATTTTCAAGCACTAAGTTTTGATCTTCAGCATCCTGGAATTTAATGACGTACTTATTATCTTCCCTTGTTACAACCAGAAAATCCGCCTTCAAGAGCGTAGCCCTATGCAATGCCATGCTTAATTTATACAGAGGAATGACTTTATCATCTATTTAAAAACCAAAGAGACTCGTACTCCACTAATCTCTTGATCGTGAAAGCATTTGATTATGCAATTTGAATATTGAGCCACAACGAGGGAGGGAATAATGATGATCACCAATTTCTGGATTACTTGAAGAGAAAGAATCTTGTCCTGTTTTACAGCTTTCTGAACATTAAATACCCCTTGCAAGGAATTTCTGCTTGTCTATAGCTGGATGAAATAACTACAACAGAGCAGGATAAAGTGATCAACCAACCAACCAAAACCAATGGAACCAATGAAGAAAAAACCCAGAATGACTAGAAGACCAAATTCCACGATCAAGAAAAAGGGATTAAGAACAAAACCCTCGAAGGCCATTAAAGCATAGTGCCATTTCTAAGACGAGAAGAAACAAACTGCACAAAAGAGATACCAGAACGAAACCACAATTAGACAGTAGAGAAAGTAGCAAAGAAACGAACACTCAAACGAGCAAATCAAACAAGTAGTCGTAAGCAAGAGGAAAAGGAAGACAGTTACTCCAAAACCCAAGGGAGTAAAGCCATTTGAAAAGCTTCTAAAGCCACACGCGAGCCTACCAGTGGAAAGAGCATGAAGAGAGGAATCTAGGAAGGATCATAAACACCTCATGCATCCAACAAGTAGCTTAGAATCGAAGAGAGAAGTGGACGAAGAAACCGCAAGCGCGAAGAATCGTCTCGGTAGAGAATGTTCGCTGAGTAAGAGGTCCGATCAACTTTCTTTCATTTGGAATCTGATTAATAATCAACTTTAACTGTTGTATAATTTGGCCCCAAAAAAAATCTCGGCTTAATATTCAAATTGAAAATCTTGCAATTTGAGTATTAAATTAAAAAGAAAAGAATATATAAAATAAATAAGGTGCATTTTAAAAGTAATTACACTAGTATAATTATTACGTACCACACAAGAAGGCACAAGATAATAATAAAGTATGTTAACATAAAATAATTAATTGTATTTATATTTTAATCATAATCATTTTTAAATTTTGTTTATAAACCCAAAATTCCTTTTGAATTTTTCAACTTACATCTTCATGTTCTTTATTTTTTCAATAATTTTATTGAAACATTAGTTTGTAAATTTATTAACTTATCTATATACTTTTCCAATAACTTTTCAATTCCCTAATTACCAATTTAAAAATTAAATTTTCAAGGAATTATTGGAAAATTTTAAAAAAGAAAGTAGAAATGATAAGTTGACATTCAAAAACAAAAAAATTGATTTAAATTGACTCATCATATTTTGACATATTATCACGTGTCTTTCTTTTATTATATCGCATGCCTTTATCTTATTATATGAGTTATGACCATGAATTTTAAAGATGCAACAGAGTAATTAGAGATCATCCTTTTACCATCATAATTGGTTTTCTGTTTGGGTCATTAGATTGGCAGATGAAAAGTCCACAAACAGACACAAAATTACAGTTACAACACGGAACAAAAGATTACATTCTTAGAATGCCCATGTAAATATGTGATACCCAAGTACTGACATCACAGTTTCAAAAGTGCAGATTAGGTTTTCCCTTACAAGGTTTTCTTTTTCTTTTTCTTTTTCTTTTTTTTGGCCATATTTCCCTTATAAGTTAATCTAACTAAATCAATTAAAATACTAGTGGCATGGCTCACCAATAAAGTATATGCCATGATTATCTTTTTAAAGAGTTGATCACCAAAACAAACTCTTAATATCAAGAGAATTCAAACCTGAACAATAGTAGAGATTTGGGTATCAAGGAAAGGTAGACATTACAACTAGAACATAATTACAAATACTAAATTATTAGATATACTCACAAACGAAGTTTTGCATCATAGCTTCTAGTTTCAACTTCCATGTAGTCATTCATCTTACCAATCTGCAGACCTCTATAACCCCCTATCCTTGTAACTATATTAGCCTATGCAGCAACAAGCATTAATCTAAAGCACATGACTCATCTACTACCTAAGACCTTGTCAGTGGCTGAAGTTAGCCAAGTGCTTCCTACCCATTAAGTGAGAGGCCAAGTCTATTTCACTAGTGCATTTTACATTACAGACATCACATCTAAATCTGGAATTGTTCAATCCAGCTGATGTTCCAACGTTCTTCTGCAATTCTTGCACACTGGTATTGGCATGAACGGGTTTGCTTTTATTTTCCTGATCTTTAGTTGATCCCAGATTTGGTACATAACTGAGTATAATCTTTGGCTTAACATGTTCTTGCACATTTAAAATCTGCACGTTCTTTTGCTCTTTGTTTGAATGCTGATTGGTTGTGCTCTTCTGTTTCAATGCATTGGCAGTATCAGTCATCTTTTCAGATTCTTCATTTGACCTATTGTTTTTCACCTGGGAAAACTGGTTTTTTGCATTCAGTGCTTCACAAGCAGCCTTATGCTTCCTCCCTTGCAGGTGGATATTCAAAGTTTTCTCGCTGGTTGTTGTCATCTGACAAATAGCACAAGTCCACTCTTTTTGCGCATTCTTAGTTGCAGAACTCTGAGGAGATTCTTCACCTGCTGTGTTTTTTGCTGCCATTCCTTTAGTTTCTGGTATGGCAAATGATTTGTTCTCGTTCGATTTGAGGTTGCATGAAGCTGTATTAGCCTGCATTGTTGAAGATTTAGCATAGAGGTGAAGTTTATGCAAATCAACCTCATATGATAGAATGCATACACATTTAGTGTTCTTTTTTTTTTTTTTTTTTCTATATAATGTTTATAACTGAGTTATGGTTATTCATGCATACAAGAAAAGGAAAATTTATAACCAAGTACTCTTTTTAAAGTATAGGATCCATTAGTGTTCCGTGGATAGGAAATTTTAACACACATTGAATCATATTTTTGCCAAGAATTCTTTTTGCAGATTAAGAAGCGGGGAATTGAATCTAAAACCTCTTGCAAATAACTCACATTCCTCATGACTTGATCACGCCCTGAGGTTTCATCCAATACCTGTTTCACACATACATCTTTTTCTATTTTTTCCTGGAAATCAAAATAAAAGGGAAAAATAATTTCTCTATAACTAGAATTATTTAAAGAAAACAAACTTAAACATGGCTTAGTGTAAAAAGTGTTGACTTTTACTTGGTACAACCCAACTTTTCTAGGTGAAAACTATAAGAAATTTTACCTTCTTGTCCTCGGGAACTTCCTCTTTTTCAGTCATCTCCAAATCTTTGATGTATTTCTGTTCCATATGAAGCCATACTTTGTTTGACTGCACAAGACAAAAGGTTGGAAAATGAGCCACTTCAGTTCATGATCAGCTACCACAATTAAGAACAAAAAAAAATATTGCTCTTTCTTCATTTCTTTCATGTTTAAAACTGGCTATGAAAAGACAAAAGAATGCATAGCAAGGATCACATCAAAACCTCACTTGTTGCATTTCAGTCTTCTCTGTAGGTGGAACTGCTTTTATTGTTTCTGCATAAACATTCTGTGCAGTGTTCTTTTGCTCTTTGTTTGAATGCTGATTGGTTGTGCTCTTCTGTTTCAATGCATTGGCAGTATCAGTCATCTTTTCAGATTCTTCATTTGACCTATCGTTTTTCACCTGGGAAAACTGGTTTTTTGTATTCAGTGCTTCACAAGCAGCCTTATGCTTCCTCCCTTGCAGGTGGATATTCAAAGTTTTCTCGTTGGTTGTTGTCACCTGACAAATAGCACAAGTCCACTCTTTTTGCACATTCTTAGATGCAGAACTCTGAGGAGATTCTTCACCTGCTGTGTTTTTTGCTGCCATTCCTTTAGTTTCTGGTATGGCAAATGATTTGTTCTCATTCGATTTGAGGTTGCATGAAGCTGTATTAGCCTGCATTTTTTAAGATTTAGCATAGAGGTGAAGTTTATGCAAATCAACCTCATATGATAGAACGCATACACATTTAGTGTTCTTTATTTTTTTTCTACATAATGTTTATAACTGAGTTATGGTTATTCATGCATACAAGAAAAGGAAAATTTATAACCAAATACTCTTTTTAAAGTATAGGATCCATTAGTGTTCAGTGGATAGCAAATTTTAACACATTGAATTATATTCTTGCCAAGAATTCTTTTTGCAGATGAAGAAGGTAGGGAATTGAATCTAAAACCTCTTGCAAATAACACACATTCCTCATGACTTGATCACGCCCTGAGGTTTCATCCAATATCTGTTTCACACATCCATCTTTTTCTATTTTTTCCTGGAAATCAAAATAAAAGGGAAAAATAATTTCTCTATAACTAGAATTATTTAAAGAAAACAAACTTAAACATGGTTTAGTGTAAAAAGTTTTGACTTTTACTTGGTACAATCCAACTTTTCTAGGTGAAAACTATAAGAAATTTTACCTGCTTGTCCTTGGGAACTTCCTCTTTTTCAATCATCTCCAAATCTTCGATGTCTTTCTGTTCCATGTGAAGCCATACTTTGTTTGACTGCACAAGACAAAGGGTTGGAAAATGAGCCACTTCAGAAAATAGTTCATGATCAGCTACCACAATTAAGGAAAAAAAAATATATTGCTCTTTCTTCATTTCTTTCACGTTTAAAACTGGCTATGAAAAGACAAAAGAATGCATAACAAGGATCACATCAAAACCTCACTTGTTGTATTTGAGTCTTCTCTGTAGGTAGAACTGCTTTTATTCTTTCTGCATAAACATTCTGTGCAGTGTTCTTCAACAGAAGAAAGAAATTATTGGCTTAATTCTTCAGCAGTCAAGATTCAGATAGATTACAAAATAAGTGAACATTTTAAATTAAAGGAGGTAGTGAATGAATTTGAACTCAGACACCCAGTTATAGACATAAACCTGTATGCAATCTCTCTCATATATTGAGACCAAAAAAGCTTACTTTCCTAAAGCACTTTACTTGCCTAAAGCACCCTCAAAAAGACATTTGGTATAATCAGTCAATCCAAGGTAACTTGAATGGATAGAATTTAGGGTTTAGGGTTCAGGTGGTATAAAAAATTTCAGTGTTTTCATATACTGCTATATAAGATGCCTGAAGTCATCCTAAATAACAAGAGACATAAGACGAAACCATTACACATCACACCACTTTTAGCTTTGTTACTTTTATAAAA
This sequence comes from Delonix regia, assembly GCA_037074485.1. Taxonomy (NCBI): domain Eukaryota; kingdom Viridiplantae; phylum Streptophyta; class Magnoliopsida; order Fabales; family Fabaceae; genus Delonix; species Delonix regia. The sequence goes on along the minus strand of CM073450.1, from coordinate 26,711,956 downwards.
TAACAACTATAGGCCTTCGATGACAACTTTCAATTGCACATGGACATCTAAAATCTATGGTATCTAATAAACCACCAAACATCTAATCCAAAGTAATAGCAGGAGAAGACTTCTTTGTACTCCAATCCATTTATATATACCCTAATATATTTGTTGATTTATACCTTGCTAGCAATGAGTTTCTCTAAGGCATCAGTTCCATTCTCTGTTATATATTTCTCAGCCTGCAATAGAAAGTTTTCTTCCTTGACAAATAGCTTCTTCCAGTTCCTGAACTTGCTTATGACTGCTTGTGGATTCATGGAGATGCACGAATGAACAAGGCGATTATAGACATAAGAAGCTCTTCCAAAGTCTGGTATAACAAGCCAGGCAATAATCATTATCTTCATGTAAGGCCAATACTGAAACCTGCCGTGAAGATGAGGATGCAAAAGTAAGATTGGTGAAGAACCTTAATCTAATATCATAGTTAGTGCAGTTTTAACTTCAGATAATATGCCAGAACCAGTAAAATATAATTCAGGTAGACTGTCAATCATTCTGCTTAGTTCTCTGGTTCAAATTTACTTATAAAAGCTTCACTTCAATGAAAATTAACAATTGCTACATAGTGTGTGTGTGCGTGTATATATATATATAAATCTAAACTCGAGAGAATGCAGATTAAACTAAAGCTTTTTGCCACATGAGACAGAGTAAACGACTTACCATTGAAGAAGCTTCAGAAACGCATACTCAAAGAGGTATATTAATGAGAGAAGTATCCAGTAAGAGATCAAATTACAAGTGTCTGAATGGCTATCATTCTCAATTGCTTGAATGGAAGCACATCTTTAACCACATAAAGTCATCATAGGCAAAAAAAAAAGAGCATAAGTATCAGTGAAACAATATTTCGAAGGAAAAAAATAGTGCAGTTTTTCGGTATTTGTTATCATTAGAACTTAAAAAATTCTTAAGCAGATTTGGTCTAAACAAATTATAAAAATCAAGCCAATTAGGAAGATACACATACACAAAATGTGTTGGAGTTGAAACTCCAATGAAAAAATATATCTGACATGCTTATTTGTATATTCATTATCTGCTTATTCTACAAATTTTTATTTTTTGTATTATGGGTCAACCTGAGAATTTTTCAATAAAAAAAAAACCTTTACTAATTCTTTGTTCTGATATGAAGGGCTAAAGAGCTCCACATTTTGAAGGATGCAGCTCGAATAACAAGTAAAACACACATAGAATGGATTGAAAAAGGGCAAAGGGACAGATGAAGAAGCATGTTCAACACCAAAACAGCAAGAGAGAGAGAGAGAGACTTACAGAGGATAACCCAAAGCAAGAAGAGGCCTATACATACAACAACAACAACACAGAGTTAATGATCAAAAGTGCATGAACATGGGACGTACGAGAAGATATGAGAAAGCATTGCAGATTTTCAAATCTGATCAGAAGGAGAAAGGTTGCAGCCACAGAAAAGAACCTGACGAAGGATATACATGTATATATAACGTATGCATACCATGAAAAAAGATCAATGCCTTGAAGGGCGAGGTTGAGGAACCACGAAGAACCCATCTTGGATCGGAGCTATATTCTTTTGATCCCCAGAGAGGTGATTTCAAGATTTGTGAAGAAGACTAGAAAGCAAAAGAGAAGACAGAGAGAGGGGGGAAAGAGAAAGTCGCCGTGGTAAAGTCAAGTATGAGCTAGTTGGTAGTTTTCTACGCCAGTGGGAAATGAAGAGGCACGGTCCCAACGTATTCCAAATCGTAATTAAACGTACCTCGCCAAAAGAAAAATTCAAAATTATTTGTCTGGTTTTTAAAGTTAATTCATAATTTTAATTTCGTCATTAAAATTTTTTTAAAAAAATTTATATTCTTGATCCTTATTATTTCACATAATTTTTAATTTGATTCTTATAATTTAAAAATCCATAATTAAAATTTTATAATTTATACATATTTTAATTATTTTCTATGATTAAAATTTTATTAATATTTTATAAAATTTTGTTAATATAACTAATTATATATCACTTTAACACTATCAATACATATAATCTATATTAGTAAAAATAAATAATAAATTAAAATTAATTAACATATATAATAATATATTGATAAAAATGAAATGATAAGGGCAAAACATAATATAAAAAAGTATAACAAATTTTAAATTATATGGACTAAATTAAAAATTAATTATAAATATATATATTTTTTCTCCCTTCTTTCAAAAAGCGCTGGGCGTTGCTTTCCTACCAAAGTTGACGGTGGGATGCTCTACGAAGTTGACACTCTGAAAAATGAGAATATACAAAACTTCTGTTTAAATAGGTTAAATTAATATTTAGATCTCTAGTTTATATAAATTTTCCATTGGGTCCTTATCATAAGATCCCTATAGTTGAACTATTTTTCACAATTGAAGTCCTATTATTAAATTCCTTCATCTTTAGCTCTATGTATTGTTGAGTAGGATCATGGAGCTTCAAAGTGTTCCGAGGTTGGATATTGTTTGTACAAAACTCATGGCAACGTATTTGGGAGTTTAGGTATTTTGAGTGTTTTTTTTTTCTAGCGGGGTGTCTTTAGATAATATTTAGTTTTTGTTAGATATAGTATAAAATCCACCCATAGGGGCTCATTATGTCAAAAAAATAAATAAATAAAATGGTATTTATTAAATAAGGATTGAATGGTAATTTGAAAAATTATCACTAAATTTTAGCTAGTAAGGCAAACATAAAATAAAATCCTATCAGTCAATAATATATATATGCTCAATTAAAAACAATTGCAATTGCATTGTAATTGAGAGAAAAAATTTAAGTTGTAAAAATTTTGAGATATTTTTAATATATTGTAAATATCTCAATGATCCCAATCTGCTTTAGATCCAACTTTTGTTACAAAGGAAAAATATGTAAGTTTCCTTCATTCCACGTATTTAATTTCTTTTCAGCTTCCTTTTAGTTTTGTTACAAGAAAACTAATTTTATTTTTGAGAAGCGAGGTAAAGTAAAAATAATAATTCCTCCCAAAAAGGAAAAGATTATGGATAAGTAAAAGATGAGTCAATAATGTTAAAATAATCTCTTTTCTCTCCTTCCTTACCAACCTTTGTACAGGGTCCCTTAAGGGAAATCCTTGCATGCTCTACCATGAAGACCAGAGTGTTGGTTAAAAAAAAAAAAATCTCTTTTATTCTTTCTTAAAAAGTAAGGTGAAATGAAAATAGAAAACTCAAACAAGTAAAGAAAAGATTGGAAAAAATTAATGGAAAAATAAATAATTGAAAAGGAAAAGAAAATGAAAATGAAGAATATTCCTTTTATTATTTCTTCAAATGCAAGATACAATGAAAATAAGGAAAAAAAACTCCCAAAAAAGAAAAACTGGAAAAAAAAAAATGGATCATTGTGAAAATTTTCTTTAAAAGAATCCTAAATTTTTACTATAAAATGTAGAATGAAGAGTGCTCAGAGGAGGCAAATTTTCTAGAGAGAAGGAGAGAGGGGAATAAGAAGAAGGACGAATTGAATAGAGTTTCATCTTAAAAATATTACGTTATGTTTATATTTGGAAGACTTTAGGCAATATTTATAGTTTGTTGTGTTTAGCTTAAAGAGTTATCAGAGTATGTTTTATCTTGCTTCTAATTGATGTTTTTGCTTTCAAATGGGTGTGTTGTGCTTGTGACCGAAGGGAATTGAAGAATCCATAACATGTTTTACTTTGGTGCTTTACTATATGTGGATAGGAATTACTTTTTATTGGTCTTTATTCATATTCAAAACAAGGGTGACGATTTTAAATAATAGATTGAGTGCTTAACTTGAATGTCACATTATGTGATTGCAAAATGTGTGTTGATAAATAGTTTAGAAATATGGGCCAAGTAATTCGTGTCTAAAAGCTTTTGGGTGTGAGGAGTTTTTATATCTTAGGATTGGTTGATTTTATCTTTTTTTATTTATGTCATAATCTTCATGTGCATTTTGAAATTTTTGCTTTAAAAATAAAAAAATTCAAAAAAAAATTATTTTCAATAGTACAAATAAAAATTAGAAAAGAAAGAAAGGAAATTTTAACTTGGTTTTATAAATTAGAAGACCACACCTTTTCCTTAAAAGTGATTTTCTAAAATTATTCATTTTGAAAAATTAAATGCAAAATTTTGGCTATAATTCCAGTACATTGGTTTTCAAAATTGCTTTCAGAAATCAATTGATTTTCTCTTCACCAAAAAAAAAAATAACAAATTAGTGACAATGATCTTTTACCCCATTGCAAAGTATTTGATCCCTATTTTAGGTACATTGGTCTTAGATCATCTTCTTATATTAACTCTAACCTCGTAAATATTTTAATTTATTTCCCTTTCTCTTTTAGTAACTAGTTCTTTTTATAAATATTATATAAAACTTTAATTTTTTTACTTGCCTGTAAATATTTTCTTTTTCTCTTTTCTTTTATCAAATTTCTTGTACATATTCCTTCTGTCTTTGATTTTTTTTTTTTTTGACTCTTCTCCTTTCTTTGTATATACTCTAATTAGAGTAATCAAAATAAATCTTAAGGCCTTTTTTTTTTTTTACTGTAAACTTATGGTAAACATTTTTATGAATAGGTGTTATAGGTTGTCAAATACATACTGCATGTTGCAAATAGACTCCCAAATTTATCCTTGGTTAAGTAAACCACACCATTTTCTTAAAAATGGTTTTCCAAAACTTTTCCTTCTAAAAAATTTTGCAATTTTTCCAATAAATTAGTTTTCAAAATTATTTTCAAGAATCAATTTATTTTCTTCTTTTTTCAACCCTCAATAGGTTGTCAAATGCTTGCTTCAGATCTCCTACTATAAAAAGCTTGGCTCTCGTCAAGCCCCATATTAAAGCCCAAGCTCATGTTAAGCCCCTATTATAAAAGCCTTGACTTGCATCGAGCTCTTTTTTTGTAAAAGCCCTAGCTCATGTTAGGCCTCTCTTTGTATAAGTCTTGGCTCATGTCAGTTCCCCTTTGTAAAAGTCCTAATTCAAGCCAGGCCTCTCTTTGGTAAAAGCCTTGAATAATGATAAACCCTTTATTTTGAAAACTTTGGCTCACTTCAGGCCTCCTATTATAAAAGTTCTGGCTCATATTTAGCCTACCTGTTTGTAATACTTTTGACTGGTGTCAAACCCCTTGTTTGTTAATGCTTTGGCTCGTGTCAAGCCCCCTTTGAAAAAGCCCAAGCTCGTGTTGGACTCTCTTTAAAAAAAAACTCTAGCTCACGTTAGGCCTTTTTCTTTTGTAAAAACCCTAGCTCACTATAAGCCACTTATTTGTAAAAGTATTGCCAATTGTTTGGGTCTCTTTTATTTTTATTCAAAATCATGTCTCTTTTACAAGCTATGCATGTTCTAATAAAATCAATAGAGAAAACCTAAAGCCTACTCCCCCCATAAAATACATGTTATAATCTTTACTTGTTCCTAAGGAAAGAATATCAAAAATCACATTTTCACTCTTCTCACTTAAGAAGAATATAAAGAGAAGCAACCTATTAACATTGTATTTTGTCTGGGTTTCTTGCTACTTTAACTTTTACATTCAAGTCACTTTTCAATCAAGAAAGGAGCTTAATCATGCTTCATTATCTCTTGTTCAATCTAGTCATGTTTGAGGCAATCAAGTTATCTCATTGTATTTTAGGCCCTTGGTACAATCTAATCATGTTCAGGTCCAATTAGTTGAGTCTCATCAAGTTCTTTTGTGTTCACTTACCAGACAAAATAGATGTTATCTTCTTTACTTGTTCTTTTAGCCAGAATATCACCAGTAATATTTTTTCTCTCTTCACTTAAACAAGTAAAGAGGGGTAACCCATTAATATCATTTTCATTTAGGTCAACTGTTTCTTCAACTTTTTAATTGAGTCTAATTCTATCTAGTTATGTTAGCTTGAGTTACTTTTTCTATAAAGTTATGAACCTATGGGTAGGGGAGAACATCGTTAACCTTAAGGTTCAATGTTATAAGTTTTGATGATAACAAATATGTTACAAATGAGTTAGATATATAGAATCAACATGTACTTAACTGATTAATCATTAACATGTAATACTTTATACTTGAATCATTCCTTATATGAGATATACTTGCTCATATTATATCCAATAAGTTCTAATGTTATAGACAATCAAAATTGGATACATATATACATATATATATATATATATATATATTATAGAAATCTCATATGCAAGGTAAAAATGTTTATAATCTATTAATTGTTATTAAAATATGCATATTAAGATATATGAATTTGACTAATTTGACCAAGTATTTAGCTTGTAAATTAGACTAACTATCATAGGCTTATTATTATTTTGTTAAATTCATTCGAACTTACATTTATTAGTCTAATACATTTTGGTTCTTAAAATTTAAGTTAAAACAAAAAAGATACAAGAGATATAATATTTTACAAATAAGAGGGAATCTTGAAATGAAAGTTATTCCATCTAAAAATAGACTTAAACATATTTTTAGTCATATATCACATGCATAAAATGGAGTTGAAATTAAGAAGTTATGATTGTCAAAATTTTAGGTATGGATATTACATTTTTTTCTAACCTTTAGTCATGATTTCAACAATATCTTACTAATCCTTGAAATAGAGGAGCTATGAGTATCTAAATATGTGGCTATGGAATAGAGGATGGTTATGAAGTCAACATGGAGCTACTTACTTCTAACAATCAAGTTGTACAAATTTGAATTTCTCCTTTACTCTAAATAGTTATCTTGCTTTTTTGGGCTATAAATACATGTCTCAAAAGATTAAAAATCACAATGAAAAAAGTGCAAAACATCTTAAGTGATTCATATTCTTAAAGACCTCTACTCTTGCTTATTCTTTAACTAGTGAGCTACAATTATGTTATTTGTTCTTTTGAGAGTTTTTGTTATGAGTATTTTCTTCATAAAAAAATTTGTTATTTCAAGGAAAGATATTCCTTAAGGAAAGATTAAATTCAATAAAACGTTTTCCTTGAAGAGAGTTTAGTTTTAAGGGGAGTATGCTTAAAGATTTGTAACAGATTGCAAATAAGTGGAAAATCTCAAATATTTGCTTGGGGACTGGATGTAGGCTTGGGTTGGAGCTGAACCAAAATAAGCTCTGTTTGCATTCTTTCTTCCTTTACTCTCTTGTTGTTGCACTTAAATTAGGTTATCTATTGCTTCCCATATTTATATATTGAAAATCATTTTGCATCAAGATTTCAATTTGGGAAAGAATTTTTGTTTTTATTTTAAATTTTATAAACACCCAATTGACCCTCTTTTGGGTGTCAGCCTATTTCAACACACACAGGCCATGTAGAGTTTCTTAATGACCCAAAACCTGGCTCGATTTTAGGCCGGGCTAATTTTTTTGGAGTTAAGTCTCATTCTTTTTCTTTTTATTTAAAAAAATATTTATAAATGAAACTATCTTTTCTTGAAAAAATTATTAAAAAGCAAAGATTTGAGAGGAAATAAAATTTAATGGAAGAAAATTTAGGATTTGGAATAAAAATAATTAAAAATAATACAAAAAAAGAATAACATCGAGGCAAGTCTTATGTGACCTTAGGACCTAGCCAATTGTAGTTACTAGACTTGTCTTGCCTTAATCAAAGTTCCAAATTTTTTATTCGGCTGGCCTAACCTGACTTAATGTGACCATGTCGAGCTAGGTTGGTTAAGGCAACTGAGTTGGTGTTCAACCCTAGTGATGGGTATACAATAATGTCTCAGTTCTTGGATATTACTTATTACCTATAAGACTATGGAGCTTGATGATGAGTTCTTCTTCTTCCTTGGTGAAATTGCCTCAATAAGTTTTTCTTCATTGTTCTAGCAAGAATACATAGGGAATAATAAGTGGGAAAAGAATGAAACAGAAGGAGAAGGGGAGAAATAGAGACAGAAAATTGAGAAGAGTCGAAATTGATGAGTGAAAATGCATATAAAGAGATGAACAGAGGTGGAAAATGGAAAAGAAAACAAAAAGAGAGAAAAAAAAATTGAAGCACAGGAGTGACAAAAAAGAAACTGTAGTGAAAGCAACATTAGTTGGAGCAAAGAAAAAAAAAAGGGTGGTAATGTCAAATCACCATTTAAATTATATTAAAAAAATACATGTGGCTACCACATTAGCTCTATACTTAATTGTGTCAATGTTTATTACAATTCACTTGAAATGATCATTTATAAGATGATTTTGAAATTAAAAAAATTATTTTGAAACACTTCAAATTTAAAGGACCATTTTAAAATGATAAATAAATTAAGGGACTAAACCACTATTTTAACCAAAAAGTAGTATATAATTCATATATTCCAACTCCATTTTGATTGTAGTCAATAAATAATTACATAAACTTTTTGGTGCTTTTTTACTTATAATAATTCTAACTATGATGTTGCTATTTTTAACCTGTTATCTTAGTTTTTAACAATTATATTATTTTTTATTACATTAAGATAGTAATGTGCTTATTATATTTTTATTTATTCTATATCAATTCAATTAATCAGAGAAGTATTTTTTTTTCTCTCTCTCTCATGTCTTTTTATCATAATAAAATGGCTCGAAGAAAAGGAATTTAATATTGTTTGATATTTATATACTTTTATACTAATACTAATATATCAATATAAGTAGCATAAAAAATTAAAATCTCAATAAAGAATGAATGAATAAAACCTTATTTTGATTCTTCACATGCGGAGTGTATTTTAATTTGGTTTTTGACATAATTTCTTTTTCATTTTGGTCCCACACAAATGATATATTTCTTAATTTGGTCTATCATAAAATTGTTTTATCAATTTGGTCCCTCACATATAGATATTTCTCAATTTGATTTCTTATAAATAAATAAAAAATTATCAATAATGTCCTTCATATATATGAAATTAATAAATTTTTTATGATATTATTGATAACAATTTTATTTGTAATGGATCAAATTGAGAAATATTAATATGTGAACAACTAAAATAAGAAGATAGTTCTATATGGGTTCAAACTGAAAAATATCTTATCTATGAGGACTAAATTAAGAAAATTTTCTAACATTAATTGAGGCTTCACCTAACTCGATTTGATATGAATCGATCAAATTGGGTTGGTTGGGCCAATTAGATTCATGTTCACCTTAGGCTAATTAGATTCATGTATACCCATTGACCCTGTTTGGTACGTAGGAAGAAACGAAATGAGAATTAGTATTGTTGGAATGGAATCTTGGGGTTTAAAATTGTGTTTGGTATAATAAGTAAACAAATGAGAAGTTTTTTTTTTTTCTAATGTAAGATGAGTATAGGCCAAAATACCCTTTTAACTAAAAAAATGAATTTGAGTTACAAATCTCGTCCATTCACTGGTGAAGTTGTAGAGTTGACCAGCAATAGTAGATCAATAGTGATAGAGGTAGAGACTGATGACTCAGATTGATGGACAAAGACAGTGATTCATCGACGATGAGTTACAAGTTGTTGTACTAGATTGACAACAACAAAGCAGAGACTGATGACATCAATGATGAAGGAAGTTGAGACTAACGACGGCAAAAGCTGGAGATCGACTATAAAAAAGACAAATAATAAAGAAGCCATGTTTAATCACTTTTATCAATATTTATTAAGTGAAATATTTAGTGCAGTTGTATAAGTAATTGTACCAATGTAATCACTATATAGCATACTAAGAGGAAGATATGTGGTGATGATGTGTCAAAATATTTTGATTATATCTCAACCTAAAATAATATCTTGTATTTATATTTTAGCCACAATATGTTTTCAATTTTATATTTGAATCTAATTTTCTTATACATTCAATTTACCCCCATTTACTATTTATATCCAAGTAATTCTCACAAAAACATGAATTTATAAATTCATTAAATCACTTTTATGCTTTCTTTATATTTATAATAACTCCCATATCCCTAATCTATCCTTACTTTTAATTTATAAACTAATATTTTTTTTAGAAACATATAAAAGGTAAATAAAAATTTTGAAGAAAATTTAAGTTTATAAATAAAATTTAAAAATATTAAAATATATATAATATAATAAATTATTTTAAATTAGTATATAATTAACTGATACAAAGTTGCTCCCATCAAATTTCTTATATTTGCAATGATCTGAGACATTCTCAATGAATCCAAGCAAAGTGATCACCTTATCAAACTTTAGATACCATTGCTTCAAAACTTGCTTCAGCCCATAGATAGACATATTCAATTTACAGACTAATTGTTCTTTTATACAAATCTATCAGGCTGCTTCATATGTATGTCTTCATGTAAATTTCCATTTAAAAATGTAGTTTTGACATTCATCTAATGAAGTTTAACGTCCAATTGTGTAATACGAGTCATGACTATGTCTTTATACAATTAATACCTTATTTTTTATTATAGCCTTTAGCTAGGTGTCTAGCTTTATACCTTTCAATTTCACCATATGCCCCTCTCTTAGTCTTAAAGACCTATTTACAATCAATAGATTTATGTCCATCTAGTAGTTCAGTAAGTACTTAGACATCATTATGACGTATAAAGGCAATGTCTTCATTTATTGCCTTTAACCATTTAGATGAATAAGGCCTTATCATTGCTTTATTCAAAGAAATAGGGTTTATGCCATCAACCACATCATATTCAAACTCTTATAAGTAAACTATATAATCATTTGGAATGATAGGTTTGCAAACTTTTTGAGGCCATCTTAATTCAACAATTAGCAACTGTAAATCCTTTACTTGTTGCTCTATATCTAAATCCATTGGATTCTCCACAATAATATCATCTGTATCTGAATGAACAAGGGATGATGATGAAGATAAAATAGGCAGAGGTAAAGTGGTGTCCTCTATATGTAGATTAATGACCCTGTGCACATTACTTCTACTATCTAAGTTATCCTCAAAATAAAATGCTCTATATGACTTAATGACTCTAGCAGTATGAGTAAAACAATAAAATTTACATCCTCTGGATCCAGTGCAACATCTAATAAAAAATTCACTGATAGTTCTAGGATCAAGTTTCTTGAGATGATAATTTTATAGTCATACATATGCTTTGTAGCGTCATACATGAAGATGCATTAAACTAGACTTTTTACCAATAAATAATTCATACAGAGTCCGTGGAATTGATTTACTAAGAGTCTAATTCAAAATATACACCTCAATCTTTAATACATCATCCTATAGAAATTCATACATGAAAGAATGGTTGATCATGCTCCTAACCATATCTAGTAAGGTACGATTACATCTTCTAACAATGTCATTCTATTGAGGGGTGTCATGCATGATACACCGAGCTTCAATGTCATGTCCTTCCATAAATAAGGTAAATCAACCAGGATTTTTACTTGTTTCATCATACTTACCATAATACTCACCTCTTTTATCTGATCTGACACATTTAATAGCCTTTTCATTCTTCAACTTAACCACTGTCTTGAATACTTGAAGGCATCAAATGACTTAAACTACTCATGCAATAGATCAATCCACCCATACATGGAATGATCATCTATAAAGGTGATAAAATACTTGAATCCACTCATGGCAATAGGTGTAATAAGTTAGCTTATATCTGTGTGAATTAAATTTAAAATTTTTTCTAACCTATTTACCCCTTTAGATGTAGCTCTGATTGGAAGTTTTCCCTTTATACAATTAACACATGTTTCCAAATTAGTGAAATTGAAATCTAATAATGCAACCTATTTGACCATTATTTCTAATCTCTCTTTGAAGATGCGACCCAAACACTGGATATAAAGGAACTTTCATAAAATTTTTGGCATTTGTGCATTATTACAACATTAATAGGTGGGGCTAATCTAGGTAAGTATTCATATTTGAATAGTACAAATTATTCAGCAAAGAAGCAAAACCTATCGTAACTGAAACAAAGACAATATTAATTTTTCCATGTTCTTGCCAAAATGAATAACCATGTCTGTCCAATACATAACTAGAAATCAAATTCCTCCTTAAAGAGGGTATATAAATAGTGTCATTTAAATTTAAACTATGTTTAGAACCTAAATTTAAAGAAATAATCCATATGCTATCAACTGCAGCTAAACTTTCTTTTACTCCAACGATGATCCTTTCTTTTTCACTTGGCTTCCTCTAATTTCTAATCCTTTGCAAGGAATTTGTCACATGAATAGTTGCATTAGTATCCAACCACCAAGAATCAAGTTAAGTTTCAAAATCGTTAGATTCAAAACATAGTAGAGCTAAATGGCAAATTCAAAAAGATTTTCTTCTCTCTCATGTTTATTCTTCACCTTGAAACAATATGATATCTTATGACCAGGCTTTTTATAGTAGTTGTAATCACCTTTGAACGACATCTTCTTATAACCCTTATAATGCTTGCCATTCTTCTTAGATCCATGTGATCTCTTACCACTAGCTCTACTTTCATGCTTATGTCCTTTATGTTTTTCATTACTAGTCTTACTGCTTGAACCTTGAGAAAGATAATTAATGGTCTGTGTGTAAGAGTTGGCTTTCTTCGATGATTCTTCCTCATGAGTCATTATTGAGATCATCTTATCAATATTTAACTTAACTTCTTAATAATTGTAAATATTCTTTGAGGATCATATACTCAATATGGGGAGATTGCAATACTGTGTAGACTTTGTAGCTCTCCCTTAAGTCCATATTATACAATTTCATCTTATTGTAATGGTTGATAAGCTCCATCATATGCTTATGTACACCAGAGACTCTATCATATCGTGTATTATCCAACAAAGAAAGGTAATATACCTTCTGACTTTTTTCAATTTTTTAAAAATTTTCACTAACCTTGAGATACTCCACTCTGGTATACTTCTCACGAATGATTTAGCTGATGGTCTTATCAATAGTGAATTTCATAACTAGTAGATAGATTCTATTTGACTTATGCCACTTATTGTGATAGGCTTTATCAGTAACACTTAACTCAGCAATGGGCTCTACTAGTTTTAACACTCTAAGTGTTGAATCATCTTTAGTAATTGTTAAGTCCATGTTTAGGGACTCACTTTAGTCATCATAATTCATCCTATTAAGAGTTTTCATTGAAAATAGTTGTTGGAACGCATAAATTGGTAAAGATAAAACAAGAAACAACAATTATGCCCAAGCAACATAATTATGAAAGAAAGTTTATTTCACAAAGCTTAGTTAATGCAACTATATACAAGATTTTTTATCGTGATTTTGCTTAAGGGTCTGGAACTACAATAAATGAAGAAAAATCATTCATATAAAATGACTTGACTCATAATAGAAATTATACAAAAATACGTTCATTGCTTCTGTATTGATAAGATACAAGAAATCATGAAAGCATTAAAATTATTCTGTTAACAAATCAAAATGGGCTAAGTCCTTAAAATCATATTAACAATGTAATACCCATAGGGCTTGTCCATTGCCAATATGAAATAAATTCTTTAGGCTATACTTAATGTTTAATTTTACCCCAAACAATTACAATTATTTAAGAGTAAAGACAATAACAAGGTACCTCAAATGTAACACCATCATAATTAAGCCTATGATAGATAGACACTTTACTTGGTGTCGATTACTCAATTTGGTCAAAAAAGAAATTTCATGCATTCTTCCATTAAATGTCTGCACTAAATAGGAATAAAATTCATCAATTAAGCAAATAAGTTCATTTTAATTTCCATGAGCATAATTAAGGGGAGTGAGCAATATTTGTTACTCCTTATTATGCATATTTAAAATACAAAATTTTCCATGTCAAAAAATTAAGATTACACTAAATTTTTAGGTCCTATAATATCAAGAAAATTTAAAACTCATATTTTTAAGGTTAAAAATTCTGAAAAGATTATCAAAAAATAAGAAATGGCATGTGGAAGCAATTTAGGAAAGTCTGGGCAACAATGTACTAGTGCAAGAGTCACATATGCCTACATAGTCATGACCCCGTAAGTGGGCTTTGTCCCACAAGCTCTACTTTGTTTGTGACCTTGAGATAGGTTTGCAAACGAGTTTTCTTAACCCATTTTTTACTTTCTTTCGCACCCATTAATATTCAAAGTTTTAAGGGCTAAAATTGGCATTAAAACATTTGTCTTTTAATAATCCACAAAAACCCTTAATCAATTTTATGTAAAATGCCTCGGTTGGCCAATATTTTGAATTAAAAGAATTTGGGGTTTTCTTGACTTAAAGGCGTTCAAGTATTAGTTCAATAAATGCCCCTATACTAATTTTGATCAAAACCCACAATTTTGGTATAATTTGGCTCGAAATTTTTTGTGTATTTGCTATTATAGGATGTGTTTTTTCCTCTTGTTTTGGGCATGGTTTTAGCATTACTATGTTCAAAATTTCATGGTTGACAAAAGTCGTAATGTAATTTCAAAGTAATACTTTCAAGATTAAGTGAATGTCATTCGAAAAAAGTTGAGGTTTTCTGATTTGGGTTTCTTTCGTTTTCGAGTTCGAATGAAAATGGATAGAAATTCCATATTGTATGTTGAAGACCAAAAAAATGTTATAGCAAGCAAAAGAAACATTAAAACTAATAACAATATGACGAGTTAAAAGTTAGGGTAATAAAAATTATACAATAAATATCACCAAGCAAGATAGATTTAAATGGAATTATACAAAAATAAACAATTCAATTATAGAACCTAACTCTAATGCCAATTGAAAACAAAAATTCCTTTAACTAATGGGTGATAATAATACATATAAATCATCAGAGTATAATAATAGGAATTGTACTTACCTGATGAAGATTCCAAGGCAACCATAATTTAACTAGCTGAGGTAACAATCTATTTTGCCCAAAATTTTCAATGTCAAGTGTGAAATGTGAGAAAGAACTTTTAAAAGCAAAAAGTAAGTATCATCGCGAGTTCTTAGAATTGGGAAGTTAACGCACATTCAGAAAATATAGTGATTTTAAATAAATAAAATATTTATTTTATTTTTAAAGATAACTTTTGCTTCCTCATCTACTTAAATTTATAATTAGATCATTATAAAATATAAATTGGCTTATAAAATCCTCCTTTCACCCTTTAGTTAATAATTTCATAGGATAATTACTGGCAAGCTTTGAGCTATATGTTAAGGCCTCTACTTAATAGGCTTATAGGCAATCCAACCTATCTTTGATTATCCACTATTAAATCAAACCAATCCATTTTTTATTTTTGTCCAAATTGGTTAATTAATTAATTAAAACCTAGTAAATTGAACTAATAATAAATTAATGCTAATCCACAACATTTTGAAAAAATTATTTTAACAAACAAAAGAAGGAAACAAATGATCCTTTATTTGGATGATGGAGTCTAAAATGAAAGAGTTACAAGGGGTTGGCCTATTTCTTGAATGTGTATTTATTCTTAACTTTTTGTTCCCTTCAAATGTAGGTGGAAAATGAAATGGGAAAAAAAAATTATTGTAATTAAATGAATTTTTATTTTTTATTTCAAAATTCATTATCTTTCTTTTCGTTTCAATCCATTCTATCCAACCAAAGCACCTATCTAAAATGTGAAAGTTTAGTAGAAGGAAAAATGAGAGTCTGTATCTGAAGTTATATCTTACATACAATAGTGGTGTTTCTGTTTGTATTCTTTAAAAGGATTACATTTATATGAGTTGGGAAAAGGGGAAGAGAGGTTGGATGATAATAATTTTATACCCTAATCACTTTACAAGGAGGTATTTCATCTTTAATAGCTTTAATAATTTATAAGATAGGCAAGAAAGAATGTGACTCCAATTGGTTTCGTGCAAACAAAATATTGCTATTGGAATTTGATATTGTTAGATAAAGTGATTATGTATTTGGTGTAGACATGTTTTGGCATGTTGTTGATATAGGCCAGGAAATTGATTAATGATACAGATCATGAGAACTTAAATTAGATGGCCATTTTTGTTTGAGAATTTTTAAATTTGTTATCTTGTAAATAGATTAACTTAATTTTTTTAAAAAATTAAAATCATATATGATGATGATTTGCTTAATCATTAGGGATATGGATAGTGTGTAAACAATAACTTTCATGTTATATTTCTATTGTCAATTTTCTAAAAAATGATGGATGTCCAAAGAAGTACAAAGTTGGATGAAATCCCACAAAAGCTTCCTTTGTCACCTTGCACTTTTGTAAATCGTGAAGTGCTTATCCAGGGAATTTGCTTTACCCCAGGGATATGTTGTGACAATTAAAAAAAAATCTACAATGGATAAGATAGTTGTCCTTAGTTGTGATAGAGGAAGAGCTTATCCCAATAGGCAAAAACTAGCATAGGAGTTTTCTGTAGAGCATTGTCGTAAAAGAAGAATTGGTTCTCGTCTAACAAATTGTCCTTTTGAAGTTGCAAGTAATAAGGATGATGGCTTGTGGGTACTAAACATAAGAAAGGGAAAACAAAATCATGAATGTTTGAAGGATATGTAGAGTATCCTTCTACTTGTTGCTTCATAAATAAAGAAGTTTTTCTCATTATGGAAATGACGGAAGTTAGGTTAAAACCCTAACAAGTCCAAAAGAGACTGAGATATGGCTATCTAGACCTTTCATCAACCCTAAAGCATGTTTATAATGTTAAAGCTGAACAACAACAAGGAACATAAAAGGTAATGCCTTCTTCTAAATTTACATGTTGCCAAACAGTAATCCTTCACTATTTAGAGTTTTATCTTGTGAAATTGGTAAAATGTAAGGTGCGTTTTCTTGCTTATAGTCTATCTTATTTATAAAATAATATAGAAGTATAGTACAATATAGTACAATATGTAGTACAAGTAAATCATTCATTGTATCTAGACGTCAATAAACCTAACCTATATTATGTACAATATTCATCTTAATATATACAGTATTCTGACACTCCCCTTCATGCTGGAGCATATAAATCATATGTGTCAAACTTTGTACAAATGTAATTAATCTGGGGACCCTTTAGAGCTTTGGTAAGTATAAGTGCAAGCTGATCATTTGAATTGACAAATGTGGTAGCAATGAAACCAAATTGAATTTTCTCCTAGACCAAGTGTCAATCAACATCTGTGTTTGGTCTATTCATGAAAAACTAGATTGGAAGCAATATGCATTGCCACTTAGTTATAATAAATTAAGTCCACCTAATTTATGCTTTCGAATTTCAATTCATGGAGGAGTTACTTTACACTAGATCTTGCAATAACATCTTGTTTTTCGCTTTTCCATAATATGAGATTACCTTGAATGAACACACAATATCCCTTAGTGGAATACATATCAACAGGGGAACCAATCCAGTCTACCTTTGTACAACCTACTACTTTCAAGTGGCCTTTATCATACATATATTAGTAAAGTAGTTGAGTTTTCCAACTACACTTACAACAAAGGAGATGTCTAGATGGGTAATAATAAGGTAGTTAAGTTTTCCAACAACTAATCTTCGATATTTACTAAGATTTGTATGATGCTCCCCTTGTCCTAGTAGGAGTTTGACATTAAGATCCATTTGAGTATCTACTAGTCTGCAATCTGATAACCCTATTTCAACCAAGATGTTCATAGCATACTTTTTCTATGATATAACTACCTTACAAGATTGAGCCACTTCTACGCCCAAGAAATATTTTAGCTTTTTAAAATCTTTAGTTTAAAAATAGGTAAATAAATTTTGTTTCAATTGACTGATGCCATTTTGATCATTGCCCGTAATGGCAATATCATTAACATAGACAACTAAATAAATGCACTAATCACATATAATGTGATGGTAAAAATTTGAATGATCCGCTTTACTATGAACCATTCCACACTTTTGTGTAACAGTACTAAACTGGCTAAACCAAGCACAGGGTGACTGTTTTAGACCATAAAATATACCACCATAATCGACATACCTAATCAAACTCCCCCTAAGTAACAAACCTAAGAGGTTGCTTTGTATAAGCCTTTTCTAGCAATTTACATGAAAGAACGCTTTTGTAATGTCAAGTTAGTAAAGAGGCATGTGTCGCATAGTGGCAATAAAGAGTACCAAGCCAACAAAGGCTATTTTTGCCACCTATGAAAAGGTGTCTCTATAATCCAATTTATAAATCTAACCTTACCCCTTTAAAATTAAACAAGCCTTTAAGCAGTCAATATACCCACATGGGCCAACTTTAATGATAAAGATCCACTGACAACCCAATGTGGTTTTACCTAATGGGAGAGAAATTAATTCCCAAGTTGTAATGGATTGAAAGGCAACCACTTCATTTGATTCTTATATTGGTTGAATGACAGGCAGCCATCAACTCTCAACAGTGTATCTTAGTGTTTTTTTCCTATCTCCCATTCGTACCGTATCTGTTGTTAGGTGGCCATATATATTACTAGGAAATTGTTGGCACAATTTAGTAATTCTTCTAGGATACCCAAAATATTCTAATTTAAGTAATTAATTTTATTAAACTCAATTTCTTAAGTATTCTCTTGTTTTCAATATATTATTTGTGTACATATCAAGTTGTAATGAAAATGATTTCTTAAATTACTTTTAATGTAATAAGAAAATATCATAATTTAGGCGAATTAATTTATTAAATTTTTAATTCCCTAAAATTACTTTTTTTTAGCATTTTAAGCTTAATAATTATCATCTTACTTTCCAACTTTGTTGACTTACTTATATAAAATTTGAAGCTACTAAATAGTCGTCTCATAATTTAATTTGGATTAAGAATTGATTTACTTAACTTCATACCCTAATTCTTTAGCATTTGGTGTCTAGAAATTTCTCAAATTTACTAACTAAAGTAACATCTTCCCTGAATTTATAAAGGTTCAAGTCCTCATTATTTCTTTCTTAAATAATTCAAGGATAATATCTAGCGAAATTTGTTCCTTTTTTTTTAGGATGTTAAAGTGCAGGGTGACCAATATAAAGAGCCCTTCAACAATCATGAGTGCGGCTAAATTTGTTATCATAAGTGCATTGACGTCGTTTCCGATTACCTCCATGTCCGCTGCTGCCACTACCACCTTTGTCACCCGTTTCTGATGCTAATGCTTATGTATTTGAGGTAGGAATAGTAGTGGTAGGCCTCATGGGAGCAGCAGAAGACACACAGACAAGGAGAGAGAGCACATCATCCAAAGTTGGAATAAAGGAACTACTCAAATCTGATCCCAAATGGGGCCGAGGTCAG
Organism: Delonix regia; assembly: GCA_037074485.1. Classification (NCBI taxonomy): domain Eukaryota; kingdom Viridiplantae; phylum Streptophyta; class Magnoliopsida; order Fabales; family Fabaceae; genus Delonix; species Delonix regia. The sequence goes on along the minus strand of CM073450.1, from coordinate 26,692,662 downwards.
AATTAAATAAAAAGTCTATATGTATGGCAAAAATGATGAATAAGGAATATATGTTGATAGAGGATTTGCAGAATTTGAATCTTTCATTGTCTTTATTCTCTATTAGCCTTAAGGTAAATGACTTTAGGATTCAAAATGATCTTAAGGAGCAGATAAAAAATGCTCAAGTTTCGAATAAGTTTTTGCTCTAGTTACGAATAAGTTTTTGAGCAAGGTTAAAGATTGAATATCTTCAGGGAGGTATAAAGAGTTTAACATATTTGAAAAAGGTTTGATCATATTCCAAAATTGGTTGTGTGTCCCTGAGACTAAACATTTAAGAGAAACAATTTTAGTTAAAGCTCATGGAAGTGTAGATACCATTCATTTGAGTACTACCAAGATGTATCATGACCTCAAGAAAATTCTTTGGTGGCTTGGAATGAAATATGAAATTGCTAAGTTTGTGTCTAGATTGGTATGCTAAAGGGTAAAAGTATATCATCAGAAACTTGTAGGACCACTTCAATCTTTACTTATCCTAGAATGGAAATAGGATAGTATCTCAATGGACTTTGTTATGGGTTTGCCAAGGATATCTTTTAGATATGATTCTATTTGGGTTATAGCCGATAGACTAACTAAATCTACCCACTTTTTGCCAATCAAATTTGCCTATAACCTAGATAAGTTGTCAAGAATTTACATTGATGAGATAGTGAGACTTCATAGAGTGTCAAATATATTGTCTCAAATAGGGATCTAAGCTTCACTTTTAAATTCTAGAAATCTTTACAAAAATTTTTGAGCACTTGGCTAAATTTTAGCACCATATATCATCCACAATCTAACGGTCAGACTAAGAGAACCATTTAAACTCTTAAGGATATGTTAAAAGCTAGTATCTTAGAGTTCAAAAGGAGCTAGGATGTGTATTTATCATTAACAAAATTTACTTATAATAACAATTACCATTCCAACATTAAGATAGCTCACTTTGAAGCACTTTATGGTAGAAAGTGTCAATCTCATTTATGTTGGCTTGAACTTGGAAAGAGGAATATATTATGACCCAAAATTATGGATCATACCACAAGACACATAGAACTTATAAAAAAAAGACTACTAACTGCCCAAAATAGGTAAAAGAGTTGTACATATAAGAGAAGAAGACACCTACATTTTGAAAAAGATGACTATGTTTTCCTTAAAATTACTTCAGTCATAGGCGTTGGTAGATCATTGAAATCCAAAAAGTTTAGTCCTAGATATTTAGGTCATTTTCAAATTCTTGATGAAATTTGACCAGTGGCCTATAAACTTGCCTTACTACTAAATCTTTCACAAATTCATGATATCTTCCATGTTTCTCAACTTAAAAGATATCTATTAGGTCCATCACATATTATGGAATATAAGTTAGTGCATATACAAGATATTCTATCATTTGTTTAAGAACAAAAAAAGATCATTAGTTGAAATACTAAACAATTATGAAGTAAGAGCATTCCATTAGTGAAGGCAGTTTGGAAGAGACTATGTCCTGATGATGTTACTTAGGATATGGAAGATGAAATGAGGAAGATGTATCTAGCATTATAAGTTAAATTTTGGGAACAATTTTGTAAGAGGGGAAGAACCATAACATTCCAAAATATCCTTAACTAGAGATATATGATCTTAGTAGGGGTATAAATTATAATGAAGCTTTTTAATCGAAACCTATGATGATTTGAAGAATAACCTTAGTAAAATGAAAGAAATTTTATAATGCACATTTTGTGTAAAAGGGACTAAAAATATAATTAATAGGGACTAAAATGAAGGAACAGAATATTGTCTAAGATGGAAATTATAGATTTAACTTTTTTATTATGATGTCGGTAAGCATAATGTAGAAATGAGGTGATTAAGTGATAGTCCAATCTATATATTAAATATGAATTTAATTAAAGTAGTAAAATTTAATATATAGGGCCCACATGTCTAATATATATATGACAAATATATAATTAAATTTATTTTATGTGCGGCTAGCAAGCATTTAATGCAAACTTGTTTGGCCTCTGTATATAGCATGAATGCTTTTCATTTCCTCATTTGAAAATTAAGAGAAAAGAAGAAAGAGAATAAGAAGCATTTTGTGAAAAATTTTGGTTGCATAAGAAGTAGTCAGTCTCTTATTCTTTATATACTTATTTAGAACTAGAATATGAATATGCTTCGATATATTTGATATATATATATATATTTAGATAGCTTAGTTTATTTGTAAATAACGATAGGGTAATTTTTAAAGAGAGATTGAACTCTTAGTTTTTAAACTCACCACGATGATAAATTGAGTAATATTTAGACATAAGGACAATCATGATGATAATAAGTATGATGAAGTAGCCATAAGTATGAGATTTTAGTTACAAGAAGCCAATTATGCATGTATGCATTATGTTAAATAGCCTAGTTTAATGCTCTTACTTCTTGCAATATGTGTGATGATGTTTATATATTCTATATAAGGTATATGACTATTGATATTTGTAGTCACACCTAGGTTTATTAACATTTTTTAGGAGAAAGTTCCAATGGAGATCAAGGAAAGCAAGTCATATGATGAACTTTAGAAATATGATATCATTTGTTGTTTATACTTTGATGAGAGAATGCTATGTATAAACTTTGTTATAACAAAACTATGATGAATAATTATTTCATGATGATCATTTTTTTGTAATATATGTATCTAAGATCAATATTAGCTTATGTTAAGGAGTTATGTTGTAAGTAAAAGCCAAAAGGAAGGTTTCTTTCTCATATAAAGTGCCTAGTATATGTTCATGATTAGATAAAATTCCAAATGACTTTGGATTGCCTAAGACTTGGTATATAATCTTTGGATATGTCAAATTTAAGAACAATTGGAGTTAATTTCTCTTAGCCAACTAGCTAGTAATACTACAAGCCTTGGTAAAAGGAGTAAACTGCACTATTTTGAGTTTAAGTTTACTACATGTAGAATTTTTAAGAGTTCTAGGTCCAATCTTTTTTCTAGTAAGAACTAGATACATAAAATTTTCATTATAAAGAAATATTTTTCAAGATGTTATAGTTCATTCAATAGGAAGCTCACAGAACTTTCTTTCATTTAAGCTCTGATTCATAATCAACTTAAATTGTTGTATCAATCATGGCTTAATATTCAAGCTGAAAATCTTGCAACTTGAGTTAAACTAAAAGGAAAAGAATATACAAATAAATAAGGTGATTTTTTTATACATTTTTAAAAGCAAATATATCAATACAATCATTGCATAACATAAAGAAAAACACAAATGTCATAACACATAAAGACATGACATTGATTCATGCTAGCTTAAAACAATTGGTTGTAATTATATTTTACCATAATATATTTTAAATTTTTTTACCAACCCAAATTCCCTTTTGAATTTTTTGACTCACATTTACTTTCCTTAATTTTTTCAATAATTCTCCAAATACGTTAGTCTGTAATATTTTTAACTCAATCATATACTTTTCCATGGCTCTTCAAATCCCTAATTTTAATCTTATTTCCAATCTAAAAACTGAATTTTTGAGTTATTAGAACAAAAAATAAATTGGGAATAATTCATTAAATATACTCACAAACCAAGTTTTGCATCATAGCTTCTAGTTTCAACTTCTATGTAGTCATTTAGCTTACCAATCTAGAGACCTCTAACCCCATATCCATGTAACTATGCTAGCCTACGCAGCAACAAGCAGTAATTTATGGCACATGATTCATCTACTACCTAAGATCCAGTTAGCGTCTGAACTTTTGCCAAATGCTTCCTACCCTTTACGTGAGAGGCCATGTTTATTTCACTATGGCATTTTACATTACAGACATAACATTTGAATCTGGAATTTTTCGATCCAACCGATGTTCCACCGACGTTATGCAATTCTTGCACCTTGGTATTGGCATGAACACCTTTGCATTTATTTTCCTGATCTCTAGTTGTTCTCCGATTCGGTACATCACTGAGTATACTGTTTCCATGTTCCATCTTTGGCTTAACATGTTCTTGCACATTTGAAATCTGAACATTCTTTTGCTCTTTGTTTGGGTGATGATTGATTGTGCTCTTCTGTTTTAATGCATTGACACTATTTGTAATCTTTTTAGGTTCTTCATTTGACCTATCATATTTCAACTGGAAAAACTGGTTTTTTGCTTTCAGTGCTTCGCAAGCAGCCTTATGCTTCCTCCCGTACAGGTGGCAATTCAAATCTTTCTCACTGCTTCTTGTCACCTGACAAATAGCACAAGTCCACTCTTTTTGCACATTCTTAGATGCAGAACTCAGAGAAGATTCTCCACCTGCTGTGTTTTTTGCTCTCATTCCTTCAGTTTCTGCTACGGCAAATGATTTGTTCCCATTTGATTTAAGGCTGCACAAAGCTGTATTAACCTGCAATGTTGAAGACTTAGCATAGAGGTGAAGTTTGTGCATATCAACCTAATATGGTAGAAGGCATACACATCTAGTGTTCCATGGCTAGCATAATTTAACAAACACATTGAACCATATTCTTGCCAAGCATTCTTTCTGTAGAGGAAGAAGCAGGGAATTGAATCTAAAACCTCTTGCAAATAACTCACATTCCTCATGACTTGATCATACCCAGAGGTTTCATCCAATATCTGTTTCCCACATACATCTTTTTCTATTTTTTCCTGGCAATCAAAACAAAAGGGAAAAATAATTTCTCTACAACTACAAATATTTACAGGTAACCAAATTAAACAAGGCTTAAAGTAATAAGTTTTGACTTTTACTTGGTAAAATCCAATTTTTCTAAGTGAAAACGATAAGAAATCTTACCTTCTTGCCCTTAGGAACTTCCTCTTTTTCAATCATCTCCAAATCTTTGATGTCATTCTGTTCCATGTGAAGCCTTACTTTGTTTGTCTGCACAAGACAGAAGGTTGGAAGATGAGCTACTTCAGAAAATAGTTCATAATCTGCTACACTATTAAGATAAAAACAATATTGCTCTTTCTTCATTCATCGAATTGCAGAGGTTGAATTTAAGAGTCAAAGTTCTGTGGTAAAGATTTAAAATCAGGTTACTTTGTATATTCCATTTCTTTCATGTTTGAAACTGGCCATAAAAAGTCAAAGTTCTGTAGTTGGAACTGCTTTTATTGTTTCTGCATAAACATTCTGTGCTGTGTTCTTCAACAGAAGAAAGGGATAATTGGCTTAATTCTTCAGTAGTCAAGATTCAGATAGAGTACAAGATAAGTAGACAATCTAAATAAAAGCAGGTACAGAGTGACCTTAAACTCAAACACCCAGTTATAGACATAAACCAGTATGCAATCTTTGTCACATATATAGAGACCAAGAAAACTTGCTTTCCCAAAGCACTTTTAAGAAGGTGTTTGCTATACTCATTCTATTCAAGGTAACCCAAATGTCAGGGTTTAAGGTTTAAACTTTAAGCGGTATCAAAAATATCTTTGTTTTGATATACTGCTACATAAGATGCATGAAGTCATTCAAAACAACAAGAGTCGTAAGACGAAACCATTACACATCACACCATTTTTAGCTTTGTTATCTTATATAAAATAGCAATTATATGCTTTCAATTGCACACGGACATCTAAAATGCTATGGTATCTAATAAAACACCAAACAACTCCTAATCCAAAGTAATATCAGGAGAAGACTTCTTTGCACTCCAATCCACTTATATACCCTAGTATATCCGTTGATTTATACCTTGCTAGCAATGGGTTTCTCTAAGGCTTCAGTTCTATTCTCTGTTATATATTTCTCAGCCTCCAATAGAAAGTTTTCTTTCTCGACAAAAAGCTTCTTCCAGCTCCCGAACCTGCTTATGCTTGCTTGTGGATTCATGGAGATGCACAAAAGAACGAGGCGATTATAGACATAAGAAGCTCTTCCAAAGTCTGGTATCACAAGCCAGGCAATGATCATTATCTTCATGTAAGGCCAATACTGAAACCTGGTGTGAAGATGAGATGCAAAAGTAAGATCAATGAAGAACCTGAATCTAATATCACAGTTAATGCAGTTTTAACTTCAGTTGATATGCCAAAACCAGTAAAATTTAATTCAGGAAGACTGTCAATCATTCTGTTTAGTTCCCTGGTTCAAATTTACTTAGAAAAGCTTCACTCCAATTATAATTAACAATTGCTACATAGTGTGTGTATATATATAAACTTGAGAGAATGCAGGTTAAACTAAAGCTTTTTGCCACATGAGACAGAGTAAAAAAACTACCATTCAAGAAGCTTCAGAAACGCGTACTCAAAGAGGTATATTAATGAGAGAAGTATCCAGTAGGAGATCAAATTCCGAGTGTCTGAATGGCTACCATTCTCAATTGCTTGAATGGAAGCACATCTTTAACCACATAACACCATCATAGGCAACAAAAACAGCATAAGTATCAGTGAAACAATATCTCGTAGGAAAAACTTAGTTCAGTTTTTCAGTACTTGTTATGCTTAGAACTTAGATAATTCTTAAGTAGATTTTGATCTCAACAAAATTATAAAAATCAAGCCAATTAGGAAGATACACATAGACTTACCAATTAGTAAGATACACATTTATGTGTTACAGGTGAAACTCCAATAAAGTATATATTTGGTAAGCTTATCTCTATATTCATTATATGCTTATTGTACAAACTTTTAGTTTTTGTATTATGAGTCTACCTGAGAATTTTTCCAAAAACTTAACTAACTCAATGTTCTGATATGAAAGACCACAAAGCTCCACATTGAACAGTACGCAGCTACAATAACTAGAAAAGCACCCATAGAATAGATAAAAACAGGGCAGAGAGATAGATGATGAAGCATGTTATAACCCATAGCAGATAGAGAGAGAGAGAGAGAGACTTACAGAGGATACCCCAAAGCAAGAAGAGGCCTATACATGACAACAACAACAACACAGAGTGAATAATCAAAAGAGCATGGACATGAGGCGTACGAGAAGATATGGAAAAACATTGCAGATTTTCAAATCTGATCAGAAGGAGAAAAATTGCAGCCATAGAAAAGAACCAAACGAAGGATATACATGTATATATAACGTATGTATACCATGAAAGAAGATCAATGCATTTAAGGGCGAGTTTGAGGAACCACAAAGAACCCATCTTAGATCGGAGCTATATTCTGTTGGGATGCCCAGAGAGGTGATTTCAAGGCTTGTGAAGAAGGCTTAAAAGCATAGTGAAAGACAGAGTGAGGGTGGGAAAAAGACAAAGTCGTCGTTCGAAAGTCATGTAGCTATTAGTTTCCTATGGCTGTGGGAAATGAAAAGGCAGTCCTAAGTCGCAACGTGTTATTATCCAAATCGTAATTAAACGTACGTCGCCAAAAAAATTCAAAATTATTTAATTTAAATTTCTTCATTAAAATTTCTTTAATTTGAACAAATTATACTTTTAATCTATATAATTTTACTTGAAAAAATTTAACTACTATACTTTAAAATTTTGTAATTAGGTCCTCGATGTTTTTAATTTAGTCTTTATTGTTAAAGTTTTGTCAATATTTTATTAATATAATTAAGTATATACCATTTTAACCCTATGAATATATATAAATTATGTTAGTAAAAGAAATAAAATTAAATAATAAAGTAAAATTAACTAATATATATGATAAAATATTGATAAAAATATAATGATAAAGATTGAATTATAAACTATTTAAAAGCTAAAGAATTATAACAAGTTTTAAAATTATATGAACTAAATAAAAAATTAATTAAAAATATACTAAAAATATATCTTGCCCCTTTCTTTTATAAAGCGCGGTGTCTAGGTATCGGTTCACTAGTCTCTTTCTTTTGGTTACTTTTCCTACCAAAGTTGACTGTACTACGAAGTTGACACTCCGACAAATGAGAAGACACAACCCTTCTCATTAAATAGCTTAATTAATTTTTAGACCTCTAGTTTATGTAAATTTTCCAGTGGGTCCTCATAATAAGATCCCTGTAGTACTATTGTTCACAATTGAAGTCTTATTGCTATATTCCTTCATCTTTAGCTCTGTGTTGAGGTGGATGTAGTGGTGAATCTGACATGTGAATGGAGCTTTTTAAGATTCCATGGTTGGATATTGTTTGTACTAAACTCATGGCAACGTACTTGGGTATTTAAGTATTTTGAATGCTTTATTTGCGTTTGGTGTTTTTGAGTATTTGGGCATTTAGGTATTTTGAGAGTTTTTTTTTTAATATGGTGTCTTTAGATATAGTATTTAGTTTTGTTATTGGATAAAAACATCACACTTATTTTTTATTTTTAAAAAAATATCAAATTTAATTCATTGACTTTAGATTTAAAACTTAAATAAATCAATTAAATCTATTATTTTTTAAAAAAAATAAAAAACTAAATATAACATTTGTAACCAATAAATGACCATTTCAAATATTACAATACATTGACAGATCAAAATGAGAACTTTGCACAAGTGAGAGACAACAAAATATTTTACTTCATTTTGCTACATTGAAAGCTTTTTTGTCCTTTTAGCCACTACATTGAATGCTTTTATATGCATATGTTGTGTATTAGGCATGAAGATTTAAGTTAATGCAGCAATGTCACAAATTCGTGATCGATCTACAACCAAGGGGAACAATTATTGATGGATGGAAAATACATTATAGAAGTGTAAATGTATTGGAAGAATATGTGTATTGCTAATGAAGATATATGCTTAACACACCTGAAGTCTTGGCTGAGATAAAGAATAATATTTTTCTTTTAGAGAAGATAAAGAATAAATTTGAAGTTGGAAATGTGCCTAGAATGTATACGTGTTAAAGTTATGGCAGTCCTCTAAGGTTCATCATCATTGTGTTTTAAATGTGACGAAATTGCAATTCAACAAATTTAGCTGCATATTGATCTATTATCGTATTCTTCTGTCTCATCATGGTAAGTTCAGATTCTTTATAATCCTTAACCGAATTTAGGAAATATTTATCATAAAAGGAAGTCTGAATCATTTGAATCTGGGTTCCCTCTAACCTCAACAATGTCTCTGCACCCTACCATCATAATTTAGCCTCACGCTTTAGCATATACTCTGCAATAATAACATTTTGTTTGAAGGTATTGTGAACACCGTATTTTCTTTAAATATTTCAGTAATATATTTTTTTATTTAATTTAAGATCAACTATACCTTATTTAATTATTTTTTTACTATCTGAATATAATATATTGTATTAGTTTTTTTAAAATTTATTTTGGAGATGCAATTCATTTCAATTTTATTTTTTGAGTCATTGTTATTTCAATTTAAGTTTGAGTGAGTGCAATAATTTTTTTTTGTTTTGTTTAATTTTAATTTTGTAAAGTCAATAATTAAAAATAAAAAAAGAAAAGACTACAGATTTTTCCTATTCATTTTTTAGAAGTAAGATGAAGTAAAATTAAGAAAGTCTCCGAAGAGGAAAGATTAGGGTAATTAAAGAATGAGTCAATAATTTTTTTAAAAAATATCTTTTATTCTTTTTTAAAAAAGTAAGGCAAAATGAGAATAGAAAATTAAGAAAAGAAAAGATTAAAAATAATTAACGAAAAATAAATCATTGGAAAAAGAAAGAAAAAGAGAATAAAGAATGTCCTTTTTATTATTTCTTGACATACAAGACACAATCAAAATAGGATCTCCTAAAAAGAAAAAATTGGAAAGAAATAATAGGTGAATTGAAAATTCTCTTATAAAAAACTCTAGTTTCTAACTATAAAAAGGAGAAGGAATAGTGCTTAGACGAGAGCAATCTTTCGGGAGAAGAAGAAGAAGAACGAATTGAATAGAGTTTCATCTTAGGGTCATTATTTTGCCGCTATATTTTGAAGACTTTAAGAGGTATTTATAGTATGTTGTGTTGCACTTAAAGAATTATTTTACTATGCTTTATATTGCTTTTAATTGATGTTTTTGCTTTCGAATGGGTTTTAGTGCGCTGTGTTTTGACGGAAGGAAGTAGAAGAAACCATAAAATGTTTTATTTTGATGCTTTACCATACGTGGATGGGAATTACTTTAATTGATCTTTATTCATATTGGGAATAAAGGTATGAATTTTAGATAAAAGTGTGACTGCTTAATTATGTCACGTTATGCGACGGCCTTATGTGTGTTGATGAATAGTTTATGGGTATGGACAAAGTAATTCGTGTTTTAAAGCTTCGGGGGTGCGGGGAGTTTCTATATCTTAGGATTGGCTAATTTTATTTCTTAAATTTATTTATGTCATAATTTTCATTTGTATTTTAATTCTTGCTTTAAAAAAAATAATAAAAAAAAATTAACTTAGTTTTATAAATTAGAAGAGACTAATAAATTGCTATAACATTTTATAACTTAAAGTGCTTTTTCCTTCTCTTCACCAAACCAAAAAAACACCAATTTAGTGACACTAATCTTTTACCCCCATTGTGAATTATGTGATCCCTACTTCATGCACATAAGTCCTAGGTCATCTTCCTAGATTAAAAATATTTTAACTTTTCTCTTTTTTTCTTTTAGTAATTACTTTATATTTTATAAATATTCCATTTTATGTAAATATTTTATTTTTTCCTCTTTGTGAGTGTTTCCTTTTTTCTATTTTTTTTGTCTAATTTATTGCTACATATTCTTTCTATCTTTGATTTTCTTTTATCTTCTTCTTTCTTGCATATACTCTAATTAGGGTAATTAAAATAAATTTTAAGTATTTATTTACAATGAACTTATGATAAATATTTTTATGTATGGGTGTAATGGGTTGTCTAATACTTTTTGTGTGGTGCAAATAGATTCTCAATAAGTCGCTTGAGTTAGGTAAGGTTACTAAGTTTAGGTTGGATCAATTAATTATTTTTTATATTTTTATTTTATTAAAATAATTTTTATTAATAAAAAAGTTTAATTAAAAATAGAAAAAAATTAATATTTGAAATGAATAAAAATAAAATAAAATTTTAGAATAAAAAGTGATTAAAATTTGAAAAGAATTAATATTATAAATAAAAGTTGTTATTTATAAAATAAAAAAATAAAAAAATTAAAAAGATAATACCCAAACCAATAGTTTTATATAAACCTAAAACCTACTTTGACTCAATAATGAATCTAATTTGAGCTCGCAAAATTTATATATATATATTTTTATTTTAACTTCACCCAACTAAACCGTTACTATCAGATTAATTATTCGTCCCTGCATAATACTATGAGCTTCTTGATGATGTATTATCTTCTTCCTAGGTGAAATTGCCTTGATAAGTTCCTCATTGTTCTAGCAAGAACACATAAAGAAGAACGAGGAGGAAAATAATGAAGTAGAACGAGGAGGAGAGGGAATTAAGAATGGTGTGAACTAGCGAGTGAAAGAGCATAAGGAGTGACAAATAGAGGTGGAAAACTCAAAAGACGAAAAAAATAAATAAAAAGGGGGAGGTGTGATAATTAAATAATATATACTATTTCAAGAATTTAACCTTTTGGTGCATTTTTACCGATAATATATTAACTATGATATTGTTATTTTTAACCTATTACTTTAGTCTTTAACAATTATATTATTTTTTTAATTACATTACTGTCGTAATGTACTTATTATATTTTCATTTATTCTATAACAATTCAATTAAATTAGTTTTTATCTCTCTCTTACACATTTATTTTTTGATAAAAATAAAATGGCTTAAAGAAAAGAAATTTGATATTGTTTGATATTTCTAATATTTGTATAAATACTAATATCAATATAGAGGTAGAGTGAGGAAAATTAAAATTAGAAATTAAAAAAATCAATGTAAAAACTTTATTTTAGTCATTCACACCTTTATTTTAATTTGGTCTCTTATAGAATTTTTTTTTCAATTAAGTACCTAAAAAATGAGATTTTTTTAACTTAATTTATTATAAAATTATTTTATTAATTTGGTCCCTCATGTAGATATTTTTAAATTTAATTTCTTACAAATTAAAAAATTATCAATGATGTCCTCCATAGATATGAAATTAATAAATTCTTTGAGAATATTATTAATAATAATTTTATTTGTGAGAAATCTAATTTAAAATTATTTATATGTAAAAAAATAAATTAAAAAAATAATTTTATGAGGGTTTAAATTAAAAAATATTTAATATGTGAAGACTAAATTTAAAAAATTTTATATAAAAAACTAAATTGAAGTTTAATCTAACTTAATTTGATATGATTCACTTAAATCAAATTGATTGGATTTATATTGACGGAGAAAAAATTAGTTATTTATATTATCTTTTTATAAGATAAAGATAAAAAGTAAAAATTTAAATATTTTTAATTTATTATTAATTATTTAATCAAGTAAAAGAACGTTAAATTAATAATCCAGTACTATATCATATTAAATAAATTTAACCTTAATCCATTATATAAATTTATATAATTTAATTTTAAACTATTATAATCTAATTTCTTGCGCTCAAAGTAACTAATTTTAATGTAATAATGTCATGTCAATGTACTGAATGTCTTATTTGGCTTACCGGTGAAGCAAGATAATTAATGGAAGAGGAGAAAACTGACCCTAGTCCTGTGGGTTGCAGTGATGGTTTGACCCTAACGGACCCCTTGACATCCAGTCTTGGTAATATTGTCGTCTTCTTTCGTGTATAATCAACCGAGTACGGAGAAAACAACTTCCAAAAGGCACCTAATTTTTGTAGATTCGACCAACTGTCTCTCAACCTCTCGGACTCTTTCCATGACTCCGCCCAAAAGATCGTCTTCTTCTTCTGCTGCTGCTGCAGCATCCTCAGCCAAAAAATTCGATGTGTTCGAGTTAAACGAAGAGGATGAGCGCGTTGAGAAGGAGTCCAGCCGTATTTTGGGCAAGTTTGCGAACCTTAAGAAGAATCGCAGTTCCTCCATTACCAAGTATAAGTACCTTGAAGTTTGTAAGTCTCTTTACTAATTTTAACTTCTTATTCTTCTTCTCCTTTTAGTGTTTTTTCCTCGAATATGGTTTGATCACTTGCGTGATGAATTTGTCTGAGTTCTGCATGCTCTGGTCATTTGGGAAGCGAGAAAATAGGCCTATGACAGAAGATGATTTTTAGAACAGAAAGTCACATGAGCTTAATATTACAATTTGGCTTTCTTTTTACCTGAACTCATGGGGAATTTTAGTTGAAAGTTTTTGTTACGGAGGAAATGCGTAAGCGGTGTGAAATTAGAAAAATGAATATATACAATGTTGATTCTCGATCGGCTGATAATATAGTCAACTCGAATTTGTTTGTTACTTTGTTACAATGTGCTTTTTATGGTTATCTTTTTTTTAGTTCCAGCAACCAGAAGGAAATGGTTCATATGATTGATCACATAATTTGAGACAACCAAGTAAGCATAGTTTGAAATTTTAGTATCTACAAATTATTAGAGGGCTTGGAAAATTCAGAAAGATAGTTTTCTTATCAAAAGCTGTCTTTTTTGTACCCTCACCTCAAATGCCTTGTATCCCATAGATTGAGTTTCGTAGCTGACACCTTCTGCAGAATTGGGACGATGGTTAAAGAGCCTGAAATGGGATAAAAACAAATTTTAACGAGGCTAGAATAAAATGTAAACATTGCTTTTTCTTTGTTTTTGCTGTTTTCATGGGCCCTTCGCTTTCTTCTAATTGTTGTGTGTCTTGATTCTGCTTTTGGTTGCAATGCGAGTTGCTTCCCCTTGTTGCGATTTTTTTTTTACTTTAGTAAGTTATTATCATAGTTTTACTATTATTTTGCATCATATTTCTGATTGTAAGTCATATGCAGTTGCACAACAACCCAAAAGTCTGCACGAGGATATTAGCAGTGATCCTATTGAGCTTGATGCTGAAGGTACAAGTCATTCTTGCACTAAGTGTGCCATCATTTTTAAGTGCCTGATGATGGTTTCCCTTTTTCTGAAATAGCATGTGAATTTACCCAAGAATCAAATTCTTTACTTGAGGACGTTGGCAGTAAATCATCAGAGGTTGGAAACAGTGGTACGGATCATAAATGCACACATGCCACTTCATGCTTAATAGGTGTATCACTACAAGAAACTGCTGTGAAAGGCGAGATCTCTGGCTCTAATGATTTTTTGGAAAGCAGCTATGAATTTAGAGTAATTACTCTTGCTCATTTTGATTATGTTGTGTCTTGTGCTCATCCTTGTTTTGTGGAAAATTCTAGATGCTTTTGGTGACCATATTTAATATTGTTTCAGAATGAGTCATGTGATATAGTTTCCAGTGATGATAACTTCAGTCAAATAAGTTCTTCATCAACTTCAACTTCAAGTTCAGCAGAAATTGAAGGTATCTTCATATGCTCTAATGTTTATTGAAGTGACATGTGAAGTGTTATTATATTAATGATTAGTTATTAATCTCTCTTATTCTGTTCCTTTTTGCCATTAGCTGACTGTCTGTTTTATATTTTCTGATTTCAGCTTCCTTAGAAGACAAGTTAATGAAGCATGGCTCTATAGCATTTGAAATTGTAAGAGTACTTGTATTCTACGACACAATTTTGGGCTTCTATTGAAATACAAGTTTTTTCCTAGTTTCTAACTCTTTATCACTTTTCACCTGTTATTTTTGTGTTTGAGGGGAAAGAGAATACGAAGAAAGTGGGACTGGTAAAGGGTACTGTCCTGGATAACTAGTGGGACAGAAAGAAATGAAGCCAGAAAAGAGAGTATTGTAGTTGAAATAGATAACTATTCTGATGTTATGGAAAGCACATTCCTAACTTTATTAGTTACTGTATTATGTAATATTATATACTTTTTAACCTTAAGATAGCACTTTGATATAAAAATTATTGAATGATACATGTGTATTACGTTATAACCATGTATATGTGTCATTATGGTAATTCTTCTGATGTCTTGAGAAGTGTAAGATATATATAATATTAATTGTGTAGAGGCAGATGGAATACAAATAGAAGGGGATAATGTGTTAATTACATATGGTTATGTTTTATTCTGTATATACTTGGATTGGTTTTCTAAAATGTAATTAAGGTTTCCTAATGATAAAGAGTCATGTGGGAAACCTGGAAGTTTTAGTTTGTTTTGAATCTTTAGGTGGGCTATAGTTGCTATGTTTAGTGTTTACTTTATCTGACATGCTTAACTCAATTATTATTGTACTTATAAATAGGTTTGGGATGAATATTGCATTTACTATCTGCCGTAAAATGAAAAATCTTCATTTTTTCCTTAACAAATTGGAATATTATATGCTTTTCTCAATTTTTATTGCACATGTCTTGCTTTGCATTGGATTTTATATTTAATATCTGCTCTAAATTAAAATATTATTACTTTTTCCTAATCAAAGTGTAATATTACATGCTTAATCTTATTCTTGGGGACATTGGAAACATAGACCTTTGTCAAATTTTGTGTCAATGTTTTACTTGCTTGTGTTGATTAGTTTCTTCTTAAAGACTTATAGTTTCTTTCATTTGCAGAATGGCATGAAAATGGAGGTTGATGTCTTCCCTGATTTTATTCTGTATGGGGATATATGTTCAACCAATTCTCGGTTGACATTTTTGTGCAGCTCTATGAAACTTGAAGGTTCAACTGTCAATGGAACTGGAGGAACTTTTAAATTTGAGTGGCCAATTGAAAATATTATGAAAATTGAGTCATATTGGTGCGGAAAGGTAAGTTATATCTTATATTTTTTTGCCCCCTTTCTCTTACCTTTTGGAATGGATGAAAATGGAGATGATGGGTTTGAGTATAATTTAATTATTCTACCTTATACTGGAAACTAATGGAATACATTTTTTTGTTTTGGGGGGGGAGGGGGGATGATAATTTGTGAACATTTGACCTTAAATCTACTAATATCAATTTCTCCACAATTGGAGAGAAAATATAGAGCACATTTGAATCTTCATTTGGTTGTCCTGTTTGGGTTAAGGACTGATATTGGGCTGCTTTGTTGCATAATTTATCTTTCTGATTTTCAATTTTCTTTTATATTTTTTCCTTCTTACTATTATGAAGATACCTTATTCTCCTCTCCAGTACTACTCCTTTTTCCAGATAAAATTTTTCTTGAAAAACATTACAGGTGAATGTTTAATTCTCAATGGCTTCTTCACATTATTTTCTTAATTTAGATATCATTCAAACAATCTAGAAGATAATTACTTTCCGTTTCTTCAATTTCATTCTCCCTGTTTTCATTCCCCTCTATTTCTTCCCCTCCTCATTTTGTTCCCGAAGTCAGAGATTTCAAATCAATTTGATTATCTGCTTGCTGTAGGTTGAAACAACAATGATCAAACTTTTCCTCAAACCAGATGATTCTAGAGGAGATCGAAATACAAATCAGAATCAAGGTTCCACTACCTTTAAAACTAGTGTTAATGATCTTTCTTATTTTTGCTTCTGCATAGATTTAAATGTCTTTAATCTACTTGCTTGGAAGACTAGTGGTTATACAGTAATTGTTTTGTTTGGCATTTATTGTTTTCTAAACTAATGTATGATATGAGACAGAAAGTGAGCAAAAAGGGGAGCATATTTTTTGCTTTTGAGAAATTACATCATTTTTGTTCTAAATGCTACATTGCTGACATTTGACAAGTTTTACCTTCATCCAGCTATTATCTGATAAGGGTTATGAGAAATCTTATAATGGGTGGTTGGTTGGACTATTATTGGTTTCAGCCTCTCCCTCTAGTTCTAGACCATTTGAGACTATAGTGGATACCAAGATTAATTGTATATGAGGCTCACTGAGCTTCAATTGGATTTTCTTGAGAGGGAATAGTGTTGGTGACTTGGTCTTCAATTATCCTGGATACCTAGTTATTGTTCTTATCTCTCTCTCTCTCTCTCTCTCTATATATATATATATATTTATTATGCTTTTTTGATCTAATGGTTTCATCTGATTTGGGAGTGTCTTTTTTTTGGCCTCTGGGGTTTTCAGCTAATGGTTTTTTTTTTTTCCTTAGGTGGGTTTCCCTTGTGGATTTACAAAGGGTTTGGAAAGCTCATTTGAGCTATGTAATTTCTTCTTTGTTTGTGAAGGGCTTCTCATTTTTGTATTGCTCTCCTTTTCTTTTCAATCTATTATTTTTTCTATGCAGAAAAAAAAAAAAAAAAATTCAGCATGTGTGTTAGCTGCTTCTCAACTTTCTATAAAATCCTGTATTCATGGGATGCTACCTTTTAGCACCCTTGAATTGCATGTTGCTATGCAGAAGCGATAAAATACTTAAAAGAGAGGAGAAAAAAGAAACATATTGACAATTAGCAACTCTTAATTTAGAACTAAATTATAGTGCACTTATAGATCAAGAATACACTACGAACTACTTAAAAGTTAGAAACCTTAGAGAATTATAGAAAAAGATTTGCAGATCTTAACTGTAGGATTTTTCGTTTGAAGAGAACTGAGTTACTGCTGCAGCTGTGCGCTCCTTATATCTTCTGTTTGAAATCTTATAATTGCAATCAATCATGTTGAATTTGGACCCATTATTTCTCTAATATTATTATATTTTAATTAAAGATGAAGTATTTTTTTTTCATTGTCTTCTGCATACAGGAAAAAGTTTGGACTAGTTGATTGCTAATTGTAAATTTTTTTTATTGATTATCTTTTATTTGAGGGAAAAAGTATCACATTTCTACAAATCGCTGTACCTTATGCAACAACTATCAGTAGTTAGTTAGTTTAACATCTGGTCTCTCCTCTTAAATTCATGCAGGATTTAAGGAGCTGAAATTTACAGTTAATGATCCATGTTGGTCTAAGGCTGAACAGGCAGTAAAATCATTGGATGTTAGATATAACAATTTGTGGAGTACTATTTTTGAGTAAGTATTTTTATTGCTTAACTCAGTGGGGATGTGAAGCTGCTGAGATCATTGCTTCTGCAGCCAACCTTTTACTTTTTCTTTTTTCCCCTCCGTGGGAAGGAAGTACAAAAGTTGTCTTATTATAACTGATCAAAAGAAGGGGAAAAAACCCATTAATGTATCTAGCTACTTCGGTTTGTCTAAATTATTATATGACTTAAGTAGATAATAATTTGCTAGTTCTATGTATATTATATACATAATTATTATGCAATATTCTTTCCTAGTGTCACATATCAGGAAGATTGTCAAATTTCTTTTGATGAGATGGGTTAGTTTCTTTAGTTTTCCTGCTTTTATGTTCAAGGAATGTCTTGTCCTAATTTTGACTTTATATAAAAATTTTTCACTTAGTTGTATGAGACAGGTTGCTCAATCTTGTCAGATGTTGATTGGTATTTTGTTTTCTATGCATGCAGTTTTGATACAGACGATGAAAATTTTTCTGAATTTGGCCCGAACAGCCATGTCTCATGGATGCATTATTTTCCCATGTAAGTCAATTAACCATTTATACTTGCTTAATCAGGTTGCTGTTGCGTATGATCTGTGATATTAATTGCATTGGTAGCATATACTGCATTTAAGATTTTTTATATTGTATTCTAATTATTTAATCAATACGTCCTTTGTGATTTGTCTTGCTGGATGTGTTCTTCTAGGACCTGAATTTCTCTAACCATTTTGGTTATTAAAAAATGTTTCTTTTGTTTCCTTAGTACATTTTTGTAATTTCTAGATATATAAATAAAACTATTCATGATCTTGCACGAAAGGCTCTGACGGGGATAGTTGGTTCTTGACATGTCAAAGCCCTTAACCAATTGGTCTGAAGTTCAATCTTTTTCCACCATTCAAGCCTGAAGGGGTGCATGATATATGATTAGAAATCATTCATGAGCATGCACCTAATAGCTTAAGCTTTAAGGATGTTGGTTCTTGACAATGGTCTGAGTCTAAGATTTTAAGGTTGTCCTTTGCTTTTATATATATGGTACTGTATGAGTTGGTTCTCTGACAGTTTTTTCACTGCTGCTCATGTTTTTAGCTAACCTGTTTATGGTAAGTTTTATCAGTTTGATATAGATTATTGATAAGGAAATTGCTTATTAGTGTGACATCGTGTGTTGCAGTTTTGATGAGACTTTTGATGAGATCATTTATCCAAAGGGGGATCCTGATGCTGTTTCTATAAGTAAGAGAGATATTGAGCTTCTGAAGCCAGAGACATTCATTAATGATACTATCATTGATTTTTATATCAAGTAAGCATGGCAATAGATATTATATCTTTTTTTTTTCCTTGACTTCATTGATGATGCTATAATTGACTTTTATTACAGAGCAAGTCCTGTTTGTAATCTCTCTTTCACTTCCTCACACATTCTCACACAGATATGCTTAAGTTATTTTGGGTAGTCCTACTTCACATTGATTGTTTTAAAAAAGTAGAACAACTCTTTAGAGGATTAAATATACTTTCTTGTTTTTGCACTGCTTAATGACTGATTTATGCTAAATCTGGCATATTTATAGGTATTTGAAAAACAAAATTCCAACTGATGAGCAGAACAGGTTTCACTTTTTTAATTGCTTCTTCTTTCGGAAGCTTGCTGATTTAGACAATGATCCATCAAGTGCTTGTGATGGTAGAGCAGCATTTCAACGTGTACGCAAATGGACAAGGAAAGTGAACCTTTTTGAAAAGGATTATATCTTTGTTCCTATAAACTATAGGTGGGAAAAGTAACTGAGCTTATCATGCTTGCTTTTTTGGATTATGCTGTATTCTGACAAGAATTATTAATGCTTGCTGACAGTCTTCACTGGAGTTTGATTGTTATTTGTCATCCTGGTGAAGTGGCATATTTCCAAGGCAAGATCTTTCTCCTCTGAGTTGTTGTTCTATGGTTTATTTGGACGTCACCAACTTATGTGAATCTCATGCAGATGAAGAAATTGAGGAATCCTCCAAGGTACCTTGCATCTTGCACATGGATTCCTTCAAAGGGAGTCACAAAGGTCTTAAGGATGTGTTCCAAAGGTATATTTCTGTCAGCTTAGCTTTATGAATATAGAGGTCTTGAAATCCAAATGTTTATAGGATAGGATGTGGAAAAGGAGTCTGGTACTATAAATGTTTAAGATGGATGCTGTTTTATGCTGTGAATAAAATACACAGAATAGCTATAGGGTGCCTTATGAATTCAATTGGTGGCAGCTACTTTTCTTTTTCTTTTTCTTTTACTTTCTCTTTCCCTTTTTTTTTTCCGTTTTTTTTCTTCTTGTTTTTGGGGGGTGGGGGGGGGGGGGGGGGTGTGTGTGGGGGTGGTGTTTGGGGTTTCAGAAACAAATGCATTAATAGACACCAAAAGGAAGCAGACCATCACATAGGATATGTTAAAAAATTTTGTAAAATTATGATTTAAAGCTATCATTATAACTGATCATGAGTGCTTCCCTTCAAATCTTGTGACATGACAGTTACCTAAGTGAAGAATGGAAAGAAAGGCACAGTGGTATGGTTGATGATGTTTCTTCAAAATTTTTGCATTTGCGATTTGTCTCACTAGAGGTACTTTCTCCTCCTTTCTCTCTCTTGTTCCCCATCTGAATATGTTAAATGTAAATGCAACTTCTAAATTTCTGCTTTTGTCTCCATTTTATATCAGCTGCCTCAGCAGGAAAACCTATATGACTGTGGTCTCTTTCTGCTCCATTATGTGGAACGTTTCCTCAATGAAGCTCCCATCAACTTTAGCCCTTTTAAGATCACAAAGTTCTCTGACTTCGTGAGTGACTTCCCTTTGCATCAACACTTGTATTTCCTATATCTGTATAATATGATTTGCAATTTTTAAATACACGATGCTGACTTCTGGTATGTATATTATTTAATTTCAAATTTGAAATCATCTTGGATTCTTGATTATGTAATCTGGAGATCTGGTTGATTTCTTATAAGGGCCTCATAGAAATGGGAGGTCACTGCTACTGATAGGATTTTATGAGCAACAACTGTTGAAGTCAAATTCACTATGTGCATTTTAATTCTGCATAATTAGTGGGTTTGTCTAGATGATTTGTGAGCACAACTTTCTTGTACGATATCATTTTAATGAATTTTCTGAATGATGAATTACTATGATATATACAACAATTTTTCTTTATTCGGAAGTTAGTACATGAAAGGTATGTGTTACGATGCTCGTATATTCCTTAAAGCATTTTCCAGTACCTCCCCCTCCCCCTAATTTTTCTCCCTGGGGCGGGGGGGTTTATGGAATTCTGGTTAAGGCACCCGTATGTTTTTTCTGGCATCTTTGTACATGCTAATCGGTGTCATAGTGATTGTGACTGATGTGCATGTCATGTTCTTGTGTTTTTAGTTTAAATCTTTTATATTGCCACTATCACTTAATGTTGCTACAGTTTGTATAAGATTCTGGAAGTTTCCGTTGTCTATTTTAGGCAGTATTGTTATGTTGGCTTGTATATTGAGTCACATATGATTTTGTTTTTTGTTTTTGTTTTTCTTCTTTTCAGTTGAAGGGCGACTGGTTCCCTCCGATAGAGGCTTCTCTGAAACGAGCTCATATTCAGAAGTTAATTTATGATATTTTCCAAGATAATTTTCAGGAAGTGCTTCCAACTGATTGCATTGCCAAAAGTTCTCCCCGCTGTGGGAGTTGCCATCAAACAATATGGGTTGAAAATTCTTTCAGTTCTGCTAACCAGGGGACAAATATTCGGTTCCCAGTAGGTTCCTCTACAAGAGTCGCATCATGTTTCAGAGAGCCAGGATTTTTTCCCAAGGACATGCAAGGAACAGTTCTATATTCATCTGCTGCTAATTGTCAGCGGGTGGTAGCTCGTAATCAGAGGGGTTTCTTGTCACCAATACCGGTAAATGAATTTAAATTATTTAATTAATCCCTGCTATTTTATCGTAGTCAGTTACAGGTTTTGTTATTGTTTCAAGATATTTTGGGCAACCTTATAAACGGAAATGTGTATTTCACTAGAGCTAAAACCAGAGTGTACTGTGCGGACGCATAATTTTCAAATTGGTGAACTTGCTTTTATATTGTTTCATAGAGAAATAAAGAAAAGGAAAAGGAGAAATAAGTTGTACACAGTTACTAATATCTGCTTAGAGCAGTTAATTAACGAGGGGATATAGCAGAACAACTCGAACTAATATGCCTTTTGTGGAAAAAATGTTAGACCAACTTCTGAATGTCACTTACGTTGCTCAAAGCAGGAAATTGAAGAGGGTGATGAAGAAACTGCAGGATCATCTCTAATGATGGAAGATTCTCAAGTTGCAGTATTGGCATCTGACTTCCCTTCCACATCATATTTCAGCAAAGATTTTAGAGCATCAGAAACATCAATGCAGGGACTCTCCCAGGATTTCATAGACGCTGTTCAGGGACATTCATATTCAAGAATATCTTCTGGTGCGTCTTGGAATACATTGGAGACAGAAACTCAAGAAGACCAGCCTCGAGAGAAAGTCGAACGGTCTAATCTTTCAGACAAGACAGACAGACTTGAATATTGTTCTTCAACATCCTGTGAGGAACTTGCAGACTGTGTTGTTGAGGATTCACAAGAGGCATATGGCATACATGATGATGTCGTTGCAAGTGTAAAATCTCCTTCCTCAGTGCAGGGGAATGTCAATCCACTAACTAAAAATTTTGACTGGTCTCAGACCATTTATCTTGAGGACGATGATTCAGTATGCAAGAGAGAGCCACCGGTATCTGAATCTGACGAACAAGATGCCAAAAGGAGAAGGCTTTTGGAACCTGATGGTGAAAGACCAATCACAGGAAGCCTGTTAAAAGAATCTTGCTTAATGTCCATGTGAATGGTATTAGCAGCTCAAGTATATATTGTGTTTTTTTCTGGGCAATGTAGTGTTTATGTTTGGAAGTTGAAACCTTGATCCTGCTTGCACAGCAGGGAGAAAGGGAGAAAGAAGAGGAATGGTAGAGATTAAGGAGCTTTTTGTCATATCGACATGTGGTTCTTCAATAGCATATATGTACATAGACTTACTATTTTTTTTCTTTCTCGGGGGAAACATTTAGGTATACTGAAGAGTTTGTTTTTAAATATATTCTTAGAAGAGAAAAAAGAATGTGATTTACTGTTTTTAAATATATACTTTAATTATTTAATTTTTAAAATTTAAAAAATAAATTTAGTCTGAAAGTTGTTCGTTATTTGTTAGTGTTTTATTTTTGTTTTGTTTTGTTTTATTTTAGACACAGGCTAATGAGTAAAAATTTTAGAGGATTATAATGTATTTTTTAGATTAAAGGATTACATAATCAGAATATGTATATTTTAAAAAGCAAAATATTCAATGTTTTTCTCAAGAATTTTTCCAACAAAATTGTGGATAGCAAACAGTTTATTATTTATAACATTAATGAAAAAAATGGTTTATATACAATTACATATAAGAATCGAACTAGCCGTCTTGTATTCAAGCTTTCATTTAAATAAAACAATTTTAACTGAGCTTTCATTATTGGCCGAAAAAAAAAAACTCGGTTTTGATTTATGAGCAGAGCGTAGAGCGGATAGGACTTTGCAGAGAGTAGTCTCCAGCTGATAGCCACAACACTCCCTCGGAGCTTTCTCTCTCGCCGGAGAATATCTCAGGTGAGTTCCGTTCACATTTTCGTCTTCATAAAAGGAGTTGCACTGTTTGATATTTTTTGTCTCCGGCGCCGCTAATTCCTAAACTTCCCCCTTCATCTTCTTTCTTGGTCACTCGGTTGTCATTGTTCATCCCCTTGTCGGACCCGAAACAGTCTATTGTTTGATTTCTAATTTTCAATATTTTATGGAGCTTAGCACTTAGCCGTTCACCGTTCACCTGTTTCCAGTACTGATCTCTCCTTTTTATCTTTTTTGTTTGTTCTTTTGATACGCAAGGGTACCTACAAATATGGAAAGCGTTCAGTTGGGCTATAAGAACTCTTATTGTTTTTTAACTTTTTAAGCTGAGTATGAGTAGTAATTGACAAATGTAAATGCTATCGAGACTTCAGTGAATCTGTGGCACCTTATGGACTTCAGAGCCATTTTTTATCATTGTATTGGCGTGCGCGCTGAGTTCTAGTCTCTGATAGGTTATGTCTTGAACTTGAACTCTCAGCTTCTTTTTCTTTTGACAGGCAGCATTGTTCGCACTTTACACTTATCAAATTTAGACTTTATTGCCTTTGTGCTCCCTCCAGTCACATTTCAGGTTTGCTCTCTGTAGAATTTGGTCTGGAAATTGAGCTCCTACTTGGATTTGTTACAAGGTTGATCTTGATCACAAGCTGAGCTCTTCCAATTTCGCCTTTGCCCATTCCTGTGCTCCACTTGCATGCTTCCATTATTCATGCTAGCCTTTCATTTCCAAGGGGTTTGTGGGATTTTTCCAGTGACTCTCTACATTTGAGTTTGAACTGTTAAACATTTTGTGTGTATATACATGCATGTTTCTAAATTTTTAGCAATCAGATTTCAAATATATTACAATGACGTTTTAGAATGTAAAAGGAAAATGAAGGTTCCGGATACACACAAATGTAATCAATAATCATGGTCAGGAATCCTAATTGTTGTATCAAATTGGATCAAGATCCACTCTTGTGAACATATCACATGATATTGTCATTTTAGCTACATTGCACAATATATTATAATTTTATTTATAAATTTAAAGTAAATCAATGGTTTTATCTAAAACAAGGACAGTAAATCAATAGTTAAAATGATGCCACATCATATGATAAATAAAATGTCCCAGCATTGAGAATTAAAATTTTGAGTTGGACTTAATAAAACAGTAAGTATTAGAGATTTTAGTTGTCATTTGATGTATATCTGCTGATTTATTTTTAATAAGAAATAAACAATGAGATACAATTAAAATGACTGTGTTATGTGATATCTTCACATGAGAGGGTCTTGATACTAAAATACGATATAATAAAGGCTAAAGTACCTTTTTATCCCAAAAGTTTGAGGTCCTTTTTAATTTTGTTCCAAATGTTTATTTTGTGTCAATTTCATTTCATATGTTTGCAAAAATTCTCAATGTTTTAATGAGTTCTCATGGCATCCGATTGCTTTACGAAATTAGTTAACTACCCGGCCAAGCAGTCAGATCTAGACATAGATATTACACACTACCTAATGTTATCACCCTATAGCTGTCATTTTAATTTTTCTAATCCTAACCTCACCTAACAAAGATTTGGTTCCTAGCTGTAGCTTTCCTTTTCTTAGCATTCTTAACTAGATTAACCGGCATGGGTGCATTGTAGGGCCATGTGTATGATGGATCAGTTGATTTTGTTAAGCAATTGGGTGCTGTCAACATTTAGGATGACATTGAGGATTTTATAGACATGTACACGGAAATTGACACAAAATAGAAATTTCGAATAAAAAGTACTTTCTTCACCAGCAATTTCTTGTGAACTTAGGTATATAATCTTTTAGCGGTAAAATACATGTAACCTCCTCCAACTTTAAGTGATGTGCAACTTTTTTTTTTTTTTTTTTTCCTTTTTGATATATTTTAATTGAACCATGGAGTTTTCATTTACAATTGGTATGCGTAGTTTAAGTGGACTTCTGATTTTTTTTTTTGGTTATTATGATTATGTGCATTTTACTTATAATTTTTAGGAAGAAATATGGTAGTAGAGCATCAACTCTTAAACTTCAATCTCTGAGAAGTTGAGCATTTAAATTCCTGCTAATATCAAAATAATTTATTCGGATTTGTTGGACAGCAGTGCTTTAAAAGGCTTAGCTGCCAAGTACATCCTACTCATATTATGAGTGTAATTAGTCCAACATATTCTGGCTTGAAGTTTAACTCCTGCTACATTGTGAATAAATTAATGATGCGCCCTGTTAAGCTGTACTAACTTTGTGCAGGTAACAATCCTGAGAATTTCTATCAACAAATCTGTATCTGTTGACTACCAATCAGCAATTTCTGAATTTATAGTACATGGCTTGTCAAATGAGATATATGATTCTGCGGCCAGGATTATCACTTGTGGAGAATGAATGCCCTGAAAAATCATGTATAACCCTTGCAACTTCTAGAATCCAAAGCCGGTGCAACGAACCAAGCTTTTCTGGATCAGCTCCAAAAGTTGGCATGAAGTCTGCACCATTTGTGCATGGCTGGTAAGACCCTGGAACTTCTTTCGAAATATAGGTTGTTCAAATTCTTATATTTTCCAATTCATCCAACATCATGCTGATTTTTTGCTCTTCAACTAATTTTCATGTGATAATCCTTTCATAATGTTCTCTACAAGAAAAGTGGATATAATGTATCCTTCCATGACTGTACACTATATTCTTTTTCTCTCATGGTAATGCACAGAAGTTTCACATTCCTTTATTTCCCAGATAATGTTTTCTAGTTGCATTTAAGTGTTTGTTAGAGTTAAAAACACCCAGCATTTCAGAAGTCCAAATGGTGGCATTCTTTCTGATGTATGCTTAATTATTTTTATGTTTCCCATCTGGAATATACCAGTTGTTTATATGTACTTGCAAAATCAATTGATTTTCAGTATCCTGGTAAGAAGGTCAGGATGGAAAATAGCCTTTGCCTTGAACACAGGAGGAGTGTCAGGTAATGGTGAGCAAGAAAACCTCAACGATGCTAATTCTAGTTTTGGTGGTACAAGATTGGGTAGGATTCTGACAGAAGGTGGCAGACAACTTTTAGAAAAACTGAACTCAGCCAGAAAGAACTTCCCCATGAAGATATTCCTGCTACTTCTGGGTTTCTATACTGCGAATGCACTGGCTACAATCCTCGGGCAGACTGGTGACTGGGATGTTCTGGTTGCTGGTGTTGTGGTGGCTGCAATTGAGGGGATTGGGATGCTTATGTACAGAAAACCTTCTACTGTGAGGACTGGGAGATTGCAGTCTTTTGTGATGATGATGAACTACTGGAAAGCTGGAGTGTGCTTGGGTCTATTTGTGGATGCTTTTAAGTTAGGCAGCTAAAAATACCCTAAGTTCTTTCTTTCTTCCTTCAATGTAGCTTTGTATCATATATAACCCCAATGCAATATCATCTTCATTCAGAAAAATATGGTAAGCCGCAAGTTTGGCACCATTTATCTTCTATTGCTATCTTAGTTTTATAAATATGGTGTACATTTATTCTAAAATATGAATATGGTGTACATTTAGGTGTTGGAAATTTGGAATAGAAAAAATTTTGACATATAAAATCTGTATTTATTATCCAAAGGCTGATTTAAGTGGGACAGAAAGAACACTAGAAAGTCCATAAACTTTGCCAAGAACTACATTTTTTCTAAAGTGAATCGCGCCTTGTAAAATGGGAGACTACACAAATATTTAATAAAAGAGAAAAAGGATAAAAAGGAGTACTTTCAAAGCACTCGAACCAGGTAGCGAGAGTTCGTGAGTTGTGATTATATTATGTCCTTGAACAATTTGCATCTTTCTACAATGTTCAAGTGAAAACCTTAGGCATTAAAATTTAAAGTGTTAGTAGTGAATCATTAAGCCTAATATTAGATCAATTTGTTTAACACTTTTCAAATGAACGGCGTAGCATCCAGAAAGGGGTGGACATTGGAGAAGGTGGAGTGCTTAGGAATTGAGGATGAAAGATGGAGGAAGAAAGCAGAGAGCAGGTCATTTCCACATCTATTGGCCCTCAATTTATCGTATAATTTTTAATGTATATTTGATTAAAAAAAATAATCCTTTTAGAAAATATGATAATAAATAAATTAATATTTAAATCTTTTTTATTATATAGAATGATATTTTGTTAAACAAAAAATAAAATAAAAATAAACATTTTTCTGATAATTTACGATCTATTTCCTAATCTTACATTTTTTTAAGATGTCATTGACGTCAAGCTATAAAATAGTATTTATTTATTTTTCTGCTCAATAAGATATGTATATATATATATATATAATCTCAAGTATTAATATATTTGGTAGGAAGTGAAGACATGAAGAGAAGGAAACAGTAGAGGAATAGAGTGAGAAGGGCTGATGAACTGAGTAATGCTCTTGAATTACAGAGATGAGAAGATAATCAAATTCATGCTACTTCATTCACTCGGAAGCTATCGTTATAACAACCTTCCTCTAAGTAAAAAAGACACATTCCTCACTACTCACTTGACAAACTTCTGTTAACTAAAAATTACAAAGTGCCCTTAAACCTCCATAAAATGACATGGTCACATTTTATTATATATCAATATTTTTGTATATTATCATATTTTCTAAAGAAATTAATTTTTTCTCAAATTTACATTAATAATTATATGATAAATTGAGGGCCACTGTATCAATCTACTGGACGATCCAGACTCGAAGAAAGCATTGTAAATTTCTAAGTGCCGGTGTCAAAGGCCAAGATAGACGCAAGATGGTCTCGTACCTGAGAAGGAGCCATTTAACTTAGCTGCTACACCTTCAGTAACTTACTAGCTTTGGAAGATGCTACGTTAGCCATGTGGGATATGTGAGGGTCTTGAAGAAAATAGGTCATATAGATTGGGCAAACTGGTAAGCATTGATGCTAGCAGAAGAAACTAGATACTATAGATTCTCAAACTACCATCTTCCATGGCCTTGGATTGGTCTATTTTGATTGTTGGTACCGAATGGCAATCTGAATTCCATGCTGTACTGTATCAAGTAAAGCACAAACAAAATTTATCAAGTAACATTTTTACTTTTAAATTCAAGTATTGTGCTGTGTAAATTCGAAGCACAGTACCACACACCTTGCTATACCCTAGGCACAATAAAGAATCTAAAGTAGTAGAATGAATACTCAACGAGTGAAGAATACCTCAATCTTTCAAACCCTTTTCCTATTGGCCCATTAATCAAGGCCTAATCCTAGTTTGATTTATGAAAAACTAAGAAAAATACTCATCTAACCTAACTCTCTTACATGTTTACTCTTAACCTAGTTCAGATACAAGGTCATTTCTCTTGGCTAAAACAAAGTGTCAGCTTATGTTCTCTCTCCTAAGCAAAGTACAACACATGAAGATTAACTAAAAGAAAGAAACAACTTTGACATTATTCTAATAGCCTCTCCTCCATCAATTCTACATCATCTCTTCCTTCTTGTAGTAGTCAACAAGAACAGTCACTCATGGAGACTTCATCATTCCAAGAAAACCTTACCTCCTTGAGCAAAAGATCGTGTGCTTTATGGCAGTTAAAGAAAGAAAAATCTTATAATCTCTACAATCATAAAAATTTGCAACATTTATTACTTTTCAACAACTAATTTTTGAAAAATTATATATAGATATGCTATCTCTTGAAGAAAAAAAAAGAAAAAAAGATCTGCAACATACTTAAATTGTATTATCTATTTTAAACTAGGTTTTTAATTTATCTGACTTATGAGAGCACTTTGTGAACTTTTAGTGTAAACTCACTTCTATAAAAGTTCATAAATCTTATCTTCATTTATTGATTTGAAGATCTATCTCAAAAGAGAAGAGGAGTGTGTAAGAGTGAGCTACTTTAGTCAGTTTCAGGTTAAGCTTGAAAATCTTATGTTTAGAGAATAATCGTTTGAAAGCTCTATGAGATTGTCAAGGTTGCTATTTTTTGTGGAAAATTTCTTGAAGGAGTCAAGAGGAGTAGAAGTAGGCATTATTCTTGGTCGAACTAGAATAAATCACCGAGTTTGATCTTCTATCCCTAATCTTTGCATTCTTAAATTATTTTTAGTTAACTGCATATCTTATGGACAACTTATTTCTTAAAATCACCTTTATTTTTTGAGCAATTTAGTTTATTGAAAAATTTACAGTTAACTATCTTTTTGTTTGTTTTTGTGAACTTACTTTTAAAAAAAATTTCAATCGACTATATTTTAACACAATTAACTATTTATTTTATTTTACCATCAATTGAAAATTTTTAGTTAAATATAATTTTTAAAACAAAACTTTTGCAAAAAAATTTTTAAGGCATCTATTCACCCTCTTTGAGTGCATTGTCACTTCTTACTACAAAAGACTGACATGCAAAAAGCTAAAAACGTACAGTTCTTATCATGTTAAAGTGAGATAAACACATAGTGAATGAATTTTGATACCTTTAAGTGATATTCATTACTCAAGTGAACTTCACAAATTTTATGTTTATCTTCTCCAAAAAAATAACATAAAAACCCAAATTCATGAGAAATACAATTGTTGCTTATTTTCCAGAGGTACGTGAACATGGATAAAAGGAAACTCAACGTGAAACGCTTTCAGTACTAAGCTAAAGACTTCAACATAAATCAAAGTTTTTGGCTTGGAATGCCAGTAGAAAATTAAGATGTATATAGTGTTCTTAATAGATAAATCTAGACATCGTGTGTAGTGTTTTGGTAGATGCCATCTTGGATTTTCATATATCTTGAAAATACTGAGTGTCATTGTTATGATATAAAATGAACATGTATTGAAGATCAACATGTGTGGGCTAAAATTGGAAGTTAATAGAAATTATTAGGGAAGAACATTGAGTAGTTAAAACAAAGCCTTCTATTAATATTTTGGCTTAGCTCTAATATTCGTTCCTATAATTTCACTCAAAGTGCAATCTAGCCTTCCTAGTCCTTTTAAGAAACAATGTTGCTTCATGTTTTATTGAAGGTGCAAAAGTAGTCCAAATAACATTCGAGGATGAAAAAAACTTACGAGTTTCTACTGGTTACATTAGCACTATCTCGACATATTTTGATGTCACGACATGCGAACAATTACGTCATCAAAATCGGTCAAAAAATTAAATTGCCCATTATTGCTTAGATTAATTTTACACTTTAGTGAAACCTGAATGTGAAAGGATTCTTTAAAATAATAATAATAATAATAATAAAAGGCAATAAGTGGCACTTTTGTTGAAATTATTGGACATTAAAGATGACTGTGATGAGATTTTAAAGAGTAAAATCAACAGGGTTTAAATGATTACAAGTTTAATTCGTCAACTTAGTCTTGTCAATTTTCCTAAACAAATTAGTTAATCAATAATCTAGAGAAGATTGACTCATGTGGATTAAAGAAGTCTAATTAGATATATAATTAATTAAAGAACCAAGTAAGGTATAAATCTCACTAACAGGATAAAAAGGTTACACCTACCAATTAAATCTCCACCTAATACACGTAGTAGGAGAACAAAGCAAAAAATTAACAATTAGCAATTACTTACCTCGTGAGTTTATCAAAAAATTAAGTTTGAGTCTAAGGCAAATTGACTCATTTTACTTAAGTATAATTATAAATTTGTAAACTTAGATAATAAACTAGTTTCATAACTACAATCTTAAGACATACTTGGACGAATTCCAACCCCACCACCTCCCCCAGCGCGTGCAGGTACCCTTAATGGTTGAGCATTAAATATCATCAACGTTCAAAAACTTGCATGCTTTTTCCGTTAGAAATAGAAACTAATTCATATCAACGAATGCAGTGCTGTTTCTTCGAATTCAACAATGAAATGTCCTAGAATTGGCATATACTGTAGAAGGACTTCTGCTTTCCGGTATAGCAGTTCTTATTATTAGCTCAAATCAACAGGCAGCTCTGTCGGACAGCGATATTGAACTTGACATCAAGAACAATGGTATTGATTATCGTTTTACTCGGGCTATTGCATCTATACAAAAACATTATACAATCACATCAACCATTTGTCTATTCTCCCCTCTAATTGTGGTGATGGGTCCACGAATGGACAAATTTTTAGTATGTTATTATTATTCTATTCCCCCTCCCCTCCAGAAAAAAATATATGTTAAGAGATTTTCATGAAGAAAACAAAGTTCAAGCCAAATGAAGGCAGGAACTGTTAACACAATTGAACTATTCACATTATATGAATCACATCCAGGGCAAATGGGATGTACAGAAACTCCCATAAGTAAGAAAACTGTATGTCTACAATCATAATGCAAGCTGATTCCAGAAATAATTTGTCCATAAAACATAACCATCTCTGGAAGTCCAGTGTTAGCTGAGCCAGCAAATCTGGATCTGGATCCCCTGCATTTAGTAACTGGGAATGAATTTAGTGAGAGATAAAGAAGAGGAAAAAAGAAAAGAGAAAAAAAAGTGTATGGTGAGACCCCCTAAGTTTTTTCTCCCCTCCCTCTTCTCTTCTCTACCTCTCTCCGGCATTTACTTACTAAATGCAGAAGATCCAGACTCTGAGCCAGCACTTCACTGTCTGTCTTCAACAGGAACAAACCGTGTGTATCAACAAAATTGATGTTTGGGGTTGCATGGCACATCTCCAGATCAAAACCAGTAAGTCCTCATGTTTGAATCATCAATGTCAACCTGTAAGTCGGTATTCAGGAACTTGAACAAGTAACTAAAACTTTTATGCCCAGCTGAACCAAATGTTTAGTCAAAAACGGGTACCTGCTCATCAAAACCTGCAGGAATCTCAAATTCTGTACCAGATGCATCAGCAATATCCTCAAGTGTATCCTGCAGTCCTACCAATTGTCAGATAATGTTCCATAGTATTTGGAGCTGGTATAGCCTCACCATTTTTTATGTCTTTTGTCTCTCATTTTTCAGTTATCCTTCTGCTCTTACATACTTCCTCGTTGCTAAAAACAAGGGGAAAGAAAAAATATATACCTGCTCATGCAGATCAACAGCAGGATTTTCCACTAGGATAGATAAGTTGTCAGTGACGGCTTCAGCAGTTTCAAGCATACACTGTATATCAGATTATGACAATGCAGTAACAGTCAAAGTCAGACAAACCTTCCAGGTATATTATGAAAAAAATTGCTACCCCAACCCCAGCAATAAAATAATTGTAGAATTACAAAATGATCACCAATGGAATTAATATAATAATAATTTCTAAAGAAGATAGCTTTTACAAAGATGAAAGACAATCATTATTAAACACTGCATTCTCAATCACATAGCTCAGTCCCTCTATTAGCATATTGTAATTATAAGTCTACCTCATGAACATTATGCTCCCCCAATATGCATTTGTTCGAGTGACTTGCACACTTGGAACCGTGGGGCTGTGAACTTCTAGCTTTGTAATTCTAATCTTTAGGGTGTCTATAAACTAATTATTTAAATTGATTGACTAAGGTGGAAATTCAATGTAAGGAAACACTTTTTTGCACTTCATTGCAATTTTAAATTATAATATTAGGGAGTAACAAGTTCCTGTACATCATTGCAATTTTTAATTACAACATTAGGGTGTAACAAGATCCTGCACATCATTGCTATTTTTATCGTTTGCTTTCACATCCTTAAATTATTTTAGTCAAAAAAATTATAGTCACAATCCGACAGGAGCAGAAAAGACAGAATTTAGCCAACTTATAATATATAATCAAATAAAAGTAAACATTCACCCAATTTGAAAGTGGTAAAAGAAATAGGGAAAGGAAGTCCACTGAAATCAAAATAAACCTGCTCATTTGTCCTCCTGGGTGATTGACTGGAATCTAATGGTACAGGTTTAGACTCCTCTGGGCTTCTCTGCTAAATCAGAAGAGTTTAAGAAAAAATGGCCTTATAATAAATAAAACAGTTTTCAAGTCAGGATCAGAGGCCAGTCAAGCAGAAAGAAGTACTCAAGACCATTTGAACAGCAAAGAGAACTAAAATAATAATAACATACACATTAAAAACCCAATGCATTTGCCCCACGTGGGGCAACGAAGAAAATATATACCAATGTGGAAGGTAAATCAAAGGAGCTTCCTACTACTCAATGGGGCTATTACATCCATTGCTACTTTAAAGAAAACAACAAAAGGAATTTTTTCAAAGACCCACACCCGCTAAGAGATAAATTCCAAATGCCAAAGCCCACAATCAATGTTCAAGAAAAATTTAAAGGAGAACATCAATGTCCATAGAAAATAAAATCACAAGCATCAGAATTGAGTAGTCATCAAAATTATAATTTTCATGTCCATAACATTGCGCTTTGTTAAGGAATAGACTCATAAAAACATACTGCTTCACCCTGGTCAGGACAAGAATTTTCTGGATCTGTCTTTGAAGGCTTTATATCAGGTGAAGTATCCTAAGGATAAAGAGAATATTATCAGACTTGAAATCCCAGTGAATACTCTCCACCAAAAATATACAGAAATTTGGAACAGATGGTTTTTTCTTTTCTTTTTAATTTAAATATCTTCTGCAAATAACAGATGGTATCTAAGAAAGTCAAATTGATGGCTGCTAGGAGCAAATTTACAGAACTATCTATTTTTCCATTTCAATTCTGAGGGAAAATTAAACGAACCACTACTAAAAGGGCAGGAGACAAGAATCAATAATGCAAACTGCTTGCAGGTGTGTTTCATTGCCGAATCAATTCTGACATGTTATGCTAAAATTTTCTTGTCTTGTCATATCTGAACATGTCTGAATATATTTCATTCGCAATGATTTCCCAGAATAGTAGTAATATGTAAATAATTTGGTTTATCTTTTAACTTTTACATATAATGCAATCACCCATTTTGGCAACAAGTGAAATAAAATATTAAGCATTATCTTTTAGAGAGCTTACTAAGAATTTAAGGAAAAATCTTATATGATATGTGGCAGACTTGTTTTTGAAGCAGTAAATTCTTTAAGTGAGATGCAGGGAAAATAGTTTCCCATTGGAGAACCATTAGAAGAAAAGAAATCTTCTAAAGGCCTAATGAAAAAATGAAAATACATCGTACAAGCACATACCACTTCATTTTGTTCACGAGAATTGATTTTTCCTGCTTTACTGAGATCTCTTA
Organism: Delonix regia; assembly: GCA_037074485.1. Lineage (NCBI taxonomy): Eukaryota > Viridiplantae > Streptophyta > Magnoliopsida > Fabales > Fabaceae > Delonix > Delonix regia. The sequence goes on along the minus strand of CM073450.1, from coordinate 26,657,821 downwards.
GGGTTCCCTTCAAATTAACAAAGTAAATCATTGTAAGTAATTGCATATATAGAAAAGATAACCTAGAATGACGATGGATTTGGCAAAATTTACATGATAAGTAATTGCAAGCTGTAAATATGATGACCCCTTAGAAGAAACACTTTCAACCATCTGGTTGACCCAGAAGGAAAACAATGTCCTAAAGAAAATCATAGATTAGACCCAAAAAACCACCTCTCAACATGATAAACAATTGGAGAAATGCAAAACTTATCATGTATTATGATATCATTCAATAGCACTATAGAACATCAATCACGCAACCATTACTCTCTCCCATCACTACACCTCAAGTACTGCAATATACAACTGCAGTATTTGACTTAAAGATGCATCAATTAGGGCATATTGCCAAGTAATAGGTATGGAAAGTAAGAGTACAAAACTGCCAAAGAGAATGTCTGAGCAACACCAAAGCAGACCTGTAATGACATAAAGGTAAAAGCCTTTTGAAGACTCTAAAGTGAACTTTGACTATAGATATTGCTAAAGACATAAACCTGGTCTTCATGCCCAGGCTTCTAGTTAGTATAAAAATTAAAAAGTTACATCAATATTCCATAAATTATCAGAGTTTGAAACATAATTATACTTCATGCTCTTGCTACAAACAATAACAAGAACATAACTTCACATAAAGCTAACAATATTAACTACCTTATTAGCCCACATAAGCCCACAGGCATTGCACAGAGATCGTGGACCAGCTGGTCCTCGGCGCATAGCTGGTGTAGACTTCTCACTGATTCCACAATGCTGGCATCTCCGTTCACTTAAAATTGGCAGAGGTCCAACAAAATAAAATCATGTTAAGTCAAACTTTTGACCATTTAAGAATAAGAGGTATTGCATCCTTAAGCTTTAAGCAAGAGAAGAGATAGCTTGAAACTCACGTAGGTTCTGAACAAGGAGCAGTATTGTTTGATTCCCAGTTTTCAGCAGAAGATTTGTGGCATTCCTTCAATGATGCAAACTGTCCATTCTTACGATGCATCCTATTTGATAATCAATATATTATTAATTTCTAAAGCACCAGCTATGTGACCAGAAAGACAAGTAGAATAAGTTAGTGTGAACAGAAAATACTTAATCATCCATATACTCATTCTGATGGGCAATCCAAATAGTAAGCTATACGTGTATGCCAACATCCATAGAGACACAATACTAATCACTACTGTGACATATCAACTTTGAACTGCGTTAAGTTTTTACTTTTTCAGACAGAGAGAGGCAAGCTCAATCATGAATGATAGAATGAAGTTGCTTGTGGGCTTCTCCTTCTTGGTCCTGGACTGCTATGGCCTCACTCAATCTAGTATCTAATCAAGCCAAGCCTGAGCCTTGATTAACTCAACTTGTGAGCTCAAAAACACAAGTAATTATAAATTCCATATAAATCTACGTTGACAACATATATATTTACTATTTGCAAATAAAAAAAAACTAAGGCATTTATTGAATTTATGTAAAAAAGTTTAATATATAGCATGTGCATGTATATTTTACATAGAAGAGTGCATAAATTTCTTACTGCCAAATAGTAAAGAACATACTTTTCCAAGCCAACTCACTAGTTACTAACAACTGGTTAATTCAATTGCACACCCTTCTCTGCCTCAACCCAACAAATTCTGAAATCTTTTTACACTTACAACTTAAGAAGAATAACTGTAAACAAATTCGGTAATCAACAACAATAAAAGATAACTCAGATCCAAGCAATAGTCACCCCAGTGTTCCCATAACTGCACCCTACCTTTGAGCAACCTCTTTACGACAGTTGTAACGAATTTTCTTGTCAAAGCATCTTTCCTTCCGCTTTTCACGAAACCTAACAAGGGATGCTGTTCTCTGTGAAAGCTTTGAACCTCGGGAAGCATCACTAATTCCCTGGCACATAAGTATAAAAACACCTAATAATCTGTTAAGAAAAATCAGTAATCAAAATTATCAAAAACCAAAGTGATTTTCACAGCAATACCATGAACTTCTGCCCGTACTGTTGCAGCAAAAAATCATAGCTGGAGGCATTATTGGGCATCTCACACCCTCCCAAGAGTAATAATACAGCCTGAACCTGACTTTTATAAACCAAGGGTCACCCAACCCAAAAATATCCATTCATTTATACAAAATACAGTTTATTGCAACAACAAATTAAACATATCAGAAACCAAAAGGGGCACAGCAGATCCAATGGAAGAAAGTAGACAAAAGACAAATGATGCCTTATCTTGTGTAATGACCTCTAAAAACAACATAAAAACATAAAAATTAGAAAGTGGGCTTTAAGCGATCAATGGTTATATTTCAATACCAAAAATACTTTCACTGCAGAAGAAGAGAGATATTTAACAAGTACCAATCATTTTGATTCTTCAAAATTTGTAGAAATACTTAAATCATATGTATAGTCAAATAAGGAAGAACTGCAAGAGAGAGAGAGAACAATTCCAGTGGTCCTCTCTCTCTCTCTCCCCATTTTAAGGGAACATGTTAGAAGCCATCAGATAGAATTGAAATTACATGTTTAACTCATTGCAATAGGTGAACCAAATTTGGGATAAATTGCACAGACTAGGCAATTATGAAATAAGCTTTCTCCAGTCAGTCTGACTTAACTTTAAACTTAATGCGTTAAACATATGTCATCATCACACTAAGAAGCATGAATACACCCAACAAGTCTGACTTAACTTTAAACTTAATGCCTTAAACATATGTCATCATTACACTAAGAAGCATGAATATGCCCAACAGGAGCTGTATCCATATCAGACACATCAGTGTACGATATGCTAGCATATGTGTTGAAGGCCTTTTCTTCTCTGGGATATGTTTCGAAATGCGAAATGGCACTAAAGTGGTGTTGAAACATCATTTTATTGTCTTTTGCTAGATTTCACCAAATCTCTAAGTTCCTTTCTTTACCATCTTTATCTGTCTTCGTAAGTCATACAGTTTGTCATTGTCTTCCTATATCACATACAAAGCTTGGCTAGAGCTTAAAAGGAAGGCAGACTCCTAAAATCTTAAAAATTTCTGCATTCCATATATCATATAATGTGTGTCCAATACGCGTACCCTTATTAGTACTTCTGAGTAACCCAAAAGCTTAAATTCTTAAGTGAAAGCCCATAGATAATTTTGTTATAACCTGAAACACAGCCCTCAAACTCCCATTGGGCTTCAATTGTGAACAAAACATAGGCCTATCATATCTTGTGTAGAAATTTTATTCTAATTGAGAGAATGGGATATGGCAAAAGAAGAAACTCTTGACCACTTAATCATATAGGTTCTAATACCATGTGAAAGACCATTTTAACTGAAAAGCTTACCTGTCAAGTGAATGTCTGTGAACACTTTTGTTATAGTTATTGTTGGATATCGTATAAAAATACACCCATAAAGGTGACTCATTAAAGAAGAGTAGAATGGTAATTTAAGAAATTATCACTAAACCCTAACTAGGCTTTTATAAAAAAGAAAAGCCTATTATACAATAGTGACACAACAATCAGTCTATGGTCTCTTAAATGCTCAATTAAAAACATATACTGCAATTACTGCAATTAAGTGAGGGAATTAAGGTTGTAAAAACTTTGACATGCATCCAACATATTGTAAGTATTTTTATCGATCAGTGATTCCAATCCTAATGAGATCTAACTTTAGCTGCTAAAGAGAAATAAGTAAGTCTCCTAAATTTTCAGTTTTCCTTCACTCATAATCTCAAGGTCTATGTGTGGCAACATCAAAAAGTAGAAGCCCAGGTAACATTCAGAATTTTGAGCAGAGGGCCATCAATCAAAGGGTCATTCACAGAAAGGCAAGGAATTACTACCTGCCTAGAGGAGCCAGGCTTTTTAACTTAGAGCGGTAAGATCTTACTGAGCCAGAACCACATCAAGGAATTATTTGACTTTATGTAACGTAAAAATTTACTACTATGAAATATGTTATAGTCAGGAAAAAACTTTGCTTTGATAATCTAGCTACTCCAATGATCTCAAATTATTTTTCCTTTCATATGAAAAACAGGAAACAGTTCAGGAGAGTTAAGCCCTGGCCAATTTCGCTATTATCAAATATCCATGCGGAAGTCCTTATTTCTAGATTAGATACCAGTGCTGTTACTTATGCAGGCAATCAACAACCACCATAAAGGTCACATATCAGGAGCTCAGAAAGTTATATTTAATATAGATACCTTTTCCAAAAGAAAATAGAATGGGTTTAACATTTTAAAGTCAGATATTACAGTTTCGAGAAATTAACTGGCAAATGATTGGTATGAAGAAAGCAAATCGACTCTTTGTATTGTCTACACAAGTGATATAAGCTGGTTTTCCTTTTTTCTTTTTTCTTTTTTTCCTTGTTTTGACAAAAGCCTAAAGGGAACCATAGAGGAGGATACAAATGAAATCCAACCTTTTCAGGTGTAACCGCCGGGAAAACATAGACCTCTCCTTCAAACGCAATGGTGAGCTCACTGGTTCGGGACTGCATCCCAGAACTCAGTCTAGCTTCTTCCACTTCACCATTGACTTCGTCACGACCTCCACTCGCATACTGCGCGTTCAATCCACCTTCGACCCCGTCCACCTGCATGGGACCCCGCAACAATTGTTCTTCTCCTTCCTCGTATGGCCGTTCTCGCAGTGACAGTGGATTCTCAGTATCCATTTCTCAAGTGTCACTCATATGTACCCTCTCACACTTGTGTTCTCAGTCAATACTCGCTGTATGAACTTAGGGCGAGAATTTGTGATAGAAATTTCCCTCTCGCCAAACAGGAGTTCCAAAACTGAAGAGCAGAATCACCCAAATTTCAGTGAAAATTTGAAGCTTGTTTCTTTAAAGTTTGCTAACCCTAGAGTGTGTATCAGTTAGCGTATGTATGTATAGTGTATATAGGGCTTAAAACACATTATGACGCCAGAAATCGAAAATGTTGAAAGCTTGAAGCTTTTGAGGTTTCCTAGAACTAGAGGAGTGCTCGTTCAGGCTTCCCACTGCACAAGGAAACAGAGAAATTGAGGCTGGTAAGAAAATTAACGGAAAAATTCAATATACATGATTACGAATTTTTGAAATTAAGGATTTATTAAATTATGTAAATTCTCTATCATTACTTGCCATAAACTTATTTTATAAATAATTCAAAATATTTATCATGAAAACACGTTATATGTCTATAGTGCATTTAAACATGAAAAATAAATTAGTTATCCATAACAAATAATAAATTATGTAATGAAAGTTATTGATAACTATATACTTGTAATCTTGTATGGTGGTTGTAGATTTGATGCCTTGTCTATTTACTTTTTATTTCATGCTAAATTTAAATTTAGGTGACTTTCTGAAGTTTTAATATTTTTTTTTCAAAGCCGTTGCTAATAATGTGGTACCTAGTCTATAGTTAATGCCACCAATCATTAATCAAATCTATTTGGTTCTTAAATAAAGAAGGAATAAGAATAGAAATGAACTTTCATAAAATATAATTTTAGACTTATTTATTTGATATAATATTATAAAGAGGGATAAGAATAGGAAAGAAGTAGAATCAATTTACTAAAACATCTCTATTTTACTTTGGCCTTCTTCCCTCCCATCCATCAATCTTATTTTGGGGCCATAGCATTTTTTTTTTTTTGGGTAAAACCATTTACCTCACTTCTCCTTCTTTTCTCAAATCCATCCATCAATCACTACAATAAGGCTATAATTTCATCTTCCATTTAGTTCACTTTTGCTCTGTTAGTTGCAGCACCAATGACTTCTAATTTTCTTGCAATTTCTTCTTCTTCTTTTTCATCCTCTCTTGTTTTCATCCTCGAAGTCCCTTTCCTCCTCTACCCTGTTTGTGTGGTGCTCGAAACTTCATATACCTAGAATCTAATCATAATAATCCCTCTCCCATGTTGAAGATGCTCAAATTTGCAAAAAGGGAAAGAACTCTAATTATGTTTTGGTCTCTTCATACTTGTGGTTGCATTGGCCACAACAATCTCTGCTGGTGACGTCTAAAAGGGGCGTCCTTCCTACCCTCCCTTTGCCAATCTCTTTATCACTCCCACTTGTAAAAACACAATGCATGCCATTGACCACCACTTGGTCATAATGTCGTTGTCTCATCATTGCTCAATCAACGATGGGTGTTCTTAGAAAAGAGATAACCATAAAAGAAAAGGTAGAAAAGAAGTAAGAAAATATGAAAGAATAATGAGGGCATAATGGTCTTTTTTTGCTTTATTCTTAGGAATGATGTTGATGACTTCTATTCCTTGAAGGATTGGCCATTACCACATTTGTGCAAATTAAGATTTCCATGGAAATTTTATTCTTTTGAAAAGTTTGCAACCAAACATGGGAATGGGTCAAATGCTCATGCTCATTCCTTTTCTTTCCCTCAAATTCCACCAACCAAACATGCCCTAATAGTTAGAGGTCACTCATCTCTCAAGCTAAGAAGTTTCAATGCCCAAGAAGGCATGACATGCAAGTAGCAAAAATAAAAGGCTCACGAAAATTGAGTTAGGAAAGCATCCAAGATGTGGTGAAATGGGTAAATAAGTAATTTCAGAACTTAAACGGATTTTTTATAGAAAAAACTGTGAATGTAAAATCATAAAGATCTTAAATTGATAAGTAACTACAATAACTTATTAATGTTGAAAGTAAAAGGTGCAAGGAAGAGAAAGTGCAATAAAATATATATCCTAATTCAACATATCTATAAATCTACATTTAGTCTCCAAGCTACTTCTAACACTAAAGGCAAGCTTGTAATTGGCATTTGCAACTCAAGGATACTCCTCCTCACAATAAGTCTCTGCTCATTCTTCAAGGAACATGACTTTTTGAGGTTACAAAAACTTTCAAAAGAGAAGAATTAAATAGAGGAATTCTCAAAATAGAGTAAATGTTACAAATGTATAACATTATATGAATAATGAGTATAATATTAAGCAATCTATCTCATGGGTTCTATTGGTTGTTTATATCACAAAACCTAAGAGATCTATTAGAGAGAACAAGGAAGTCGTCTTGTATAAAAATAACTGTTTTTAAGCAATAACAACTTTTCAAAAATTTTCTTCATCAACTGTTGTAACATTCTTATCAAATTGGTCTCTATATTTGCCAAGAAAAATTTGAATTATGAACATTTTAGGATCTCAATAGTTGATTACTAGCCCAATGCCAATCCACTAGTTACCTAGAGCGCTCCCAATTAATTGAGGCCATGATTAGTAGTTGATTGGGCTTTTCTTAGGATGACTAGTTACTATTAAATCAAAACTAATAGACTATAGATTCATAAAGAGTTCCCAATTAATTAAGGTCAAAGTTAGCAACAAACTATGTCACCACAAAAGCTAACTAGTTGAGTAGAATTTTACTAGAGATGTTTAAATGAATGGACAAAGTGCTAGTTGTAGACTTGTGACTTATAGTCAACTATAGGTAGTTGCAGTTGATTAAGAACACTTAAGAGTTCCTAAAATTAACTTAGTAAACTTTATGGAGTCAAATTAAAATACTTCATAACATTTTTAAGTTATATATCATGCTCATTTTCATTTGCAAGGATTCGATACTAGATAGGTAAAGTGAGAACCTTAATCTTGAGAAAATTCTACATGGTTAGACGACAAAGTGTTTATCACAAAGTTTCTTCTTATTCTAACCCTTTTTATGATGATAAACCTTACTAACAAAGCTAATCAAAATCCTCCTCATGTCTTTCTAAACGACAAACTGGCTCTAAGATATCACCATGAGTGTGTTGTACAACAGTCATTTTGATACTCAAAATGTCTTCTTTTTTTTTTTGCAATGACCATAGCCTAGCTAGAATGATAAGCTCTAAAATCATAACCCCTTCTATGGGTATTGGAAACTTAAGAGTTGCAAAGGCTATATAAGTTGGAAGTGCTTTTAGAGAAGGTTAAATGGAACCAACGAAGGGCTTAGATGCTTTAAAGGAGAATGAATTCTTAATTCATTACCCTTGACAAGTCTTGAGAAATCCCATATTATCATACTATTCCAGCCAAATTCTTCTGAGGATTCCACTTCATATCCAAAAAGATTAATATTCTTGGATAAAAGAATTGTTTTTGTCAAATACCTAAAAGGATCAAGGGAAATATGCTTTTTCACATAAGCATGCATTCTTTGCATTATCAGCCAAGTTAATTTGAATAGGTTATTATTCAAGATACTCTTCAAAATGAATAACTTAAGGTCACTCACATAAGCAAAGTTGTTGTACACATTTATTAGACAACGAGCAACAATATAGTGTGATAAATTATTCTCCATTGATAAGTCATTCGCATTCAATTGCATATCAACATCTATCTCAAAGATTCTATTTAGAGCCTTCAAACTATTAAAAGCAACTACACTTTTAAGTGACTTGGGATTATCAATAAAGAAAAGACTTGAAGATTCAAAATCTGTGCAAGGGTGACTTAATCAAGTAGTGGTTGAGCCAGGACTTAATGTCAATAAGGGCAATAATTTTTTTAAAAAAATTATATATAAATGATGATAACTAATATCATATGAAGCTAAATGTATGGATGTTAAACCATATAAAAGATAAATTTCAATATACATATATATATATATATATATGTGTGTGTGTGTGTGTGTGTGTGTGTGTATAATCAACTAAATTACATACCTTACAATTGTCCTTTACGTGATTTCATATTCTAAAATCATTCAACAATCAATTTATTGTCAATAATAACGAAAACATTCCACTCAAGATAAGTCACAAGACAGTTATTCATCCATGCATTTCCCATTCGATTGCGTAGTCAATGTTTCACAAATTTCATTATTGAAATGTTATTTCCACAATTATCATAGCAATGAAAAAAATCATTGCTAACTTCAAAAGCAAATGAACTAATGTGTAAACAATATGTCTTCCAGTCTCAACTAGCTTTTTTGCAAGACAACTAATTACTTTCTAAGATGCAAATTCAACTCCACTACGCATGTCAATATTGTAAATCTCAAGTTAATTACCAAGTGTCACCAAATCAATTGAAGAAAATTCATGTTGATGAAACCTAACAAATTCAATCAACTTTATCTTATCAAAAGTAAATAACACATTAGCTGGATTCAAACAAGCCATACAAAGAAGCAATTTTGTACATCTTAGTGAAACAATAATTGATTCTTGAAGTTACATGTTACTAGCTATATCATACCTTATCTATGAATTCTTAATATACTTAGCCCATATATGTAAAACAATTCATTAATTGTTATTTTCAACAATAAAGTTGTAGTATCACTAATATGCACTATTGTTTGCTTGATTCTCGACACACAAATACACGTGATCATAATAAGTAATAGAATGTGAGTATGATATCATTCCCACGAGGATCTAGCTTTAATTCTAGACTAATACTGCTATTAAGCTTTTTAACTCAAACAATTGGACTGAATTATTAAGTAGACTAATAGAAAATAATGCAAAATTAAGTGAACTATTAACTAAATGAACCTAGGACTCTAACTTCATTGTAATGTGTAGTTATTTTTATCATGACAGTTACTTCTTTATTGAGTTATGAACTAGTTTACTAACCTAGGGATTCAATTGCTTATATAGTTTTGTTGAATCAACATAAACCTAATTGCTTCCCTTGATTCCTTATATTTCTATGAAAATTGGCTTTAAAGACAATTGATATAAAACACTACCCTTATTGTGGTTATCTAAGATAGTCAAGTATTATTGTCTTGACTGCAAACTGCTATAATAACTCTTTAAGCATGCAAATAGAGATTATCTTCATTTAGTTCTTGATTTAGGGTTTTTCTTTTGAGTTAACATAAATCCTAGTTCAATTCCAAGGTGATCAAGCTCAGAAAAGCATTAAGCATAGAATGAAAATAAATGAACTAAACTTAACACATTAATATAAAGATACCGTTATACAAAAATAACCCAACAAAGGTTCAGTCAATATCCTAGATAAAATCTACTAACCGAGCTCGGCATATGTTTAAAACATAAAAATAAAAAGAAAACAGAAAGAAGAAAAGAAAGAGTTTAGAGAGCTGCCACTCTCTTGACAAACTCTCTCTTAATCCTATTGAAAACCCTCCTTATGAATGCTCCTCAACCCCCCTCTATGTTCTCTAACTTGGTGTTTCTACTACATGCTTTTAGGGTCTTATTTATAGGTTTCAGAAACCTTAGAGTTTGAGTTTAAGTGGTGTAAGGTGTCTCAATTCATCTCAAACTCTAACTGCCCTTTAAGGTTTCTATTTTTAATACCTGGGCATTATTCTTCTAGAAATTTTAGCGCTTAGGCGTTAGTTTTTTGGTGCTTAGGCACTGGCATTGGTGTCTGAGCACTGGAATTCTAGTACCCTGGTGCTAAACCTTAGACTACAAAATTCATGTGTAGTTTTAGTGCCCAGACGTTGGACTTTTGGTACTTGGGTGCTGAGTCTCTAGAATTGGTGCCCGGGCATTAGAATCTTCATGTTTTTCACTTTTCCTCATTTGTTTACTACTATTGTTCTAGCTCTATTTCCTGAAAATTCACATAAAATGTTTAAATCTTTGTTATATAATGATCAAAGGTTAACTTCCAAGTTATAGATGAAATTTCTTTGAAATCAATGAGATTTTATATATAATCTAAGTGTTTATGTTATCATTATTGTTTTAGATAGTTCTCTTTCAGAGAGTTATCAACTGTACCAAGAAAACTCTTAATAATACTTCCTTTCTTATACACATAATGCAAAGCAACAATGATCTACTCTTTATTTGATATGTGATGTGACTTATTAACAATGACAAGAGTTCATCTCCAAGATCATTAATAGTAGCAACAATGGTTTCCAATGTTACAACATTAACAATATCTTTTTGAATTTTAATAATAGTTAATCGATTATTTGTGGAAACTTTTTCTAAATCAATATGATTTATTGATTCATTGTGATTAACTAGAAACTTAAAAAGTTTAAGGAAATTATCTCGATTAATTGAATTGATTGATTCATCATGATCGCAAAAAGTAACCTTTGTTTCAAGTGAAACCAAATACCAGATTTAGTCCCTTATATTTAAGGTTTAAGATTAGGTATAAGGATTGAATTTGGTAATTTCTAAAAAAGTAGAGGACCAAGTGTGACATGTTCTAATAAGTGAAGGACTATTTTAAGCATTTCAATTAGTGAAGGACTAAAAGTGTTTTTTTTCTCCTTTTTAGTGTCTAGTCACTAGATTTTTGAAAATTTCAATGCTTGAGCACTAGTTTTTTGGTGCTTGGGCATTGACCCTTATTCTTTTAAATTCTAACATCCAGGTTTAGTGCCCAAGCACTGGAATTTTGGTGCCTGGGCATTGAGTTTATGGAATTGGCGCCCAAGTGCTAACTTTCTGGTTTTAGTGTCCAAACACAATATTTCTAGTGCTTGCATGCTGGATCTTCACCTTTTAATTCTCATACTTTTCTCTTTCCCTTAGTTGTTATAGCTTCACTTCCCTGAAAATTTATCATATAAAATCTTTTAGAAGAGTTAAAATGATGCATTAAAATTTCTAAGGGATAACATATTTTGAGCTAAAATGCATCCATAATCATTAGATTTGCTTCGAAAACTGAGCATTTTAGCTGTAAAGTTAGGTCTAGTTAAGAGTTAACACACCCTCAGAGTTTAGAATGTGTTAGTCCTTGAGCATTATAACTTTAGGCATAAAAAACCTTTGTTCAGTTATAGGGTTCTTTAATTATCACCTTAATCACTTCAAAGACTACTCAATTTGCAAGATATTAAAACAAACTCTAAACTTATACAGACTTTAAATGCATTAATCTCACTAATCAATCAAATCATTATTGATTTTTAAGATAACTAAAGTAACTGCTCTTTCAAAGTTTGTTATTTCCATCCAACTTAAGTAAATATATCAATGATTCATTTAATTCATGACTTTATCCCATAGGCTTATTCTTCACCCCAGGTTCCACAATTATAAATGAACACACAGTCAAAAACCAATAGGACTTTATGTGGTTTGTAATGCAAGGCTTAGGTACGGGTGGATGAAAAGGATACTTTTAAGTTCAAATCATACCAAAAGCACTCTACTACTTAGGATATTGGGACAGAATTCCTACTATTTCTCAGCCTCATTTTGGACTTGGGAAATATGCATATACTTAATTTTTTTTCTCCTTTCCCATTTTTTTCTCTTATTCTTTTTCCTTTTTAAGAAGTTATTACACCTTTTCTTTATTTTTCAATCATGCTTTTTATTGCTTTGCAATGAATATATGTAGTATTCTATTAATCATAATTTTATTTTCTCACTCTTATTTTCTTAATAATTTTTTGAATAGTTTTCCCAAGTTATTCACTCTTCTTTTTCAACGTGATTTCATATATCCATGTTATGTTTTGTGGTATATGTGGTGTAGTCAGTGGTTTTCTTAATTTGGCTAGGTGAATAGTGGTGAACCAAGAAGAACGAGTACTTAGGCTTAAATAAGGACTTCTAAGTGTAAAACATATTCAGGTTGGCTTGAATTTCAGGCTCAAATTGTCCAAAAAATGCCTAAATCATTTTTCTAACTGTGCGTTAGTTAGGATTTTGCCTCAAGTAGTGATCAAATAAGTTCTAGGATACAACAAGATATGAATGAAAACAAAGTATATATGCATAAGTTTTCAGTAAAATCTTCAATTAAGAAGGTTTAATTGCATATGGTTTATTTAAAGTATCACTAGTTTTTTCAAGATCATGGCAGGGATTAAAACATGTTTTCAAGTATTTAGGTTTCCTTTTCTACCATGCTATGAACAGTCAAGTAATATCACTAGTTTTTAGATGACAAAAGAATGAATCCTGATAATCAAAGTAAGCCTAGTTTTAATGATGTTTAATATGATGCAAAAAGTTCCATTTATATTCCAACACCCCCTAGACTTAATCTATGCATTATCCTCACTATTTAACCTATACCTACGCTTCCAAACAAAAAAGAAAGGACAAAAGAGGACTACAGTTAAATCAGAACAAAAAGGAACAAGATACTCCCTTATCTATCTAAAATTTTAGCTCCTTGTTCCCCTATTAGCTTTGGATTTATCCTCAACTAATGATTTCTCCTTCATGCTTGTGAAAGTACTAGTTGGTTATCCTTTTTTTTTTTTTCTCTCTCTCTTTTTGTGGTTGAACCTTGGTGGGATAAGGAGCATGACTGGGAATAAGTCTATGGGGCTCTTTGTAGTTTTACAAATTTCCCAGTGCTTGAGTGCCAACTCTCTGGAATTTGTGCCTAGGCACTGAAATACCAATGGCTAAGGTCCAATCTCTCATCATTCTTTCTGGGTTTTGGGCACCTGGGCATCAAAATTTTCTTCTGTATAGACAGGCAAGTGTTTAAGTGAGCGATTAGTGTGTTATTTCAATGCAAAATTTTAATGAATCTAAAAGAAAAAAATGGAAAAGCAATGTAAGAAACTTGGGTTGCCTCCTAAGAAGCACTTCAGTTATAATTTTCAACTAAACTTTCTCTAAGATGTGTTAAGGATCTTTAGGTGTCTAATTATTATTGATCTCTCTTGCCTAATGTTGTCTAACCTGCTTCCCTTTCACTCAGTTGTAAGGATATATTCTGATAGTGCTAACCAGCCTTGACCACTTTGTTTTCAGTTTCCTTAGAATTAACTTCACCTTGTTTTTATAAGGTCTATTGCACTTATAGGCTTTATGTTCAAGCTTAGCAGAAGAAGGATCCTTGCTAAGGTGTGGCCTAACCTTAGTTATGTCATCATTCCATATTTTGATTTCCATGCATTCATTAACCTTTGTTGGATGATTTATTTCCTTGAACACCTTGAAGGTCACCTTTTGATCTTGCACCCTTATAGTTAATTCTCCTTTCTACACATCAATTAGGGCTCTTATTGTTGCCAAGAATGGTCTTCTTAATATAATTGTCTTTTTCCATGTCTAACCTAATAAAGTTAGTAGGGAAAATAAATTTCTTTACTTTAACTTGCACATTTTCAAGAATTCCTCTTAGGAATGCTAATGAATTATAAGCTAGCTGCAGAGTTACAAATGTAGGGCTAATTTCCCCTAAACCAAGCTTTTGATAAATAATAATAATAAAAAAAAAAAGGCATTAGATTCATAGTGGCTCTTAGATCACAAGGAGCCTTACCAAAAAACTTATTTCTAATTGAATAAGGTATAGTAAAATTATCTAGATCTTTCTATTTTGGAGGCAACTTTTTATGTAGAAATGTACTGCACTATTATATTGGTGCTGCAATTTCACACTCACCCAGTTTCCTCTTCATAGTTAAGATATCCTTAATGTATTTTGTATAAGTTGACATTCGCTCTAGTGTTTCATCAAAAGGTATATTGATTTACATCTTTTCAAACACTTCAAGAAATTTGTTAAATTGCTAATCCAAAATTTTCTATTTTAACCTTTTAGGTAAAAGGATCTTCAATTTACTACAAGATGATTTCTCATTACTACTTTCCACTCAGCATCCTATTTTCTATCATCTACTGTTCATTTCTCTATAGGTTTATGTAGTGTTTAGGCTTTAGTTTATCTAACTATTTTCCATACCTAAGGCTAACTGCCTTACACTATTCTATTCCTTATGATCTTAGGTTAAGTTCTATATCATTAGGTAATGTTCCCTAAGGTCTAATTGCTTATGCATTGGCTAATTGTCCTATGTAAATTTCTTAGTTTTTAAGGTTGGAAGCTTGTCATGGGAGCAACTGTTTCACCCAGTCATCTTATAGGCTTGATGTCTCATGTTGTTGACCTTGTTGTTGTTTACTTTGTTTTAAAAACTTGAGAGTATTTCTGGTTGCATTCATTTGGCTATTTTCTAAAGAAAAATTTGGGTGATTTCTCTACCCAGGGTTATAAGTGTTTGACATAGATTGGCTACCCTTCTTATGATTATTACTAACATAATTTATTGTTTATTCTAGTTAAGTGAGTGGACGCTTTGTACCTAATAACCCTCCCCATAATATTCATAAGTTAAAGTAGAATTTTGTACCTAATGAACTTGATGACTATGATGTGGCTTCCCTATCACTAGATTGTCCAGCTTCTTATTTATTGTTTCAAATTGAGATGTTACTTTTGCTAAGAATGTCGTTAATTGACCTACCTTACAATGGTTAATCCATTGTAGAAGATCATAACTTGTGTCTACTTGGAAAAACCATTGTAAGGACATTTTCTAAGCAAATCCTTGAAATGTTCATAATCTTCATTCATTGATTCTAAATCAAACTGTTAAAGTTAAATATATCTTTCAATAATTTTTCAATTTTAGCAGAGGAGAAGTATTTATATAGAAATGTCTACAATAATTGAGCCCAAATGGTGATGGTTCCACTAGGCTGTGAGTCTAGCCAATCCTTGGCTTTGCCCTTTAAGGAGAATATAAATAACATAAGGCAAATGGCTTCTGGAGGGATACCAGCTACCTTGAAGTTATCGTAGATTTCTAGAAAAGTTCGTAAGTGAGTGTTAAGGTTCTTAGAAGGTAAGCAATTGAATCAGTTTTCTTTTATCACCAACATAGTGGCATAATCAATTTTAAAATTTATGTTACCTATTTTTCATATAACTATGTTGGACTAGATTCCTTCAAAGGTTAACACGATGTAGTCATAGTCCTTCCTTTGTGTAGGTGCATTAGTATTCTAGTTGACAACCTGGGAATGATTGTTTGCCACTGGTTCAAGTGCTCTATTGCTATTATCTGCCATAATAGGTAATTCTTCCTTTTGACTCCTAGGTTAATGTATGATTTTTATGTAAGTTCTTCTGATTTATGAGTCCAATAGGGGAGTTTGTACTTTTCCACGTGTATGCGTTCACGAATACCTAAGAAAAAGAACACCTCTTATTGAAAGTGCTTTATAATGAGCTCAATAGAAATAAATGCCAAGTCTCTAGAGATAGTGTCAAAAACTTGTTGGCTTGATTCAATACACATAAGTGCATGTGATTGCAATAAGTAATATAAAGTGAGTAGGATATCGTAACTATGAGGACTTAACTTTAAATTGATGCTTATTATTAAGCTTTTAACTCTAGAAAAATGGACTAGATTACTAAGTGAAACAACTAAAAAGCAAATTCAAATCACAATAAACCATAAAATGAATGATCCTAGGGTCTGACTTCCTCACAATGTATAGTCTTTGTAATTACTGCTTCTTATTTAATAAGTTATGAACTAGTTTACCAATCTAAGGATTCAATTTCTTATGTAATTCTCTTGAATCTTCATAAACTTTACTACTTCCCCTTAATCCTATATTTCTATGAGAACTAGCTAAGAAGACAATTGATATTAAAGTCCTGCCTTAATTGCGGTTATCTAAGACAGTTAACTATTGTCGTCTACTACTTTTTATGCATGCAAATAGAGATGATTTTCATTCAGTTCTTAATTTAAGGTTTCTCTTTTGAGTTAGCTTAAATTATAGTTCAATGCCTAGGTGATCAAGCTAAGTAAGCATTAATCACAAAGTGAAAATAAGTAAATTGAATTCAAAACATTGATTAAAAGCTACTGCCATGTAAAAATAACCCTGCAAAGGGTTTTGTCAAAATCTTAGAAAAAACTTACTAGCCGAGCATGGACATATGTTTAAAACAGATAATTAAAAGGAAAATAGTAAAGAGAAGAAGAAATAGAGAGTTTAGAAATGAGGCATAGCTTAAATTCAGTTGCCTCTCCCTTTACTAAACTATCTCTTAACTATATTGAAATCCTACCCAAAAATCTCCCCCAACTTTGCCTTTATTGGTTATTAGCTTAGTGTGTCTTTAGCAGTACCCCTAGGCCTTTTATTTATAGCCTTCAGAAGCCTTATGAGTTAGAATATGGATAAGATTGTGTCCCTTATATTTAAAAGTCTAACTTTAAAATTAAGTCTTCTAACGGCATGCCCAGGCATTGATTTCCTAGCGCATAGAAGGTAACTTTCTATTTTTAGTGCCCAAGCCCTAGAAATTTGGTGCCTAGGTGTTAGATTTATAGAAATTTCAATGCCAAGGCACTGGTTTTCTGGTGCCTAGGCATTGACCTTTTGTCTCTAGTGCCTTAGGAGTTAAATTATGGATGCGATTACATCTCTTATATTTAAAAACCTTAATTTTAAAGTTAGGCCTTCTAATGGCATAACCAGGCATCGATTTCCTAGCACCTGGGAGCTAACTCTCTATTTTTAATGCCCTGGCCTTAGAAATTTGGTGTCTAGGTGTTGGATTTCTAGAAATTCAATGCGAGTGCTGGTTTTTTGTTGCTAAGTGTTCGACCTTAATCTCTGAATTTCCAATGTGCAGGTTTAGCCCAGGTGCTGGAATTTTAGTGTTTAGGCACTGAGTCTCAAGAATTGGTGCCCAAGCATTAGAATTATAATACCTAGGTGCTAACTTTTTGGTTTTTATGCCCAGGCACTAGGGCATCAGACCTTTATCATTTAATTCTTATGTTTTCCTCTTTCCCTTAGTTACTATGGTTACTGAAGCTTTACTTTCCTAAAAATGTATTACCAAAAATCTTTTAGAAAAGTTAAAAACATGGTGATACAATAAAATTTCTAAATGATAACATATTTTGAGCTAAAATGCATCCATAATCATTGAGTTTATGTTAAAAACTAAGTTTTTTAGTTATAAAGTTAGGTCTAGTTAACTCTCTTTTAGAAAGTTAACACTATTTAACAATTAGATTACTTGAAATAAATATAAAAGAAAGTATCTAGCAAGAAATCACAATAGTTCATGCAATATATTAAAATTAAACAGAGCATCAATTAAGCAACCTAAACTAAAAAGAGTAAAGAGAAAGAGAAGACAAATTCCAAGACTTGTCCTGGTTTAACTAGGCACTTGTGAGCCTTTACAAATCCAACTCAAATTAAATTTGTTTTCCACTCCAAAATCAAAGAAATCCTCTCATTTCTTAGAGAAAAGCCACCCTAAGAGATTCCTCACCCTTATTATCTCTCATAAGGGTTACAACACCCTTATCTTATGAAATTTGAAGATGAATAATATTGCTCAAAGAATCTCTCTCAAAAAGTATATATACAAAATGAAACTCTAAGAACTTAAATGACAGAGATTAAGCAAGTTTTTACTCAGTGATATCTTTTCTCTGTCGACAATGTTAAAACAACTTCAAAACCATATTATAACACTTGGTTCTTCATAAAAACATGTTTGGAAAGTCACATATATAGGGATTTTTGAAAAATAATTGTTAAATATACAAAAGAGTCATTATCTACTTTTAAAAAGTTGTCCCTAATATTGTCAGTCGAATGCCTTGGATCCCCTAGTTGACTAATGGCTAAAATATGATCATTGTATATCAAATAAGAAAACAAAATTGCATAAGATTATTATATATATATGTGTGCGCATCAAATGGGCTCAATTATTAAAACAAATGGGATATAATATCAATACTATACATCATATAGATATAATTTCAAAAGTTGAGGGGGCATATACCTATCCTTAAATAAGTGTAGGTCCATCAATGTGATTAAGTAATATACTAACTCCTCTTACTTAAGTAATAATAGTATTAGGGATGAGCATTAAACCTGGACTCGACTGACTTGACCCACCCTGGTTATATTGGGCCAGGTTTGGCTGAGTTTAAATAAAATAATTTGCAAATCCATCAAGTCAGGGCAAGTCTCATAACTGGGCTGGGTTAGGTCTCATGATTGCTATCTATCCAGCTTGAGCTGACTTGATTATATTTTCTATTTTTAAAATATTATTTTTATAATTTAATATGATTTATTTTTTATTTATAATAAAGTTTTAATATATTAATTATTTTCAAATCTTAAGTCTTTTTATTCAAAATCTTAATTTTTATTCATTGTATTTTTTTTCACATTCAAACCTTAATTTTTTATATTTTTTATATTTTTTTAAATTATTTTAATTAATTAAAAATAATTTTGTAAATAAAAAATTAATAAGAAATAAAAATGCACCTAGCCTCATTAAGCCTAATTTAGCCTGGTCACTTACTAGGTCTTATTGGGTCAGGGCAGGTCTTAAGGTAAATGTCTTTATTTTAATGTTAAATTAGACAAGTTTTGAGTCTTACTCAAACCCAGCCCACCCTATACCTTGATTACTCTTAAATAGTATAACTAGTCTCATTGCAGTTAATAATTAAGTAAACAGCCCTTACAACTTTTGGACTTTAATCATGCTTCAAAGTCTATAGAGTGATCCAATTTCACAGTTTTAAAAACTTAGATAGCCTAAGTTCCTTGGTTTCTAAATGCTCATATTGACTTAGTGGCATTGAAGAACATTTTTATTCTGAATGAGTTTTAAAAATTGTTACCCTTGGTTGCTATTGGAGTGAAAAGGCAATTGACTAGGATCAAGGCCACTAAGGGCTATATTCTTCACCCTTGCTTACTTTGTAAAGAGCCTTTTAACCATGAATACAAAGAGAAATAGAAATCTGACCAAAAAAAAAAAAATACCCTTAAATAATTGGAGAAAAACCAACCTTGGAGGAAAACCCACAAGCAAGAGTCTTGGAGAATAGCGAACAAAACCTAGACCACAAGTATAAACTTCAACATTCCATGATTATAAGCTCAAACCATATGAAAATAGAAAGTTATGGTCATGAAAATGGAGAGAGCGACTATAGGTTGCAAGTGATTGAAAGAAATGGTGGAATATAATAGAAATAATGGCTTCGTTGTGTTTAAAGATTGAATCTATTATCTTCCTGTCAACTATCAGCCAAGAACTATATTGGAAGAGAGGAAACTCTATTTTTTAATTGTAATCCAATTGCTTGGATTGGCTTTAAACACCAAGTATATGGAGTATATATAGGCCCACTAGGTGGCTAGTTACATAAACCTTATTTAATTTTCCATAAATTTATAACACTTTTTTAAATACATGACTTATACAATAAGTGAACCATACTATTTTGAATACAATCATCACTTTTTCTAGATAATGCTTAATTATACACATTCTAAAATTTTAACTAAACAATGAACTTGACTTTTTGTATCTTTAAAAGTCATTCATTCACTTAGAAAATTTAAATTACATTTTTCCAAGTCATTAATATATAAATTAGTTATTAGCTAATACATAGCTCTCTTTTCCATCGTCAACCTAAACCATCCATTTTTCTCTCTCTATTTGTGTGTTTTATAACGTTTAATGCTTTTCCAAGTATTCTCTCTATTTACAAATAGCCTTTGGCTTACTTTATATGTTTATGCCTTGGATTGGGAATAAATTTTTTAGTAATAATCTTAAAATATCTTAATGAATGTTCCCTCTGATTCCCTTCTATATTATGCTAAATAAACATAATTACTATATGTGTTGATGGTGAGGTGATTGACGATGACCTACCCTGATTAACATTTCCCAGTTATCAAAATTCAGAAGTTTGATCAAATTATTTATGAGAACATGAAAATAGTTTTAAGTCTGTCAATTTAGTTTTAGTTCTTGATCTCTTATGGGGTTATGGAATGGAATAGTACAGTGTTAAAAGAAAGGATATTATGCAAGTACATATTTAGAGAGTGTGTGCGAGTGAAAGTTTGTACTAAATTTTCAATTTCCTAGTATCCATGTTTTTAACTCTTATCTCTTCTCTTTCTTCTAAACACAATTGTCAGAGGACTTTAGCCATAACATCTACGAATTAAATAAGAAGCTCAGTCATTGTCAATTTGTCATCAATGTTGTTCAACAACAGGGCAACTAAAAACAGAGAAGAAGGAAGGAAGTAAAACAAAAATACAACAAAAATAGGAGTTGGTTGGAAGATGGAGAGAGTTGGATGTTATAGGACGGAGAGAAGAACATAGAAAGAGGTGAGAGAGGGAAGAAGTAACATAATAGGATAACGGGAAAGGGAAGAGTAAACGGAAGATCCACTTGCTAGCAGGAGAGAAACTAAGAAAACAAACGGAAGAAGGGAGAAGGAGAAGGAGAATAACGTTACCTTTTTTTCCTTTTAATTCTGAAGTTAAATGTTGATTAGGTGCCAAATAATCTCTAAAATTATAATTAGGAAATACAAGCGGCTCCCACATCAGCATTAAAATTAACGATGTTAAAGGTTTTAACAAAATTCACTTAAAATGATTTTTTATGATATGTTTTGGAAACTTAAGAGATTATTTTAAAACACTCTAAACTTAAGGGACTATTTTGAAATGATAAATGAAGTTAAGAGATCAAGGTACTACTTTCACCTTTTTTTTTTAATAAGGAGAACAAAGTTAACCAAAGTGGTTAGCACAATCTAAATAAGAAATAAAAGAAGATAATAAATGCCTCAACGAGCTCTACCAAGGTCCACCAAAACTCCAAATTGATGCCTAGAAAAATTAGCTAGCAAGTTAAGAATATCCATGCTAATTAGGGAGAGATCAGTATCCTTGCAAAAATTGGAAGCAATTAAGTCCTAATGAATAGGAGTAAGACCAAGAATGAGGATACATGAGATCTTGGTTTGAGCCAGTCTTGATTTAGTAACCAGAAAAGAATCTTCCTCATTTCCAAAAGGAAAAAACATTTAAGAGTGCTCAAATCTTTGAGGTTGCTATCCAATCCCTGAAATAAATTATCATTGAGGTGAATGGAAGCAAACATGTTGTAATTCCTAGTCTTTTTCTTTGTCTTCTACATCTCAACTATTAACACCCACCTATTATAAGAGGCTCCCTCCACAAAGCTCTATGCTTGGAACAGAGGTTAATATGAGAAGACTATTTACTTTTGTTATTCCAAGCTGTAAAGATATGGTGGATCATTCTATTTACCTGCAGAATAGTATTATTAGCATTCAACACTAGCGCTTCATGAACAAGTTTATTTCTTATCTTTCAGATCATGTAAAAAGCCATTATAAGCCAATGTATTGTATATTCAACTTCCACAAGATGGTTCTTACCCATAGAAAGCCAATTTTGAATCCATTTAATAATATTATCTTTATTAAATCTATCCACTCTAATACCAAAAGGGGAAGTGAACTAGACGGCTATTGCAAAAGGACAAGAAATAAAAACATGGTTTAGCGATTCCTTGTGATCATGACAAAAATAGTAGACCGAATTATGAGGAACACTATGTGCTAACAAAATATCACCAAAAGGAAGTAAATTTGTAACCAATTTCTAAAGAAACATAATTCCGAGAGGCAATTTGAGGCTTGAAAGCTCTTTCCATCTCGATAACTCAGAGGAGATATGAATTTGATTGTTTTGATTCAAAATTTGAAATCCATCCTTGACAATTTAAGAGCTTCTCTATGACTTGTCTAAACTAGGAAGTCATTAATACCAGTATGGGAAAATGGAATTAAGGGAATTTGTTTCACTATCGCATTAGGATATAAATTCTTTAAAAGATCCATGTTCAAAGAGCAAGATGAACATAGAATAAGATTAGAGACAAAATAAACACCAATCTCTTGATCTGGCTGCATGCTCCACAAAGGTGGTGATTTATAGGTATGTCTTCCCCTATGCCAAGACACCAGCGAAGATTCACAGTTATTAAGCATACCATGTAGATCTTTAGACGTGTATTTAGATTTTAGAATTATTATGAGAGGAGATAAGTTTCTAACATCTAATACAAGCCAAACTTGCTTTGCTGAGAGTGTGGTATTAAAGTCTTTGACAAATCTCAGACTACGCACCCCCTTATGACAAGGATGACTAAGCCTTTTCCAACTTAACATATGCATACAATATTTGTTATCAGAAATTCTCCAAAAGAAATTAACAATTCTTAAGCACGAAAATAGGTATATTAAAGTTGAATTCAATACTGAATTGTATTAAGGTTAATCTACTTTCTTGAAAAAGGAGATCAACTTTCTAAGATTGAAGTTTAGAATCAATCCTTTCTAGTAAAATGTTGAAAATGTCACTTTTATTTCTCCTAGAATCCATCCAAGTTCCTAAGTATTTATCTTGCTTGCCTGCATATTTAATTCCAAAAGAACTAGCAAGAATCTTTTTAAATTTGTGCGGGGTATTTAGGTTGACGATGATAAGCAATTTTGCTTTATTAATAAAGAGACGGAACATATGACAATATTTTTGAAGAATGTTCTGAGTCTCTTGGCAAGCCTCCATTTCCCCTTCAATAAGTAGAACTTTGTCATCTGCATACATGAGATGAGTTATAGGATTTGCATCCCTACAAATTTTGATCCCTTTCTTTATGCAATTATTTTTAGTTTCAACTGTCTTGTAAGACAGGACATTTGCACAAATAATGAACAAATACGGGAATATATGATCTCCTTGTCTGATGAACTTTTTGGGATATATGGGTTTTTTAGTATTACCATTTATCATGACTCGAATACTAACTATAGAAACAAGTTACATGATGTAATTGATCCACTTCTTTGGGAAAATCATTTTTCTAAGAATCACAAAATACTATCAAAGGCTTTTGCAAGGTTTAATTTTAGTGCACACCAAGGTTTCCTTCAACTCTTTGCATTATGAATGTGATTCATAATTTCTAAAGTAACAATGATATTGTCCGTGACAGATATTCCTTTTATAAATCCACTTTGATAAGGGGCAATCAAATTGTCAGTGAATAGTTTAATTCTATTGCTCATAATTTTTTATATGATCTTATAAGAGACATTACAAAAATTGATAGGCCTGAAGTCTTTAAAGGATTAAGGAGAATTAGATTTAGGAATTAAAACCACCATTGTTTTGTTCACGCTTTTCAGCAAATGACCATTATGTAAGAAATATTTAACCATTTTAATAACGTCATGACCCATAATATCCTAATTGCTCTAATAAAAACGTGCATGAAAACCATCAACCCCTGAAGCACCGTCCGCATTCATTCCAAAGACAGCAATCTCAATTTCTTTATTAGTCAAGTCAGCATCATGAATGGAAATTTTTATGTCATCCAACAAACAAGCAATATTACCTCCGTTGATTGATTGGATGAATTATATAATTCATTAAAAAAAGGTGAAAACAAGCTCTTCTATCTGAACAAGATCTTCAACCCATATCTATACATCATTTTAAATTCAATTGATAAGATTCTAAGATCTTCTTTTAGCAACTAAGGCATGGAAGTATTTGGTATTTCTATCACCTTGAAGAAGCCAAGATTGCTTAGCTTTTTAGGCCCACATTGATTCGGTTCCTCACAGTCATAAAAGAATTCCAATTCACTTCTAATAAATTTTTCAATATCTTGGTTTGAAACAATAGAAGATCATTATTGAAGGTCATGGAGGCAGCATTCAAGTCTTTTAATATTATGTGAATCTTTCCAATTGCTTCTTTATTCCATCGATGAAGCGAAGTCATGGTTGCTTGAAGTTTAACCTGAAAAATAAAATTGGGTGGCCCTGAAATTTATTTACTCCAAGCTTGACAAACTATTTCCTTACAATGTTTAAAAAGGAACTTAAAGTTCTCGAATTTATCAAGCCATCTCTTAAAATGCATGTAATTATAAAACCTGAAAATCAGTGGTGAATGATCAGAAGATGCTAAAGGAAGAATATTAAGGGAAGAGTTTGGAAAGCCATGAAACCATTGATAATTACAAAAACTTCTATCTAGTCTTGCTCAAACATTATCTTCCTCGTTCTTGTTCTTTGTCTAGGTGAACCATTAGCCTTTGGGAAGGATATTGATTAACATGCAGTCATCAATCATAAGTTGAAACTAATTTGCACCTTGAGTTGAGAGGCATTTACTTAGCTTATTTTGCGGCAAATAAGATTGATTAAAGTCTCCAATAATCAGCCAAGGCCCATGAATTTTCTGAGCTATTTCTTTTAACCAATCCCAAATGATTTACTTATGTTCTCTTTTTGGAAATCCATACACAAAGGAAATATAAAAGCAGATACGATGAACATTCTTTAATTAAGCATGAATCCAATTTGGAGTGCATCCAAGAATTAAATATAGGACATAATCTTTCCATGTTAAAAGAGTACCCCCACTTCTACCTATTGGATCACATCCACACACACTATAATAGCTTAAAGATCTGATTTTATTTCTAACCATATTTACATCCATACAAGTTTCAGACAAGTACTCAAAAATGGGCAATAGCTATTGAGCAAGTTCTTAAGTCTTTGAACTGTCATTGTATTGCCCAAACCACGACAGTTCAGCTTAGGGCACTCATTGTTGCTTAGGAAGCTTTATAGGGGTAGCTTCCCAAACCCTATGAGGCTGAACTTATTCTAACAACATTGGATTGCAGCAATCAAAGTAAACATGATTATCCTCAATAACAAATTTTTCAAGCTTACTTCAACAGGTTCTCTACTATCATCTTTATTAAGAATCTCTTCAGGAATGGCTTCTAATATAAGATTGAACATTTAATTTTTTCCCTAGATCCAACTTGCATATTGAAATGGAATTTTCGTTTACAAAGAGGAAAAATATCAGGTGACCATCTATTCTGAAATGAACTTCTCTTCTAGACCATGGAATGATTAGTAGTGATGTAATCATCTCTGCAAGTGCTAGCAGCAACCTTGAAACTAACCCATAATGCATCAAGCCTCATACTCCAAATTTTGTCATTATAAAGTTGCCATGAAACAGACTTGTCCTTTGTTAGCTTAGCAATAAGAGCAATTTTGGTCACATTATTATCTTCTGCCTCAGGCATTGAAGAACACCAATTAAAGAGTGCTCAAGCAACAATAACTAGAACAGAGAAATTACTCCAAGACATTGAGTGACTAAAACACCCAGAATAAAAGTATGATCATGAAGCTGATATCTGTAAGATAAACTGTTATAAGACAACCTGCAGTTGTCAAAAGAAATTAAGCATTGTTGACAGCTTGCAATTTAGAAAAATCAACACTAAAAACTGAGTTGTTGCAAGAATTGTCATCTTCCGATTCAATCTCAAAAGGTATAAAGGAAGGGCTAGTAGATAAAGCGCCTTCAAGTGATGATGTATCTAAGAGGATAGCTTATTCTTGCATAAAAAAATCATTTCCTTTGTGACCCATGTATTGTAAAGGAATATTCTCCTACAAAACCATTTTATCATTAGCGCAAAGAATATCAAAATCCATGTCAGCAAGTTGGTTATCAATGTCAAGGCAGAAGCTATCAAGTGTAGAATCCTAACTCTTATTATCCACATCTATGTAAACCCCACTATTTACATTATCCAAAATCTTGTCTTCTTCTGCGGGTGAGATGCCAATGTCAAGTGGAAAGTCACATGCTCTAGGAATGGTCCCATCTCCCAATTAATAGAATCAAGCATATCATGGGGATTCATCTATAAAGAAAAATGAACCATATTAATATTATGTCTTCCATTAGAACAGCTCGTCCCACATGCCTATAACTGGCCATTATGAGAAGTTCCCCCAGTATCATTTTGATCATAAAAGGTATTATTATTAATTTCATCATCATGCATTCCAGAATCATGCAAGTTCATATTTCTAGAACGGTGATGTGAAGAATCTAAGCTAGATAATTCTGAGGACATGGACTCTAAGGCAGCACTTATCATATTCGAAGGCTAGGCCTGTTTAGAGTGAAAAGAAGCATCACGGTCTTTGTCATGAACAAAATAAAAACTAGCCTCCAATTTTTTTGTCCAATGAACTCTTGTAGTATTCCTAAAAGATATCTTTCTCTTGAATGCAATAGACAAGTCTGTTATTAGAGGAAATTTGAAGTCAACAATAAAGTTCACATTTATTTTAGATTTAATACGATTCATCAGTTCATCTTGGGACGCTAGAATTTGTTCAACATTCCAGTTACAATCTCTTGCTATATGACCTATTCTATTGCACATCTTACATCTCCTGAAAATTCTTTCATATCTGCACTCAACTCATACTTCTCTCCCATTATCTAGCTTTAGCATTATTGCCATTAAGAGAAGGAAATGGGGGTGGGTCTATTAGCACCTTAACTTTCATGAAACACAAATTTCTGATCACTTGCATCAAACCATCTATATGATGAGGCTCACCAACAAGATTTCCCAATATCTTCGCAACGCCACAATTCATGTACTTAAGAGGGAGTCCCTAGGATTGGAACCACACAGCAACTATTTTAATTTTAAATATTTAATTTTTTTTTATTTTAGATTCATAGTTATCACACCACCCGTCTTAATTTTTAAGTTAATTTAATACCAAATTGATAATTCCTAATTTATCTATAGATAGAAAAATTAATCCAAATATTAGACCAATCATCACATCTCCTGTCACTATTCTAGATATTCATTTAATATTCATTTTATCTAGTTCAAGTTCTATTATTAAATTAAATTAAACCCCCTTATTTTTGCCTATTGTTTTGTTATTATTATTTTTCCCCTTATGTTTGTTTGCGTAACAATTATAAAGAAGATGATATGATCGTAGTTTGAATTTTATAATATTGATAACAAATTTAATTTTATAATTATTTATAGTGAAAGGAAAATTTTATAAAATTTGAATTGAAATTCGCAACAAAAGAACTCTATACTTGATAACATTCAAAGCTAATTAATCAAGCTTCACCCTGATCACCAGCTTTTGTGGTTCATGCAAAATCACTCAGTCATATTTTGAGTAGTTTTTATTCACAATAGATGCATTTATGCCTTAGAGAAAAGAAGCCATATTCTTTCTTTGCTTTTTGTTTTTTCCCCTCTTAGGATTAAGATGTCACCAAGTCTTAATCTACATTTCCCAAAAAGAGATATATTAGAATACAAACTCTTGTACTTCAAATAATCAAGATATAAAATTAAGCAAAAAAATTTATATAAAGTTCCTTATATCTTTGTTATGTTATTTTTCAATTACAACATGATAAGTGTTTGGTTGTTGAATAATATTATAAGATGTGTATATTTGTTGCTGATAATTGTTTTATTATATATTATTATTAGTTAATTTAACACTTGTCATATTCTAATGAGATAACGACATAACAAAGATATACAAAATTGTATATAAATTCAATCCTAAAATTAATCATTAAATAACATGTAATTATTACAATCATTTGATTAATTCAATTAATTAAAGTTAGTTAGGTTCAAATCTTGTATTTTAGGTCAGCATATCTTTAAAGACTCTAAAAATCTAACATTTCTTAGACTCTGTTTGGTACAAGAAATTGTAATTAAAATATAGAATTACAATTTTAATTCCAATTATATTAGAATTAGAATTGATTTGGAATCTTAAAATTCATGTCTAGGTCTTATAAAGAATTGAAATATGAAATTGCAATTCCATATTAAATTTCAATTCTACTATGTAGATGAGTGATAAGTATTATAAAAAAATAGTAGCATGTATATATACAAAATTAATATAAAAAAACACACATATATACGTAATAAATATAATACAAAATTATTGTTTTTTAAGAATATATTTTCCTCTTCATCTAGTTTAGACTAGATAAAATGTTCTTTATTGTGATCGTAACACCACATTGTTCAATATGTAATTATTATGTTTTAAAAAAATTATTTGATTCAAATTTAACATGTATGTGCACAAGTATTGTCTTTTCATGAGCATAAATATACATCCATATATGATGTTGTATTATAAGCATACATACCTACATGTGCATAGTATGGTTTAGTGCATGATATTGTGTTTGTGTATATATAAACATAGATGTAAATACGATATAATATCATAAGTGTATAATATCATGTTGCGTGCTTATGTTTACATGCATGTATGTATGTACAATATGATGTCATTATGCTTGTGCAATATTGTGTCTATACACTCATATGTAAGTGTATGTGTATGTGCTGAGACATACATTTACGTGTACAATGTCATTGTGTTGCATAAGTATATATGCATATGCAATTTTGTATTTTTTTATTTATTTATAAGCATATATAGAATTTTCATATGTGTTTGTATAAGTTTATGTATAATATTATATCAAGCATATGTATTTTATATCTTTTGAAATATTACATGTTAACATGTGTTTGTATCTTAGATATTATGTTATATATTTTTGTGTATATGTGTAGTATCATACGCCGGCGTTAAAGGACCATTTTGATATTTTTGATCTCTAGAGAACCAAATTAATACTTTAACAAAAAATGAGTGACTAAAATTGTATTTTTCTCGGTCAACAATCATTCTCTATTTATATATAATGCAATATATTTAATATTCACGAGTTTCAATTACTCGAAGCTTTAACATTGTAATTGTCATAGCCCAAACTTCTGGAGTGCAACCAACACAAATAACGGGAATAACCCATTCCAGCAAGCCTATCATTATGTTTCTTGATCGATTATAGTAATGTATAAATCATGCAATAATGTAAATTCACGGAAATCTCAATACCAAGCAGATTAACAACCATATCTTTTTGTAGGAATTTCGGCAGAGTCTCATTTGCAACTGAGACCTACTGAAATTACTATAAATATCTGCTATAAAGAACAAAATCTAGAAAAAAGAGTTCAACTCTTAGATCATCCAATAACTGATAAAACTATAACAAATTAAGGAAATGGGGAACCTATCTGTGGTCATCCATACACATTTATAGTTATTTACATTTTTGCGAAATTATACTATTACAAAAGTATAATACCCCAGCAGAATAAGGAATAAAATCCTCTGCAGTACAAGTAGGGCTCTTCTAGCTCTCACATTCAGGAAGTTGTTCTGGGTGGTTATCTGAAATTAAATAAAATATAAACGTATAACATTCCAGTAACAAAACCAATACAAATACTTTGAGGTATGCAGAGCTCTATGCAATTTACTTCATAATAACTTCTCAAATATCTAATACTATACATGTTGGCACAAACCTTTAAAAATGATCAGTTTTCTGTTAATCAACATTTAAATTCTTATCGTAATAAAACATAAGCATGTGTTAATTACATAAAAGAAAGAGACTTTAACGGTGCAATATAAAATAACGGTAATGGATTTACTTCCATGGAAATCAAGTTAGTCAAGGGTACTCAGCCATTGGAAAACATATTTATCAGTCGAGAATCCACAACCCTCAAGGAACATCGGTCAAGGGTACTTAGCCCTTAGACAATTTGTATTAGACGATCATGAGGTACAAATTCATGTTGTTCAATCTATCTAATACTCACTTTCAATACAATCCCTTTCTGATTATTCTTACATAATTGACACATCACCATAACATATTAGCCTTTTTGTGGTATTATATTTGTTTTATATGAGTTATGCAACATCACACATAATTCATAATTCACTTGAAAACTAATCAAGTCTATAGGCCATTTTCTTGTTAACAACAGGACAATAACCACAAAAATTCCATTACACAATAATATCATTGATAAACAAGAGCAGATATTGTGTGATACCATTGGAAAAGCTATCACTTACTTGATGGGTGAAGTATTCTAAACAACCTTACCTCCTTTCCTTGGTTATGGGATATTCCACAAGATAATCCCTATAACATAAAAGTACGATTTCCTTAATCCACCATCACCAATACACATTAATTTAGACTCATTCCAACGCCTCTTTGCACATTCATAAATTGAAAGGACTTACTAAAACAACCAAATATTTACAAGTCTCATACTAACCCATAACATCAACTTAACACATATATTAAATTAAGAAGAATTGTCATCCTTTAGTTCATATCATCTCTATAACCAAACTCATATCTAGATCTCCTTATTTACCACTAAAAAAAAAAATCATGCCTTAATCTTAGCTCATTTTCTTTTATTCCACCACATGACTTGCTTATTTCTCATTAATTTAATTCACTTCCTTATATTTCTTATTTCTAATTATTCACTTACATCCCAATTTACCATACTTTACATTTTCCTTTTACCTTCAACTAAGCCAATATATGAACAACAATTAAATATCATCTCATAAAAATTAATATTGTTCATAAAATACTAGCCTTAACCATTTAAATTTTAGAATTCCAACACTTCTATGTTTGACACAAAAATCTAGAAAATTTTTGGATTGGTCCCTAGGAGAGCTACCATATAAAACTCAGAACTTTGAGCCCAAAAATATGATATTAAGGCAGAAATTTAAAAGAAAAGGGTCGAAAATTAGCTAACCACTAGCATCCTTATGATAAACCAACTAAAAACTCACTAAAATTGCTGAAAATTCCTCTCCCGTAACTACCAAAAGTGAAACCAAAAAAGAGATGTTGTTAGCTAAAAAATCGAGACACGGTAGCTGGAAATGAGTTGTCGATGACGATAAGACACCGACTGAAGTGATAAAAGGAAATTTGATTGAGAAAGAGAAAAAGATGCAACAAGGATAATTTGGTCATTTTGCTTCATGAACACATGAGTCAAAGTCTTACCATTAAATCAGAGCTCAATATCTAATATGTAACCTACAACATAAACATTTGTTCTTTTACTCATTCTTATAAAAACAAAATCTTGTACGTGTTACACACATAAAATATAAAAAATATATATTGTTTCATTATATCAAAACACTTTTTCTTAAAATCTGTACCCCACACACACACATTACACAATTCTTTAATTAAAATATAAAAAATATATATTGTTTCATTATATCAAAACATTTTTTTTAAAATCTGTATCATTAAATTTTCATTCAACAACTTAAATTTTATCAAATTCACGTATATTTAAAATTTTAAATTTACTAAATCTAAATTCTCTCTTTCCCTTATATATCACTGAGATAAGAATTAATTATTTTACAAGTATTGTTTTTTAGATATATATAAAGTAGCATATACCGACCCATCACCTCGCGTGATAGTATCATAGGAGTACTTGCAAAAGAAGATAAACAGAAAGTACTTTTATTTCTTTTAGAAAAAGAGGGATCTTTAGAACAATGTCATCATTCTTAGCAGAAGTGTCCTTATCTGCATCGCTGGCATTACTTTATTGGTTCTTTTATCCATTTTTCTCTTAAAACAAACAGGGACGAAAAATATAAAATGCTGTAGGTTGAATAGAACTTCATCACGCGAGGCGAGAGAAAAAAATTAAATTTTATTTTTTCGGGTGGTCTGAGGAGCTGTGGAAACCATGAACGTAGAAGAAGAGGTTGAGCGACTTGGAGAAGAAATCAAGAGGCTTGGCCAAGTCCAAGCAGATGGTTCTTACAAGGTAAGCAAAATGTTCCCCTTTCTATTGAATCTTTCAGCGCTCGACACAGATTTTGAACTTGGAAAAATTTAAGTTGAAGACGTGGCTTCTGCTAATGTGAATCTGATATTTTGTTTTGGGATCTAGATCGGTGTTGAGTTGTTCATAGGATCTTAATTTTTATTCATTGCATTAATCTATCTTATTTGTATCGTACTCTGGATCTAAATCTACCTCCTACCCTCTGAAGAAGATGATAGAAGGTGGGAAGTTGAGTTTTAATTATGCTGATTGCTTGTGTTTCCTTTCTGATTAAAACCTAGAAGGAAGATTATAACCCTTCTAACCGGAGAGCCGTGATTCTATATGACTTGCTGTTGCGCATAGGTATGAGATTGACACTTACGGTTGCGTTATAATGGACAAAGAATCCCAAAAAAAAATAGAAAGAGCAAAAGTTACTTGGAAGCCAGTTTTCGGTAGTTTTCTCACTCTAGGAAAGAGGAAAAATCAGATGGAGCGGTAAGTTTTGGAACCTTCAACAATGAGAGGAAAGGAAGTAAAAGTCTCTGTAATAATGGTGATACAGTCAAGAAGCATTTGCTTTCCCTTTTTATTGACAAGTTTCGGATTTCCTTCCTTTAGATGGATAGGGAGTAATCAGTAAGCACCATTATTACTTGCTTTAGGCTTTCCCTTTTTGTTGACGAGTTTCGGATTTCCTTCCTTTAGGCTTTTATTCCGCAGGAAGAAAAGATATATGACTTGATTTCTTCACTCTTTGTTAGGGCTTTGATAACTGAATGCTGGGTTAAAACACTGTTTAAACTTCGTCACAAACTCTGAATATTGAGATATTACTTAAAAGAATACCGCAGGAAGAAAAGATGTATGGTTGATTTCTTCACTCTTTGATAGGGCTCTGATATGATAACTGAATGCTTAGTTAAAACACTGTTAAATCTTCATCACAAACTCTGAAACTAATGAGATATTACTTAAAAGAACATTGCAGGAAGAAAACATATATGATTGATTTCTTCACTCTTTGATAGGGCTCTAATAATCGAATGCTTAATTAAACACTGTTAAAACTTCGTCACAAACTCTGAAACTATTGAAATATTACTTCAAACATAGATGGCATACAGGCTCCAGTCAATAAAAGCTTGATTAAGTGAGCAAAACAAATAATTACTGGTCTTTTTTCATTTGATGAGTTATTTGAAGCATTATAATGGCCTTTCAAGATTCAGTGTTTTAAATCTTGTTCTACTGAGCTTCTTCATATGAGCACGTAATAAAAATTGGCTATGGTCTTGATATAAGCCTGTAAGATAAACACTCTTCTGCTCTTAACCGAGCCAACACATGTGATTATTGATACAAACCCTAGCAAACAATGTCGTGACACCCGATACCAATACTTTGGAATGAACTTGAGACACCAATAAAGATTACAACAAAAGAAATTGACCTTGTAGTTATAAGGAGCTAGAAACCAATTTCATAGAGAGTTGGAAATTGCAAGAACACATGTAAGTACCAATAAACCCCAAGAGAGAGCCAAGAAGGAGAAATTCCTTACCAATTGTATTATCTGATCAAAAGTCGCTACAAGATGGAGTTTCAAGCCTTTATAGTGATTGACATCCTAAGGAAACCCTAAATTCGGAGTTCTCACTTGAGCCTTCAGAAAAATGAGTTTAAAAGCCCAAAAACTACTAGAAATATTAAAACAGAACTCTAACATATAACCAAATATATTTTAGGCCCAAAAATATGAAAATAAACTCCAAATTACTTATTACAATAGCAAATAACAAGATAACTTAACCCAAAGTAATTGGACCTTCATCTTGTTGGACTTGAATATAATTGATGACTTGGGTTTCCATTTCTAAACCCAAATCCTCGAATTGAATCGTCTTGACATGTAGACGCCCTGTTAAACCTTAGATGATTTCCTAAAGTTTTTTAGTTCGAGCTCTTGTTATAGGATCAGCTGGCACCTGAAGGTCCCCTTTTTTTGTATCCTCTACATTAGATAGCTCATGTCATGTGTATCCTCATCAATTATAATGATGCAGAAGTGACTTGAGATATTTTCTCATGTTATATATAAGCATTTACTTACATAGTAGAATAATGTATAAAGTTGAGTTTAGGACTGTGTTTTTGAGTTCGACATGCAGTATTGGTGAATTTACGTGCTTTAATGATCTATATGCAAATTATAATAGTTCACTGTTCAAGTTTAATTTTCATTTGAGCTTTATTTGGGAGATAGATAATTCTTAGACAAAACTAATCACAGATGAACACATAAGTATGCCAAAAGTGAGTCTTGTTATACATTATAAAATATATAAATATTGATGAAAGAGATATTGCTTGTATCCTGAAGGTTACATTTGGCACACTGTTTAATGATGATCAATGTGCAAATATATTTGAGGCACTTGTGGGGACACTAAGAGCAGCGAAGAAGAGGAAAATATTGACATATGATGGTGAGCTTCTGCTGCAAGGAGTCCATGATAATGTGGAAATCACACTTAAGCCAACTGATGCTGCGGCTGCCAATTGATGCACCTTGAAGAATTGAATACTCTGTGTGGAGAAATTCTTGGGTATAACATGGTACATTGCATATAATGGTTGGGATTCAATCTGTACATGGAAAGCTCTCATGTACGAGTGTTGATAATAAATCCTTGACCGTTGCATGTACGTGGTACCTTAGAATTTCTCCTTTGTTGCTTGTGTCTGCAACTTGTTTTGTTATATTTTGTGTAATACCATTTTACTAGTGTGTGGCAATTGTTTGTGATGCAAGCGACTTTCAGCGGTGTATTTACTCAAACCACCATAAGCTTGATCTAATTATGAGTGAAAAAGCTGAACATACCAGATTTGGTAGCCTTCACTTTGAAAAGAAAAATTCTTGACAAGCATAGCACCGCATAGCAGTGGGGAATCCAAGTTATTATTATAACGTGCTTTTGTTCAATATTCATGTCGTTCTTTTTTGAGTAAATTAAATTAATTTGCCATGAAGTTTTGGAAACCTACTCTCATTTCAATTTATACAGGAAATTTGTTAAGAAAGCTTATATGATATGCACTTTTCTAAGAAACTTAATAGTGTGCTTCATACGTTATAAGTCAATAATAGGTTAAATTAATGCTTATAAATATTTAGATTAGGATAGATTAATATGATACTATGCAAATTAGAAGCGTGAATGTGAAATTTGATAAACTTTAGAAGGGATATTAGCATTACCAAGAGTAGCTGAAGTGGTTAGAAGAGTGAATTTTGAGTTGGTATTAATTGTCATACAGCTTGTATGTTGTATAGTGGTTGTCCCAAAATAAAAAAATTTGCAACCAAAAAATTAAAAAAAAAAAAAAAAGAATTTTGTATAAAGGAATGGAGTACAGCATTTATGCTGCCCTCATAGGATCTAAATTGGTAAATTTTAAATAAAAGTTGGCAAGTGTTGTCCTTGATTAATATAAAAGATAAATACATAGAATTTTACCATAAATTATAATAAGAAAGGTGTATTCTAAATTCGAAAACCTTGTCGGAGACTAATACATTTTAGGAATCTATTTTCCATCCTCATCTTACCAATCACGATCCAATTTCAAGGCCTATAAATAGCTGGGCTTCACCTTTCGTTTAACTAGTCCAAATGAATTCATATAAAACAATTTTTATATCTTCCTTATCAAAATTTTTAATTAAAACGTATTTACAATATGATTTTTCTTAACAATAATATAACACTTATATAAATTTTACACATAAGTTTTTTATAGATCAAGATTTTGACTTTTTTTGAAACAAAATAAACATATACAATGATTTTATTTAAAAAAAAAACTGATAACAAAAATATTAAAAACCTAAGTTCAATGCTAAGCTTTTGCTGCAAGAGAAAAAGTTGATTGCCATATTCAAATAACTAGTTATATTCCTCTATATAGATCACATTCTTAACCGGAGATTGAGTTCAAACATATGTCAGTTGACAACTGCTTGAGTTTTTGAATATAAAGATCTTAAACTTCAGGGATTCTCTTAACCAGGAAAAGAAAAATACTAAGTGTTTGATGAAAGGCTTTCTGTTATTGAAGTAATTCCTACAGAATAAAGAAGTGACTGGGTTGAATCAGTACACAGATGTCGAGCGAACAGCTTGAGCTGACTTGATTAAGCGAAAAAGACTGGTTGGGCATAATACAAGACCTGAATATTGCCCTTGTAATGTACATGGTTTGAGGTAGGGACCAAAAAAGAGTAATAGAACAAACAAAAAGGCCATCCCTAGGGTGTTTGTCATGATGATCCAGTGAGAATAAATGCTTGAAGAAGGCTCTGTGCTGCTTGGGTTTCATCAGGTGTACCGGATATGACAATGGTCCTGTCTCTAGTTCTAGGATGAGGTTCATGGATAATAACCTTGGCACCTGAAATCTGATTATAAGAAAAAAAATAACATTAATATAATAAAGAGAATAATAAGAAGCATCCACAATTTGTTTCTGCAAAGAAATTATGCTGGTCGCTCAAACAAAGCCGAGATAAACTACAAATTTATGCAGATGTCTCATCCAATCTATATATGGTATTTTCAGACATGTTACTTGATAGAAGCAAGCTGGTCAGTTAGCACAAGAAAGTAGCTCACTTGTACTTGAGTATTATATAGTATTTTAGTTCTCTCTTCTAATAAATTTCAAAACATATAAACTAATCATGAACTCACTTTACTAATAACATAAGCAAGTTCACAAGGATCAACATGAGGAGCTAATGATAAGTAACTAAACAAGAACATTACAAACTGTGCTTATACTTCTCAGAGTTCGTACCTTTCTCAAACGAGCCAAATTGTTTCCATTTTCCCCATATACAGAACCAATAACATCATCAGGAACAACAATTTCCACAGTTGTATTAGTCACCATGGCAGTTTTGCTTCCGCTGTATGGAAAAAAAAAAAATCGTTAGTTTGTGGCACCTTTTTAACATGCTCAAGTGATAAACTTCTACTTAAACTTATCAGAAACTCCGCCGTAGACTCTAATATGCTACAGCTACACTCCAATGCAAGGGTTTCACAAAGGAGCAAATGACATGCGATCCCAGAACAATCCATGAAAAATAAAATAGATGATAGTGAAATATAAAAATCTTCCACAAGACAGCACAGTGCGTGGTAAGCATCACTGAATTTGAGTGTCAAAACAAAAAGGGTCCAATAAACATTACAGCACAGGTACAAACAAAGGGCGAAGAGTGCTTCTGATCTTGAAGGCAAATGTTAAAAAAACCAGACTGGACTGGCTAATTCAGCCTGTCTAACTGTGAACCAGGCATGTGTCCAGTCCAGTCAACCTGGCTCCAAAAACCCACTGCCATTTGAACCATATAGAATAACACCGAATCAGCTAGTTTTGGAGAACCAGATGGCGGCACTGGTTCTTGAGGACTGTCAAAAACTCACTTTGGTATTATGTGGTGACCTTTTAAAGCTGCCACATCATACATGTTTAACGAAAGTTGGAAATGGTACATGCAAGAATGATACCTGGTTTCCCAAGTTGCTTGATAAACCACCCAACCAAGAGACCAATATATCTGCTGGGATTTACTTGTGAAACAATTCTATTTAATATAATATCTAATGCATTGTATTATATTTCATCAAATATAGAAAATGCTGATGAAAAAATAATATACTAACTAAATAATGCTTTCATGTCTTAGTAATGTGTCATAAATATATCATATATTAAGATAAATCCAAACGATATGATTGCAGATAATAATACATAACTTACAAAAAACTCAAGATTTTATAGCTCATTTCATTTCATATTATAGCTTTGCATTTACACAAGTATAGTGCGCTTGTTTGCATATCACCAACCTGCCAAGTTCTATGCCACCTTTTAGAGGAGTCAATCCCCTGCCAATATCATTAATGCCTCTTGAATTTATCCCAGAAACATTCTGCAATCAAATTAATCCACATAAATAGGGAAGAACTTGAAAGGGAAAAGCAGCCAACAGAAAGGAGATATACCCGTGGTGCCCATGACCCTGGTGAAGAGGGATGATCTAAATATCGAGAAACTACTTGATCTATGTTTTGAGACAAAGTATGTCTACTCAGACTATAAGAAACACCAATGGCTGGTTGGGCTCCAAGTGGAACAGGATCCCTCAGTCTCCCATGAGGGCTGGTATCAGCTAACATAGAGGTAACAGCCTTTGTTCCAGCACTGTTGTGTGTGCTGGCAAAAAGATTATCACGTAATCTGCCAGTTGCATTATACAATGCATCTTGAACATTTGAAAACACTCCAGATATCTGTGGGGGAAAAAGAAAAGGATATATTAAACTGTATATATTGGGAGTTTGCAGCCTGTGTGTGTGTGGCCTTGGGGGGTTGGGAATAAAAACTCATACTCTGGACAATAAGATGTATATTGCATCAACTCCAAATCAGTGCATTGGGGAAGAGAATAAATGTTCAATACAATAAGAATCCATACTATACATCAGACCATATTTTTCTAGCTCAACTAGCAGGTTCCAGAAAAGCATTGGTTCTGTAATTACATATTCATCACTACCACGAATGTCCATGACAGGAGAACAAATAATAGCTCCTACTTCAATTTCAAGCCCTTACATGGCAGTACTTATACAACAGATACATGCACCACCAGGTTTGCCTAGTCTGAAGATGATAACTATACAACAAACCCATAAGGGAAGAGGAAGAAACAGCTTCTACTTCAGTATAAGACTCTTACTCTACACAAAAGAGAGAAAGTATAAATCTCAATTGGCATATTTCTTTCAATTATTGATTTGAGACTAATGAAGATCACATGTTTGGAAATCTAAGAACAAGAATATGAAGGAGATGAACAATCTAACACTATGATAAAATGTACAGAACAGTAAACCTTGACACTGAAACTATAAGGCACACTCTAACTGTTCATTACTTTGCCCAACCAAGCATTGTGTGTGTGTGTGTGTGTGTGTGTGAGAGAGAGAGAGAGAGAGAGAGAGAGAGGTTTATAGCTGAAAAAAGAACCCCAAAAAAAAAAAAAGAAGTTTCCCAATGAAAGCTTTGGAAAATTGAAGAATCACTAGCAGTTAGCCAGTTACTAATACTAGGTTATGTTTCTTGGCAGTTTGATCAATAAAGTATCAAAACAACTATTTGCTAAGCCAGAAACGTTACTCTTTACATTAAAGAGAGAGTCATCAGTATCCACATTGTATAACTTATGCTGGACCCACTTCAAGTGGATATTAAACAAAGATACTTTCTCCTCCAAACTATGGAACCTAAAACAGAAGTATTATAGAATTCCCCATAAACAATCAATAGTTGCTACTTGAAATAAATCAAACTTGCTACAACAACTACGTCTACTGCAATAAGCAGAATTGCCTGTATTTATCTGAGTTAGAGATGTCTTCATGCTTGTAGTGTAACTGGGGTGTCAATCAACATTACTACTAGCCAAGAAATCAAACACCAACACAAACAATTTTTTTATTCATAATTGGACAACAAGGACTGGACAAGGAAGAGTAATGGCATTGCAAGTATAAGCAAAGGGATACTAATGATTTACATTTGCCAGTACATAAGTGCCAAGGTTAGAAGCACAAATCTCAAAATGACATCAAATATCACATAATGGTTTGCAACTATTTCAGGAGAAAATAGGTGGGAACTGGCACTATAAATTTAGGTGAGAGAACTCATTTAAAAGAAATGTTTTCTCGAGTAGCAAGAGTCAAGATATGCAAAATGACAAATTAATATAATAAAGGCGTTCTTCAATATCCTTTGTTTGTACAGAACAAATAAAAACCCATATGCACACCTGTACTAATTGATCATTATGTGATGCACACTTTGGAACCTGGTCAGTCCCAATTATTTTTATACTAGCACCTGTTGCCCTCCGCATTTCTGAGACTATTGATCCTCCTTTTCCCAATAAACAACCAACTTGGTTTGATGGGACCACAAGTCTTGCAGTAACAGATGACCCCTTATTTGATTCTGAGTCTAGACCCTTCTCAATGCCTGCTTCTACAGACCTGGAGAAAACAAGGACAACAGCCTTCTGCGCGGGGGAGTACGTTGATTCAAGATTCTGCACAAAATGAAAACCACCAAAAGAAAATTTTAATAAAAATATAAAAAAAAAAGCAACTAAAAACAACATATACAACTACAAGAAGTCAAAATAAAATTGAAAATATGATATATAACAAACCTCAGAAGCAGTAACAGTAATCAATCGGTCCTCACATTCAGCAATCGAAGGGCCAACACTTATAGTAGCCCCAGTCTCATTCTGAAGGGCTCTGACAATACTGCCACCCTTACCAATTACACCACCAACCCTATCATTGGAGCAAAGAATTCTGAAGGAAACTTCTTGTTGAAGTGTTGTTGGATCCAGAGTTGAAACTCTGTTTACTTCAGCTGACAATGAATGAACTCCAGAAGCATAGCTGCTGGGTATAGTAGATAGTGCGGAGCTTCTCGGCAGAAGATGATCTACATGGAGATCAGATAAAGTCTCACGTGGAACTACAGTTAAAGTCTCATGTGGTACTGCAACCAAGTTTTCTTGCTGAACCACTTCATAAGGATTGCTTCCCATCATCTTTGTTCTACCAGGTGGAGGAAAATCTTGAAGACGGCGAGAAACAGCTACAAGTGCCTTCTTTACAGACTGCACATTACCTTCTATCTGCACAGCACAAGAGTTTTCCTTAATTTTCCTTAGTATGAGAAGAGAAATTACAAACCATATAAATAAAGTTCAGTTCAGTAGCTACAATCATATGTTCTTGGATCAGTCAGACTGGAAAACTTACAATTTCCATGAACACTTACCTACCACACCACATAGAGCATACTGCCTATATAGTGCACTCAGTACCAGGAGAGATTAACCTAACCTAACTTCAAGACATGGCAATTGCTCAAAAAGTACACAACTTCTTCCCACTTCCTATACAGCACGGTGTCAAAAATAGCTGTGGTGTTTCAAACCTAATTCATCACACAAATGAACTAGATACACGTATCCAATGAGATTTTATTCACAGAATCAACATTTTTAATATCTTACTCAATCAACAGAGATTAATTTAATTTTAGGTCCCAAAGTTGGCACAAGCTCCCACCTTCAAGCTTTTATTAAATAGACAGAGAAGCAGGATGCAAAGATTTTAAAGAAAGAGTCAAGTGAGCTTCACCATCAAAATAATCAACTAACCCAGGAAGCAAAACATTCAGATTGTAGAGCATTTATATGTAGAAAGGATAAGCGACCTCACTGCCAATTCTGTGGGTCAAGTAAGTTTTGAAAAAGAGAAAGAAAAAAGAAATTGTCCAACATACCCAAGTTATGCACTACAAAATTAGAGATATTGTGTGTGTGCTAGAGAAGTAAAATAAATGCACAAATCTCACCGCACGCAGGTTTAAAATAAGCATTTGTCCAGAGTCCAGACTAGAGGCCATGTCCTTTTTACCTTCAATAGTTAACTTGAAAATTTCTTCATATCACAAAATCTTAAATTTACCAATTCTTAAGGTAAAATTATATACAAACAATACCTATCTGCCGTTATGTCCAAACCCGTAAAGAATTCAAACTCCTTCACAGAATTAAACTGTCCTCTCATGTCTGCAGTCTGCTCTTAACGCTAAACTTCACTGACTATAAAGCAGACTACACAAGCACTACACTACAGTATTAGAGAACTGATGGTAACTCTCTTACCTCAACCATTTCGTCGGACGAGGCAGTGCAAGCTGGCAACTTGTCGGTCAAAACTCTAATTTTACAACCAGTATCCTTCCTAATCTTCTCTACCACCTTCCCTCCCTTCCCAATAACCGACCCAACCTGTGCCGTATCTGCTAGTAGCCTGCACGACACTACCCCATCCCCAACCTCAATGCCGTCAGTCTCCGCTGCAACATCCAGAATCCTTTCGAACACCTTCACTAGTGCTTCCTGAGCTTTCGATACCTCAAAACCTCCTTCGCTGTCGCCGCCATCTCCATTGTCGCCATTCTGTTCGGCTGGATTTGTATCCGAATTCGGACTCTGGTGTCCCAGAAAAACCTTGCCGCTGAGAGCACCCGGCGCAATTACAACGACAACCCGGTCTGGCGATTCAGGTGGGGCATCTTCAACGCGGATCTTGGCCCCGGTAACTTGCTGGAGCTTCTTTATCACGGCGCCCGACTTACCAATTACGCCGCCGATTCGGGAAGCGTGGCAGAGCAAGCGGAAGGCGACATGACCCGGGGGGATAATGAGGGGTGGCGGTGGAGGCTTAGACTTAGAGCGCTTGGATGATCCGTTTGCTGAATACGGGTTCGGGTCGGCCATCCCAGTTTCAGTGTACAATATCGAACGCTTCTTCACTGGTGGAGAGAGAAAGCTGCTTCCCATAATCCTCCTCCCTCTCTCTCTTTGTTATACGCACGCACTCTATTAATATCTATAAATTAAATGCATACACTTTCTAACTCTCTCTCTAAGTTATTTGAATTATTTTTCTTTTTCTTCTTTCGTTTACCATCCTTTTCGCGCTCGACAAGAAGAGTTGCAGAGTGGGAAGAGATTAGAGAGAGAAAGGGCAAGTTTCGTTTGCTAAAATGCGCGGAGGGAGAGGTACGCGATGCGCAGTGCGCTAGGGTTTGCGAAGGCTACGATTGCGTTTCTTTTTTCGCCCGATAATCGCTCGCGCGTGATACGACGCGATTGAAGCGAGGGCGCATGCGGATATTAATTTATTACAAAATGAGATCCTTCATAATAATAATAATAATAATTATTATTATTATTATTATTATTATTATTTCTATTTCTAACACTTATAAAAACATTTTCTATAACTTTTTGGCAGGCCTTTCCTTTTATTATTAAAATAAAGTACTCAAATCTTTAATGAAAAAGTGTAATTGTTAAAAGTTAATAGTTAACTTTCTAATATATTTAAAAAAAAAAAGCATTTCCCTATTAATTATTTAAAAATTCCAAAAGATCCCTGCTTGAGTATTTTTCTTTTCTCGTTTTCAATACTCGCGTATCTCTAATCTGACAAATAATAATAAAATCATACTTAATATTCATATAAGATTTGACTGTCATTGATTAGTTATTTATTTTACTTAGTTCCTTTATATTTTGATTTTTCATTTTCACCTTTTAGTTTTAGTTAGTGCTATAAGATATTTTCTTTTAATATTTCAATATGATCCATCAACTTTTTTTAATGTTTGAAATATAAAGGATCAAATTAAAAATAATTATGTCAAAGAACCAAAAGTAAATAAATTAATTAACATAGCATAATGATTGTTTTACCATATATTATAGAGTATAGATGTATTAAATTTTATTTTCCAAAAGTGGATATACGTGTGTATTTAAGAAAAATTAAAAGAAGTTACAGAGGTTTTAAAAACATATATAAAAGTACTTATTTAGGGGTGTATTAGAGTTTTTAGACGTACAAAGAGTTAATAATTGATTTTTAATAGTTATCTTAGATTTTTTAAAATTAGAATTATGAGTATTTTATTTTAACATCACAAGGGAATTTTGTGTAAATTTTAAAAATACAATGGAGATCATTTCACGATCTATAAAATAGAAAGAATGTTGGAGTATCTTTATAATAATTCATGTTTAAAGCTAGGGAAAATTTTTTAAATCATTATATAAAAATAAGTTTATTTAGTGTTTTGAAACTTGTTTATTTGTTTCAATTTAATACTTTTTCTTCTATTTAGTCACTTGACTAGTACTATTGCCACATCGGTTCTTTTCTATTGTATTTGTCAAAAAAAAAAAAAAAAAGAGGAATGTTGTTACATGTTCCTGCATGGCATTTGAAGTTCACAAATCTTTATGTAACTTAAAAATAATTAGTCCCTACATGGCATTTCAGTCTTTAACATATACCTCAATTTTAATTT
Organism: Delonix regia; assembly: GCA_037074485.1. Taxonomy (NCBI): domain Eukaryota; kingdom Viridiplantae; phylum Streptophyta; class Magnoliopsida; order Fabales; family Fabaceae; genus Delonix; species Delonix regia. The sequence goes on along the minus strand of CM073450.1, from coordinate 26,613,398 downwards.
TAATATAGTCCCTAATATACTTCTTTTTTGAAAATTGTCTTATACTTTTCTAAATGTTTAACAATTAGTCCCCAGCCACTATATTTTTCCATCATAATATAGTTTAATTTTTCTGACATGACTAACAAGAAGTTAAGTTGGAGTTAAGGTAGGAGCCAAGTGTTTTTTCCTTAGGATTATGGTCATTTAGTATGAAATTGATTATTATTGTTACTTTTCTTCTTGAATTTTATTATGAATGAGTTTATTCAATTCAATTTTTCATTACTTCCTTGTTTATTAGCTACCAATTAGGGTTTATCTTGAGAATTTGAGAATTTTTTAAAAAGAGGCTTAAATTTAGTCTTATAATTGAATATCGTTTGATTAATGTTAATTGATTACATGAATCAACTCAATTTACCTTTAGGACAGACATATACCTACTAGACTAGCGAAGTTGTGATTAATCGTTTGTAATTGATCCTCTTAATTGGATTATCATAGAAATTTGAGAAATTAAATTAAGGTAATATAATTTATAAGGGATTAACAGATGTTTATAATGAAATTTAAGGCTAAAACTAATTCATGAACATTGAATTTAAGTTAAAAAAGTAACCATATTGCTATTGAAATATCAAATTAGACTATAATTCTTGGAAGTTTCCATTGATATATACTCAACTCATTAGTTTTACTCTATTTATTCTTTTACATTATTTTTGTTTAATTTGAATATTGTGAATAACTTGGATAAGATGACCATAATAGTAATAGTACTTAGTAAAAGTCCTATTGAAAGTTCCCTGAGGATGATGCTTAATTTTTCATTACTATATTATTCATTGATGATGTATACTTGCATTATGGCAGTTAGCCGTTCACAACAGTTATAAACTTCCTAACTACATTTTTGTTATTAAGTTCCTTACTTCTTCTCCTAACATTACTTCCTCTAGAAAAACCCTTAACCACAAAGGTTGTTAGTACAAAAATTTGGATTTGTTCTTTGATAATTATGTTATTGGACCCATGTGGCTTTTCTATTAGGTTGATTTTCCACTAAACTAACACTCCAGTGGCTGGTCTTCCACTTTTATGCTCATGTTGATGATCTTTTTAAGTATTAAAGTATTGTATTAAGCTTGTTAATTTGGTGGGGGTTGTCTTTGAGGCATGGTGGTGTTGAGGCATGGCTTCAAAAAGGATATATGGAATGTGTTGTGGATTTTAAACTCCCTTGGTGGGTCTATTTCATATGTAACCTCACCAATCTTTTCTAGGATATTGTATGGTCCAAAATAGATAAGGCTGAGTTTTTGTGAGCTTCTAGTTGTTATTGATATTTGTCTATTGGGTTGAAGTTTTTGGACAAACATTCATTATATGTTCTTCTCTTGCCTACTTATTATTTCATTCTAAAGGCTGCTTTTTGTGGGTGGTATTTAATGATGGCTATCATCTCCTCCTTAGTTGTAAATGAACAGTTCATTACTTATACCATTGAATTTTTAGCTAGGTAAGGCATATGGATTTGTGCCTTCTAGCCATAGACAATTTTCATTGGGAGTGGTTTGAGTTGCTTTGTAGAAAGTGGTGTTATACCATCATTTTTTTGACGAAGCAATTTATGCCATTCTTTTAGTTTTTCCATGCCATGCATCTTTGATAGGTTTCTAGGTAGCGATTTAAGACCTCAACTTATCCATTTAGTTAAAGGCGGTAAGTTGTAATGAGATTTTTTTTGTTTTCCTAGCTTATTAGGTATTCCCTCCAAAAGTTGCTTCTAAAGATATAGGGTCTTTGTTACTAATCACATTCGATGATGTTCTACGTTGCTTGTATACATTGTCTTGGAATTATTAGTCTATTGTTACTACATGATATGTTTGAGTGAGAGTAATAAGGTGATATTTTCTCATTCTATTCATGATTACCATGATTGTGTCCCTTTCATCTAATATTGGTAAACCTTTTATGATATCCATGGACATGCTCACCTAAATTCTTTACAGAATAGGCAATAGTTGGAGTAGTCTAAGGTTAGCAATTATTTCATTTTTACACCTTGCACATGCATCATAATGTTTGATGAAGAGCTTAACATGGAGAAACATCTTTCTCCATGTTAAGCCATAAGAATAAGCCTTTCATCATTTGGTATGTGGCCCTAATTATTTATAAGTGGCCTCCTAAGGGAAGGGAATGCATCTATGAAAGTACTTTTGCCTTTAGTTCATTGTTATATCTTACTACTAACTTCTCTCTTCTCTTAAACATTTGTCCATCCTACACATATTTCATTTGGTTGTTGGGGTTTTGTTTCAAGTGGTTGATTATGGCTTTAAAGTTGTCATCTCATTGCTAAGAAATTTTTAAAGTTGTCATCTTGTTGATACTAAGGAGACAACCATTTGCTGTAATCGTGCAATTTACATTTGTGATAAGGCATCTTCTACCTTAGTATAGATCTCACAATCATATCATAGAAACTTTTTAAGCCATAATTGTTGAAGATTTTCAATGATTGATCTAGTAAGTTTTAGACTATGTTGATCTATCATTATGATGAAGTGCCTTCCATTTAAGTATTGGTGTCACTAATCTATGATATGGACAATGGATAAAAGTTCCTTTTTAAAAATTGAAAGGGCTTCATGTATTAGGACTAAGGCTTTAATTAGCAAACTAATGGATGGTTTGACTATATTTGGATCGCTCTTATCCAATGACTTGATGCATCTATCTCAACCATCAAAGTTTTTGAAAATTTTAATATGTGTTAAGTGCCTTTTTTAATGATAGTAGGCTTGGGTAGCTTATTCTATCAACAAAGTACTAATGTTGTCTCAATTTCTAATATTGTCTTCAAGTGCTACACACTTTTCAAGCACGGGCTATAGGATGCCACAAAAAAACATGTAGATGAATTTCTTAGGTGTTCTTTGAAGATGTCATTTATGGTTGCTTGGAATTGTTCAAGGGCATAAGTGAGTTCAAATAGCATTAAAGAATTCAAAGTAGCTTGAGTGGGCTTTAAAGGTTGTCCTTGGTATGTCTTTTTAATTCATTCTTATTTGGTGGCACCATGTTCTTAAGTCCACCTTTGTAAATACCTATGCTCTGCATAATTTGTCTAGTAACTCTTCCATTATTGGTATAGGAAACTTGTTCATTATCATATGTTTGTTCAACTCCTTGTAGTCAATACACATCCTCCATGACACATAATTCTTATTTACAAGGACTATTGGTGTAAAAGGTTAGGAGTTGTGTTGGATTACCCTATTTCACTGCTAAGAAAATGCCAAATAGAAACATATTTTAGACATGAAAACTCAATTATATTTCATAAAGGCGAAAATAAAAATAGATTTATATATGATACCTTTAATTGAATATTATTAATTACTGTGATAGAATTTGGAACAGATATTTTCATCTCCATTTTAGGTGGTATATGATTGCATGTCAAATTATCAATTTTAAAGATTAGTAGTGATTTAAAAATTAGATATGGGACTTGTTGATTTCTGTTGAAGTAATTTTTTTTTTAAAAAAAGATTATATTGGAATTAGACATGGAATTCATTTGTCTATGTCAAGGTAAATTCTTTTGTTGAAATAAAAAAAAATTTGTGTTACCTTAGCACCAATCTCACATATTTTCCTCATCTTTCCTATTTTCTCAAAAATCATTGATAAGCCTTCTATTGCAGAAACCATCAGAGAGTTGCTGGATTGCTATCACCACTGGCTTCACTAACATTAGTTACACTCTCAGGTAAGGTCAACATTCTCTCTCACACTAGGTCTCTCTTGCTTTGTCTTTAATATGCTTGGAAGGGTGAAATGTTAAGAAAAGATGTTTGCCTTTTTATGCCTGTAAAAAGGATGATTTTGTTGTCCTTGTCAAGGCTAATCACACCAATGAAGCTTTGGCCAAATCCTTTTAGTTTTGCAACTCATCTTGTGACCTAGCTACTAGACGAGGTCCTAATTTGAGTTATTGTTTCACTTTATGTTGGCTTTTGGATTGTTGTTCCTCTCTCTTCGTTTAGCTTTGTTGATATGTGGTAACCTTCTTTCTTTTAGACTTTTAGTTATTGAATTGTGGGTTGGTCATACATATTGAAACCTTTAATTTAATTAAAGGTTAGTTTGAATTTAACTTGCTGGTGCTTAAGAGTTGTGGGTCTTGCTGTGGAAGTGTAGCTCCATAATTTCCAATTAAGCTCATTTCCTATTTAGGGCTTTCTTTTGGTTATGAGTTGTTGTAATCAAAGTCTTCTTTAAAGTAATGATTTTGGCTCTATTAGCCATATTCAATATTATGAACTACTTAACATACATGTTGAATAATTAATGTTTTATGTATTAGTATGTCTAACAAGTGAACTCCTTTATCTTTCTTGCATATAAGGTGCTTAATAAAATGTTTATAAAAAAAGTTAAAGTAAATATGATAGCATGTGTTAAATTGGTATTCATATCTAATTAATTTTAGTAAACTAATTGCAAATGCTATATGTTATCTAATGCTTGCTTGCTTATAAGTTATCCATATGAAAAGCCTTAACTGAATTGAACCTGTTTGCTAACAAAAGCCAAGTGTTGGAGTGAAGAAATCAATTTACTTGTATAGGAATTAAATAAAATACAGGTTATGAAAACTCATTTTATAAGTATCTGTTTCTCATTACATTAAAAAATGGTTATAATAACCTAGTTGTTATTAGAGAGATTTTCTTTTGTCAAGTCACTAAGTTTAACAATTGGACAATTTCCTTCAGTTTTAAACTATTTTAAGTGCTTAAAGGAAGTCACCATATACATTTTATCAATGTTGTCTAGTTAAGAACAGTGCTTGCTTATAATATGGATATAGCCTATATTTATGTCAATATCTATGTTTCTTAACTCTCAAAAACTTTTGCAACAATTATGCTTTTTCATTTTTGTCATTCTTTGCAAAAATAAAATAGCTCAAAGTCATCTCGCCAGTTTTCATTATGGTATATGAATGAATCACATTCCTTTTTTATGATAATTTCTATAACATATGGAATTAGCCTAAAGTGTGACATGGAATCTAATTCTAGCTAGGAAATATAACTAAAATTATCTTCATGCTCTTTGTCAAGTAGATATTTAATAACTTTTTTCTTTTGAATTTCCCCAGTGGGAAAGGTGGAATTAGAAATGGCCAAGCTAGGCATGTGGGAGATTATTTTTTTCATGATTTATTTTAATGTTAAATATGATACTGAAGTAATTAGATAATTGATTTTCCAACTTGGATTGTTCCATATGGAAAACACTCTTAACTTGAATCTAGTTGTCCAAGGTGTTTGTGAATGATTTTATACTATAAATAGATTAATAAAATACATATATGAAAGGTTTGATTTTGAGATTAAGTTTAAATTTCTCACTTGAAGTTTTTCATATTGGATATTTGAAATAAAAATGTTAGAAAAGGACAACTTTGTGTTAGCATTTTTGTTTATGCAATTATATTGATATCAATTGCTTCATTGTTTGGGCTCTTTCAAATAGTTTGATAGGGAACGCATGTCGCATTATAATTTGATGTCTAAAGCTCTGTATAATTGCAAAATGAATTTTGTAGCACAAGGGTGAACAATTTCAAATGCTGATGCATAGGATGAGGAGGATGATTATGAGCATTATGTTGCCACCTACAACACAACAAGCATATGAAGGATATGAGCACTATGAGGATGAGGTGAATGATTATAAGACAGACATTTGATTTCTTTTTTACTATCATATTAATATTGACATTAATTATTTTATTCTAAACTTTTATATTGTCTTACTGATAACAATTTGGTTGTCTCTTTATTGACTTTGTATTGCAGGCTTAATACTTATAATATATGTATAGAAATTTCAAACTCATTATTAATGATTGTTTATAGGTTGATATATGTATAATATAGAAATGAAAATGCATTAGCAAGTGTAACTATAGAAATTACAAACAAATTATCATGTTAATTTGAGATGAAAAAATTTTGTATATATTTTTTTAGAAATAATTACCTATCAATATGAGACAAAAAGTTTTCATATCTATTTTTGAAAAACAAAATTAGATATGGAAATAGAACAATTACTTGTCAATATGTGATGGAACAATTTCTATATCTATTATTTAGAAATAGAATCCAAGATGGAAACAGAACAATGACTTATTAATCTGAGACAAAAAATTTTTTGTATTTAACCTTTAAACATGGAATCAAAGCTAGAATAAATCTGTCTTAACATAATAAATCAAATCATGGATACAAATTTGGTTACTGTATTGAGATGGAACTTTTTAATTACCTGACACCAAATATTTCCATGTTAAATGTGAGACGAAATCACTAATTTAGTGTTTGAACAATTAGAGATTAAGGTTTCTAATATAGAATTGTATTTGTGTTTGATTCCATCTAAAACTTAGACACAAATTATGTAGAATTTTTATTTGTCACTAATTTGCTTTTTTCTAGTAGTGTTTGTGTTAGTTCTTTTACCATCCTATTGCGTCTTTTTTTCAAATGTTGATAGGGTTTGTACATTTTTGAAGGTTAAAGTAGTGGTTGGAGCCATTTCTAAAGGCTAGTAATGTTGTGGGGATTTCAATGACATCCTTACAATCTTCCTAAAACTACATAATTGGTCAAGACATTTCTTCTTCATTTTACATATTTAACATAATGCATTTTGCCACTTCTTTATATTCTTCTTAGTTCAGTTTTATGAGAAATAATTAGCATTTTCCTACCAAATGCTTTGCAACTATTTGGCTATGGCTAGTACCCATATATTTGGTTTCATGGCTATTAACTTTTTAATCTTCCTTTGTGCAAAAACTCCATTGGCATTTATTAGAAGTTCCATTTTATTGATCTTATTGATCTTAGTTATCTCATCCCTAATAACATATCAATGCTTGAAAATGTGATCACCAATGCATTTGTGTCGATCATTCTTCAATTTTATTAAGTGAAGTTGTAGCTTTTTTCTCTAAAAATGTTCATGTCCTAATTATAAGATCTTTCAAAGCTTTAAATTGGTTTGCTCATTGATTTTTCTTGGTTGTTTATGCCTTAATTATTTGTTGTATTATTGCTAATGGTATTCTTTATTTTATTGAATCCTCTTTATCCTTAGCAACTATAGTTTTTATTGCCCACTAATGTTCCTATTCTTATTTTGAGTCTATCACCCCTACTTTTATTGATTGTTGGAAGGTTCTTTTCTTCCAACCTTGCTAGTCTTATTACATCTAGTAATGTTCATGAATTGAATAGCCTCAAACTTCCAATAACTTTTTCCTTAAGTCCTACTATATAGTGGTAAATTAAGTAGGCTTATGGAAGTTTAACCTTAGTGGTTGTGTCGTCAATAACATCTTGATAGTCTTCTGCCTTCCTTTTTTGACTTAATAGCATCAACTCTGTCATTCGGTTTTCATACATAGGGTTGGATGTATCATTAATTGCCTTGGCATAACTCTCATAAGTGATTTCATTGCCATCTTGTTTTTTATCATAACCTCATGCCATCTAAATGCCTTTTTGTCTAGTGATAAGCTTGTCATTGTGTCTTTCAGCTATTCTAGTGTTTGATCAAGCATGAAATACCTCTCACACTTAATGATCCATCTAGTATCACCTTTTATTTTTATCGAAAAATCCATTTTGGTGAATCTAGTACTCCTTGTTTGAAGCCACTAAATGTCTATCACACATCTTTGTTTCTTTCTTCTTTTTGTCTTTCATCAATGTTTTAAGACCTCATCACTTTTACTATCTAAAGAAAAATACCTTATATGAGTGCTTGAATCCCGATCACTCATTACTCAATGTTTGAGATTCCCTGGTTGACTATTGCTTGAATTCTTTCCTTTGCTTCACGTAAAGAGTATTGTATATGTGTGCCTTTAGCCGTGGTCTTAGGTATAGTAGGCTTTTATACCACTAGCAGGGAAATTGAGAATTGAGGAAAATAGAAAAGAGAAATAGGCAAAAAGGTGAATGTAAAAATAATTAGAGTCAATCAAGTTATTGTTGAATTCCTTATCACAGTTGAATACATTATTTTATAAACAGTGCTCCAACTACTTCAACTAATTTGATTGCTAACTCCCTAAACCAAAACTATTATAAACTTCCCAAACTAAATTGGTTATCAAGTTCCTAAATTTAATATAACCAATTAAGTAATATTTATTTTATCTTTATTTTAATAAGTACATTGTTAATGTAATTTTATTATTTTTATGTATATTTAGATTAGTAATAGAGTAGATTATAATGACTTCTTGAAAAAAAAGCTTGTCAATATCCCATTTGGTCCTAGGTTTAAACATTTATATTGTTGATATAAGCAAGTTGACATGTTTTTCAATAGAATAAATCATAAACTTGATAAACTCAATAAGTCAACTTGTGAGTCTACTTGAGTTTGCACTAAATCTGAATTTACGTGCAAATTAACTCATTTTATAATTTTAAATTTATAAACTTAGATAATAAACTAATAAGTTTAACAACTATGCTTGTTTACTTCCCCTTCTTTCCCTCCATCCTTCAGCCTTCATTTCTCTCCCATTATATTTTCTTTTATGTTTTTTTTTCCTCTCTCTCTCTCTCTCATAACTATCTTTTCACAATGCTTTGTTCTCTTTTTTTGTTCCTTCCAAACTCTATAAATCTTATCAAAAGAAAGGTCTCGAGCTTATCCCTAGTGTTCTGAAAAAAAAATAAAATACACCATAGGGTGCTAGAAAACATTAAAATACAAAGCAACAGTAGCATACTTTATACTATAGTAGGCTATTTTAGCCTTGTCATTTTTATTTATGCAATATGGATTCTAGAGGTCATAGAAATAAAATCCCTTATCAATTATATAACATTTCAAATGCAAAAATGGGAAGCTCATTTTTTAAGTGCATGTATATGTTGAAAATGTTGACTTTCTTGGGAAGCATAATTTGTAACTAGGCCTTCGAAGAGCTATATATATGGTATTGACCTTTTGTTCCCCTAATTTCTAATTTTATGAATGAACATTCTCTTTTGGACAATATTATTGATAGGAGCTTTATATTACTTTGATTGCTAGGATCACTATTGTAAAAATAAAAAGACAATGTGGTAAAATAGGTTGCTAGTGGAATGACAAATTTATGTTTTAATGTTTTATTGCTCTAAAATGTGTGATTGGCTTTAGGGAACATTGGGTGGTCTAAGGTTTTCTTTTAATAAGATTTAAAGGGTTTGGAAGGAAAAAAAAGAGAACAAAACGTTGTAACAAGATGGCGGTGAGAGGGAGAAAAAAGAAGAGAAAAGAATTAAAGAGCAAGAGAAACCATTTGAAATATGTGTGTGTGTGTGTGTGTGTGTATAAAGACCAAATTGATAATTGAAGTAAATCTTAGGGGATAAAAAATAACTTGCCTTATTTAGGGCTTGTTTGGTTGTTGGGAAGAATTAGAATGGGAGTAAGAATGAGTTTGGGAATGGCCATGGCCTTTGATGGAATGGAATGTTAGGCCCATGTGTTGTGTTTGGTATGATATTAAAAAAAGAGTAGGAATGGGAATGAAGATGAATTAAATTACCAAAATATCCTTATTTAAAAAAAAATAAAATATTAATATTTTTTTAAAAAAATTCTATCTTTTCCTCCTTCTCGATGAATCCCATCATAGTGAAGCATCTTAGACAAAGCTTAGGTTTCAAGCATAGTTCTCCGGCAAAGGTCAGATCTCTAGTTATGCTCACACTGAAAACCAACAATGACTTCTCTCACGAAAAACCCTTCTCATTCTTCTCACCAAAAAACCTTCTAATTTTTTGTACACCTCTGTTGTTGTCTTCTTGTTAGCACTGTTCTCTTTCTTCTCTTACCAGAAACTCATATCTTATAAAAAAAACAACAGTTGAAAATGGCAATTGGCAACGCTTGGAAACAATGACAAAATAGAAACTTGATAACAACAACAACAAAACTTGACTATGGATCTCTATCTTCTCGTTTGCGACAATTAAGGATGACGTCGAAGATGGAAGACACCAGAGATGGAAGACGCTGGGGACAGAAAATGTAGGTGATAGAACACGATACCGAAGAAACTAATGACAAAGTAGCCAAGGGGCAAAGGTTTGACAATGTAGCACAAAGAGGTAATTTGGTCGAGAAATTTTCATTCACAAGCATCCTCATGATTCCTTCCATTTTGCTAAGGAATGAAGATTCCCATGTTTAAAGGAATGGGTCACTCAAGGATGGGAATGAGCTTTTTTTTTTTCTTCATACTAATGGGCATCCCATTCCCATTCCATAGCATCTCTTTCTTCTTACCAAACGTGCTCTTAATCTTTAATAAATGGCGTGTCAAATATATGTATATATATATATATAGACACACACATACGTAAATCTGCTCTTATTATTTTAAAAAAGTAAACAAGAACCAATGAAAATAAATTATAGACAAGGAAAAAAAAAAGCTAGAATAAAACAACATGACAACAATTTTTTTTGGTTTATGGTCCTTTTTAGTCTTTCTTGAATGTTAGAAAAACTAATATTAGTTTTTTTTTTCCATTAAATATCAATGTACTAATCAAAGTTGTTAAATTTGTAAGTTTAGGATGATTCATATAACAGAGGTGAACTTGTGATGTAGACCTAAACATAAATTTATAAGAGTTCACTTTTGTTAATAATTATATACTAAACTATATAATTATATAATTAGAATACAATATGCAACATTAAATTTATCCAAATGAAGTAAAGTAAAGGCTAATATGATATGTATATTTATGTGTGTCTATATATATATAATTAGCATAATCTACTAGGTTAAGGCTAATTATTGTTTAAAAATTGAGTGAACTATATCCTTGAAAAACCAAAAAAATGAAAAAATAATTGATGTAAATTTACCATCCTTGAAATAGTAGCCATAGCATATATGGTTTTACATGTTTATCTTGAATATCCAATAGCACTTTTGGGATTTAGAAACATATTTAATATTATTTACTAAATTCTTATATGAATTTTATCTTTATTGTTCATAGTATTATATAAAAATTTTGCTATTATCCTTTAAATAACATAGGATGGTTCATGGAAAAAAAGATATTAACAAATGGTAATGGCTCGAAGTTTCATTCTCTATATTGTCAATTCTTCCAAAATAAGATACAAATCAAAATTATGTACAAGACTTGTTCAATAATGATTGACAATATATGATGGTTTAGTAGAGGAGGCAATGGCAAATAGCCCCAAGGTTTGAAGTGTGATTCTTCATGAAGCCTTTTTTTTTTTTTTTTTTTTGCATTAATGAACAATTTTCTTCATGAAGCCAATTTTCCTAAAATTAAAATTTGAACAAGTTATATATAAAACTTGTTATACAGAAACTAACAACACATGATGGTTTAGTGAAGGAGTTGCTGGTATACAATTTCAATGGCATTGTTTTGTGTCTATTAAGTGCAAATTTTGTAAAAACATGAAATTTTAAGAGAAACGGTTTGACATTCAAGTAGTCCAATTTAGAGTTATCTCATCTAATTAACCGAGTTTAAAGGCATCAGATACTAATTTAACCCATTTATTTTTATTAGATCTAGTTTACTATTATTAAAACAATACCTATTATTTCATATGTATTTAAAGGACCATGTTTTTAGATACTACCATTTTGAAGGTGGATGGACAACATAACAACAATACTTACCAACTCGAATGCCGTGCAGGCACCATTGAAGGCATTTGTTAAGCGTCATAATCAATATGACATAAAAGGACAACCATAATACATTCAAAGTAAAATGACCAAAAATACTCATTATGTTAAGAAAATGGGAAATGGGTTACATATTTAAGTTGTTCTTGATACCAAAGAAAGGAAATGGGTTCGTTCTATTTCCATGTTCATCTCAATTCGTGAGCTGGGATAATCTTGACAAATAGTATGAAGATCATGTCGAGTAAACCTCAAATAGGTATTTTTGTTCATATCGTTCATGAAGTGTTGTGCAAATTCCTTCAATTAAAAACCTTGCATTAAAACGATGAAGAATGGAAGATATATAAGCATATATACAGTTTTAGCATTCTAAATGCTGTACAACTTCTTCAAACAGGGTATACAGTAGAGAGGAAATAAATGAATGATGTAAGTTTAGGTGTTTGTTCTTAAGTTTTTCTATGAAGTGTCACGCAAGAACATTTTGAAGCAACTCAGTACCATGAATTCCATTAAAGAACTTGATAACGAACACTTAAAAACTGTTCTTAAACTTTTTTAAATTTTTCCCAAGAAAAATTACAGTAGTTTTGGCATTTTAAATTATGTACAACTGTCTGTTCCCCAAGATGGACAGAGATAGGAGAAAGAATTATTAAGAGCAGAAAGGATTATTTATACAAGTTATCGTCATCGCAATACATACACGAAACAAAACAAGAATTACTTGGCAGCATTATTGTTGAAGATTCAAAATTGCTACAGCATGATCAAACCTCATAACCAGGGTTGACTTTTTGTTGAACATCTTTGTAACTCTCCAACTCTTCCATATCTTCCAAACTCCCTAGAAACAGAGGAAGTCTTTGATGCAGTTTAACAGGTTGAATCGACAAAATCCTATTTTTTCCATCAGACCCTCTCCCCCCAGCCTGCTCCACAACGAAACTAAGAGGGTTTGCTTCATAAACAAGGCGAAGATGATTTCTTGGATTCATTGCCACACCACCATACATCAAAGTTCGATGGAGATCAGCCACCAGAGAACATATATAACGGGCTGAGTACTTCTTGGGATATTTACCTTTTCCTTGTCTGATAGTGTCTATATATTGTCTTAAACCTTCAGGCCAGTCAAAGTATCGTGCATCATTCACCGAATAAATTTGCCCTGACAAATTAGAGAGCTTTCATCAACAAACTAAAATTATGTACACTAGCCTTCACAATTCCTTTGAAGATATAGATGATGATAGCCAAGAAAAGAAAATTAGCCCAATTCAAGATGCTTTCAAGAGAAGTGTGTTATGTACGTCTATCTATTCTTAGGTAGATCAGGTCTACTAAAAATAAGTGAAACTTGAAATAAAACAGAGATTTATCATATCAATAGTTGAAGTATCTGCCAAGTAAGTGGAGTCAATATTACAATTGCATACATTCACATTATATAGGAATATGTAAGCTACGAGTATTACCACGAGGAGGAATTTTAACGCTTGGATTTGTTAGAATGAAGTCTCCTGTTGAATGATCAAGAGTAAATGCTTGTGTTCCAGAACCAAAGGTGGTGCAGAGTATAGTAGCAGATGAATAGAGAACATAGCCAGCAGCAACCAACCTTCCTCCGCACTGGAGTGAATTGAGCGTAGCCTTCTCTTCAATGGGTAGGTTATCAAGTTCTGCAAGGCGCTTATAAATGCCAAAAATTGTACCTGTTGGAATGGACGCATCTATATTTCGAGAACCATCCAGGGGATCTGTTACCACCACATATGGACCATCATCACATATCCAGATTGGACTATCATTTTCTTCAGAAGCCATGACAGCAACTTTTCCAGAATTTTTGAGTGAAGACAAGATAATTTCATTCTGCAATAGTTCATAGTGGGTGTACTCATCAATTGATTACTTTCCTTTTCTCAGTTTAAAAAAATGCAGATAATTAAAAAATTACATAACTATTGCATTTTAAGATAAGATCATTCTATTCCGTGACTGACAGTGTCTAACAATGCATTAATAACATTCATAGAATGCTTATCATGGACCTTTTTAATTTGGTATTTTAGCAATGTATTACTCATTACTATAAATTGAACCTAGGATTTCCTACACTGATTCCCACCCACCCCAATCACCTGAGCCAGTTAAGCCCAATTTGCTTATCACAGATTTAAGAACACCATTCCAAATTCAGAGTAAAGAGTTAAGGCTTTAGGTCTTGCAACGTGTTGGTACATCAGTTTCACTTGAAATATTAAGCCTCAGAAGTCAGCACATTCTAAGTAGACATTAGAAAGGTTATCCCATATGCCTACGGACAATGGGAGCCACTGTCAAAAAAGTTACTCAACCATTTACTTAGATATAGAAGCCAAATTATATAAACTTGCCTTGAGAGTGATTTAATTAATGTTCATAACATGAAACCACAAAAAAGAAAAGTTAGTCCTCGTTAAGAGCTATAAAGAACTGTTTTTTTTTTCTTCTTTTTTTCCGCACACTTAATATAGCACTTGCACATCTCATTCTCATCTAAATTTGGAATCAAAGAAAAAAAAATTACAAAGAATGCAAATGAAGGCCACCCAATTTCCATTTCATCCTCTTTACAACTAAGCATTGTTAATACAGATACTGTATACAACCAAATGCTGTGTTACAACGTAACATGTAGTGTCTAGATGAAATTTGAATTGTAACATTGTATTTGACAGACATATCCTGTTCTACTTTTAAAGTATCCATGTTTTATAGCTCACCAAACAAGCACCCATTTCTCTTCTCACTTATAATCCTTCTACTTTATTCCTACAACAGACATCTCAGGCATGCAATCGAAAGCAACCCCAAACATCATAAAATTAGCATGAAAGTAATTTCTACGCAAACATACCGAGACAATATCAAGAGGCTTCGGAGCGTCCCTGTCCGACCCAGCACCTGCTGCTGAACCGAGACCTGACTGTTTCCCAAGGGAGTAATTGCAAGGAGAAGCCACAAGAGCAGCGATTTTCTTGCAAGCGTACTGTATGTGATGGAGCAACACCACCAAATCATCTTCCACGTTAATTCCTCTCTTACCCATATACTCCATCAATGAACAAATCCCATTATCACCAGGAGATGAAGAGCCACCCAACCCCATCTGTGACCCCACTCGAAACCCAGAAAGCGAAGCCATTCTTGGTTTGTAGAATTGGACCCCTGAAAGAAGTCTAGTTCTTGACGGGAGAGTTGAAAATTTTAGCCGGAAAGTTGGGACTTGATATAAGCGTGGTATAGCAGCTGACTGCATAGTAGGAAAAGCTTTTTGTGGCCGATCGGAATGTTATTATCCTCACAGCAAGTACAAAAAACGAACGGGAAAAAGAAAAGTTAAATACTCTGGATAAATGACCAAAAAAAAAAAAAAGATTCTAGATAAATATGTATTATTCAATTTTAAAGACAATATATGAACATCCATACAAGTAGGGATTAAACTACAAATACACAACAAGAAAATAAATAAATAAATTAACACGTCAAAACTATGCCACGAAATCATTTGTGCTTCCTTCCAACATTACTGTCCCTGTTCTTCTCGTTCAAGTCACAACAAAGTTCTCCAATTATCAGAAGTCGCCAACAATATATTGTAAATTTTGAAGAGATAAAAGATAGAGAGAATGTATATAAGTTCTACGTTATTTATTTATTTATATATTTATTTTCTCTCTTTAATTTTACAAAAAAATTTATATTAAGAAAGTTAAAAAATTTTAACGCAAAATCCATTTCTCGAAACGAGTGATAACCAATTACGGGATGCACATTGTATGACACAGCAAATTATTAATTATATTTTGTTGAATTATAAATTTGATGTTTTCATGCTTTACATTAAAAAAAAAAACTTTCAATACAACGTATACTCCCATTCCCTTTTCTGAATAAGCTGATTGTTAAATCATAATATGAAAATGAATTTCAGTTATACGAAATTATCTTAAATACCATCTTGCTGTTGCTCACATTTTACATAATATGATAATGATATAATATGAACTCCTAAATGGCGACGTAGAAACATTTTCAGCACACATTATTACACATGTTAACTATATATATATAGACTCGTTCAATTGCCTCATGGCTTCACTGCACCAAACAACACTTGGTTAGCTATCCTGGCTCCTCTCTCTTTTGCCATATACAGACCTACGTGATGCATAAACTCCTGCAAAAGGTACAGAATATTTATCATTTATAAAAAAAAAACTAAAGAGATTAAATTACAAAATAAACATGAGATTGCTTGAAACTTATGCTGGTGATTTCATCAAATTCCATAGTTTTTGTTTCAATTTTTTTTCCCGTTATGAAATCTCAGCACTTCTTGGTAGGTGTCATGTATTTTTTTTTTTTTTTTAAAGTTTGATGTTTATGAAAAACTCATAATAGAAGAAAATCGTGCTGATATATAATACTTCTAATTAATAATGACATTTTAGATTTTGTCTTGTTAGAGTAAAATAATATTTTAATCATTTACTTATAAGTTAATTTTCAATTTGTTCTTCACACATTTTTATTATCATTTTAGTCTTTTATTTATTAATTAATTTTTAATTTAGTCATTTACTAATATTCATTCTCAATTTAATCATTAACTAATCTAATAATGAGTACAGTTGATTCTTAAATCTTGACTAAATTGAAGCGACCAAATGAAAAAATAAAATAAGTAAACGACTAAATTAAAAATAAAAATTAATAAAAAATTAAATTAAGAATTAAATGATATGTGAAGAATCAAAATAATGTTTTATTCTATTATGCTTCCCATATTGACATTGTGTGTCTCTGATACTTTACCTGAGGGTGAGCTAAAGCTCCTTTGATGTCTCTAGCAATCTCAGGAGGGAAATTAAAGGTAGCACAGCCATTTGAATACACCACTACATTCTCTAGAGGCTTCAGAAACCCTCGGTTTTTGGCTGACATTGTGGAGCACACAAAGTCCAGAACACATATATCTGTGCAGACTCCCACAACCACCAACTTCAACACAAACCAAACAAGTTAAGAGGTTTATAATTAATAGCACTGAACGAAACAAGAAATTTAAACTACTTGTTATCTGATATAGCATATGCATTTTACACAAGGAAAAAAAATTATTTTAGTCTTTGACTTATTACTTAATTGTTATTTTGATCCTTTATTTTATTTTTCAAAAGAATTTTTTGTTCATTAAAAATTATCACTTTTGATTTTAAGCTTTTGAGATTATTATAATGTGTAGTCATTCGAGTTAAATTCTATTAACTCACGTGGAGAGATCATAAGTGATAATATTCAATTAGTTGAGGACTATTTTAAATAACGAAATGAATAAAAAATCAAAATAATAATTTAGTGATAAATCAAAAATCAAAATTATATTTTCTTGTTGAAAAGGATGGGCTTTGTCCCAAGTTAAAGTGTGAGAGTTATTAGGTCATTTATAAGTGTTAATAATCAAAACTTTATCCAAAATGCTTAAAGTAATTTGGTAGGCGAACTTCAAAACTTATATGACTTTTTATCTTTCTTCAACTTTTCAATGTGGGACTTTTTTTTTTTTTTTATCTTTTCAATTTTAACACTCCCACTCAAGTTCAACTGATTTAATCCAATTGTGACTTGCCTTGATGCTTTTATTTTTATCTTGACTTTGTGTTCCTTTTGAGTCTCAAAGGTCGCAAGTCTCTTTTTTTTTTTTTGCCTGAGCTTGTACTCCTTTGAACCTCAAAGGTCACAAGTTATTTGAGTTATCTTCATTGAGCCTTCTTTTTTGGGTTTTAGGTCTTGAATCTTAAGTAAGGCTGGGTCTTCTTTGCCGAGCTTTTCTTACTGGGTTTCAAGTCTTATGCCTCAAATCTTCATTATTTGATAGTTTGACTTGTGATGCTAGCCCAGCTTACCAAGAAATTTTTGCCTTAACTTTTTTTTTTCATCTTGGACCATGGATGTTGGATTTTTCATGGATTGTAAAACTATTGGGTTCTAATATCATGTTGGAGATGATGAATCTAAATCTAAGTTAGAGTGAAAGAGTTGTTGTGTCATTTATAAATGTTAATCATCAAGCCTTTATCCAAAATATTTAAAACAATTTGGTAAGCTAATTTTAACACTTGTAAAAGAGATGTATCCTTCAAAAGTAGTCTTTTTTATGTAGACACAAATAGTACACTCATTAAACATTTTGCAACACATTAAATTTTGTCGCGTAGAAAAGTTGCAATTTTAGCAAAAAGAAAGTAGTATGTCGCAAGTACTTACAGTTTTGATCTTGTTCTTTTTGACCCAATCTACAAAAACATTAGAGCCATCTTCTTCCATTGAGCCCAAATATCCATCAAAACAATCTTTACGTCTGATTGTTACATTTGGCTCACCCTCAAGCCATCGCAGAGCTGCAATTTAAATAGCCAATCCTTTAAAACAGACACACAGAAGTGGAAAAGGAATGCATGTGAACTGACATATATATATATATATACATACATATCAGACACACTTTTCAGTACAATCTATCATGCATGCTTATTTTAATTTTTTATGGACCAAGTGAGCCTAATAATATTTTGCTGTCATATATATAATTTTTTCAAATATCAGCAGTTCCAGAAATTGCCAAGAAAATGCAATTAAATATGTTGTAGGTCACGAATATGACAGTAAACCTTGAACCGAGAAATTGATACCGTAATAAATTAAAATATGTACACTTCTTCAAATATTGTATGACAAATATTGACAGAGAAAGAAAGGAAAAAATAAAAAGAATTTAACAATCGCAACACCTGGAACGAGATTTGATTCTTCAGACCCAATGATACAGTGAGGAGGGTAGGGATCTTCAGGCTTGTTTGGATGGTGAGAATCCAGGAATGCCATAATTGGCAGTTTCTTCTCATAGAACAGTCTGGCTAGCCTTGCTGATTCATTGATCATCCCAGAAATCTGCGTATTGGGTTCTGTTGGAGCCTACATACATGGTCCATGATCTCTTAACGTTTGCTCCAGAAACAAAATGGAAAATCTAATAGAATACAAGATTCCCAACCAAATGAAACAAAATCTAACTAAAGAAGCAACTATACTGCTACGAAATTAACATCATAATTAACTTTTATTTGATGTTTTAGTGTTTGATTGAGTAAAACTTTGTTTTGTTCTCTCGCACAAAGGATTTTCTCAATTCAGCTTCTCATAGAATTTCTTTTAATTTGGTCCCTTATAGATAAAATATTTTTTATTTTGGTCCCTCATGAAATTGTCTTATTCATTTGGTCCTTATATATGAATTATATATTTCTCTGATCCTTTATAAATAAAACTATCATCAATAATGTCCTTTATATTTTAAAAATTAACATTTTTAAGATATTATTGTTAAAATTTTTATTTGTGAAAGAATAAATTGAGAAAGAAATTTCATAGGACTAAATTCCAAAATACCCCATAAGTAACAAAGTAAAGTTTTACTCAAGTATTATATATGAATCATGCCAATAGAGAAATGCATCACTGAGATCTTCCAAAGAGAAGATTACTTAACCCAAGCAAAACTAGATAAAATTTCCTCCTCTAAAACCAGAAATAAGAAGGTTACGTAAGGAAGGTTCAAACTTCGGAAGCATGACAGAATCCATATATATTCCTTCACTTATGAAGTATGGATATATCATTACAGTTCAAACTCGAAAAGCAGAGATATACCAGATTTCCTGCACCAACAGTGCAGAAGCCATTGATGATGTCGACAAGAACAAGACCATTCACAGAATCTTCAGGCAAAACCACAGTCTCCTGCTCCAGAGGGATCTCATTCTTCAAGAGTTCAACTATCTGTGACACCATCTTGCTTCTTCTTTCCCAACTTTATGGCAGTAAAGAGAAGGGATATGCAGTAGTATTATATTATGGTGATAGCCTTTGGCCCTTCATATATTTATTCTTCGTAATTCATTTTTTTAGAAGCAAAAGTAAAAAATGCTTCTATGATCGATAAGAACGTGCAGATACCTCCAATTATGTCACATTCACCGCCATAAAAATCTAGCTTATTTTCCAACTTTATTGATTGTTCTAACTTATCAGAAGCACTAGTCAAATGCAACGACCAAAGAGATTTATTTTATGGTCAATTATTGGACACATGACGTCATTCTGCATTATAGAAGGCAATTATTTTGTATAAATTATAATTTTATGGAATGTTGAAAAGGAAAGCAGAAGGACCGGTACTTTTTGAAAATACAGTTAATGGATGGTGTAGGAACTAAGCCCATTAATTCCTATTCCATGCAATTATTTACTGCGTATTTAATATAGTGTATTTCTTCCCTATACTGCTGTCACCTGTAGAAATTTTAAAATTTACTTTGGTCATTTATTTGTTGGCTAAACAATTCAAAGAGAAAATTTGTTTTTCTGAAACCGTACTTAAAGCATTTGGACAGGTCAAGGTTACCTAGCAAGGATAGGAATTGGACGCACCCTTAGGACTTAAGGCTTAGTGATGTAGGTGGAGTCAAATCTTTTTCCTTCCCCATGATTGATACAAAACTGTGATGATACTTGCGTCCTAGGTAACCATAAGGAAATCAAGAGATGTCATTCTTTCGGAAAAGTGTTGGGGAACGGTGGGGACCACCCGTACTACATTAGTTTTTTGCCGATGAGTAGATAACATCCCATGACATATGCCACCAAAAAATCCTTGTTCCCTTGCAGTTCCTTACCTGCGGCTAACGAAACTACAGGGAAAAATGACATTTAACTGCGATTTCGTCGAAACCGCAATTAACATGTAGTTTGACAACTGCAAAGTGTTGATTGATAAATTGATCGCAACGATTTCACTGCGGTTATATTATAATCTCAGGGAAATCCTGCAGTTGGATGAAGTCTCAAACCGCAACGTATTAAAGGATAAATCGCAAAGATTTCACTGCAGTTATATTATAATCGCAGGGAAATCCTGCAGTTGGATGAGTTTACCACCTAACCATGGGTCTTTGCCTGCAGTTATGTGGTAACTGCAAAGAATTCCATGCGGTTGTGTTTCAACCGCAAGGAATTTTCTATTTTAACCTAGGTCCCCCTTTCGATCCTGTGCGTCGTGAGAAAAGAAGAGAGAGTTCAAAAAATGGGATAGGGAAGAAGCACTAAGGGTCCGTTTGGTTGTTGGAATCAATATGAAGAAATGGGAATATGAATGGGAGTGAGAATAGGAATAGGAATGGGAGAGAGTCCATCAAATAAAAAATTCAAAAAGAATGGGAATGGGTATGTCTCCCTTACTTTGTTTGGTTGATAGATTAGATATGGGAATCATTTAATTAAAAGTGTATAATTTACAAATTTATCCCTATTTGTGATGCAGGCACTCTTCACCTTCTGTAAGATGCAAGCATTCTTCCCTTCTCTGTAAGCACGAGAGAACAACGCTGAGCACCTCGACGCAACCACAGAGGAAATCGATGCTGTAGAGGAGAAGGGATATCTACATCGATCAGATTTCTGTAAGACGCAGCCATTCTTCCCTTCTCTGTAGGCATGAGAGAACGACGCTGAGTACCTCGATGCAACCACAGAGGAAACCGACGCTACAGAGGAGAAGGGATATCGACGTCGATCAGATTTCTGTAAGCCGCAGCCATGCTTCCCTTCTCTGTAAGCACAAGAGAACGACGTTGAGTACCTCGATGCAACCACAGAGGAAAATGACGCTGCAGGGGAAAAGGGATATCGACGTCGATATTCTGATCGACGATACTCTGATCAGTGGCTAAGGCCTTTCATCATCAAGCTAGGCTGTAGAAGTCAGAGGCGTTCGAAGTTGATTCAAGGCTTTCTCAGTTCTACCTACAACCGAAATAAAATCTCCATTGCACACTCCAATTCAGGTTGGTGTCCCTCTGCCCTCTTCTTGTCCATTGAATTCGGTTTGTTTGTTGTTGATCATTCATTTCTTAGCATTCAAATTTCGGGCACATTTTTGGCTTTGGATTAAATTATTTGTAATTTTTAGAATTATTTATACGGGCTTTGGTAGAGGGAAAAAGGTGAGAGGAATGAATTTTTGCTGTGGAAGTAAAGAGACGAAAAGGGTTATTGTTGTGGTGTGGGAGTTAATTGTTCTGCTTAAGTTTGTATTTGAATCTTTAGTTGCTACTGTGAGCTCAATTATAAGTTTTGAAATATCACTGAACTGTAACTCTTTTCACCTGGTTTTACTCCTTCCCCCCAAGAAGGTATGTACAGTCTTGCTTGCAGACTGTCCCTTCTTACTTCACCTTTGTTTTCTCTATTATTTTGCAACTAATTATGACATTCTTGCTCCCTCTCCTTTTCATTTCATTTTGTATGATTTGATGGATTATGTCGAGGGTAAGTGAAATTCTGCCAGTTTGTATTATTTGGCTATACAAACTATTTATAGCGAATTTGTTCTTAAATCTTATTAGCATTTGTAATAGGGTTGCATTTATATAGCTAGGTAAATGATATTTATACCTTCCCTGTTCCTCCTTTCGGTACCCCTCTTTACACCCTTGTCCTACATCTTCCCTAGCAATTTTGAAAGGATGAAATGTATGTGTAGTTTTAGATATTTGTTATCAGTTTTAGACAATTAATAAAAGCTGGCAAGTGGCTTTCAGTACTCCAGCAGGCCGTAACTTACCTTCTTGTTCCTCATATACATAAGACATACTAACTAAAGAGGCAGCATTAGAACTTAACCGCCCTATCACTGTGGTACCATCTTGAAATGATATAAAAAGTAGCTTATAAGTTGAAGAATATTACATTGATGAACCCTTTGCATTAGTTTCTTTGCCTTGAACCTATACAACTTCACTCAATGGCATGGCCTTAACACTCTGTTTGATTGAAAATTCTAACCTGAATATAAAACCATTTTCTGAAAGAACAATAAAAAAACTTTATCTTTTTGGTAATTCTAACCTGAATATAAAAACATTTAATGTTAATATTATATTTGCTTCTTATTTTAAGTAATGTTGCCTAAGTTTTTTCTTTTTGGTAAACCATTGGGATGCTTATCTTCTGTGGGCATGGAATGTAGATATTTTGCTGTTACTGGTAAAAAACTGTTAGGAAATGCATGTACCAGTGAACATCAATTTGCACAGTGCTTCTTCAACTGTTCTCTTGTCATTTACTCCTGATATCTATGGATTTCTATATTCATACACTGATTTGTTTATACAGGCCACAGGCAATAGTGGATTCCAAACAAAAAAAGCAGGAAGTTGAAAGGAAAGAATAACATATTCAACTGTTAAAGCTCAGTTGAATGACCATATTGCATATACATACACTTGGGATTTGGAATTAGGCAAAAGAGGGCGGTCTAACAGACTTGTATTTATAGGTTGCACATACTCTGTTAAAATTTTGTTTTCTATGGTTTATATTGTAGAGAAATATTTGGAGAATTTTGTCCATTTAATTGATGAGAGAGGGACAATAGTTTATAGCTTTTGTGATTCTTTAATACTGAAATCAAGCTAATCAGTGTATTAAACATTGAGCCAAGCATACCCACAATTAGACTTCTTTGATTTCCATCCCCTTTCTAAATTGTGGTATTATAAAAAATCACATATTGTGTTATTCAAAGGCAAAAAATATACTCAACATGCAGATACAGATGCAGCAGCTAAAAATATGCAACGATAGAGATAACAAAACAAAACCAGATTCAAGAGAAGCAGAATAACGTCCACTCATCGATAAAAAAAAAAAAAAAAAAAGAACATGCACTAACAATTCACTACCCTGTGCTACCAAGTCAAATAAAAAATCAAAGAAAAGCCATAATTTACTGTAGAAAATTACTGCCCATATCACTAAACGACACAAAATTTGCCATAGAAAATTACTGCATGATAATAAGAAGCAAGAAAAGCCAATGAAAATCATGAGATTCCAATCCAATGACAGTGAAACAAAAATCACTGTGAAAATTACTGGAACAAAAAAAAAATGAGTATCCTCGAAGTGACAGTGAAACAAAAAAAATCATGTACAGTGGTATCAAAATGGTAGTCTTGCATATATAACAGCCTCAATTCAAACTTATGAGCAACTTCAGCAATGAGAAATTTATCTTCATGATGACAACCCAAAATTCATGAAACTGAAAATAGGTTCATTATAATTTGTAACCATAACAACTAGTTCATAGAAAACAAGTGACAACCAACAAACCACATGCACTACACAATGGGTTCTAATCATATGCTTTCTACTTTATGAAATCCCTTATCCATTCTTCCTTCATGTCATCTTCAAGCCCAGCAAACGCCACCATTAACCGGTCATTGTCAGCTAGCTTCTTGTAGGCCTGAAAGTACTCTCCTCGTGTTAGACCCTTAATTTTTGCTAGCTCACTCCCCAAGTTTTCTCGGCATGCGCAATCTTATTGATGGAAGAGCATAATGTCTGGATGCCAACCTCTAATTGCCCCCTAATTCTGTTAAACGCCTCTACCAAGCCATCATCAATACTACGCCTTCGCTTCTTCACAGAGGCAGACGTTACCTCACTGGTATTATTAACAGGGGCCTTGGGGTAGGCAACATTAGCTTCAATGTCGACTGGCTGTTCAGTTTCATCTAAATTATGATGTCTACTAACATCATGTTCAGCTTCAGTCTCCTCAATCGTGTCGCACGCTGATTGCGCATCTTTTTCGGTCGCACGGTCTTTCCCCTATACAAATGATAACTCATCAAAATGTGGGAAAGGTCTGTGCCTGTAAGGGGCAGCCTTCATGTTAGACTGCAATAAAGAACACAATATAATGAGAATTTCATACCATTTCTCAAGATACTTCAACTCAAGCCTGAATTGTTAAATGAAATCCCACTAAGATTTTGTAAGTCATATGAAGTAGAAACACAATAAAGTTACCAGAGTACGAAATAAAAGTTAAATAAAAGTATTAGCAGTCATTTACCTTAACATACTCGTCCCAAACCTCCTTGTCTGTAGTGACACATTTCGTGTTGTCATCCCATCCAAATCCACTAGTATTAGTTCCGTACACCATATCAAATACTGCTTGCCAGCATCCTTTCATTGTTTTCAGTCGAGATTGGATATGAGGGATGCCTTTGATTCTACAACCAGGGATTCTTTCCTCCATCATTGTCTCAAGTTCAAGGAGGTGGCCAGGTTTGAAATGGCAGTCTTACATATATTTCTGCTCTGTCCTTAGGATAACCAAGCACTCCACCAAATGTTTATCCTCTTCAACTGTCCAAACATGCTTTCCATTTTGGGTGTTTCCCCCTTGTATGCTCCCCACTTGAGTGTTCCCTTCAATTTTGTTGTGCACAATTAGACCTGCAAATTTGGTAAAGCATTAATAATTAGCAATATAAAAATGGGTTGAATTGTTTACCTACACATCTCCTCCTCATGCTTCTATGAGGTCGTACTTACAAGCTACCACGCGCACAAATACAAAATAACATACATATAATACAAAGATTTGTGTTAAGAACATTGCATAGCATAAAGAAAGTTTATAACATTACAATTCTTGTCTCTTAATGAATGAATTACAAAGATCTTACTAGTACATAGCATAAGCATAGAAATACGAAGTTTATAACATTACAAATTTTAGTAATACAACAAGTCAATTAGTTCTACGCACTCTAAACTCATTGAACATTTGATTTGCTAATTCATCTCACCAGTTGCTCTAAGCATCACTGGTTTCAATGGCGGATACAGGGGCGGGCTCTAGTGTTGTATTATCAGCCTCTATGTTATCCACGTCACACTCCAAAGGATCAAGAGCATTGTCTTGTTGTATCAAATTATGTAGTAGGCAACAAGCAAGCATGATACAGTTGTGTATACGTACTGGGTAAAATGAAGGACTTCTAAGAATCGCCCACCTTAGTTTCAACATTCCAAAACACCTCTCAATGACATTCCGTGCAGATGCGTGTCTCATATTAAAGACCTTTCGAGGAGTTATTGGATGTTGACCATCTCGCCACTCACTAAGATGGTACCGTTGACCTCTATAAGGAGCAAGGAATCCTTCACAATTAGTGTATCCAGCATCCACCAAATAATAACAACTTAGTACATGTACAACGGTGATTATTTCAGTAAGGTAAAAAATACTTAAGTTCATATGTTATGAGAAGGCACATAATCTGACCTTGTAGGACATTCAACCCATTTCTCCTACTGATTACATCACGCAATACCCTCCCATCAACCGCAAACCCTTCCCACCTCGCTAACACATTATGAACTGCGCATTGGGTGAGCAAGCACCTAATACATTAGTGGTAAATCCCCTTTTCGATTACGGTATCTAGGTTGGTCGTTCAATGCTACTTTTATCTTAATGTGGGTTCCATTAAGTGCACCAAGATAGTTTTACAAAAAACAAAGCTAAATTGAGTTGACCATGCCCTATCAATACAACCAATTAGCGGGAGTAGGGGTGTTTACCTTAAACCACTTCCATCTCTCATCGGTGGCGGTATTAGGAATAGGTTCAAGTTTCTTGTACAATTGCCCTTCTAATCGCATCACTGCATACAAAATAGATCTAAAATGTCTACTAATCATTTCCCCTAACCTCCCAAATTCAAATTAAATGACTCTATTCTTGACATGATGAGCAAGTATGTAGAGAAACAACACAACTTGCTTGACTATCAACATATGTGGAGAAGGCTTTGGGCCTCCTACAATATCCAACATGCCACAAAGCCTATCAAAGGTGGACCTATACATCCTAATTTGGTTGAAACATGTGGAGTTACTACTGTATATCAAGCTCCTAAGATGAGCACTTTTTGCATGGAAATCCAATGTGTACGACTTATAGCTAATACACTGCCTACGCTGGGTAATCCTACAAACTATGGCCATAACACATTTATAAACTGCTATGGTTGCCTTCACCCACCACACTAACATACGAAGAACAATTTGTCTTCTCAAAGGTTCCATGACTGTACAAGCAGAAATCATTATGTCAAAATTACAACATAATTAACATGTTGTACACTGAAATAAAGCATATTGAAATTAACTAATCATAAAAATAAAATCATAGCTTATTTAATATTACACTTACAATGAGCTTCCATCTAGTATAAAAAGTTGTTTTTATTTTTGGGCTTGATTGAAGGCTTACAGAGTGTGTATATGTTCTATTGAAAATATATGAGGGAATGTTCGTCTGATGACAAGTTAAAGCTATAGAAGTTAGTATAATTTCTGAAACAAAAAGTAAGGCAACTTAACTGAGGCAAACCTCAATCACTGCAAACACAGATTCTATTATGTTTGTAATTTTAATCAGAAAAGAAAACAACATATACTTTTATCAAATTACTTTGGCTTGGAAGTACTGCAGACACAAATTTAAAACTTTTCTGGTGATATTATTGTCTTTCTGCTCCTGCCACATCTCTAGAGACATTATAATACTAGCATTCTATACTGACAACATTCTTTAAGAATTTACAATATGCTTTTGCATCATATCTAACTCTCAATGAATTTTAGAAAAGGGAATAGAATAATAACCAACCAGCCAAAAAAATATCATAATATCCATGAAGGAAAAATATATCAGTAATAACATGATACAACTAATATGCAAGACATGAAATTTAAAGAATAAAAAAGATTGAACACAAAATTGAACATAGAAAACATGCAGAGGAAATGATAGAGTTGTAGTAGGATGGTTTAAACAATTGGAAACAAATCTATTCACAGTTAGATAATTATGCAGCCACCTCTTAGCAATTAAGGTCAAGATGAAATGAAACCTTTGTACATAACAAGTGATAACTTGAAGAATTCAGAAGAATAAGCCAACTAAAATCAATGAAAGATATTAAACCCCATATAAGAATACAGCATAACTTAAATCTTAGCAAGATGCAAATGAAAAAAAAATGAAGACAAATCTAAGAAAAACCAATTAACCAAACGTTAGGAACAACAAACTACTTTAAGAGAAAGCTAAACGATTCATTTCTTCCTAAATATAGCCTTAAAATACAAAACAGCATATCAAACAAATATACCCAGCAAGCAAAAAGACAGCAAAAACAATCACCTTAATGAAAAATAATAAGAATGATGTACATGCCACTTGGAAAGGTATGTACACATGAATTTATAGCAAGGAAAGAGGAAACTAATGGAACCCAGCTTGAAAAGTTACTAAAATGGAAGGCTTGTATGGAGTTTTATTTATATAGCAGAAACAGGAGAGCCTTCTCTGATGTATATCCAGAGAAAGGTCCTTCGTAGGTACAGTACAACATAGTAAAATAACAGAACAAGGAAAAGAAAATAATCCACTGGCTTTCAAAAAGCTAGATTCTCTCTTGATACTGTTTCCAAATTCTTCCTTACCCTCTTTGCCATCCCATCCACCCATATATTAAACTTCCCACAGCCTGTCTTTCTCTATCTTCCACCTCATATCTCTGGTGATTAGTTAGTTACAATATTCTCTCCCTTTTATGCACCTCATCAATATTTCCACCTGTCCCCATAAAACACCCATATGGTTTGCCTATAACCTTTAGAATATATCGGTTCTATCAAAAACAATAATGAGTAATTCCCGATGAGCTTGCATAGCAGACACAGGACATAAGCAAATAACATTTGTCCATGACCAAGAGAAATAAGTAGAAGCATTATAATATGGTTTCCCTTTATACAACAGAGGGGGAAAAAATTGTCTATGAAAGCAACAAAGAATTATGGAACAACTGATAAATCAATCAAAACACCTATCAAATAACGAACAGAAGGTAATGTTCATTATTTTTCTAAGAAATGCAAACCCTTAATTCCTTATACAGGAGGGAAAATATGAGGTAAAGTAGAGATATATATGTTTGTCCAACATTTACATATCATGACAGTGAGTTAAAAACACGTAAATCCAAAGAGTTGTAGCTGACAAGATAATGAATAAGAATTATAAAACCATCAGAGTGGTAGTTAAAACCATCAACATTGATGTACAAGGCAATCTTCAACGTTTATATAGTTTTTAAAATGCAAAATACAATCAGTAGCATTGAACGATATTCATCCATTGAACGTTTATATAGTTATTTTTATTATTCAAAATTTAGAATGGATGATGAATCTCAGAACGACAGGGGAATAATCATACATACACAGTATTCGCATTATCATATTGGAAGAAATCACAAATGAGTAGGAGAAGAAGATAGCAAGGTTGCAAATGGATTATAACAAAATGCGAAATCTAACCTCTCTGAAAATGCTCAACGATTGAGAACAAAATCTCAGGAGAATATGAGAGATGCGAGCTGACAGTAAGAAGATGCGAAATCGAAAATATAATAGATGAAGAACACTTACCTGACACGAAGAAGATGCGAGAATAAGCCGCTGTGGACTGTCCTCACAGAGCCCAAATGAGACAATGACGCAACTGCTGCAAGAGGGGATTTTGAGGAAACAACGGCTGGTGAGAGCAACACGATGAGAGGCGTGAATGAAATGGGGTTAAGGATTTTTTATGGCTAAGGGTAGTTTTGTCCAAAATTTATTATAAACAAGGATATTTTTGTCAGATAAATTTCATTCCTAGGAGAGCAAGTTGATTCCATCACTTCAACTAAGGAAAGAACTCTCCCTTACATAAGGGAGAGTGAACTCCCTAGGGAATGGGAATGAAGCTCCAATCTGCCAACCAAACATCGGAGTGGGAGACACTCTCATTCCCATTTCCATTCCCTCATGTTGATTACAGCAACCAAACCGGGCCTAAAGCTGCAATTGGAGGACCACCGCCATCGATCGAAGCATGCTAGTTGTCCATCTAGCCTATTTGAAATAAGTTGCATTTTTTTTGTGTGCTGTAATATTTAATCTTTGTTAATATATATATATATATATGTGTGTGTGTGTGTGTTATTGATTTATATTATTTAATATCATTATAGTATGTATTGCTCATTGTTAAGGTAGTTTGGAATTGTAATGTCATGGATGATGACAAATTTATTAGAGTAATATTGTTTTCATCTACTCAACTCTTATGGTAATTATATTGAAATGTCATTGGTGGTGAATCATTTAACAAAATTATATTTGTTCATTTGCACAATTCCCATAGTAATTATATTGTAATTTCATGAGTGTTAAGTCATTTGTAATAATTAAATTTGCTCATTTGTGCAATGTTACTTGTTTCTTCTTGTGCTTAGATATTCTTTTAAAGTACTAAATTTTATTAGGAGATTTGAAGTCAAACAAAATCTAGTTCAGAACATGGACAATATTTAGATTGAAAAGCCTAGAAACATCCAAGAGTATTTATAAGGATTAGATAGATTTTTAGACATTGCATTTGCTAACCAAAATATTAAGCATGTCCTAAATGCAAGTTTAACAAATGACATACTAAATAAGTAGTGCATGATCACTTAATTATTAAACAATTTCCCAAAAGTTACACTATTTGGCTTAGACAAGGGGAGACAAGTGATGTGGAAACTATAGTTGAAATCCTTGTAATGCCAAAAATTGTTCAAAAATAGGTTGTTGTTAGTGACCTTATACATAACATGGTTTATGATGCATTTAGGCATTATCCTAATAACTAATTTGTGGAAGAAGATGAAGTAATGTCTTATCCACCAAACCAAATGATGCCACAAAAAAGCAAATTGGATAACTTAGATATAAGAAGGAATGTTAAAAAAATTGTGACTAAAAATATTATAGTAACTAAAATGAATGCTACAAAAAAGCAAAGAGAGGAGCTAAAAATTGAACACAAGAATTTATCTTGGTATGGCGCATATGTTGCCTATGTCCAGTTCCCTTGCCTCCCAATGGTTTTTCTTCACTATAATAACAACACGTACAACACTTTTTAGAGTTTTAACATGCTTACTCTAAGCACAAAATGTTATTAAGATCACCTCAAACTTACATGAGATTTTTTAATTCACTTTAAACTAATCACAGAGTTTCTTGTGACTCTTAAACACACTCTTCTCTCCACTTACTAGTGAAATAATTCTTAGAACAACAAAGAAATGATTTTCAAACCTTTTACAAGGTGGGAATACAAGAAAGCTCACTTTTATGCTCCTATAAAGCAAGATAAACAAAAAATAATGCTCAAATACTCTATTTTTCGCATAAAAACTTTCATATTTGCATCCTTATTCAAAACCCTATTGCAATTAATATATTTCTTCATAGGTGATGAATGTTTGGTAGCATTTAGGCTTGAATCTTACTCTTGAATGATCTTGAGCAATTTTTGCTATTCCTCAACCATGATCTACAACATTTTAGCCTTGAAAGGAAAAGAGGATTTCAAATAGGATAAAAGATTGTCCCTTAGATTTCACAATAGAGTTAAAGATGGAAACTGACTATTATAATATTAAATGATAATGATGAGAGAGATGTTGTTAGATGAAGGGAAGATCATTTTGACATACTAGAGGTAAATCATGAGCTCCTTCATTTAATAGCTTGCAATTCATTTATTTTTAAATTAAAACATAGCAATAAATAGGCATAAGTTCATTTGGGTTTTTGTCATTCATCAAACCAAAGTAATGGGCCTTTTTTAGGTTGACACATTATCTTCCATTTGAGAAGCATGTTACATTTTATTATCATTTTAAAAGTGAAAACTGATTATGCATGTATAGAATTGTAGGAAACAATCTCAAGAATTATTTGATCTTATACATCTACGTTGGTTACTTACGTGCCATGTTTACATAAGAGTTGAAGTAGTACTGTCACATACATGATGGTAACGTTTAATAAAAAGACTAGCTAGGGAACACTAATTGCAAATAGCAATTCTAGTGCTTGGTGTACCTTGGTTGGTACCTAACTAGCAAGGGATATAGGAGATATTAACCTTCTATGGTAAACATCACACTTGGATCAAAGAGTTATTATTCTCACGAGTTGTGAACTTATGACTATAGTTATTTATCCATGTAGACTATGTGTGGCCATAATAGTATGGTGATATACCTGGGTGGGTTATGCACTCACTACTATTATTTTCGTTCTTTGGTTGTCCTTCAAATAGGATAGTTCTTTTTTAAGACTCATTATTTTGATCATTTGCTTGTCTTATTACTTTTATTTTATTGTGCATGTACATTCAGATCATATTGATTTAACTATATATGCCATCATGTATTTGCCATTGTAAAAACTTTTGAAATAGTTATAATATATATACTTCATTCATGTATTTTTATTACATCATGAGATGCTATTTACTTGGGTAATTTTTTTTTTTCAAATAGTAAAGAAAGATAACCCACTCAACCACTCCTACACTATAGGAATTACAAACATCTTGGTGAGCCCCAATCCTTTTCCACAAGGGAGGTATTTATTTTGTTGATTTGTGTATTTGATAGTAATCGACAAGTAGCTTCATAAAACTTAAAAGCATTATTCTCCCACCTTATTGATTATTATATTGCGGTTGAATGAGATCATAAATATCGTTTAACTGTTATTTGTATTTTTAGTTATTTGTAGAAATTTTAATAGGTCTAAATTCATGGAGATACTCTATTAAATTTTTTACAAAAATTGAGTTATGTATTTTATACTATTATTATCAATGAAAACCTTGCTATTTTTTTTTAGTATGCCTTCCTTGTGAGCATTATTATCGGTGGCAAAGCTACTTGTACTTAAGGATGGCACTTGTCCCTTTCAATTTTTTTTAAGTGTAACGTATATGGCATTAAGTTATCATTTCATGCTTTCTATATTTTATAAATTTAAACCCATTGAAACCACACACATATATACATATTTTGTATAATTGGGTCATCTGATTTTTTATTATTTGATATTTTAATTTGAACATATTAGACACACACATGTATTATGTATATAACTATATACTTAATTGATACATACATTTGATATATTGTTTTTGTAAATAGTAGTTTTACAACAATTAAGTAAAAAATAATCAAGTTCAAATGTCAATGTGTTATTCTTAGCTAGATCTTGAACAACTATCCTTAAACACATTGTAAATTTTTGAAATATTGTTGGATAATATAATATTTACAATACTATATAAATATACTTTTTGTAAATCAAATGTTATGAATCTTTATGCTTCATCAAATAAACTTTTTTCCTCAAAATGTTCATTTGAGCTGTTTATTAAAATGTAATAATATTGTTAAATGACATTTTATTTTTCTAGTACATATTTAATGCAATACATAAGTAGTGGGTATATACAAATATCCCTATAGGTATGTTTGGTTGTTGGAATGGGTAGAAATGGGAATGAGTTTTGATGGAATGGAATGTGAAGCCCATCTATAATGTTTGGTATGATATATATATATATATATATATATATATATATAAAGAAGAGATAGGCATGGAAAGGAAGGTTAGATAAATTACCATAATATCCTTATAAAATAGTAATTATTTAAAAATTATTATTATAAAAGATAATTAATTTATACAAAAAAAAAATTGTTGTTATAATTGTTAAAAATTAATTACTAGTATGAACAATTAAAAATATGATTAAACAGTGATTATTATTATTAACATATTAATTATTTTTTTTAATTTTATCAAAACATGGGACCATCGAGACGATAGAGACGATGTCGGCTGAGAGGAAGATGGTGGAAAGATAGACGATGCTAGCTGAGAGGAAGATGGTGGGGAGGATGATATGGACTAAAAGGGAGAAAGAAGACAGAGATGATGTCAGAGGACGAGATTGACTAACTTAGATGATGTTAAAGGACAAATTGGTGATGATGGATAGAGATGGAGGAGAGAGAAGTGAAAGGAAATAGGATCTCTCTCATCAATCTCTCCCTTATCGCGCCTCTTGCCAAGCTATCTTCACCGGCAACATCTTCTAGCTTCACTGGCAATGACCTCTTTCTTATCCCTTTAGTCACCGATTACTCTAACCTCTCTACTATACTCACCACACAGAAGGGTAGTATGGTAAAGCTGATGTTATTCCCTGGAATCGAACCCATTCCCTCAGAGAGTGGTGGGATTCTTCATTCCCACATATGTGGGAATGAAGATTGCTAAGGGAATGGGATTCCTTTGGCAAAAGCTAAACTAAACATGGGAAAGGGTCTTAGGCCCATTCCCATTCCTTCTCTTTCCCATCAATTATTCAAACTAAACATGTCCTATGGGTATTTAAGTACTGAATTTGATATTAATATGGAGAGCAATATTAAGTAGAATACTCATTTAAATTTAAATTGGTTTTTAAATTTAAAAAGGAAAAAAAAAACATATCATTACTAAGTTAATCACATGTTGTTTAATTCAACAATTTAAAGCAAGGAATTTTATTTAAAGCCTTAATATTAAAATATATAATTTTTAAAAATAAAATAAAATAACTTTGGAAAAGAATTTTTTACGCTTCCATTTATTGAAGATTGGGTTATTCTTGTATCTCAGTTTTTGAATGTAATGTGTGACATTTCAAATATATTATCATAAAAATTTAGTAAAGCAAGATAATGCCTTATTAAGCTAATCGTTTTCCAATGATAGGCTTAAATTAAGGTATAAGCTAAGATAAACAGCCTCTCTCTTAGGCACTAAACATCTCAAGGCCACTACTATAATTTAAGCCTAACAAGGTCATAGATTAACTTTGCTAAGACATAAGAGCTATGAAGGTACACAACCTCCAAAGTTAGATCATCATAAGAAACAAGTGTAGAGCATACTTGGATATTTGATTAGAGGACATATAAGAAGCTAGAAGGAAGATTTCAAAGAAGAAAGGAACTTATAAGCTTATGGACAAAACACACTAATATTATTAATAAGGAAGAATTTGCAATGCTTGTTATGCCTCTCTAACAAAAGGGAGGCTCCTTATATAAACCAAAGCTGAGAGATAAAGAAACACACTATATAAAGTAGAAGCAAAATCTACAGTAAAACCAGTACAAATGTGTGACAATAATTTAAGACTTTATCATACAAGAGCAGAGACACACATGGCAACAAAGTTGACATAGTCAATATAACTTTAATAAAAGATAGCTTCTAGTTGGCACATCATTAGCACTTAATGATAAGTTCATAACTTAGAAAGAGAGTTTATTGAAAGTCAACCTTATTTGTAGGGTCTCTTCTTCATAATTCACATGTCTTTTGTGATAAGTGTGCCACCAATTATCAATATCTTTTAACTGGTTAAAAGGATCCTAGAAATCTTGGAATAATTCCTGGTTATCTTTTGTAATGTAATATAAATGGGTTCTTGAGTTGACTAAAAGGCATTTTATCGTGCAAAGTTGCTTCAGTATGGTCATATGCACGTTGCTTCAATATGGTCATATATTTAGGTCTAGTATGATAAAAACTTCATTGAGAAGGTTGATCTTCGGATGTTTAAGCTCTTCTAGAGTGAAGTCTCTTGGGAAAGGACTAAATGTAGTGCAATTGATGTCAAAGGAACCTTAGTAATTATTTAAGATCACATAGAATATTTTTAATGAAA
Organism: Delonix regia; assembly: GCA_037074485.1. Classification (NCBI taxonomy): domain Eukaryota; kingdom Viridiplantae; phylum Streptophyta; class Magnoliopsida; order Fabales; family Fabaceae; genus Delonix; species Delonix regia. Next base: position 26,577,960 of record CM073450.1, on the reverse strand, counting down.
TAAAAATATTTCTATGATACTTTTGGAAACTTTAAAAGTGAACTATTCATAGGCATGATCTTATAAGATTAATAACCCATTATTATGATGCCAATATAGTTGTGAATGAAAAAGATTGATGAAGCAGTTTTGCATAAGTTTGAATGGTTCCACAAGTTAAGTTATTTGATTGCACCGTTAACTTGTTCATGCCATCGCAAAAATGGCGAATACCATTCAAGAAAAGTCTAAAGTAGTGACTTGTGATGAGATTCATGGTTAAGGTAATGAAACATATCTATGGGGGAAAATTATATAGCTGTTGTGCAAAGAACCAATAATGACCAGAGAAACCACATTAAATTTTTGTCAAAGGTTTTTAGGGGAAATCCTGCTGAGGATGAGGTAAGAAGTATCAAGATGAAACATGTGGCGAATTTCAAGAAGATTAACATTTTCAAATGACAATAAAGGTTAAATAACAACCTTTTGGCTAATTCCATGACCTGCAAAGGTGAGGTTGGAATATGGCTAGTAGGAGGAAAGGATCTTTTAGTAGTGGCCAGACAATATAGGGGAAGTCTGAAAGGTTAAGTTATGAAAATAAGATAGATTGAGGCTACTAAATTAATAAGGATGATTGTATTGGGTTTAGGTTGAGAAAGTAGGTCTGAAAGGCGATTGGTGACTCCTTTGATGTTGGACATGAAATTTATAATGTGCTAACTAGGCTTGCCACCTTGTGAGTTATTTATCTATAAGTGTTGTATTATTTAAATCTAAAATATAAGGAAAAGTGGATTATCTAATTATACAGTGAATTCACAATGGGAGTAAATAGAATTCAAATTTCTGAATACCTTTATTACTATTATGACTTTTTGTGTACGTTGTGTGATAATGCAACTCAAATGGTTTAAATGAACCATTGGCATGTCCATGGTAATATTTCTTTCTCCCATATTGTTCAATTAACACAACACCCCAATAATTATCACTAGCATTAGTCTATAGAATAAGGATAAAGTCTTTGTCAAAAATTTTGAGTGGAGGAGACATTCTTCCTCTTCAGGCTCCCTAGCTTCCTTTTTTACATAGGACTGAGGAGGTTTAGTGGGTTGAGTCTAGCAAAAAAATCTGCTAGATGCTAGGATTCATCAAACAAAGAAATCATGAATTCATTGTCATCATTTGTGCAAAATTGTTCAAAACTAGTATGTTTGTAAATCATCTCAACACATGCTTCCATCATTACAAGTTCATACAGATTTTTTTTAGAATAAAGAGGTTCATTTTGCTTAAGGTTAGTCATTGAAAAAGGATATAAAGGTTAAGGTTCCACTAGTTCTTTGATGGAAAGTCCTTTTAAGGGAGTATGGAGAGAAGGTTCAAGTTTGGTATAAGATGTGGTAGTTGTATATGTTTTGGGAAAGTGTGGAGGTATTTGTGAAGGTTTTGAAGCGGGTTTGGATTGAGGAGGATTTGTTTTCTTGAAATTTCATAAGTCATCTTAAAGCATTTTGAATAGTCTTCTTCTAATGGATATAATGGATAAGGCAGTGGAGGAATATGGCTAGTCAAATAAATGGATATGAGTAATGAGAAAGAAACATAAATGGTTAATGTAGGAAGAGTTATTATGGGTGGAGTTTATTGTAATTTTGTCACCATGTTAGCTTGAATTTGTTTTAGCTTATTCTTAAAATGTCTAATATCTTTTTCCATTTCATCAAATGCAAGATAAAGTAATTTTGAGATATAAATTGCTTAAGGTCAAAATCTAATGTCCCAATTCTTTCCTACGTCTCTAGTTGCAACCGTTGAATCTCAAGAGATAATCAAGCCACCTGTTGAGAGGTCTAGTCTTTCCTATGAACAATTTGCTCAAGCCTAGAATCAATCATTTTTAATACATGGTTTTGTGTTGTAGCATTTTTAGTATGTCAATTAAGCACTTCTTTAAAAGCATGCACAATTTAATAGTTTCCAATAGGTGTTATCTTTGTCATTGGAATATAGGGTCTAGTGGCAACCTTATTCTCATTTGTCTAATTTTCTACAGGTGGAAATAAATTATCATAATAAGGGTCTGCTTAAGAAAACATCATACACCAAATTAGATTCGATGACGTGAGTTCGATCATATTTGCACATAGAAGTTGGCAGTTCAGCAAAATAAGGGGAGATGTCTACAATTGTCACTTAGGGCTCCTTGTAGCATCCTGTAGCTTCCATATGCTTTATGGGAATTTTTTCTCTTGATGGTTCTTTCTCCTTGGAGGATTTATCCATGGTTTGTAATTTAGATCTCTATCCTTTTTGAAACGCAAGAAAGTAATAAATAGTCTATAGATTTTGTGTTTTTTTTTCTTTTCTTCCTCTCATGCTTTTTCTTTTCTTTTTTTGTTAATGGCAAAGCCATCAAGCCTAATGATCAATATTATTTCTAACTTTCCTTCTTGTTTGTTCTTCATAGTCAAAATCAAAGGAAGAAAGATCTAGAACACTTTTAAAATGACAAAATTATGATAATTATTTGCACATATCTAAGGCATCATCCCATATGAAATAGTCATGTATACGGGAGACAAAAATTGATTTACCATATGGCTAGAAATACTCAATAGAAAAAGTGCATTTCTTAATTTTATGCACTGCAACAAGAATGATGAATAATATTTGTTGGGCAAAAGAAAGAGCTTGGGAAGGCTGAAAGGTAGATTCATTAGGCCTCTTAAAATTGTTTTCACTTGTCTATTAGGTAGCTGATGAAATTTTGGTGGAGCAAAAGTGAAGATAGGTCTACTATAAGTATGAAGTTATTCATAATTAGTGTTCCACTTAGGTGACATCAATTTGAAAAAATCACTCTAAGAAAGGTAGATTCATTAGGCCTCTTAACAATAATCATATTCACAAATTTTAATATTATGATTTAGGTTGAAATATTTTTTTAGAAAAATAAAATACGGTAATTTGGTTCTAGAATAATAGACAACCCTTGTCATCTGCTCTTTTAAAATCCACTAGAGTAATTCTGACTTGTTTGCAATATATTTTTTATTTTATTTTATTTTATTTTAATTTATCCTAGAATTGAGGAATAAATTCATTTATAATTGTTTCTGACATATATTATTAAAATATTTTAAAATTTTAAAATTCAAAAATTCAAAAAATTAATGTTAATAATATAAAACATTTTGGTCCATTCATTAATCCGACAAATGCTGATCCAAGTTTTCTGTTTTTGTTTTCTTATAAATTAATTAAACGCCTGATTAAAAGAGTGAAGACTCGTACAATAAGACAAAAAGACAATGCCATTCTAGCTGTCGAAACAAGATGGTTCGAATGCCATTTCTCAGCAAACAACGGCCAAACGCAGGCTTCATTGCTTCGTTCATGGCTTCTTCTTTCTCTTCTTTCCTCTCGCATGCCCTTCAACTCCCTTCTGCAGACCCTAATCCCAATTCCATTGTCCTCCATCGACACTCTCTCTCTCTGCGCACCAGAACACTAACCTTCATTGCCAATTCTTCATCCCCGCGTAAGCATGAACACTCTACTAATACCACTACTACTTCTTCAACTCCTCCTTCTTCCCAGAAAATATCGTTTGCTGCAGCCACTGGTGAGCTTTTCTTGGGCTTGGCGTCGAGGCTGATTATGCGCCGGAGAAGAAGCCCCCTCGGCGATTCGGGCTCTTTGGCGATGTTTGAGAATTTAACAGAGAAAGGGAAACTTGATGAGGAGGGACGTGGGGCAGTGATGAAGGACGAAATTGAGCCTGATGTCGTGTGGGAACAGAGGATTAAAGACGTCGAAGTCGAGCGCAATAGGCCCGTGGTCACGAGTCCAGGCTTTAGCTTCTCGGCTGCTGGACTTCTGTTCCCTTACCATCTCGGGGTTGCTCAATTTCTCATCGAAAAAGGTTATATAAAGGTGAAATCTTATATTTTGTTTCATTTCTTGGCTGTTTGATTGGTGTCCAAGTTTGAATTTGTTTTTTTTAATTTATCAAGTTACAATTATTGTTCTTCAGAAGTATCAATTCCGAATCTGAAGTTGGCGACAAGGTTCTATAATGTATGATTTGAAATGTACCTTCCTATGTTCTAGTCGCATAACTTTATGTTTTGTGGTTTCGCCTTGTTGAGATCTATGCTTTTGCACAGTTTGTTTATTCTGCCATTTGGAAACGTAGACTTTTATATCTTAACTCAATTCCTTGTGTTTGTAAGTTAATTCATATGTTGATGCAGGAAACGACGCCATTAGCTGGTTCCTCTGCTGGAGCTATAGTCTGTGCTGCTATTGCCTCTGGGGCTAGTGTGGAAGAAGCCTTGAAAGCTACTAAAATATTGGCTGAAGATTGTCGGAGACTGGGGACTGCTTTTCGGCTTGGGGTATGCCTTTTCTCTGAAAGTATATTTATTAGTTACCAATGCCTATTTACTCTTGTTTCAAAAATTACTATAACAATGACAATACAACTGAAAATCAGCTTGAATAGATTACTTTGGAGTCATTGCTCTTTATTAGGTGCATATTAAGAGAGGACGAGCTGAGTGAAAGTCATGACTTTATTTTATTCTCTTTTAGGGCTTTTATCTTTTGTGGTAATGTGGTCATTGCTATTTCATGTTTAAGAGCAGAAAATCTTTGCTGACATTTTTGCCTTCTTCCATTTATCTTACAATTAATAAATTATTGGAGTAGGGAATTTTTTTTATGGTTTTCTGATCTTCTGCACGTCTCTGTTGCATTTGCCACATAATTGTTGATAAATTTTCTGAGCACACCCTTTTAAATGGTCTTTCTGTAATATAAATCTTTTGCTACTCTATAACTCTCTATTTTACCCATCAAAGTAGTCAAGGTTTCACAGATATTCCAATTTCAGTTGGTCACAAGCAAAATCATTGCAGTATAATGAGTATTTGTATAAGAACCATGGACGCAGATAACGTTCAACTACAACGTATTTTAATTTGTAGATCTGAGATCTAAGAAAAACCTGAAAGTTAGGGTTGGTACTACATTTTCAGCTAACTATAATCCTCTTCCGTCTCTAGCATTGCCTTCTGGTCCTTGGATTCAACCCTAGTCACCAATCTTGAAAACAAGAAAAGAGAAAAAAAAAAAAAAAGGATGTATATCTATTGAGCTCTTGCTAGAGTAATATCAGGTTAATTGAATGTTAAAATGTTTGGAAAACCTCCTTGTATAATCAAAATATCTTGTTAGGTTTTATGTCTAATTATGTTTAAATTCATGATCACACTGGGTGTGGCTGTAAATATAGAAGAGGTGAAGTTAGAACTCTAACTAAGTTTCAATTCATTATATGGCAAAAATGAAGGAAAGATTGACTTGAAGACATTGATGAGATAGAATTGTTAATCAATGTAGATAGTTTGCAAAAAACTGAGGTGAGAGCCTGGGTGGTGTGTGTATATGCTGCTTTTGAAAATGTATAAATTGTTGTCCATTATGTGATGTACTTTAAGGTTTCTATCTATAGTAGTATGTGTGCTCGTGGGCTATTTGTTTAAAAAAGTTCAAGAATAATTTTATGTGGTTCAAGTATGTGTGCAGGCTGTTCTCCGTGATGTTCTTGACAAGTTTCTGCCAGAAGATGCTCATGTCAGATGCAGTGGGCGAGTTCGAGGTAAGAATTGACATTCATCTATTTCTTTTAACAACTTTTATTAATAATAGATTCTTAATTCCATAGCAATTTCTGTTGCAGTTGCTGTGACGCAGCTTCTTTGGAGACCTAGGGGCTTATTGGTGGATCAGTTTGACTCCAGGGATGATCTTATCAATGCAGTTTTTACTTCTTCCTTTATTCCAGGGTGATTTGTTATTATATTATGTTTTACCTTGGTTTGCAAGCTATTGCTCTCACCCATTTTTATAGTGGTGAGGAAATTTAAAGTAAGTTATATCACACTGCAGGTATCTTGCACCAAGGCCAGCAACAATGTTTAGAAACCGACTATGCATTGATGGTGGTTTGATGTTGTTTATACCACCAACATCTGCTGCACAAACGGTATACAATATTTTCACGAGTTGATTTACTAACTAAACTTTTGGATTTCAATTGATTTATTATTTGTGACTTCTGAGGCCTTATCAAATTAATTCTTTTTTGTTAATTTTATTAATTTATGTATATGTAATGTCCTCTGAGTACATTTGTATGATTAATATACGTATATGTAATGTCCTCTGAGTACATTTGTATGATGAGAAGTTCTATTAAGGCCAACTGCATAAAACTTCTTTATGGTTGCATGTGAAAGGATGATTGCATCCACTCCTCACGTGGCTACCCTTTGTGTGGTGTCAGTGGATGAGTGTTTGAAATGGAGCTGCGAATAGTAATTTTTCTTTCAAACAATTTTATAAGGAATAGGGTGCCTCAACATAAATGGATAATATCTTTAATAAAAAAATTAATTAATTAATCTAGCAAGGTAAACTTTATGGATGGAAATGTTGTTCAGTTAAGTCATTCTGGAATTTATTTTCCAAGTGAAAATGAATCTAAGCCATGGTTCTTCCTCTACTATTTATACTTTTTTTTTATGATTATTAGGAAGGGAGAGACGAATTTATGTAATGGAAATTTTGATTTTAATAGCATGCAGTGAATGAGCTTAAAAATTCAGAATCCCATAATTTTGACATTCCCTAAGCAGCCAGGAAGAGATGAAAGTTCTGGGAGAAACAAAGAATTGGAAAAGAAATTTTACATGAGGGTAGAAGAAATTAAGAGTGTTCTAGACTAGTGAACTGTAGCCAGACCCAGACCTGGCAGGTGGCATGAGGAAGATGTACTAACTACACTTGCTCCATTGTTTTAGCCTCACAAATGTCATTTAAGTCTAACATATTCTAATGTTTTTAAGGTAACAATGCAAATGTTAACAAATAAAAAAAAAATATTTATCTCAATTTTGTCAGTGTTACTACTCGACACCCAATAATAAGGGCAAACTTGGGAAAGGTTCTCAACATAAAATGAGTTACCCAATTTAGATCTGTAGAATACTAGTCATTTATGGTACCATACTGCTTTTCTGATGCTGCATCATAAATCTGGCAGGCCTAGCTATTGTGATGTATGAGTTATGGGGATGATTGTTAAGTTTGTTGTTTGAAAATTGCAATCCCAGCCTATTTTGCTGCTCATATCTGTTTCCATTTTGGTTTCATTGGCATTTATTTATTCACGAGTTACCATGTTGCAACTTCATTAAAGTCCTCTTTGCCTCTTGACAGGTTCGTGTTTGTGCTTTCCCAGCAAGTCGATTGGGATTGGAAGGGATAGGGATCAGTCCAGACTGTAATCCTGAAAATGTGGCTAGCCCCCGACAGGTAACCTCAGTTTTTGAATCAAGATCTTCCCTTTTTGTAAGGCAATGAGTATTCTCCTTCAAATCATTACAGCTTTTCAAATGGGCACTTGAGCCAGCAGAAGATGACATTCTTGACCGGCTCTTTGAACTTGGATTGAAAGATGCTGCCGTCTGGGCAATGGAAAACCCAGCTGAAAAAGTAGTTCAAGCAGACAGTCCTGTAACTGGAAACAGCATTTCAACATAGGTCATTGTGGATATCTTCAGTTCTATTTGGAGATTGGAGTATGGATAAGGAAGGTACAAATCCTTGACTCCAATTATGTCACCTTCAAATGGACCATTGGAGCATAAATCAACAAAAATTCGTTGGAAGATAAAAGTTTAAACGATTGAGGGCTATATATATATATATATTATTGTTGTATGTTATACTATAGATACATGTAAGTATACACACACAGAGGAGTCACTTGGCTTAGTCCAGTGAGAAGGGGTGTGGGTACCTCTATTTCTTCAAGTACCCAGATACATGTGTGTACACACACACAAAACACATAAAGGTCATGACTTTTGAAGTCCAAGGAAACCTGATCTATTGAGAACGATGATATATTGTAAAATGTAGAGTACAAGGTAAAAATACGGGCAGTTTCTGTGTGATTCACAAAGAAGGGGTGCTGGGTTATTCAAGTGAATTTACTTAATGATTCAATTCAAAACTACTGTCATTCATTTCTTGATTGGTTGGTGCTGTTAAAATTTGTAAATTTTAACAGCTTTTTCTATTAAGAGTTGTAGTAATCCTTTAGGTCTGTCCTTGTCCCTTGCTCCTGTGAATATACCTTTTTCTCCTTAATTTTATATTAAGATTTGAACTAGGATAGGTTGGTCTGTCATTCATATGAATGCATTTGCTTTGATGAAGAGCGGGTTTGTTTATATCCTCAATTTTTTGAGGAAAATCACACCTCATATGTTGAGTGTTTCATTTGCATCTGAACACATTTTGCACTGGGATGTAAGTTTTTGTACCCAGAATGAGTATTTGGATACTTTGAAATAGACAGTAAGTTCTCATTTCTCGCCATTTATGTTAGGACAAAGACTTGGCAAAAGTTCTTTATGCATTTTTATCTAATTTTAGTGGAAAAATGTAACACATGAATAGTAAGCAATTCTTCTGTTCATAATTCTACTAAAGAATTTGATAATGAATATTTGAAATTACTGCTAGTTTTTCTTGTGTTAAAATCTAAGGGTATGTTTGCTTGTTGAAAATAGAAGCAATGGAATGGGAATAGGTCTAGGGCTATTCCTATGTTTGGTTAATTTATTGCAAGGGATTTTCATTGCTGAGGCAATCCACACTCCTTTAAATGTAGGAATCAACAATGACTCCTCTCATGGGAGGAATGAGGATCATTCCCAGGAACGGTCTGCATAATTATTACATTGCCCCTTTGTACCTTTCTCCATTGCCAACCAGACACGCCCACCTTCAGGATTTTCAAGGTGCTGTTCCGACGTCGACCAGCGAAGCACATGCTCTCCGGCATTGTCTGGCGAATCTGTGCTCTTCGACGTTGTCCGGCGAAGCTCATACTCTCCAATTTGGTGGCTTCCAGTGCCGGTGAAAAGAGGATTGTCGATGAGAAGAGGGAAGACATCGTCCAGCGAAGCTCGTACTCACCATCCCATTCATCGGTGCTTTTGGATGTTAGAGAGAAGGAAGAGATCTGCGAGAGCTTCCGTCGAGAAGAGATCGGCAACTTCATCCTACCATTTTGGCCGATCTCCTGTTGTATTGTAGAGCTGCATTCTTTGATCTGTCAAGAGAAAGGTGATTCTCCATCCCATTTGCTTGACCTTTGTTGCCTTTACTGGAGAGAAAGAACATGCTCTCCATCCGATTCTGTGATTTGTCAAGAGAAAGAAGATGATTGTTGCCCGCACCAGAGAGACAGAACTCGAATGTTGTTGAAAAGGAGCATGATTGTCACCGAGAAGACGGAGAAAATAAGATTGTTTTTCCTAAAATTAAAATATAATAGTTAATATTTAATATTTTGATAAGGATATCATGGTAATTTAATTCATATTCATTCTCATTCTTACTATTTTTTTAATATTATACCAAACACAGCATATGAATTTAAAATTTCATTCTATTGAAGTCTATTCTCATTTCTAAATTTACTCTTATTCTCATTTCCAATCTTTCTTATAATCAAATAGGCCCTAATGCTAAGTTTGGATGAAGGATTAGAAAGGGAGGAGTAAGGAGTGAAATGGAATGGCAAATAATGATCTCAAAGATCTTCTTTAGTCATCTAAAATGTTAGAGCCGTCAAAATAGGTTTGACCCATCAGGTCGAATCCGTTTAACCCACCTAAGAGGTAGATTGGATTGAGGGATTCCTTTAAGAATCTATTTAGTATATTTCTATCAACTCGGTCCATTTAAACTACGAGTTAAATGAGCCAACTCGCAAGTTAAATGGGTTGCTCGTTTTTTTTTTTTTAATTTTTCATTCACTCAGTCTAGCACTCTAGCCCATTGCACTTTTTTATTTAAAAAAATTAATCATAATGTATGTATTGTGTTGTCTCTATTATTTTGTAATTTGTTATATTTGAATATTCTACTCATAATTATATTCTTATTATTAATGAATAATTAAATTATTATATTACTCTATTTGTTTTAATTCGTTTAAACTTGCTTTGTATTTAGTTTTTTTTTGTTTATTTATATTGATATAGAAATTGATTGATTAAATAAGACATATGCTTAAAAAAAACTATATTTGAATTTTTATAATTTTTTATTTTATTTTTATTTTTTTTAATTTTTTTTGTAAGTTAAACGGGTCAACTCGTTTAACCCACTAAATGGGGTGGGTTGAATGGGCTGACTCATTTAACCCACCAACTTGGGTGGGTCAGCTTGGGTAGGCCAGGTTAGCCCACTTTGACAGCTATACAAAATGCCATTTTTTTTGTCTCCCAAATTAGTTTTAGTAATTTAAAATACTATTATATCATCTAACATGTATTGAACAATAATAAAATTATTAATCATGTGTTCATGTTATAAGAGATAATATTGAAAAAAATAATTAATGAGTCATTTCATTCAATTCATTTCATTGTAATTTCTAAACAAAAATAATAAGAGTTCATCTATTTTTTTCATTAAAACTTCCAAATAACATATCTATTCAATTTTTTTATTATATTAATGATCACTCCATTCTATTCTTAAACTATTAATCATAGCCTGAAGGCCTAAAAAACTACCATATGCAAGGTTTATCATTGTATGATGTTTGTAGCATGTGAAATTTGCGATAAAGATAATCTTTGTATCACATGGCATGGTTGATTTGTTTAGTATACTAATAGCAATATGCCATGTCAAAAGCATGGTTCCTGAACAAGACAAGAATGATATTCTATTCAATTTCTAATTTCATAAACATTAAGTTGGAAAAATAGAGTTCATTTTGCATTTTCCTTTTGTAGCAATTCAAAAAGCATTGTAAAGTTTGAACTAGAAACAAAAAAAAAAAAAGGGATAGTGAGGTACTTAACCATTATGTTGAAGAAAGCCACATTAAGCTGCAACCTATTCGAAGTGCAAGATAAGTTGCTTAACCTTGTTTTCTTAAAAAATTTACTCTCATGGTGACTTTGGCCCTCACATAAGTGGGAAATGTGTGTGCGCGTGTGAATATATAATGTATTAATACATGATTGTGGACACCACCAATATAAGGTGGTTTTGTCCAATTGTGTTTCTTGGCCAAAAGAAGAAAGTTTGTGTGCGAGTAGAGAAATTGAGGTGGGAAGTAGATACCTTGCTGCCTGGGGTATGCCCCACATATGTGGAAAGTGAGTGTTTGTATATGGGTATATAATATGTTAATACATGACTAAAGGCACCACACGGTTTGGCGATTTTGTCCAGTTATGTTTTGTCACACCCTTGCCTGAGTTAGTGTGAACAACACAAAAAATAAAGTAAACCCATCATCATGAACCAAAATAAACTAGACAAACTAATCGATTTGACATAAGCTATATATAAGGACAAATACTAAATTATATCATTCCATCACTTGATACAAATACTATTAACCATACATAAGCATATAATTCGCTACATGATTTTTGCGTCAAAATTTTGCCAGAATCTCCCTTAAGATATGCACTTTTGGAAATTTCCACAACCAAGACTTACGAATTAAAAGGAAGACAGCTCCACTCTCATAAAAGAATATAGTAAAACAACCTAATATATATAGTACAATCACTAAATCTAGGTCAGTGACAATAAACGTTACCAAAGTACAAAATATGCAACAATTACACTAAAAGAATCATTTTCACCCTTGTAGACTATACAGGGCTCACCAAAATGTGCCAATATGGACTTTACACAACAAAAGAGGGTCCAAGGTCTTTACTGCTCTCTGAAAACATAGGAAAAATAAGAATGGGTGAAAACACTTAGTTAGCAAATATCATTGACTATACTAGGTAGGGAACAACCTGAACAATAAACTTCTAAACAACCTTTTTTAGTCTTTTCAATAAACTTAGATAATACACAAACCAAATACTTACAAATCACTTAAATATAGACCACTTTATAAAATTATAAGTTTATAAAAAAACAAATATGCTTTATAAAATGAGGAGTACTAATGAATATTCAAAACCATGAATTTAAAACATCTCACTGAACTAATAGTCAATCAGTAATCAAATATTAGCATTTGCTAATAGTAATAGTGAAATACAATAATCAGTGGTAAGCAAAATAGTTTACGATTAGTCAATGACGTAGCAATATGCCATAATATAGTGACATAATTCATGGTGCACCATGGCTAATGCCTATTACCGTTAGCTACAAGGTTCAATGTTAAATGAAATTCCTAAGAAATAATTTCCTTCATAACCGTAAAATTTTGGCCTATGGTCATTTATCTTGAAATTTTGTTGGCATTAGCCCATTCAAGGTCTAAGAAATGTAGAATTAGAAGTTGGATTAATATTTTGAAATACCTAAAGAAATATATTATAAAACATAACAACTCTAGTCCAAGAACTTGGTTATGTGAATTTTCTTGTAAATTACGCATTCTTATATGAATATTTTGTTACTCATGTATTATAATTGTTAATGTTATTGTACATTTCAACTTTGTATGATAAAATAATAATATAATAATTTGAGACAAGAACTTATTATTGTGAAATTAAACTCTTCTGGTACATTATGTACTTGGATCCCGTTTGAGGAAAAAAATAATAATTAAGACACTAAAAGAAATTAATTATAACATTGAAAGAGTCTATGGACCTTGTATACATGTGACTATGGTTGGCTCTACCACCTAAATGTCCATTATGAACCTTGGACTATAGCTGGTTGTACTGCCTAAATGTTTATGTGAAATTTTGGGTTCCTTAACAGAACAGTACATCCAATGAATTCTAAAACCTATGGCAGAACGTGCCGCCTAAATCATTAAAGGAAAATGAGGTTGTTATAGTTCTTACACCATATCCTGGGATATGAGCTATGTGGCTGGTTATGCTAAATTATATGTGGATGGTTTCTAGATCATTTTAGATTTAGAAAAGTGGAAATTAAGCACATATAAATTTTTAAGAAACTAAAGGGATTTTTTACCACTAAAAGTACATCAATGTTCAAAGGAAGAATTCATAAAAGAATTTCTTATAGTTCTCTCTTAAACTAATTCATTCTTAATTACACGATGGCTTGAATGACATAATGAAATAATAATTGTATTGCTTGACTTTGATTTCAATACCTGCTGGGGGACACCTCAACTAAAGGAGGGGTCGTGCCTACCGATTAGGTATCATATACTAGAGTTCGTGAGATTCAATTACCTAGGTATTACAGTCATATGCTAGGCTTCGTGAGACTTGAAAGCCTAGATATGACATTTTAATATCTAATAGTCAAAGACATTATCTACCTCTAGTTATCATATGTTTGCTAATGCATATTTATATGATATCTGACATGTATACATATTTCATAAAAATCATAATTTGAAGTCATACTATATTCTATGAATATTTCAAGTACCATATATGTTTTTTCATGTTACTGAAAATATACTTCTAACCTCTTTGCTGTCAATGTTTTTAGATGACAATTTATCAAATCACTCTTTAAGTCCATGCATAATGGATATTTGTCCCACTAATCGGTTTAGTACTTATGATTGATAAAACTATTGTTGTAAGCTGTGATATGATTGTACATGTCATACCACTTATGTTCATACCACCAGATAGATTAAATCTAACTAGATTTATAGGCCTTACTAAAGTGCTAGTAGGAGCTTTGAGGAAGATATAAGATATCTTTATAGAATAATCTTAGGCCTAAATTTTATTAGTTAATCGATATAGGCATAAAACTCATACCCCTAATTTTGTTAAATTAGCTTGCAAATGTATGAAATACCAATTGTATAATCATTTTATCATCTATGGTCACACAACTATGTTTTGGTAAATTATGGTACATTTATCATAAAATTTTGCATCTTAATATCTTATAATTAAAAACTATAGTATATTTTATAAATAATTAGAAGGGGATTCGGCACATAAACCTTTTTCTAATGCCTTCCTCAAATCACTTGATCTTGATTAATCCTAAGGACTTATAACATTAGACAACCCACTCTTAACCTATATGATCCAAGAATAGTTTATTAATTTTATCAATTTATTTATTTATTTATTTGCTTCTAAATTGTAAACATAAGTCTCAATTTTAATAACTCTTGCATTATCAAGCACAATTTTCCACAATTATCCCAACTTTATTTTCAATTTGTACTTCTCATTATGAAGTCCAACTTTACTAAAATGGCTACAAACTCTTAAATAAACATCACCTCAAAAAGGTCAATGGCACACTTAATACCAAGTAGGAATACTCATAGGTTTCCTGAGCCATTTAATTAACTTACATTTAGTTCATTTAAAGCTTAATTTCTCTATGCCATTCAAAACACTTATAACAAGGTTCTTGTTAACATCTTTTTTTCCCTTTATGACCAAGAAATATCTAACTTCACCAATGATTTAGAAAGATTACATTAATTCATCATACAAAAAAAATGACCAATGCCCCAAAGTTCTTCTCTAACATGCTTTATTCATGTTGCTTTTCTCTGTATTCAAATATTGTTCAATTTCACCAATGTGGTTTAGAAGTTAACAAACCAAGTTAAAAAAGTTAGTCAATAAATTGAAATAATTATCTAAGGCCACTTAATCCACCCCAATAAGGTTTTTTATTCATCTATCATTCCTTTTACATCAATGCAAATCCAAAAGAAATTGAGAAAAATTATCAAATCTACTTACAACAAAACTCTCAATTGCATTAATTCTTCCTTTGGAGGCTTAATGATGTTAGAAGAGTCCAAAAATTTCAAATTTTGTCACCCTACAAACATGAATGCATATAGCCAATTTGGGATTTTTAAATCAGAGTCAAAACTCAAAATTAATTACTGAATTTAGGGGAAAATGGTTGAAATTCACGAAAAACACTAAGACCCCTAGTTAATTTGATGAAATCACATTAAATCTGGCCCAAAATCAAACAATCATGCATTCTCTACATTGAAAAAGGGGTTTTGAATTTTAGAACATAAATGATGAAATTGATAAGTGAAAACGATGGAAAAATGACCAAAAATACCTGAGGTATTGAAGCCTTAAGGAGATTTTGTGAAACTTCATCCAAATCACACCAGATTCAAACTAAAATTGTGTAAGAGTGTGTTCATCGAAGCTTCAAGTTTTCTGACCAAATAGAAGGTGGAATCTTGATGGAACTTGGCCAACAAGGATGACAGAACGCCAAAAATGGATGAACAGACTCAATTGCTAGCAATCGAAGGAAGGAAACATGGAAGAACTTCTCTAAGGCACAATACATGAGATAGCAAAGAGGAAAAGGATAACTAGAGTGAAAAATGAAGAATAATAAGGTTCTCTTGATAATTTTACTGAAAGACACTTGGCACAAGTAGGAAAAAAAATGATCTAATTTCCTGAGTTGCATGTGGAGGATTCCAACCTAGATTCCTTGAGATGTAGTGAATAAGGATTAGCCACTAATGTAAGCCTCAAGCCTAGATTTAATACCAATTCATTTCATATTTAGTCTTCCTAGATTTTCTTTCTCAATATTCCCTTAATTATTTAAAATTCACTTTTGCCCCAAATACATCTCTTTCTTTTCCAACTCAAAAATTCATATATAAAAGAAAATTTTCCCCTCTCAATTTAAAATATTTAGTATATGAATTTTTTCGAATGTTACATGTTCCTTGGCACCAAAAATAAAAAGAGGAAAAAAAATGCCTTACATGTTTAATTATGCCAGTCGAAGGTTAGAAGTTTCCATGAGGGACTGATCCCAGTATCACCGTATTTGTAGTGACTATAAGCATGGTTATCAAACTACTTAATAAAACTATAATATAGAGACACTACTCATAATTTTGTCCCTGCACTATCAGCTCTTGCAAAGTGTCGTATTGAAAATGTTATTAACAAATAGTTAAACATCAAACTTCGAAGTTTGTCCCAGTAAGATATCACAAAGAAACTTCTGCAGACAAAACAATGGTTGAAAATTTTAGGAACAACAAAAAGTGCCCACATTAATGCCGATGCATCTTTTTTCAACGAAAAGAGAAAAAAGGAATACCACTTATATTCAATACACTATAAATTTAAAAGCTGAACTTTTCCTCATTTCTTTTAGTAATCTATCTCTGAGAACATTAACTACAGCTAGAATTACCTTTACCTCATACTCCCTAACCCTATCTCTCTCCGCGTTTTACTCTTCTGGGTTTTCTCAGGGCCTTTGTTCCATAGCAATTTTGGCGTTCTGTGTGTTTCCACTAGCAATGGAGTTGGCCAGCAAGCCAAACAGGCCTCTCTGAATCTATCTCTGAAATTTTAAGTTCAGTTTATATACACGTAAAATATGAACGGGATCAACTATGACTTCTTCGGCCAAACCCAGGTAACTCACAAAATAGCTCGTTTCATTTTCACTTGTGTTAGCGACTACATTGTGAATGTGGATAAATCATAACTGAGCAATATGATCATGTTCAAGTTTTACTTCAAGAGGCGGTGGCATATTTTTATAACCTTCCTTACATAAGTCAAACAGGAGAAAATCATAGCTGCCTGTGTATTTAGGCCCGTTTCCATCTCTTAACCTGTTGACTTGCATATAAGTTTGATCAATTTCTTGAAGTCCCTGATGTATCAGAGCTCCTTAAGAGTTATGGAGACACAGAAATGGGGACTATTAATTGGTAGAAGAGGCTAAGTAAGGCCAAAGGGGGTCTTTCCTAAGCAAACCAATTTTAATCTAGAAAAAAACATATATATGAATAAGTACATCATGTTCTTAGATTTACTAAAAAAATACACTGCTTTGCATCAATTAAAGGAGGTTATGACAGTTCAAAGTTTATGTTAAACAATGGAAAAGCTATCAAGGAGGTTGGAAAATCCATTACACTAAAAGCAAACCAGGTAATGAACACCAAGTTCTTTTCACCACTAACATTCATTTTTACTAAATCCATGATCGGTAATACAAAGTAGCGTACATTATTACATCACACACACTTAAAGTGGCTGCGAACTTTGACTTGCTATAGTAATAGGTTATAGCTACTAAGCAGATACTCAACTAGTAAAGCAGATGTGTTATAGAGAAGCTTATAACTTATTTAGACCCACATTCTGATAAATCAGACTGCATTGATGGCAATCTTCATCCCACTCTCACAGTGACCAGCATAATTGCAGATGAAGTAGTTTTGTCCCCTGACTACCCTGACGTTATCCTTCCCTGACCGGTAAATTTTGGCACCTCCTGGAGTCCGACACGCGTCATAACCAGCCTTGTCTACTGCTACCACGTTGTGAAACCCAGCAGCATAGTTGAATACTGCATATAAACAAAATAAAACACCCACTGGGTTATGAAATAGTATACTAGCAGGATCTAAAATTATGTTATGATCCCAATTGCAAGGTACCATCCAACTTCATCAGATGTATACATTTATGACATGTAGGGGTTTATTTTTGAGCTCTCTAACCAAAACTAGCTTTTGGGATAAGATCTTCTAATTCTAAATGTTTGCATTACTTGGTGTGAGGTTATTTAAAATCATAACTAGATCCAGTAATAATAGATCAAAACCAAACTATGTACGAATTTATAAGCATATTTGAAGTAGGTTCCGTTGAAAAGTTTTCTAACATACTTATATGTTTAATTATGATTGATATGGTCACCTTTTTTTTTTTGGAAGACTGGGTCTATCTAAAAATCTTTTCTACTATTAGAGCCTTCCACTTGCCATAATGAGGCATGAGACTTGAGTTTTACATTATAAGTACAGGATTTTGACGTCAGGTTCATAAAAATCTTGAGCTCTTCAAGCTCACCTTCTATTTTTTGGAATATAACTATCCAAAGGTTCATATCAGTTAAAATATTACAACCTTCCACTACCATCCCATTTGCAATTACAGGTATGAAACTTGACTTCCACGTCAAAAGTCTAAAATTTTCATGTGTAGTTCATATGAATCTTAGGCTTCCCACTAAACTAACCTAGCTTTTGGGAATCAGTTAAACAGTAAAGAAAATGAAAATGTCGGTGCTTAAAGTTATTGTATAAAAAGATTACCATACGCTGAAACAGAGAGTATATCTCCGAAAATGAGAATGGAAAGGACCTGAAATGGGTTGATAATAATGACTATGACTTGAAGGATAGGTACTGACCTAGGGTATCACCAGCCCTAAATCTCTTTCCTTTAGGCCATCCAACGGTGTTAAATGTCCAACCACGCGCATCTCCAACGTTGTAGGTGGCAGCATGAGCCATCTCAGAGTGGAGCAACATCAAGCACAAAAGCACTAGACCTGCAATTGCACTGCCTCTTCCCAGAACCGTCTTCATCATTTGCACTTTGCTGAGAGTGAAAATGGCTAGAAGAGATGTTTTTGCTTGCAATTTGAGTTCGATGAGTACGATTTTATAGCCGAAGGGAAGGTGGAAGCCTTAATGGGCCATTGAAGACCCATAGGGCCCACATGTCTGAATATGATTTCGTAGCCAAGGGAAGGTGGAAGACTTTATGGGTCATTAAAGTATGGATCTACCCAGAGTCCTACAATTTTTGAATAAGAGGAGGGCCTAATTGCATTCCTCTTTTAAGAGCTCGAATTCCGCAAATCTTCCATGATCATAAGATAATTGAATAAATTCACGATTTTTAAATTGTTAAATTTGTTATAGTCTTGATCTTGAAAATTGGCAACTATGAGTTTTTCAAAATAACAATATTACAGATTAATTGTTTTGACATTTTTAATAATTTGCAAAAATATTACTGATATAAAAATTAAAATTTTCCTATTTTCAAGAATTAACTCTTGTGTTTCTGAAGACCAAATCTGAATGACTTTGACAAAGCAACCATCAAATTGTTTAATATACTAATTTGAAATACATGTTTCTAGTCTAAGTGATCTTGTAGTTAGGATTTCCGCACAAACTCGTTTGTTTTAGCTGGTTTTGTAAATTCTACTAGGTTATGGTGTAATTGTGATTCTCATGGAATGCATTTCTTTATGGCCAAAAAAAGAATACTTGGTTATGTTATCTTATAGCCAAAGCAAGTGAAATCATCAATTAGTGGATTGCTATCTTCTTTATATATATATATATATATATATATATATATATATATTATATATATATATATTTTTTGTTAGGGATGTTTTCATATTTTGAAACTTAAGTCTTCTCTTTATACCATCCTATTGAAGCTAACAATGTGTGTGTGTATATATATATATATATATATATGACTTTTATGGCATGGCATGAAAATTTTGACGAATGCTCATTTGCCTGACAATTAAAAATTATTCCAACCACCCACCATGGCCATCCCCACTGTCTTTTTCCTTTTTTTTATTCCTCTTTTGGAAAAATATAACTTTGATTTGTATTTATTATAAAAATTTTATTTTAATACTCCATTTATTATAACATTTAAAATAATTTTTTTATTATTACAAAATATCATACTTAATCTTTTACTAATTGATTTAGTTTCTTTATCAAAATTTTTAAGACTAAATTTAAATTTTTTAAAATAAAAATTAAATATGATATTTGTTAATAAATAAATGTCATATTAAATATTATATCGAATATGGAACTCAAATAATAATTTTGTTATAAATAAATGACAAAATAAGTATTTTACATTTTTTTTGTGGGTAATTTTGGAGGGCTATAATGATAAATAATCATTAACTTGGTCTTCTAGTATTGATACTCGTTGTTTTACTTTCAGGTTATGAAGACCTAAATGACAGCACTAGACCCATCAGTCTCAAATTTTGATGGGACACGAAGATTGACGAGATGCCCCACTTAATATATCTATAGGATATGGGCAATGCAGTTTAACCAACTTCACTAAGAAATTGGACTTCTAGAATACTTAACCACCAAAATAAGAAATCTTATCACTTTTTAATTATTTTTGTTATCATACCTTGAAATTTATTCGAGATCTTAATTCCTTTCAAGTATTTAAACACTTGAGAAATATATACGTCGCCATTGAAAGACTAGTGCACATCCCAGCGTTTTTTATAGCCTTGAACTAGCAGAGTTATGCTCAAAACCCAAGCCATGCTCGTACTAGGAAATTACTTCGGACTATGATTGTCTCCCACAACTTCATGTCAAGACTGTTTGGTTTTTCTCAATTAATTCTGCACCTAAAACTCAAATTGAGTTTTATAACATGATAATCGGCCTAGCAAAAAATAGAGTATATATTTGTTTTGCCTGATTGTTGATCCAAGTGCTCAGGACCCTGGTTTACAAAAAGATAAGTAGAGTACAAAAAAAAGAAGCCTAAACATGTCAGAAGAGAAAAAGAAAGTTCATGACCAAAGTCACCTATGTACAAGAACCTTGGCCACATAACAAAGCAGAAGTACATATTAATATAAAATTATCATACAGAAGAAGGGGTTTATTGAAAGATGCCAAAGAATCTGATGCTGTCAGAACTGAGATGGCAATATACTCTCCACCTTGAATTTGAAGTAACACGGAAGATAAATGGATGTGTTAATACAAGGAATATTTTAATTGCCTCGAGTATCTCAAAATAAACCTAGCTCTTCCTTAAGGGCCTTAACTGCCTCTGACACACCATCCTGCAATTTTGAGCATCATTTTGAATACATATCATCATAGTTTGCAAACATAAATTTTGTACACAATTTTGTAAATATCTACTATCAAGATCTCAAATAAAAATTATCACACATGGACATTTGTCACAACCTAACATCACACTATAGACACGGAAAAGAGAAATCCATCCATCCTCATGTCATACTTTTATTTAAAAACTTAATGGCAGACACTCAACAAATGCACCAAAATTATTTTTCTTTTCATAAAAGGTCTTAATTAGTATTTAGAAGAATACTTTACGTAAAACCTTGCATTTGGAAGAGGAATGAAAACCTTTCAGAGGATATAATATGTAAAGGTTTTGGAGTCACCACTTCCCAACTCATCACTTCCGGAACGACGGTAATGTTTTTTCTCTTTGCGCGTAGTAGGGACACCAGCTATTATTTCGTGTCATCTTGAAATTCTAGGAGCAATTAGTTTAAATTATATCATGAAAAAATTCTTTCAAAACAAAGAACTTCCTGCTATAGGAAAACTGTAAATCAACTTGATTGATGAATGGAGAGAAGAAAAGGACACAAAGGGAGACCATGGCTAAATTCAACCATCCTCTTTCTTTTTAAGGAAATGAGAGTAATCTTATCCTTCGTACATGTTTTCTTCATAGAAAATGAATTTGCTAGAGATAAGAGAAGATACAACTTGATGGAGGATAAGAAATCCTCAAATGAGAAAACATGAAAACAGATAAACTTTTAATCTTGACTATTCTAGTTCCAAACAACATTTTTACTTGATAAGATTACATACACTATACACTGTAAATTATCAGATATATATATATTGTTGGTAGATTAGGAATAAATCTATTGTCAAATAGAAAAACCAATTATGTAAGAAAAATAAAACTGAAGGTATAAGAAAGCGCATGTTTGAAATAAAAAGACAAATATATATCCTACTATCTAATTAAGACGAAGATATTCAGATTTCAACGTACTTTTTTGCGAAAAGGATATTTGTTCAATTTTACTGGTGACTGAAAAAAGGAGAGGAGGACGAACACAGGAACATAAAAGTTCAAAAGGAGTAATGATGATATCTATTTCATTATTTATAGCAATGAGGTACTCTATAGTATATACTATTTAGTGATCCAAACAAGAAAACTGTCATAAATGTATGCACCCTTTTCAAGAATAGCCATTACCTCAAGTGAAATTCTTTCAGCAATTTCTACAGCACGTGCTTTGACCTTCGGTGATAATGCATAGTCTATTGCCGATGATAGTGCAAGTGCAGCTTCCTGGACGCATCTCTCATTTTTATCAGGAAGCAAATGGTTTCTACAGAGCGGTTCAGGTGAAACACCAAGCCAGTACATTCTCTCAGCCCAATAAAACTGATCTAACATAAAAGGACACACTACCTGCAAGTTTGCTCAAACCAGTTAAGCACATCTGAAGGTACATCAACAACAAAATCCTAAAAGTTTGACCGAGTTGGAAATAGTATAATACAATGCAGCCAAAGAAGCACAATATACAATTAGACAACTAATACCATTAGGTACAAACCAGTGCTTTACCTAAGCATGACAAAATGTTAATTATATGTATAATGACCCAAATTTTTAGTTAGAAATTAGTGGGAAAAAAATTTGAATAGCTTTTAGCTATTTAATGGTGCTAATATTGAGTCCAAGCACTCTTTAAGTATTAAAAATTCCAAAAATAATAATAAAAGTTAAGAACTAAATATTTTCTTTCTTTCAAGTTTCAACCATGATTTTAATGTTAGCCATTTAGATTGGAACAAAATTAATCTTTCACTTTGCATCCAATTTTTGTCTAGAGAAAAAAAAGAATCTTTTATCCTATTTGGGGCCATTTAAATATCTTGTGTTATTATTTTAGATTTTAAGACTTCAGACTTTGTTAGGCATAGTCTTAAATTTTTAAATAGTATTTTGAGTCCAAAATTATATACACGCTAAGTCCACAATGAATAAAACCCAAACTCAATGTCTTAAGAATATAAGCCTCAAACCCACAACCATTCAAGAGAAGTACAAGACCAAAGTACAAGTACCCATCTATTTTTCTTTGGCTGAAAAATAAATAGATAAAGGGTAAGGGAAACTCAAGATCGCTCTCTTGATTTCTCCCTACACCCTAAACCTAAAGCTCTCTACAAGCACTCTGATGGGCCTCCTGGGCCCAGAGGGACTCAGGTCTACCATAGGAAGGCCCAACAATCCAGCACAACTAAAGAAGATGCTGCGACAAACGTGAAGGATTACAAAGAGGAGGCTGTAACTAACTTTACGTGGGATGAGGGATTGTAACTAACTTTGCTAGGAATAAGGGATTAGTTAGAGAGAGAGAGTGAGGCAGTAGGTTATTATATTATGTTAAGGAGTTGATGAGGGGGTAAGGAAGATTTTGGGAGAATTCTGGGAGAGACCCTAGCCTCTCGAAAGCTAGAGGAACTGATTATTTTTGTTCTATTTTCTGAATAATACCTGGGCTACAGCAATTCTGGAATTAGAGCTCAGTGTTCCGAGGGTTATGATCAGTTGAAGGATGGATAATAGAATTGAATCATTGGAGAAGTCAGTTTTGGGGCTTTCCGCTGAAGTCACAGCTTCACATGAGGAACATCATTCCATTCAACTCACATTAATGGAGCTCCGAGAAGAACTGTAAGAGTTTTGAGCTTGGTGACGCTCCTCAAACCGAGGCAAAGCAGTGGATGTCTTCCCTGATCGAGACACTAATGACACAGACGGTGGTACTGGTTCCAAGTCCCATCAAGAGATGTTGGACATGGATTCTATCCACTTTCGACTACTGGAGCTACCTTTGTTCTTTGGTGAAGACCCAATTGGATGATTATTCAAGGTGGAATGCTACTTTTCTGTTAACATAATCTCCGATGCTAGATGTCATCAATATCAGTTTCGAAGGGAAGGCACTTAACTAGTTCCAATGGATGGAATGTTGAGCTCCATTTCGGTCCCGACACCATTTTAAGGATGAGGTGATTTGATGTTTTCATTCACAGCAGAGTGGAGATGCCTATGAGATGCTGGTGGCATTGAAACAGGAAACAACCATGTTGGACTTTCATGAACGTTTTAAACTGCTTTCAGCTCCCTTAGAGGGAGTCAACGATGAGGTATTCATGGGTAACTTTAAAAAAGGTCTCTTCCCTGAGATACGAGTCAAGGTGCAATTGAGGCAGCCAGCCACTCTCACCCAACTTATGGACTTAGCACAGCAAATTAAGGAATGTAATCAAGTGTTAGAGAGGACACATGAAATACGTTCTCTTCAAAACCACAGAAGCTTGTACTATTATCGTTGGCTGACAAGTTAAGCACCAATGTCAGAATTGCATTCGAGCACCGTGACAGTTTCTGGTGGGAAAAAGACGGAGGTCAAGGCACAGACACCAAGGGGCATGATGACACAAGGGAATATCCCTATAATGTAAGGGTCCTCCGTTAAACCCTTTGCTTGAAGTTCTTTCAGGAAATTATCAGAGGCAGAATTGAACAGGAGATGCGAATTAGGCCTCTACTTTAAATATGAGGACAAATTTGGCCTAAATCACATATGTAAAAATCAGCAACTTTGTATGCTTATTATTTCTTAAGATGAAGGTATCATGGAGGAAGAGGGCTCTCTCAAAGAAAATCAGGACCCTAACAAACCTGACAAGGAAATTGCTGCAATGACATTATCTATTAACACTGTTGAGGGTGTGCCAGGACATAAAACCATAAAACTCTTGGGAAAATAAACGATTGTGTAGTTGTAGTGTTGGTGGATAGTGGTGCCACCCACAATTTCATTTCCCCGCATTTAGTTTCTCAGATGCAGCAACACCCGAGCTCACAGGTACATATAAAGTCACCTTAGGAGATGGATGTACCGTGTTTGGGAAAGGAGTCTGTAAAGCAATACAGGTTTATCTTCAAAACATGTTGGTAGTCCAATCCTTCATCCTTTTGATATAGGTGACATTGGTCTTATTTTGAGGATGGAATGGTTGGAGAGCTTGGGTGAAGTACAAATTGATTGGAGCCAATTGATCATGAAGATTAAGGTTGAAGGACATTGGATGTGTCTGCAGGGAGACCCTATACTATCCCGTAGTCTGGTCTCCCTAAAATTAATTTGTAAAACCATTTGGGCAAAGAAACAAGGGACCCTCATTGAATTTATGGGAGCTATTTTACAGTCAAACAATACTACTCCTATGACGGACCCTGCAATACAATCCATTTTACCCGATTTTCCCTCTGTGAGTACACCATTGCTGGGTTACCTCCTAGAAGAAAGAAGGATCATGCGATTGTATTGAAAGAAGGTAGTCAGATTCCAAATATATGTCTTTATTGGTATGCTTATTCCCAAAAATCAGAAATTGAGAAGATGGTGAGGGACATGCTTAAAGCAGGGATTATTTGCCCAAGTACCAACCCATTTTCAACCCCTATTTTGTTAGTAAAGAAGAAAGACGGTTGCTGGCATTTTTGTGTTGACTATAGGGTATTGAACTGGGTCACTGTACTTTACAAATTCCCCATACCTACTACTGATGAGTTGTTGGATGAGTTATGGGGTTTTGCAGTATTCTCTAAACTTGATTTAAAGTTCGACTATCATCAAATACAGGTTAAGGATGGTGATGAACATAAGACGGCCTTTAGAAAGCATGAAGGGGATTATGAGTTCCTTGTCATGCCCTTCGGACTCACAAATGCTTCTTCCACATTTAAAAGTCTCATGAATGATATCTTCAAACAATACTTGCATAAGTTCATACTGGTGTTCTTCGACGATATTTTGGTATACAATGCTGATGTGGCTACTCATTTAGAACATCTTCACACTACTTTTACTATCTTACACGAGCAACAATTGGTACTTCATATTAAAAAGTGTTAGGCCAACAAAAACTAGAATATCTTGGTCATTATTTTGGCTAGTGGAGTTCATGCACATCCTAGTAAAATCCAGGCGATGCTTCAAAGGCCTACTCTGACTACATTGAAGGCCTTGAGGGGATTTTTTAGCCTCACTAGCTATTGTAGACGTTTTGTTTAGAACTATGGCCATATTGCGTCTCCCTTGACACAACTGCTAAAGAAAGATAATTTCAAATGGGGTATTGAAGCTTAAAGAACATTTGGCAACTTGTAAAAGGCAATGTCTTTGGTGCCTGTACTAGCTATGCCAGATATCACTCAACCTTTTAAACTAGAGACCAATGCTTCGAGGAGTGGAGTGGATGCAGTGTTGATGCAAAAGGGTAAGCCCATTGCTTATTACAGCCATGTTTTCTCACAACAAGCACAACTTTCTTCTATCTATGAACATGAACTCATGGCCATCGTCCTAGCTGTCAAAAGGTGGCAACACTACTTGCATGGCCATCATTTCATTATTCGCATTGACCAACAGGCTTTAAAGTATTTGTTACAGAAACAACTTATTGAGCCTAATCAACAACACTAGGTATCCAAATTCATGGGATACAATTTTGATATCACTTATAAGTTGGGCAAAGAAAATAGGGTTGCTGATGCTTTATCACGATGTCATGAAGGTTCAAAGCTTAAACCTTCCTCATTATGGCAACTTGAGGATCTCTAAGACTTGGACAAGGAAGTTCAGCAAGATGAGCATTTAAAAACTATAGTTGAATATCTAATTGCTAGGAAAGAGGTCACCAAAGGGTATACTCTGAAGAGAGGTGTAATACCCATGAAATTTATATTAAAAAAGGAACTCAATCAAAGCTAAATGTAGATGCAGATAAAATTTTATGTGAGATTATAACCAAAGAGAGTATCTAAGTCTTACCTTGTGCATTCCTAGCACTTGTAACTCAACAGCATAGGGCAACCAAGTATCTGTCAGAAAATTTTTTATATGATAAAATACCATATTCCCTACTTAAAATATTTTAATACTCATTATTCCCACTAACATTATCTTATTACCCCACTTAATTAAACTAATATCATAATTATACTTACTAGCCCCACTCATAATATTTTAGCACCCAATTATATCATAAAAACACTATCTGAATATCATTTCACTCCAAACCATCATGCAAACTGAGCTTCTTCACTGTGTAGTCAGTTCTCCCATGATCCAACACTGCTTGCCAGTGGTTGACCAGCAACCCAGAAGCTCCGTCGGCCCCCTAGCAAGCTTCACTGACCACCACATCACCGGAAAACCGACGAAACTCTGACTAAATATGTAGCGCAACCCGAGCTCGATTTGGACGAAATTGGTGCATTTTTGCTTCAATTTAGCTTAAAGCTTTAGTTCAATGATGTTTTTTAGCCCTTTCTCCTTGATTTACATTGATCAATTTAGTCCAATTTGCTTCAGATCAAAGAACCCTAATTTCGACACTGTTCATTCGAAAAATAGGCCAATTTGAGCTCAATTCAAATGGCTTGCTTCAAATTGAGTTAGGATTACATTTTATAGGTGAATTTCACACCTTTCTCCCTTGAAGTCACTGATCAATTGTGAATTTTAACTTCCGGATTGAAAAACCACAAATTTTGAGCCTAGGGATAATTTGGGAAATGAGTGAATTTGAGTTCTTAGGGCTTCTTAAATTTTATTATGCATCTTGGGAGTGATTTAGAATTTTTGGAAATTTTAGTTTCAATTTAAGATGAATTTCTAATTTTTCGTAACTTTTCATGACGAAAAAGGGAGGAAATTAAAAGAAAAAATTTTGTTTGGCTTGATTAGGTAACAACAAATAGTATTTGAAGTTAAATAGAAATTTTGGAATTTATTAAATGACCCCTAAGTGAAATTTAAGTTATGGTAAGTGTTAAAAAATTTAATTTCCTAAAATTGAGTAAAAAAAGAGGGTCAAATTAGATTGAAGAAGTGATTTAATTAAAAGTGAATAAGGAATAATTACTTAGGTCGGTAACAGAATTAAATAATTAAATTTATTCATGAAGACTAGATGTTAAGAGTATTTTATTTAATGTGTTAGATAGCTAGGGAAATTGTCAGCAAAAGAATTAAAAATAAGGATATGAAGAGATTGGTATACTCTTCTCAGGTAAATATATAATCCTAATTATGCACAATATTATTTTAAATTATGATTTTGAATTTTGAATTATTAAAAATACTGAAATCTGAACTCTGAAGTAGTACGATTTTGAAATTATGATATATATACATGGATGTATATTTATTTCTAAAATATTAGGAATGTGTCCAAAACAAAACCTTGTAGCTAACAGCAGTAGACGTTAGCCATAGTGCACTGCAATTAGAAATCTGATGTGGTTAAGCATAATGCCATTACCACCTTATTTTGTATAAGGCCTAAGGCCATTATTATAATTACTCAAAGCTTATGGTAAAAATGAGTATCTATTCTAATCTATTTTCACTAGCCTTGAGATAATTTTGCATTATGTAATTATGACTGGTTCTGTAGGAGATTCCCAAATGCATTCTGTTAATGAGTATTCTCTGTTCTGGTGATATTAAACTATGAATGTATGATATATGGTTTTTAAATTTTGAAAGGCATATCATTGTAAGTCTATTCCATTTTACAATATTAGAATTACTTGCTCACTGAGTTTTACTCACCCCACTATTCAATAATTTTCATATTCTAGCGCCAATCTAGAACACCCAACTACGGAATTGTAATCGTGGTGATTAATTCTTTAGTGAGCTTAGCCTATTGCTAGAGTAATATTTTTCTCTTATTTTATGACTCGTTTAGTCGCTCCTTTGTATACAAGCTAAATGTTTGATGTATTACTATGGTATGTCAGATAACTTTGCTGTAGAAGTTTTGGGAGGTTTATAATTCAGGAAATAACCTGCCCAATTTTCTACACGGAGATTAAACTATCTTAGTTAATATTTGTATGAAGAGTTGTGAGATTTAATGTTTATTTAATGTGGGTTTATATAAGTTCTACCGCCTTGAGGTTTCTATTAGATTCATGAGGATGAAGGACTCCTCATCCCCATGACAGTCACGTCCTATCAACCCAGATCGTGACAAGAGACTCCTTATTCCTTAATGACAGGCTGGTAATTCCGAAAAACTCTCTACGAATTCCCTTGTTACTTAAAGAGTACCACGATTCACCCTTAGGTGGCCACTCTAGGTATCTTCGCACATATAAACGCCTACTGGAGTTTGTGCATTAGGATGATATGAAACAAGATGTCCAGCAGTACGTATCGCATTGCGACATCTGTCAAAGAAACAATTAAGAAGCATTATCTCCTGTTGGGTTACTACAACCATTACCTATTCCTACACAAGTATGGGAGGATATTAGTTTCAATTTCATTATGGGTCTCCCTAAATCAGCTTCCCACAATACTATTATGGTTGTGGTGGACTGCCTTACAAAGTATAGTCATTTTCTGCCTTTATTGTCTCCTTTTAATGCTAAGACAATGGCTGAACTATTTATTACAGACATTGTTAAGCTTCACAGATTCCCTTGATCGATTGTCTCTGATCGTGATAGAATTTTTATTAGTCAGTTTTGGAAGGAATTGTTTAAAATGGCAGGAACAACACTTAACTACAGCTCCAGCTATCATCCCCAAACAGATGGACAAATGGAGGTGGTGAACAAAAGCTTGGAAACCTATTTATGTTGTTTCACTGGCGAAAAATCGAAAACTTGGAGTAAATGGCTGCCATGAGCCAAGTTTTGGTTCAACACGGCTTATAATCAATCTTCCGAAATGCCTCCTTTTAAAGCTCTTTACGGTCATGATCCCCCTTCCATTTTTTGGTAGCCGGAGGAGACATCTACCATCGAAGCTGTCAATGTTTTACTTCAAGACAGGAATGAAGTCCTGCTACAACTTAAGCACAATCTCGAGTCTACTCAAGATCACATGTGCCAATGGGTTGATAAGAAGCGACAAGCCATAGAGTTTCAAGTGGGCAATTTTGTTTACCTCAAGCTTTGTCCTTATTGAACGAAGTCAGAGGCAAGACGAATGAGTGAGAAGCTATCCCCACGGTTTTATGGACCTTATAAGGTTCTGGAGAGGATTCGGCAAGTGGCATACTGGTTGGAATTGCTAGTAGGGACCAAAATCCACTCAGTCTTTCACATCTTGCAGCTCAAGAAGTCCCTACCCCTGACCACTCTAGTTCAAGCTCTCCCATCTTTCATCACGGAGGACTTAGAGCTTCAAGTACAACCAAAAGATGTCTGAAAAGTCTAGAAGCTGATGAATGGCAAGACTGAGGTTTTACTCATATGGGTTGACCTTCCCGAATCTGATTGTACATGGGAAGATTATGAGAGTATCAAGACCCAATTCCCTTCATTCGACCTTGAGGACAAGGTCAGCCTTGCAACAGGGGGTAATGATGGGCCTTTTGGGCCCAGAGGGATTCTAGTCTACCACAGGAAGGCCCGACAGCCCAGCACAACTAAAGAAGATGTTGCGACAGAAGTGAAGGATTAGGAATAGGAGGTTGCAACTAACTTTACGTGGGATGAGGGATTGTAACTAACTTTGCTAGGAATAAGGGATTAGTTAGAGAGAGAGAGAGAGCGCAAGTGAGGCAGTAGGTTATTATATTCTGTTAGGGAGTTGATGAGGGGGTTAAGGAAGATTTTGGGAGAATTTTGGGAGAGACCCTAGCCTCTCAAAAGCTAGAGGAACTGAATATTTTTGTTCTATTTTCTGAATAATACCTGGGCTACACTGCACTCTTAGGCAAAAGCAAAGTGAATGGCTCTCTCAAATTCTCTCTTCCTCTCCCAAAAGAAAAATAAAATAAAATAGGTAGACCCCAAAATGAGAATAAGTTTTCTCACCTGATCTCCTTCTCCGTCTGTCTTTTCTCTCAGCCACACAAGACCAATTTCTTTCCCTCCCCATCTTCACTCTCAACCAAACCTAAAACTTCTTCCCCATCTCTCACGAGAATATCTCTCAAATTCCCTCTTTTGCCTCTCACATGTTTCAGATAGAAGTGTGAAGCCAAGTCCATTATCTAGAGCTTGATATGCTAACTGTTGGTTGCTACATAAGCCCAACGCACTGGTTTTGTGGGCCATGTGATATGTTTTGTACTTTAGAGGTGCTCCATAACCCACAAGCAAGATCCTGTTTCCAGCATAAATTTAATTTTGTGTTCTGTTTGTGTGTTGACATTAGAGAGTAGAGCTCTCTCATATGTAACTTGAGTCGGATTGGTTGACTGTAAAAGATTAGGACAGCTCTATTTCTAGGGAAGACTCTGTTCAATTTTCAATAAACTCTCCAAGTTTCAATAGATGAATCTTTAGTTTATCCACATTCATATATGCCTTCTGTTTCTGTAGGCTTACCGGACCAAGGCTAACCTTGTACCCTATGCCAGTGACTCTTAATTTTTAGGGGTGAAATATGCAATGGGAATTAGGAAGCATGATGATGAAGAATCATAACTTTCGAATCAAGTCACATTATAACTAGAAAAGAACAGGCAGTTCTGCTGCCAATAAGTATTTAAAATTTCATATCATCCCAATTACATATCTTTTGGAAGGTTGACTCAGCCAAACATCTTAACTTAATTATTTATTGAATAATTGATTATTTACTAAATATCCAAATCCCTTTGATGCACAGGGAAGATATTAACATGAAATTGCCAACTCCATAAACCTTAGAGAATAATCACACATGAATAAATAAAACTAAACCAAATCATTATCTGGACATCAGTATGTCAATAAACCAGGACTAATGTAACAGATTGCAATCCTTCAGCATATAAACCTAAGAACTAGGCAAGAAGAAAATAATGTGTGCACTTTACATCTAATGAAGCATGTATGATAACAAGGATTTAGTTCACAGTTCCTTACTAACCTGCGGTAAACCTGCGTGTAATGCGGCAGCAGTAGTTCCACTAAATGCAAGGTAAAGAATGCAAAATGAACATTAGCAACTCCCTTGACTGTCAATTTAACAATAATATCAAAACACCCAAGGCATCAGAATACAAGTTCTCCCACCTGCCTCCATGGTGAATAACAGCAGCACATTTTGGAAAAAGCCAACCATATGACATAGATCTATCCACATGAAAAGAAGAACCGTCATCTTTAAGGTTAAAAGAATGGTTGCTTCATTAGCATTTTCTTTCTTTTCATAAAGAATCAGTAGAAAATTGAAAATTATATGTCATCTTTTAATTGAACTCAAATTTCCCAATAACATGACATTTGTTGAAATCCCAGTAATACTTTAAGAATTTCTATTTGTAAGGCCTTGATACCCCACCCCTCTGGTTCTCTTCCAAGCTGCCTTCAAGTTTGCTTGTAATAAAGAAAATAGAGAAAACCCACCCAGAAAAGCTAAAAAGTCGCCCACCAAAACAAGCAACACAATCTTCACTCAGATATCTCTGATCTGATGCTTCAGCAGCAAACATTTGAACCACTGATTCTAAAGGTTCATATCCCGCTGTAAAAAGAATAAATTTGTAATTTGTAATCTCCAGAACAGTCTGAAGAACACAAATAAATGTATAAGGGTCATTTAGAAAACCCATGCTGCATGAGAAAAGAGAAAAATCAGGTAAAGAAACTAAACATTAACAAAAATTCTGTTATAAAAAGCAAGAGTCATATTTAAAACAAATGATACCTTCCTATAGAACTCAACCCAACAAAAATTGGCATAGTCTTTATAAAGTTATGCAATTCTAAATGTCTGAGACATAAGTAGTCATCAGCATGCTGATGTCCTGATGAGTCAACTGCTGAAATTTCTCTGCACATCGTACATGTAAACTGCCATTCAATTGGGAGGAACCAAAAGCCACAGACCCGTACTTTTGATGGCCAATATGCTGCCAATTCCATAAAATTAGTACAGTGATAAAATTGAGTCTTAAAACTAGTGTACTAGAGGAATCTTGCAAAAAGTAGCTGATGGGCCTAATGTGAATGGGCCTAGTGTCCAACTGAAGTATAAGAGAAGAAATAAGAAGGCTGAGGTGTTTGATAGGGATATCAGTTTGGGACAGCTGGCTAGGAGAGAGAATGTTGTGTAACGGCCAAGGGGGAGGGAGTCTTGTTAGGTGCAGGTGGTTTCAGAGGGAGGAAGGGGAGTGTTGCAGAGTTTTGGGAGAGAGCCTTGACCTCTCAAAAGTCAGGGAAACCATTGTGTTGTGTTTGCTTCTTTTTCCTTATTTTGTACCAAGTCTATAGCTCCATACCGGCTCCCACATGTTGTGCAAGCTGTTTTGTGTTTAAATAATACTATACAAACATTTGGATTCCATCATTCTGGTATCAGAGCGATGACGAATGGGCATGGTTGGTACTCACATGGTGCAACATGTGGATAGTTTGGAGGCAAGGATGGAGGACGTGAGCAAAAAGTTGGGTTCGCTGACTGATATTGTCATTGAAATGAAAGGGCAGATGGCGGAAATGCAATCTAAGTTGAAAGCATTGGAGAGAGGGAAGCAGGCTGCTTGTGTCAGCTCGTTGCAGGCGGGCAATGTGGACGGAGGCAGCCGAGATGCGTCGGAGGGGAAGGACTCAAACAAGTTCAGGCATTTAGAGCTCCCCCTATTTTCGGGAGAGGATTCTTTCGGCTAGATTTTTCAAGTTGATCGTTATTTCCTCATGAATCATGTGTCAGAAGGAGAGAAAATGGAGGCAGTAACGGTCTACATGGAAGGAACTGCATTGAATTGGTTCCAATGGACAGAAGTGAGGGACCCAATTCTTTCATAGACTGAATTCAAAAGGGAAGTAGTAAGGAGTTTTCATAAGCGACAGATGGGGGATGAGTACGAGATTTTGATGGCATTAAGGTAGGAAGGGTTGGTGGCAGAATACAAAGAACAATTTGAGAGGTTATCTGTACCTTTGGTTGAAGCATCGAATGAGTTTCTGATGGGAGCATTTAAGAATGGTCTCAAGGCTGAAATTCAAGCAAAGATAAGAATGCTTCAACCCACCTCCCTGAAACAATTGATGGGAATGGCGAGTCAAGTTGAGGAGCGGAATATTGCTCGGGAGACAGCTAAGGAGAAGAAAATTCAGAAGGGAGGGAGGCAGTGGATTGAACCTAGGTGGACGGGTTATAGGAGCAATTTTCGTAAGGCATTGACTACTTCTGATGTGCCTAAGGTGACCACTGATGGAAATATGTTGTTAACAATTCAAAAGGGGAGATTATAAAACTGGAAACGAGTCTTCAGGATCCGCATCTAGCACTACCAATAATTCAGCATCTAGGAAACCTAAGAGGCTATCGGATGCAGAAATAGCACATAGACATGAACAAGGATTATGTTTTAAATGTGAGAAGAAATGTAGCCCAGGGCATAAGTGCAAAAATAAATCGTTACAGCTACTAATTTTCTCAGAAGAGGAAGAAGATGGAGACCCACCAGAACCTGTTTTCGAGGAAGACACACCAGAAATACCTATGGAGTTATCGATGAATTCCATTGTAGGGGTAGCTAGCCATAGAACAATGAAATTAATGGGGACACTAGGTAGCGGGGCAATTCTGGTTCTGATCGATAGTAAGGCTCCCATTACTATATTTCAGCCAAATTAGCAGAGAAGTGGATAATTCCCATGCATGATACCAAGCCCTATACTATTACAGCAGGGAATGGGTATCAAGTTAGGGGAAGTGGGGTTTGTAAGAGAGTGGAGTTAGAGTTGCAGGGAATAACAATAGAGTAAGATTATTATCCCTTCGATTTGCATGAGGCTGATTTCGTATTATAAATTGAATGGTTGGAATCCCTAGGAGAAGCTCGGGTTAATTGGCGATTATTAACTATAAAGTTTAAGGTGGACGGTGAATGAAGGTGTCTTAAGGGGGATCCCACCTTGGGGAAGACATTGGTTTCACTGAGGTCTATCAAGACAGGAGGTGACGGGTTTTATTTGGAATTTGGTGCTACTATCCTACTGCAAGCAAATGAGGCGATGATTCTCATAATTAGAAGAATTTAAGGATGTATGTGAACCCTTGAAGGAGTTTCCACCACATAGTAGCCTTAATCATGCAATTTTGCTGAAAGAAGGGGTTCAACCACCCAACATCAAACCTTATAGATATGCTCATTCACACAAGAATGAGATTGAGAAGTTAGTTAAGGAGATATTAGTGGGTGGGATCATCAAACCAAGTATAAGTCCTTTTTTCAGCCCCATCTTATTAGTGAAGAAGAGATGGCAGTTGGCATTTCTACGTGGATTATAAGGCATTGAATAAGGTAACAATACCTGACAAATTCCCTATCCCTGCTATGGATGAATTACTAGATGAGTTGGGAGGAGCTACTGTATTTTTTTAGTTGGACTTGAAGTCAAGGCATCACCAAATCCAGATGAAGGCAGGGAATGAGGAGAAAAATGCATTTAGGACTCATGAGGGGCATTATGAGTTTATGGTAATGTCTTTTGGTCTTACCAATGCTCCCTCCACTTTCCAGTCCTTGATGAACAATATATTTAAACCTTATTTGAGGAAGTTTATATTCGTGTTCTTAGATGGCATTCTAGTTTATAGCAAGAACATTGATGCACACATGCAGCACTTGAAAAAAACTTTCAATATTCTCAAGGAGCATATGCTGAAAATCAACCAAAAGAAATATGTTTTTGCACAATCTAAACTTGAATACTTAAGACACATTATCTCAACTGGAGGTGTAGAGGCATATTCTTCCAAAATCAAAGCAATGCTTAAATGGCCAGTACCTAAGGATATCAAGGCCTTGTGAGGGGATTTCTGGGGCTTACAGGCTATTATAGGTGTTTTGTTAAAGATTATTGGAAGATTGCTGCCCCTCTGATCAGTTTGTTTAAAAAAGAAGCTTTTCTTTGGAGTTCAAAAGCAACCAGGGCATTTGAAGAGTTGAGGAAAGCCATGACTACGCTACCAATCTTTGCAATGCCTAATTTTTCAATTCCTTTTAAGTTAGAAACCGACACTTAAGGCAACGGGGTTGGGGCAGTCCTCATGCAAAGCGGGAGGCCTATTACTTACTTTAGTCAACTACTATCATCTAAAGCCTAGTAAGCATCAGTGTAAGAGAGAGAATTAATAGGCCCTATCTATGCAGTAAACCGCTAGAATCATTATTTAATGGGGCATCACTTCCTGATAGGGACTTATCAGAAAGCATTGAAATTTTTATTAGACCAGAGGGTGGTGGATCCAAACCAGCAGAAATAGGTCTCTAAATTAATGGGTTATAAATTTGAGGTCAATTAAAATCTGGAAAAGATAATCAGGCAGTGGATGCACTCTCTAGAAAGGAGGAATCAATGGAACTAAATGCATATTCACTATGGCAGTATAATGAATTAAAGAGCTTGGATGAAGAGGTCAAAAAAGATGAAAAATTTGGGGAGATTGTGCAGAAATTGCTTGCGGGACAAGAGACAACTCCTGGATACAGCTTAAAAGCTGCCTTCTATATAAAGGCAGGCTTGCAATTCCCAAAGATTCCCCTCGGATCCAGCTGTTAATTAGTGAGTTTCATACCTCTCCAATGGGTGGACACTCCAAGTATTTAAGAACATGTAAGTGATCGGTAGAGGTGGTGCTTTGGGAGGGTATGAAAATGGACATTCAGCAACTTGTGGCTAAGTGTGATGTTTGCCAACGTAACAACTATGAAGCAATGCATCCAGCAAGGTTATTACAACCACTACCTATTCCCCAATAAGTTTGGGAAGACTTGAGTATGGACTTTATCGTAGGCTTGCCAAAATGTGACAAATATGATGTGGTGATGGTTGTAGTGGACAGGTTGACGAAATAAAATCTCTTTATACCTTTAAACCATCCCTTATAGCTAAAGGTGTTGCAGAAATTTTTACCGAATAGATAGTGAAGCAACATGGCATTCCTAAGTCAATAGTATCAGATAGGGATCATGTTTTCATTAGTTACTTTTGGCAAGAGCTATTCAAACTTACTAGTACTACACTTCAATATAGTTCAAGCTAACACCCTCAAACGGATGGTTAAACGGAAGTAGTAAACAGGAGCTTGGAGACTTACCTTCGGTGTTTTTTAGGGAATAAGCCACAGCAGTGGGTTAAATGGCTACCATGGGCAAAGTACTGGTTCAATACATCATATAATCGATCAACTAGAATAACTCCTTTCAAGGCGTTATAT
Source organism: Delonix regia (assembly GCA_037074485.1). Classification (NCBI taxonomy): domain Eukaryota; kingdom Viridiplantae; phylum Streptophyta; class Magnoliopsida; order Fabales; family Fabaceae; genus Delonix; species Delonix regia. The sequence goes on along the minus strand of CM073450.1, from coordinate 26,541,015 downwards.
GGGCGTGATCCTCCAACTTTATTCAGATTGGAGGATGTGCAATCAAACCTGGAGGAGGTGAATATGACAATCAAGGATTGAAATGCAATATTGACTGAGCTAAAGGGGACATTTGGAGAAAACACAGGAGCAAATGAACTGCAATTAGGAAACAGCGTGATCTTAATTTTGATATTTGAGACTTAGTTTATATAAAGATCAGTCCTTACAAATTGAAGTCTTTGTCAAGGAGGGTTAACGAAAAGCTCAGTCCAAGATTTTATGGACCATATAAGGTGCTGGAGAAACTGGGCCTAGTAGCCTATTGCCTAGAATTACCTCCCACCTCTCATGTGCACCCAGTATTCCATGTTTCCCAATTGAAACACTCCCTTCATACTTCAATGGTGATTCAGCAACTGCCTTCATTCTTAACAAAGGACTTGAAGCTTGAGGTAGCACCCAAGAAAGTTATTAAGGTGAGGACACTGATAAATAGAGAATTGGAAGTGTTGATCAAGTGGAGAGACTTGCCTGAATTCAAAAACACGTGGGAAAACTATGATACTATTAAGTTGCAATTTCCCTCCTTTCACCTTGAGGACAAGGTGGTGCTCTTTTTTTTTGGTGGGGGGGGGGGAGAATGATGGGCCTAGTGTCCAGCAGAAGTATAAGAGAAGAAATAAGAAGGCTGAGGTGTTTGATGGGGAAAACAGTTTGGGACAACTGGCTAGGAAAGAGAATGTAATGGCCTAGGGGGAGGGAGTGTTGTTAGGTGCAGGTGGTTTCAGATAGGGATGAAGGGGAGTGTTGCAGAGTTTTGGGAGAGAGCCCTGACCTCTCGAAAGTCAAGGAAACCATTGTGCTATGTTTGCTTCTTTTTCCTTATTTTGTACCAAGTCTGTAGTTCCATACCAGCTCCCACATGTTGTGTGAGCTGTTCTGTATTTAAATAATACTATACAGACATTTGGATTCCATTGGTAGCACATTAAATTTTGTTAAGAATGGGGCAAATTATAACGTTTATAGTTCATGATTAGGGAAACAGACTTTGGGGCATCCCAATTCCCGACTAATTTTAACTTTGCATAGTTCTTACAACAAGGAAATCATAACCCATAGGTATAATCATGAATAAACTAATCATAGAATTTAATTTCAAAGAAATTCTCAAAATTCAAATAAATATGCTAGCATGATGAATTTGGGCAGCACATGGCGATATATGTTCCTTATTTTCACTCCTAACAAAAAACCCTAAATTTTATCTATACAGATTGATTTCAGATTGCCATTGCTAAGTGTTGTAAAGATTACATCTTTGGTACTAAGAGACAGTAGAACATAATAGCATAGTTTGAGAAGCATTAAACTGAAGTATTACTTCATCCCTTAGCAAGCCACTACAGCTGTCCTGTCTAAATACTATGGTCTAATAGATAATAACTCCAATTAAATAAATAAAAGCAAAGGACATGCATGCACATCGAAAAAAACTAAAAAGAGAAAGCAAGTAACTCCAGACTTTTCTTTTTCTAAGGAATAAACAACTCAATAAACAGGTAAAATCAGAGAGATAAAGATAAAAATTGGTGGTGTTCGAGAAAGAAAAGTTCATTATCGAAGACATTTAACATACCAGGGCATTCAACAACTTCTTTACTAAATCCATACCTGTTGCACAGAATCAGTAATAAAAACGAAAATTATATATTGCATATCTGTTCTACAGATAAGACATATTACAGAAAAATTCTACCATCTACACTAAAGAAGTCATCATCAAGAACGTTAACTTGTCTAATTATGGCAAACAAGGAAAATTTGTCCAGTGGTAATTTCTTTGGCTTCACACATCTTTTACCAATCACAAACTATGACAAACACAAGTTTTTTACTCTAAAAGAAGAATCCAGTCCTTGGTAAGTTCTAGGCCTTAAATTGTGTCATTTCCGACTTCCCTACTACTTGGATCTAGTTCACATATTTGAGTACACAATAAACACATGGACTATATGAGCAAAGAGGCCAAAAGAATACCAAGATAATGATCATACTTATTAATGTCCGACGAAACAGTTTTTCCCCAATAAAAGAATAAAATTATTAGGAACAAAAAAGACAACATACAAGTGAAAAAGCAAATTGACATAAACTAGAAGCAGTTATTTATGTAAGAAATCTATGTTGAAACTCAACTGATAATATATAAAATTTGTATTCATTCTCCATAACTTACATCACAAGCTATCTTCACTATAAAATTTTATTAAAAACAAATTCTGCATTTAGTATCCATAACTTACAACACAGGAGTAGATTGAGGCCGATGATGCCAAGTAGGAATGCCAGTTACTGGATCCTTCAATAGCAAAAGAAGCTACTAGATAAGGAATAAAGAATCAGGGATGTCCTATACTTCTGTGAAAGGCTACATGTCTACAGCAATGTGACGCAAGTAGCTTAAAAGTTGCTTGAAGCACTAACTTGTAGCCATGGAATTTAAAGTTACAAAATGCAGCACAAAGGGATATACAGAAAACACTAACAGTGAAAGGACATTGACTCAGATGTAAGTCATCATATCTCCACGATCCCCAATTTTCAGTGAAAAGAGGCCACATCCAATGAATCACATCCTTCCAGCAGATCTTTAAGTAACCAAGATAACCCAAACAGACGAAAAAAAAAAATCCAAATTAATATAGAAGCCAGAATTCTCAATCTTGCATTGATTGCAACAGGTAAGAATAGAAATTACTAATCTCTTTTCTACAGCATGCTTTGTACTTTATAAATATAAAAACACTTTATGTAAGTAGAAAAGAAAACACCATCACATGTGGCAACATCTTTATTAACTGAAAATATTAGTAAAGGAAGAAGTACCTTGTCAGAAGTAGCATCATTGAGGTACTTATACAAAAGAGGAAGTTCTTCACAAAATTGGCGCTCAAATGATGCTGGTGCACTACACACTAGATCAATAATCAGAACATGACAATTTCTTACCAAAACATCTTCTGAAACCATAGTGTAATTAATTAGATATGACACTTTACATCAACATATCTTGATAGAATAATTTTGGACGACAAGAACTCAGTATCCAAAGGCAAAAAGTGAATGATAAGGAAAAAAAACCAACTGCTGGTCCCACTGAATACTTGATTGATATTAAATGCAGTTCATATTCCAACCAAATGTAAAAAAACTTATATAGGTATGTTCATTTGATTTGAACATAGTGATTCAGTTTTCTCATCATATACAACAGAACTGAATATGGCAAGTTCACTACCTGGTAGCTATTGTTAAAACTGAAGTTCCCAAATGAAACAATGAAAGTATTTATGGCAAGTTCACTACCTGGTAGCTATTGACAGTAGATTTACTACATTTTCATATTTCCACTTATATTTTGAAGGAAAGCCTATTTAACTAAGTTTCAAATTTTGGGGAGGGGACAGAGTGATTTCAAGACATCAATGCTCTTATGGCAGTGTAACTGCTGATCACAAATCAATTCCAAAATGTTTGATAATTCAGAAGGAGATGAGAATCAAAGTACCTGTATGGAACAATGTAAGGTGCAGCTATTATGCAACGGACATGAAAGAGTTCTGCAAGGCTCCAGCCTTCCTGGACCACATCACTTAACCTCTAAGCAGAATTCAGAATTGGGTTTTTTTTAACTCATTTTCAATGCAGTAACCAGGACAGATATATGCATAAACTACAAAAGTTCATAGGAGCTCACAAGTCTATTCCAGTTAATCATGTATCTTTGAAATATTTTATTATTCCACTATTATATTTATCAGGAACAGGTCACTGCAAACTCTCTCCCACTATATATACCATCATATAATGATCATTGTCTCCATAAAGACAAAAAAAATTCCTTGCATATTCTTTTGCGGTTCCAGTGCAGCATCACTACTTTAAAAATCAGAATCACAACTGCCATTTACAAGTCTTAGCATCAAACCAAACCATAAAATAATTTTAGTAACTTGCTTTAATACTCTATTTTCACTTAATTTTTCAATTTGAATACCAAGGCAAAAAAATTTATCACAATAAGGTCACCCTCCAAGCTTGGGTCATCACCAAATATCCTTTCAACTACAGAATAGCATTCTCTTCTATGATCTCTTAAAACCATCTGTTTCTGCAAGGCAAAGGATGACTCCGATGTCCCTGACAAGACAAGATCTCATTAGGACTACAGTCCTCCCCCTTATTAGCACTTCAAATTTTATAAGGAGATCCCAATTGATTGTTCAAACCTGCAGTGTCATTATTCTGATCAGCAGAAAGAACTGGTGGTGACGAAACCGAGCAATATTGAACATGCTTTTCAGCCAGATGAGAACTTAAACTCTGTAAGGAAACATTGACTTCAACATATTTTGCTAAACATCAGAAATATTAAGAACTAAGAAAACAAAGGAATCGAAGTAAGAAATAAGCTCAACATGATGATTACAGCAGTATAAAAACATTTATTCGTAATACTAGAAATTTACAATAATCCTTTAGCAGAAACTAAAATAAACAAAATACCATAGATGGACAAATTACTCATCGGCAGGACAGTTAATCATACAACCAATTTGTTATTCAGATTTCTGTAACAGTAAAGGAATGCCTGTTCTTTTATTGGCAGTGCCAGCTGAGGGGAGACTGATAAAGTGGATAAGTGATCAAAACTACAACAGTTATTTATTTTCATTAAAGTGCAGTGGTTAATGGTGTTGGGTTCAGACTCTTCTTATCTATAGTTCACTTGAGCCAAAAGAATATCAGGAGCATGCAGGGTGACTAAATTAATAGAATGCCCCTCATGACTTGATGTAAATGCTTTTAATGCAAACCTTGTGTGCTGAATGACTTATTAGAATCACATTGTATTGTTTCTGGTCAAAAGCAAAGGCTGCAGCAATGGCCTGCAAACAACAACAATCCAGATAGTTGCAATTAAACATTTTTCAAAAAAATACAAGGAAATGCAGAAGGGCACCCCCAATACCACATTTTTGTATAGGCATCAGACAGAAGTGACTCTTCTTTCTTTGCCTGTTTATGTGTTCGGTGAGATGCATGAGCAAAGTTTTTGAAAAATACTGAATTAAAAATTTAGAAAATATCATCAGTACTGGAACTTAATATGTAATATAAAATGAGAACAAGAAAATCCCACCAAAAAGTTTAGCAATATTAAGAATTCAAAAGATAATTCAATACTAACTAATTCTTGAACTTCAAAGATTTTATCAAATTCTATCTCCACCTTCCAATTCCTCTCCTCACGTCCACTTTTCAGCAGGCAGCCGCAACCAAACATTCTATTACGCTTGGAAGTCAGTTTCATGAAATTACTGAGTCTAAAATTTCAATACATGGAATCACTGAATTAAGTTCTCACCATCTGAAAAAAACACCATATACAACGTTGAACTTTATTTGAACACTGACCAGCAATGCTACCTAAAGCATTTTCATGAATTAGCAAAATTCCCCAAATTCCATTGATTAAGTATAACTGTATCGGCAATCGGAGCCACTAACAGTAAGCTTTGACAATTTGCCCACCTAAAGTTGAACCAAAAACCTATAACTTTTACTCTTGATTAGGCCCAGAAATCACAAAACAAACCGTCAAGCCAAAAAACTGTATCAAGAAGAGGTAATACTAGCTCTGAACCCATATATTTGCATTTTGCTCCATGATTTTTAGGCATTTTGCCGGGAACCAAACAAGAATGAAAGTATAGAAGAAAAAGGCGCACTCACAGCAATAGGGTACACGTCGCCTTTAGTACCGAAGGCCATGAACACTGCTATGGGTTTTGCTCTCCCCATTTCTATCTGTATGGTCAAAAACAACGACACACGTCGTAGACCTGTATAGAATCGATCACGGCAATGAGGTACGATGAGTCACCGATCTGGATTTTTTATCAGTCCGGTAAAAGCTACATATATTTAAAACGTTTTGTTTTTGAAAAAATAAAAAACGGAGCATTTATTAGCATCAACTTTACAGAATTTATTTTAATAAAAAACTGATAGTAAATATTAATTTTATATATATATATATATCTTATCTTTTCTTTTTGAAAAAATTATTTTCTAATTATTTATCTAACTTTATTTTAATATTATTTATTTGAGAAAGAAAACGGCATTCTATGAGAGTGAGAATTCACATTTCATTAGTAGCATGATATAGGTAATGGTTTTATAAAAGATGAGAATTTATAAAAATTAAAATATTATAAATAATTCTTTAAAAATAATGTATTATATTTTAATATTTTATCAAAAATATGTTAATAATTTTTAACTATTTAAAAATATTTTGTGTAAATGAAAAATAAAACAATATTCTAATTTTTTTAATCAAGAGTATTTTATAAAAGTTTTTAACTCATTAAAAAGGGTACATTATTTTTATTATATCAAACATACAATTATAATGACATTCATTTACTTTCCTATGTCCCACTAAATATTATTAAACCAACCTATTTCACTCCATTTCTATTTTTATTTTCATTCATACCTTATAAATTATCCTCATAGACCAAATGTTAATTATGACGCAAAATGGTTTAATAACATCAATTCTTTTATAATCATCAATTTATATTTACAATATCCATTAATTAAGAAATAAATAAATTAAAAAGTAAATCAAAATAATATAATTTTTAAATAAGTGTTACATAAAGTTAAATAAATTATGTAAAAACTAATTTAATTATTATCGATTATAAACAAATGCAATTAACACTCAATATAAATCTCATTCATTTTTTGTTAAAATAATTCTTAATTTTTATTAAATAAAAATATTTCTTAACTTGTAAATATTAATGCTGCTGTTGTGGTTGGTAAGACCCAAATTTAGGTGGGCAAATAATATATGTAGTAAACTGCATTTCTTTGTTTTCATTTATGATGTATTCAAATTTATGAAAAGTTATAATGCCCATTTAATAAAAATGAACCAAATCAACCAGTCAAACCAAAGATCAATAAATCTTAATTAATAAGGATTATAGGTAGGTGTAGTTACTTATATCTTTATTATCAAAATTTTCAATTAAATAAGTATATGTTTAACCAATTATAACATAAAAAATATACTTTTAAATATACATTTATCTGTAATAACTACACATATGTCATAATATTATCAAAAATTATATATTTGTCTTGTTTTAAGTGGAAAACAACATAAGAACTTAAATATAAAGAACAATATCTAAAACTTTTTTTGGATTTATAAAATTCAATGAGAGGTTGACCATTTTAAGTATGTAATAATGCATGTTTAACCGACAACTTCTTCCATTCCTTGCTGGCAGGCAATTCGAAATCTGCTCCTTTCATTCTTGTTTCTTCTTTGTAATGGTCGCCAAAGCTTCTGTATTTCTTTATATACTTGACCTTGTAAATAAGTTCGGGATTGCATGAAATTTGTTGAGGTAATCAGTGACATTTAAGACTCCTTCTATGAGGTTTCATAAATTTTGAAAGTATGTAATCAAGATATTTAAATGTAAAATAGAACTGTTTTTACTTAAGTGAAAAAACAAGGAAAGTTTTGTAAATTCTCAAAAAGATGGGACAAGTGAATGAATTTTGTTTTGATATTTATATGACAAGTAAATAACATGTCCAAGCATGTCTCTACCAGATTTTATGAACTTTTTAGCATGTTTGAGCATTCAATTAGTGTCAAACAGTTAGGTCTTTGAAAAAGGGATCAAAATGAACAGTTTTGGAAATGGTATCTGTCAGGTAGCAAACAAAGAGTACGGGTTCAATTTTTTTTTTCAGCAAATACTTGACATCACGATCTTCAAATTTGTTATGTTTTATAATTTTTGGAATAGGGAAATATAAATTTTTTTCTCTAAAACTTGGCAAATGTTAATATGAACAAGAGAAAAAATAGGTTACTGTGTTATAATTATAGGTATGCATATAAAAGTTTTTATAGAAAGAATCACACTACCTTATTCACCCTTCATAGGACCAAGCAGTGAAATATAGTGTAACTCTTCAAACCATGTTTATCTAGGATCTATGAATTTACCTTCAACTAAGCCTAAGGGCCCGTTTGGTTGCTAGAATCAAGGCGAGAGAATAAGAATGAAAATAAGAGACACTTTTATTCCTATGTTTGATTAACAGATTGGGTCATCATCCTTATTTCTTAAGGAGTATGCTCTCTCTCATATAAGAAAGAGTTTTCTCCTTAACTGAAACTATGAAATGAGATTGATCTTCTGAGAATGAAAATATATTTGATAAAAGTGTCTCCATTTATAATAATTTTTAAACAAAAATACCCTTGCGATACATCAAAACCCTAATTTATTATTATTTATATGATTTATTATTTATTATTATTATTATTTATTTAATGTATTATTATTTATTATTAAATTTATGATTTTTAATTTAATATTATTTATTTAATTTATTATTATTTATTAATCATTTATTATTAGATTATTATTTTTAATTTATTATTTTTTTTATTATTTATTTAATCTATTATTATTTATTTATTATTTATTATTATTTTATTATTAATATTATTTATTATCATTTTATTATTAATTAAATATATATATTAATATATAATTATATTATTAATTAATAATTCAAAAAAATGTCTGCCTTTTTTTTTTGGTTTTATAATAAGGGATAATATAGTAAAATATGCATACTACCTAATTGATTCTCATATATAATCTACTAACCAAATGAAATAAAATGAAACATATTCATTCTCATTCTTTACTAACTAAACAATATTTTAATATTCTCATTCTCATTTTCACTCACATTCTCATTCACATTATATCAATTCTAACAATCAAACGAGCCTTAAAAAAGTGAAAGAGGCTAATAAGAGATAAAGGATGTGAGGAAGGGAAGGTGGGTGGAGAAAAAGAATTTGTAATGAGATAAATGCACATTTTTAAATGCATCATAATGTGTATAAGAAGATGTAAAAGGATAAAGAATCAATCATATAAAATTACAATTCTCTTAATTGCTTCTTTTTTTTTTTTTTGCCAATTATGAAATTTTATCCAAAACAAAACAAATCAAACAACAACCAAAAAACCATTACACCAAAATACTCACAAAATAAACAAAAGTAAACCAAATAGCAAAAAAGAATTAAACAAACCCATAAATGATTAATAACCACCCATAGCTTATAACAAATACCAATTTTGGCCTTTAGAGACTTAAAGCCAAAGTGATGTCTTTGTCCAAAATCAACACGAGCGGGGATAGTGGAGAAACTCCCTATTCATTGGGTACATCCCCTTTGTGACACAACATGCTAATCAATTAACAACACAAGTTCCTTTACGAGTAATAAAGGATAGTAGGATACAATGACATTAAGCACACATCTTCAATGACTACAGCAATCTCCCATTCACATAAACTAAAATTTTCCTTACATATTGACTTCACTAATTTTTTATATTTTGACTCAATAGATGAACCATGTAAACCTAACTCAACAACAATACCTAAAGCTTTTCTCATTGCTATAGCCTCAAATTAAAATGCATAACTTACACAGATAGCTTGATCAACTCACTTAATATCTTTTCATTTTCATCTCTCAATATTATTCCAATACTAGCTTTACCACTTTTAACATAGAAAGTGCCTTCAACATTTACTTTCAATTGATTTTTACTTAGAAACCTCCATTAGACAAGTTGTGAACGGCTAACCACCACGTCCAAGTATGCATTATTAACAAGTAGTAAATGATGAGTAAAGTATCATCCTTGGGAAATTATAGTTATCACTTCTATTAATTACTTGTGTGTACATGATTGTCTCATCCAAATGTTCAATTGTGCAAAATATAAGAAAGGAACCAGCAAATTTATCAATAACTGCAAATTTGGATGAGATAAAACTATAGCAAGAGACTTCCCTAGGATTATGACTTACGTTAGCATTTCAATTGCTAGCAAATTGCTTCCTACCATGTTTTAATGGTTATGAATTAGTTTTAACTTTTTATGCAATCATAAAAATCTGTAGATCCCTTATCATTTCTATCTTACCTAATTAAATCACCCTATATTTCCATGAGAAACATGATTAAAGATGCTTTAAGCATAGCTAATATAACTCCATAAGAACCCTAAATATATTTCATCCTAATTGCAAAATCAAACTTATTCAAAACTAAACATTCAATCAAGTAGTATTTGATTCTATAACTAAGTATAGATGTTTTTTTCAAAAACACTAGCACCCTCCAAAGAACCCAAATTTGTTGCCAAGCAAGACTTCATAAAGAGTAAATCAAATAAGTCAACTACCATAAAATCAAGGTAAGTCACTACAAACTCAATAATTTACATGTTAAGAACCATAATCTTAGAGAAATATGAAATTTAGCAATCCATGGTCTTGAGAACAACTAAACGAGAAAAGTTCTATTTTGGTCCCTCGCTTTTTGCTTTGATGTCAATTTAATTCCTTATAAATATAGAGTACTAAAATGGCCCTATAAAATTCAACATTAATCAAAAGTAGTGTTACAATTTGTTATGTAGTAGTCGTTTTAGTTAGTAGTTATTAGTTGTTATTGTTACATTCTGTAATTAGCACCAAAAGAAATGTTATAAGTAAAAGGAATAAGATTGTGTAACATTCATTTTGGGATAACAAGAACACATTGTAATCCATAATCCATGTTGGCATATTTTGAAATAAAATTATAAAAATTGTTTTATAAAATTACATATATCCAATTCAGTTGAATCACTTTCCTCTGCATCAACATAGTTGCAATTAAAGAGAGCAATAGTTCAGATAAATAGCATAGTTGCAAATTATTACAACTCTTGTGAGATCAAAAGGATGTATTTCAACTTCTTACAAAGTTACTACCTTCTTACAGCTTTTACCACACAATCTTTTTGCAAAGTGATAAGCCTATCTCCTTTAGAATATATCGGTATAGACCTACGCAGAAAACAGCCATGGAGTCTTTGGTGAAGGAAATGTCATATAATGAAATAATATGTCTCATTAATAGCTCTTTTGCAACTCTTAAGGTATTAGTCAAGAAGAATAATAAACATAGAGTTTTTATGGATTGTTGTAGGCTTAACAACCAAACCATAAAGAATAAGTTCCTAATTCATGTTGTTAAGGAATTGTTGAATGAATTATATGGCATTAGTTATTTCTTTAAATTGGATTTATAAGCTAGTTATCATCAAATCCTTATGAAACCAAAAGATGTTTATAAAATAGCCTTCAAAACTCATGAAGAGTTATAGGAATTTATGGTTATACCTTTTGGGCTTACAAACGCACTAGTTACACTTCAAGGCCTAATGAACTCAGCTACATTCAAAGATAATTATTAGTATATAAAAGGGAGTTGATTGCCTAAATTTGCAATTAAGTAGTGGCACAAATACGTTCAAAGATATCAATTTGTTATAGAAATAGATAACTTAACATTGAAATATCTTTTAGAACTGAATGTGATTACTCCAGAATAACATAAATGGCTTCATAAGTTGTGGGGACTTGATTACACAATTAAGTATCAGAAGGGAAAGAAAAATATAATAGTTGATGTGTTATCTCACATAGATTTAGTAGGAGACTTTTGTATGGTTGTCACTGCAGTATTCTCAAGGTTAAGCAAAAGAGTAAAGTAGTCATGGGTGGATGATGATGTTGTGCAAAATATCATTAAGAAATTGAAATAAGATCCACATTCTTTTCCATAATATTCTTGGCAAAATGCTACTCTATATAGAAAAGAAAAGATGATGTTAGGAAGTGATATGCAATGAAGGAAGGAGTTGCTTAATAGTTTTCCTAATAGTCCTTTTAAAGGTCATTCAAGCTACATTACAACTTATAAACTGTTGACTATTATGTTCTATTGAAAAGGTATGGCCAAAGATGTCCAAAATATGGGGAGGGAATGTTAAGTGTGTCAAAGATTCAGAATAAAGACAGCAGCTACACCTGGACTACTATGACCCTTGCTAATGCCTACAACTATTTAGATAGATTTAACTATAGATTTTATAACAAGTCTTTCTACTTCATACAAAAAGAATATAATTCTAGTGGTGGTTGATCATTTTAGTAAGGTAGCACATTTTATGGGTTTGTATCATTCATATTCAATTGTGGATGTAGCTTGAATGTTTATGGATAATATGGTGAAGCATCATGGATTACCATAAACCATTGTCACAAATAGAGATTTTTTTTTTAGGTATTTTATGCAAGTTTTTTTTTCAACTTTAGCATATTAGATTATATTATTCATCAATTTATCATCCATAAATGGGTGGACAAATTGAGGTGCTAAATCAAACTTTTAAATTCTACTACTAATATGTACTTGGTGATCATCCTAAACAACGGGCTAAGTGGCTTTCTTTGGTTGAGTTGTGGTATAATACCACTTATCAATCAACAATTGATATAACCCCTTATGAAGCAGTCTTCAGCGTGCCTCCTCCCATACACGTACCATACATGGCAAGAGATTCTCTACTTTAGTTGGTAGATGAGGAACTTAAAAACAGATAGGCTGACATTCAAACTCTAAAACATAATTTGCAAAAAGCTCGAAATCATATGGTTTAGTAAGTGAATAAGAACAAATTTGATCAGGACTTTGTGGTGAGAGATTAGGTGTATGTGAAGTTACATCCATTTTAATGAATTCTCTTATTAACACTTCCCTCCACAAGTTATTAGCAAGGTATTATTGGTTATATCAGGTTTTGGAACAAATTGGAAAGGTTGCTTATAAGCTTCAGCTACCTTCGGAAGCTCGTCTTCACCTAATGTTCCATGTCAGTTTATTAAAGAAACATTTCAGGAATTCACCAGCTTATGCGATGGTTTTACCTGAGGTAAATGATTATGAATATTTTGTGATGAAGCCAAAAGCTATTCTAGCTCGAAGGGAAGTCAGATGATGGATGTCTTATGAACTAAAGTTTTGGTTAAGTGGATGTATGTAGAACCTGAGGCTACCATTTTAAAATAACTCACTATCATTAGATAGCAATTTCCTAATTTTGATACATTAGTTGTTATGTAATCTTTAAGGACAAGGATTCTTCAATGAGGGGGAGTAATTGTTACAAGTTGTAAAGTAGTAGTTGTTATGGTGGTTAGTAGTTTGGAAGTTGCTTTCAGTAGTTAGTTCTAAAAGAAATGTTATAAATATAAGGAATAATACTGTATAAAATTCATTCTCAAATAATAAAAACTTGGTGTGTTATTCATACTATGTGCCAACATAACTTCGAGTATCAAGTAGTCCATCATCAAGTCAATTTTAACTTTTTTAATAGACTACTTTTAATTAATATTGAATTTTTTAAAAACAATCTTGGCACTACAAATTTGTGAAAGATCAAGTTGGCATAGAGATAGAAAGTGAGGGACTAAAATGGTTATTTTCTAACAGCCAAATGCAACTAAAAAAAAATCAAAATGAAAAATGAAAAGAGAAAGGTAAAGAAAACTTAAAATCTAAAGTTGTTTGACTTCCTCTTTACAATCCTTTCTTGGATGCTCTCTTAAATGGTGTTTATAGACCCCCAATGTTATTGTATTTTTGTACCTCTCTTTTTGAAAGTCTCTTCCCTCATTAAAACCAAAGAACCTCAATTAAAATGGCCTTCAAAATGAAAAAGATGAGCTTACCTTTCATAAGTTGCACTTTAGCACCATAACCCATGTTCTAATGCATGACATTAATTCTGTGGAATTTGCTTTGAGTCTGACATCAGAAGCTATGGTGCTAGCTTTATTCGATAAACAGTCTTGATGTTTTGGCTATAATTTTGTGCTTTAACATTATATTCTAGTGAAACATCTCTCATTGGATAGATATCGACAAGCTCAATAACTTTTTGTGAAATGACCATCATTAAATACAAACATTTTAGGGTTTAAAAGTTATCTCAAAGTTGGGTATTCATTTCTTTAATGCCAATACCATCATTTCTTCCTTTCAAAGCCTAGGCAAGAACAAAATCCACATGAATGGCTTCTATTTGGCTAAATATTTGCATATAAATTATCAAATTAATATAAATCAATACTAAAATAACCTTAAACATATATTATCAAAGGCAAAATAGCTCAACTAACACAATTTACTCAAAATCAAATGAAAATAAAAATTTTTTTAATTATTTAGTATGATTGAAACCATAATAACTTTATTTCATAGTTATCAAGACATCATCCTTACCTCCCTTCTCTACATCATTCCCACAAACCTCAACACTTTTCCATCTCGCTTTTTAGAAATAAAAAATCATACTTGTTATCTCTCTAGTTATTTTTCCACCATCTTGATCCACATATTGAAACACAATTTTGCATTTTTACTTCCAAATTTTGCCAAAGCATACAAGCTATTAATGCCTTTTTATAATTATCCAATTCAATATTCTACACTAAATACTCCATACAACAATTACCAATGCTTGACACACCCTTTCATCAATCTTTAAAGTATAATAACAACCAAGCCAAGCTTTCTTCACCCAAGAGCACAATATCAAATTATGTTCAATTGATTATACACATAAACCATAGATGGGACATGGAGGATTCATAGCACATTTCCTATTATAAAAGGCTTCCCTCAAGGTAAGGGCATTTGATATGGCTTTTCACATGAAATGCTTAACCCTGGCTATTATTATGAGTTTCCAAATAGTAGACCATAATCCTTTAAGAGGAAAGAAAGAGCTACTTTGTCTTTTCATCTACACTCAACTAACCTCATCCATTACAAATTGATTACCTGACTTGATAGTATACACCTTATTCTTTACTCTAAACCACATCAACTCATCCCTTCCCCCTTTGATAAAAATTAGAATATTTAGTACAAGTTGGTTTTCTTCCTGAGATATCTTATAACTAATTATCCTCAAATTTCACTCCCAATTCTTTAAGTGTTCTTCCACTTTTCTATCATCATTCCCTTCTTCCTAGCTTCTATTATTTAACATTTTCCTATTGTAACCTCTCACCTACCTATCGCCCAAAATTCTAATATTATCACCTGTCCTAATTTTCTAACATAATTCTTTTCCTAACAACTTTCACCTCTCTAAAATGTTGGACCATTCAACCTTGTTATAAGCTTTGCTTATGTCTATTTTAACCACAAATGCATACTTCTTTCCTTTCTTCTTATGCTAATAGTAGTTAAATACTTTGTGAATAATCAGCATATTGCCCTATAATAGCCTCATAGGTATAATTGCCCTCTAATTAAGGGATATAAACCTTTCAAGTATTTCTTTCATCCTTCAACAAAGATTTTTTTTTTTTTATATATAATCATATAATAGAAATTGCATAAGCTAATCAGTATATTGCCCTATATTAGCCTCATAGGTATAAATGCCCTCTAATTAGGGGATATCAACCTTTCAAGTATTACTTTAATCCTTTAACAAAGATTTTTTTTATATAATCTTATAACAAAAATTGCATAAGTTAATAGGCCTAAACTGCCTAATGTTTTCAAACATCCCTATTCTTGGAATAAAAATTAAATGAGTTTTTAATCTTTTCTAATAACACCCCCTTTCATAATAGCATTCCTTCATTCTGAATACATCTAAATCAACTTCCTCCTAAGCATTTTGATAAAATAAACCTAAAAACACATCTAGACCAGGGGTTTTTAGTGCACCAAATTGAAAGGCTACTTTTTTTAACCTCATCCTTAGTAACTAGGTTAGTTAATTCATTATTCTCAACATTTGCTACAGATTTCTTAACAAAGCTGGAGTTGTTTGTAACAACTTGTTTTCCCATACCATTGCAAGTGGTAGCTCCATTATATAACCTAATATGGTGATTTCTTTATAATATTGTGACACTTCCTCCACAGTTACTTTTCCTTAATATTCTTCAATCAAACACCCTTATCTTTTACCATATTAGCTTTCTATCCTTCCTTGTTATTATCACGTTTTGCTCAACCCTTATTTTCAATAACTTCTATTATACTTAGCTCTTTTCCATTTGCCTCATGCTCTTGGCCTAATTTCCATTTACAAGTCAATCCACTAACATTTCCTTATCGCTTAGCAAGCACCTGACCTATACTCCATTTTTAGGCTTTTCAATTTGACACCTACATATCTCCTCCCCACTCAACTCTTCCTACTTGTGTCATTCATCATGCTACTACTTGTTCGAGAATCTAAGGATTTGTTAAGATATTCCTCCTTTACCCACTACTTGCCTACCTCTTATAACAAACTCATTCCTTGCACACTATTTTGCTTACCCCAACCACATATACCACCCAACTTCACTTCCCCATGTGCTTACTTGTCATATGAAATAGCATGTTCTTTCTTCCATGTCATCCTCCCTTCCTCCCTTCTTTAACCAATCTTGATTGCAAAAGAATAGAGCCTCCTCCTAATTCTTCACTGGTGCAGGACTTAACCATGCATTAGTTCATCAACATTTTTCAGCATCATTTCTTCAATTTCGTATAATTTTTTGCTCATGGCCAACATACACCTATAACAATACTGTTGTAGCTTCTTATATTTTACTTCCACCATCCTCTTTCACTCCTTAGTCTTGGAATCTAGAAACCAATCACTAATGGCTTCCTCAAATTAACTAGAACCTATACTCCCACAAAATTCCTCAAATATCTTCCATTAATTTATGGTTCTTCCACCATCACAATTTCCTAACATGACTCTTAATTGCTTTTCATCATCCATGTTTCCTAAACTAAATTCTCATCTTTAGCCCATTTTAAATTATTGATTATCTATCATTTTTACATATTTTTTTTACATATTACAACGTATTGAGTAAGACATAATGTTTTTAATTTTTAAATAGAATTTTATAATTTAAACATGTATAGTTAATTTCTTATGATTTTAATTTGTTTAGATAAATCTCTAAAGTTAGGATGTCATAAAGTTTGGTGACAACTTGTATGAAAAGAATGAGAGAAAATATATAAGATGCATTTAAGTAAATCTCACATAGAGTTGTCAAAATAAATAAAACTCAATGTACTAAATTGTTTAACCTAATAAAATAGTGAGTTAGGTTTAGGTTTTATCAACCCATATAATTTCAAATCATATTGTCTCATAGGTTGAGTGAGTTAACCCATAAAAAAAACTAATCCTATGGATTTGAAGAATTAGGATAACATTTCAACTCTTGCTACATGAACTTACCTTTCAAGACAAAAAAGACAGATTTTTCATAAAGATATTTGAACAATTTATTAATAATTTTACCTTGTTTTAATTTTTGTATAAAATTTGAACTAGTTTTTCTTTATTGTTAAAGTTTAAAAGAATTATTTGAAAATTCTGATTTAATTTATCAAAATTTGTGTTTGATTTTTTAAGATACTTATTGTTGCAATAAATGTCTTTTATTTTTTTATTTTTAAATGTGTTTATCTTATTTCTGGGCCAAGT
Source organism: Delonix regia (assembly GCA_037074485.1). Taxonomy (NCBI): domain Eukaryota; kingdom Viridiplantae; phylum Streptophyta; class Magnoliopsida; order Fabales; family Fabaceae; genus Delonix; species Delonix regia. The sequence goes on along the minus strand of CM073450.1, from coordinate 26,523,463 downwards.
TGAAATTTTTTGCTTGTCCAAATAAGTGGGCCGACCTAAGAAGATTTAATATGGCTAGATAGGTGTGCAACGCACATATGCCAGTAAGTTTTACATGTGTCACTAAGTTAAATTCCTCAACAAATCTTTGATAATCTTATTAACTTCTTGTGTGATAATATTTGATGTGACATTTTTACTAACAAAATTTCAAAACAATTATAAATAATGAGTGGTGATAGCCTAAAGAACTAAATTTTACTTTAGGAGTTCTATATGTTTGTAAATGATATAAAATTGAAAGAATGGATTCTAGTTTTAAGTAGAGCTAACCACGCAATACTTCAAGAGTACAAGGTCCTTAAAAAAATAAATGCACTTGCAAATTACAATGTGGCACTTCTATACGTTTTATATGAAACTTCCTTTGTTAATTCCAAAAAGGGAAAAAAATAAAACATTTATCTAGGGAAAAGATAATTAAATAAATTATTTGTAGTGTTTAAAAATTGTTATTGTAATGGTTTTTCGAAAAAACTAGTTTATTTGCTTTTCAATGAAAATTATTTTGATTCAATATATACTAATACATTTTAGATCAACGGTGTTTGTAAGTGTTGTCTTACAAAGCAGCCTCTATTGTTGCTCTTTTAAAAAGCTTTGACTTTAAGTGATATATGACGATGGTCGATAAATAAAATATTTAATCATATATCACTTTTTCTACCTTTAATTTTGGATCATGTCAAGTTATATTTATTGTCCCTCATTAAAAAATTTAAAAGACAGTCAATTAATTAATTAGTTATTTTTCTCGTTAACTCTAAAATAATTCCCAAACTAAGAATTTTGATTTAAAAGACAATTAATTATGATTTCATTAATTTTCTTGTTCACTTCAAAGAATTCTCAGACTTTAATAAATTCCCAATTTAAGATACTACTAGAAAAATGGAAAATAGAGGTAGAAATTTAACATGGAAAAATAGTAGTATCAATTAGAGATCGAATTAGACATAAATTTAAATATAATAATGGGTAATCAATATTATTGATAATTGATACAAAATTTAAAATGGATTTTATCCACCTTAAATTTTTTGGTATCTAATTTTATGTCAATTCAATAAATATATGAGTTAATTATGATTAAAAATCATATATGTATTTAATCCGTGTCAAAATTTTATATATTGATATCAGACACGGATAAAATTTATGTCTAATATATAATGTGATATCTGACATAGATTTAGTCTATGTCTTATAGCAATATTAATATCAGACATGGGATTGAATCCATGTCTAGAATTAGTGCCTTTACACGCACATGAATTCTTAAAAATTGGCTTTTATTGTTTTGAAATCCATAAAAGCTGGTTTTGCTCTCATAAAAGGGTCACTTTCCCATTTTGTCTAAAAAATCTAGTTGCATAAAAGATGAGCACTCTTAATTACTTGCAGTATATCATTAGACCACCATCTCTAGGGAAGTTTTGCTTGCACCGGTCCACTCCTAAGTAAGGTGGCTTTGTCTCATGTTCTCTGTCTTAGTTTCTTTCTCTTTTGTTATCTGAGTCAGTTCTTCATCTCTTAATATGGGTTCTGTGCTTTATCCTTTTTTTGGTTTTCCCTCTTGGATTCACATCCCTTGGTTGCTTTATTTTGTATTTTGTTGATCAAAATTATGTTTAAATCTTTGTTTTGATTGTTCATTTGAAATGAAACCATGAGACTGAAATTGGGTGGATTCATAATGTTTGTGTGTGAAAATTTTTCTCGCATATTCAAATTGCTAAGCTTGTATTAACTATCAATGGTCCAATTCCAAATTTTGACAAAAGTTACTAACTAAAATAAAGTACTGAGTAGTGATTTAAAGCATGCATTAGCTTTTATTACTCATAAGAGGGTGCTTGTTAGAGTAAGAACAGAAAGGTCAATAAATTAAGCATCTTCATGTCGTAAGAAATTGTCATGGGTTCCTTTCGATGGACTAAATAATGAAAAAGACAAACTAAGGTGAAGTCAGTGACCTCAAAGCTTTAGTTAGCCTTAACAGTAATCTTTTGTTGTGATTTAAAGTTTATCTTTAGCCTGTAATGGCAACAACACCATTTAAATATTATTCAGCTTAGAACAAGAAGAATGGTATAATTTAAATATGGGCTAGCTGGAGTCTTTAGAATCAAACCTTCCTACAACTAATGGTCCAATATGATAGGCTCATTAGTCACTACTTCCCTCATTCATAGTTATGTTGCCCCAAAAATTCTTAACATTTTAATCGAAATATTTACCTTTTTTGTTAATCATCGACCTATATATGTGTGTGTGTGTGTGTGTGTGTGTGTGTGTGTTGGCTTACTCATTTGAATAAGACAAGAAATAAAAAGCAATTCTTTATAGGTGTTCTAGACTTTTTGTATTGCTTTTGTTTTATCTCTCTCACTCTCTTCCTATATCATATTATTTTTTATCTTTTAAAACTATTTGGATCTCTCTTTAAATGAAAGCATGTATTTCCTTTCTCTAAGAAATTTTAAAACTTTGATGTTATCTTCTTTATTCTTTATTTTAGTTGTTTGTTTTAAAGACAAAAGTTAAAATGTCATGTTACTGTATTTAAGAGTCATATCTAGTATAATAGTTTGGTGAGTCTACCAACACTTCAGTGTTTTTTAATTCAATATACCACCTTTTGTTTCTACCTCTTACTTCCACCATTTTACTGTGTACCTATCCTTACCTTAGGTGTCAATTAGTCATCCTAATATACCCCACTATGAGTCTTCATTTTGCCACCTATCTATTCAGCCACTTAAGCGATAACAGGGGAAGTAATTAGATTAGCCACTTAAGAGATAAGATGGGAAGCAATTATATATCTCATGTGAAAAAAAAAAACTAAAAGATATATATGAATTTAAGAATTAAGAGAGTAAAAGACTACAAGTGGAAAAAACTAAAAGAATAAAAGATATATATCATGTGCTCAATGGCTATAAGCAAGCATCTAATTGTTGTTATAATGGCCTTTCAAAAGTTAGGAAAGATGTGTTACTTCATATTATAAATAGATAGCCACTTGTACCAAAAAAAAAATTTGAAAAACACAGCCTTTTAGCCTTGGATTTCACTCTTTCTATACGTTCTCTTATGGCTTTATCAATTATTTAAAAAGTTAACTAATGGTCCCTAATTGTATTAGGTAGTTGCAAGGAGCCACCAAACAAAAAAAAAAAGAACATTCCAGTCATACATATTTCCATCGCCTAAGAGCTTTGTGTACTTCATGCTTACTCACATATGTTGCCATGTGATCTCAAAATTCAAGTTTTTTCTCGTTTTGCCACATCTTTGTTTCTACCTTTTTAGTTTTTCATGTTAGCACCTTATTTGGTTAAGTTGTTGACACCTATGTTATTGACTTGCCTCATCGTATATATTTCTTCAACTTGCTAAGTAGTTGTTTTGGTCGCTTTCCACTTATGTACATAATTCTAATTTAGTTATGTTAAATATCTCTCATGGTAGAAGCTCATTATTGTTGTAACTAATATAAATTATTTCAATTTATACATATTAAATGATTATGAAATAAATTTATAAATGAGAATGTTGTATTTAAAATTTACATATCCTTCATATTTGTATTTATATGTTTTGTTCTTTAGAGGTTCATTAGTCCTTGGGATATTTTAGAATTCATTCCCATAACTCCCTAAATTCATTCATGATATTTAAATTCCTAAATAAATACTAATTTATCATGAATCAAAGATTATTCATAATATTAAAATTACCTAAATTAATTTTACTGAAGCCAAATCCCTATAATATTTTCTTCAATGTATCTTAATAACATATTAATGCAAAAAATAATTTTGAGTCACTTATTTGTAATATCCATATTAGTATAGTAGTTTTATTTACTAAATTCCTATATCAAAAAAAATTTCTAACAACCTCAAATCTACTAATTAGAATGATATATATATATATATATATATATCATATATATATTTTTGCTCCCTTGTATCTTTGTCTTCAATTTTAATGTCAGATAATGTATGCAGTCGATATTTTTATACTCCTTTCTCATGCATTGTGCCCGAAGCATGTTTTACTTATAGTGTGATTTTTGGGTGCCTTCTATAAAGCACATATACTTCATATGTTCAAGTGGTGTGGCATCCATATTGAATTATGCTTGAGTTCACCATATGCCTGCGCTTATACCACTATCCAATATGTTGTAAGCAATTTTGTGCAAAAATAAAGCTTTGTGAAAACAATTTGTTTTTTTTGTGAATTTTAGTACACATATGTATTATCAAGTATTATGTTAAATCTAATTCTAGCATTATTAGTTTATGCATATGCCTGTGTTTGTTCATTATAAATAGTTTCATATGATAGATAGTGCTCTGCCTATATCCTTGGTTTTTAGTTGTAAATAGCTTCATGTCTATTTTTGTGCTCACTATATATATATATATATATATATATTTGTAGATATGACGTTAGATTGTGTTAATTTATCATAAAGCACATTTTATTTCTCTTATTCCTTTTGGTAATTTGGTTTTAGTTTTTGGCCTCAATTTAGGGAAATACCTCATCTGGCATGGATGTTGCTAAGCATAGTGTAAGCACATTCTTAGAACTGTAAAGGAAGAAAGTATATCACTATGTAACTTTTAAGATTGATGAACAAAAGTACATAATTTACTTATTAATGTTTAAAACACCAAATGTTATTTTTCTTGTTACTTTATTTTTTGCCCCTCTCTTGATAGTTCTTGATTTTGGCTATTATGTTAAATTTATTTCTCTAAATCATTTTTTTGTTGATTACTGTACTTTTGTTATTACTCTTAAGGTTTATGTCTTGTGATTTATAATTCTAGTGGCTAATCAAATGAGCATCTTCACTGCTATTAAAGAAGTTGGAAACAAAATCAATGTAAACCATTATCTGAGCATCATTTATTCTAAAACAACTTTTGTATTATAAGTTGCTTAATGCTATGGGAGTTCCTAAAAAGGTTGAGCGCTTTGATCATATGAAGTTTGTTTTGATATAATGAGAATTTGAACTCATATTCAGCAATTGAATAGCAAGTTGTTATACTTACACATCAATTCTAAAATCAACTTCAACAAGCTTATATTTTCATGTCCTACCATTATTTAATGACTTGTTCCATAATCTCTCAAAATTTATGTGCTTTAGGTGATGCTTTATATATATATATATATATATATATATATATATAGTGCAAAAAACAATAAAAATGGAATACTTGAGTAAGTTTTTTTTTTGGTTTCATTTTAGACTCAATGAAAACTTAGGTAAGTGTGAATGCCTTCTCTGATGGCTATGTTTGTGTGTGTGTGTGTGTGTATATATATATATATATATTATATGTCCAACAGGCAATAACAAAGCATATGCAATTACTAAAATGTTACGGTTGTCATCATGTCTTTTTAACCTTAATCATAATCCAAATGAGTACACCTATTTCTGTATTTTGGTGTGCGGGTGTATATATATATATATATATATATATATATATATATATAATGGTCTAATGTAATTCTCTTCTTTTTATACATCTATAAAATGGTTTAGAATCCATGAGTAATATATTTAGGAATATATAGATGCTTTATGCAGCCAAGTGTAGTCTATCAAAATGAATCATTAAGCCTGACGATGGTTAGACCAAATAGGTAGTTTCATAAACTAATGAACGTCTTACTAAAGTGAAATTAGAACTCAATTTTCTTTTATATTTTGCTTGCCTTGTGGAATTTATATAACCTCTTTACTACTTAGTCAAAATGTGTTGATAACTAAAATGACTCTAACATGTCAACCTTATATTTAATCACGAAAAAGTTGTAACGTTCGTCACATCAAGAGAAAGATTTAAGTTTTGAAAGTAAGTTTGTATCTGTTTTGTTGCAATAAAATATATGCTTTAGGCCAAAGACAAAATAGAACTTAGAATAAGTCTTTACTTTTCAACTAGAATAAAAGAAAAATAAGTTTTTGCTTTTCCACATTATATATTTTAGAATACATTATATTCTAATTTTTTTTTTCCAAATAATCTATTTCAAATGACTTTATACTCTGATACAAAGAAAAACTAAGTCTTTGCTTTTCAACTATTCACATGGGTATCAAGTCTCATTGTTTATGGCTACTATTTTGATGGATGTTTCTCATTGTCTATGGTTATTATTTTCTATTATGTTTGTTGTCATCATAGTGTTAACTTCATTGTAATTGTGATATTTTTACAAATATAGATAAATGGCAGATTCTAGCAGACAAAGAGGTAGGGTTAAGGGATGAGTGAGAGGGAGAGGTACCTACCAACCATCTGAATAGCCCACCACATCTCCTAACCCTCAAACTAGGGGCTTACATATCCCATCTTCTAACACACCACCCATAGAAACACCCCTAACCTCTCTTCTAGCTCATCTGTTAATACATATGCTAGACAATTACTTAGATCATCCCTCTAACCACTAAGCTCATCTCCTCAACCACCTAGCCCATCTACCCTTCCCTGCATTAAGGCAGAACCTAGCTTATTTAACGTAATATATAGGTCATCATCTAGTACCTAGGCCATTATATAGGGAGTAAAGATGTCAATGGGTGTATTTGGATCAGTCCAAGATTTAGGTTAACATAAAACATATTAATTGTCTTATTTTAACGATTCATTTTAAATGAAAAAAATATATTCTTCTTTTTTATTAAGGCTGATATGTTTTCTAGGTTTGAGCTTGCTACAAGTGTACTTAGGAATATTCTTTTAATCTTCAAAAGCAAACCATGGACTAATTTGATAGAAGCAGCGAATGGAAGGGCTACTGAGGAGTGGTTTGCTGAGTTTGGGTTAATCTATCTATAATTTTTTTGAACAAATTTGTTAATCTATAGTATATTATTTTCTTAATCTTTATTCTTACTGCAGAGAAAATATAAATGGTTGTCTAAGCACAATTTTTAAATTAGAAAGATTTTTTATTGTAAAGGATCCAACTTACTGAAGGTCACTATAGGTATGTTGATAATAGGGGAGGATAAAGGGAAATGACTTCCTCAAAGTATTCATAAGCAGTTGGATATAAAATGGCAAGATCCTAAATGGCAAGACAAGTCAAAGCATAATAGTCAAAATAAATTATCTGAAGGGAGGTTTTCTGTGCACTACTGAGGTTTCATCCCTTCTGTAAAGTACCCAGAAAGATTGGTTAGTACTTTCTATTAAATTTATAATCCAAATTAGGTATTTAATAGTTGAACTTACTTTAATCCTTTTATCTTTACACAAAAATCAAGTAGGAAGAGAAAAACCTTTCACATACATAAAGGACAAGAAAATCAATAGGACTCTCAAACTTCTGCAAGTATTGCTATAAGTATAAACTTTATTAGATGCATTAATAATAAATATCTTATTTTATATTATATTTCAAGGTAAAAATTTGCAAAATGTTGAAATTGATGCAATCCTTCAAATAGCTAAGTGTACATATGATGAGTTTTTGTTATCTTTAAATGACTAGTAGTTTGAAACAAAGAAAATTTATGTTTTATATGGTTAATTGGTCTAGTAGTATGATATCTCATTTAAATTTATTTACTTTATTTATATGTTTCAATACTTTGTTTTCAAGGATGACTATAAGAGGTGGATAACTGAAAGAGATGTCCAGTATCCTACTGGGGAGGCTAGTTATTGGTAATTTGACAATAGCATTTATTTGGATGTTGAAGGAGGTGTTAGTAACGAAGGTCATGTTAAGGGACTAGGTTCACAAGCTACTTCATTTGCAAAATCTATCACCTCTTCATCAACTTCAATTAATGCTTTTACACAAGCTAAGGTGGCTGTGCTTAAGGTGATAGTTTCAGATCTCACTACTCTGTTGTAGCATAAAGATGAATAATTTGCAATGATGATCCAAAGAATGAAACTTTTAGAGCAGAAGTTTGGGGTCTTAACCTTAGTGATCAAACATAACCACCTGATGGAGATGAGTACTTTGAAGATGAGGAAGATGATTAGATATAGACAATTCATTTCTTTTATTATATTAGTATTGACACTAGTATTATCCTATCACTAACACTTTTAAAATTGTTGTCTTACTGATAAGACTTTAATGTATCATATTTCTTTATTATATGATAAGGATAAATATTTTCATTTATGTTATTATTCATATTTGTTTACAAGGTTGAAATATGAATAAGATAGAAGTGAAATGGAAAAAGTGGGCTAGGTATACAAATAACAATTTACACACAAAATTAGATGCCAAAATTAAGTACTTCAATTCTCCACAATCATATACGGAATTAGATATGGAAAGACAAAAGCAACCTAAGATGGAATAATTCTATATCAATATTATGGAGATGGAATCAGACACTAAATGAAAACAATCCATTTCCTACTCTAACACAGATGGAATTTTGTATCTAAAAACTTGACACAAAATTTGATACAGAGTGAATTCTTTTAACTATTTATTTAAGACAGATGGAAACCCATATCTAAAGTTTTGACACCACTTCTAAGGCGAAATAATTTTGTCTTTGTCTTTTAAATCATAACAACCGATATGACTTTGGTTTCATTATTGCAATGAAACTTTTTATAATCTGATACAGATTTTTTCCATGTCAATTTAGAGACAGAAGACATAATTCTATATCTGATCATTTGGAGACTAAGGTTTATAGTATGGAATTGAATTTGTGTCAAATTTTGTCTCAGGATAATTTAGACACAGATTCTTTTTGTCTCTATTTTGTTTTTTCCTAGTAGCGAAAGGTGGTTAATTAATTCATGAATTAATCACTTCATTATTTTTTTAGTTAACTCCCAAGAATTTATGCACTTAAAAGAATTACCAATACATGCATAGGAAATGTGAGTAGTCATTACACAAGGGGCAGAAAGAATGATCGATGGAAATCTCTCATCAATCAAAAGGGGCCTACTTTACATATATATATATATATATATATATATAATAGATAGATTTTCATCATTAATTTAATTCTTAGAAATTTATTACCATTAAATTAGTTCTATTGTCATCCATTTAATCTTAATCATCAAAAAGTTTATTTTCATTAATTTAGCAAGTCCTAATTGAATTAGGGTGAGGATTGAATTAATGTGATTTTTAAAACATTATGACTAAATTGAGCAACACAATTATAGTGACTAAATTGATGCCATTGAAAATTTTTAGGAACCAAAACATTTTTCTCTTTAATCAACAATTAAATTCAAAGAACAATAAACATATATATTGGATCCACACACAGCTACATTCACACACTTTTGAGTATGTACACCACATAATTAAGTTGGTCCATTTCGTTCACTTTGTATCTATTTTCTTTTAGAATTAATTATTAATTTTAGAGAAAAATTGTTTATGATCCAAGAGTCAAGCTTCAACCTAGCCTCAATTGGAAAGTGGTCAATAAGAGGGAAAGAAATGAAAGAGGGAGAGAGATAAAAGATAAGGATGTGAGGAAGAGAGGGTGGGTGGGAAAAAAATCTTCATATGGAATATATGTAGATAAAAATTTTGAAATGCATCATAATCTGTAAAAGAAAATGTAAAAAAGATAGAGAATCAATAATTTAAGAGCATATAGTAAATTGAGAAAGTCCATTTAAAAGAGAAAATAAATAAATAAATGAGATTTACCTAAGTGGGTAAATCTCATACATTTTCTCTTCCTATGGTTTTGTCTCTCCTACAAAATTTTCTTCATTATGGTATGGAAGAGGATATACTACTCCTAGGCAAATAAAGTTTGAAGAGCAATACAATGTTGCAGGTCCTTTGAAGGGTGATCAACTACATATACAATTTGATTCTTATTCTAGAGAATTTCTTTTTATAATATGACATTCATGGAATATTTCCTCTAATTCTTTTATTTACCTACTTCTCATTATCTAATATTCTTTGTACAAGGACTATTGGAGACTGATAGACCAAAATTTAAAAGAAGAAAACTTATATTAGGTTTTTCAATTAGTTAATGACATTTAGACAATTTTGTAAACCTCATTTACTTTTTTATTAACATTGTTAACTCCTACCTTTAAAAAATTGTCCACATGTCATTAGTTAAGTGGAAAAACTTGATATAAGTATATAAAGAATAACATATAAGTTTTTTCAAATTTAAAATACATCCTTTTTGAGAAATAAATGGAGAGGTACAATGTGAAATGTCAAAGATAAGTAGTTCTTATAATTTTGGAAGCAAGTGGTTTTTAATATTGTGTTGGACACAAATTAGGAACTTTTTAACACTATAATAAATTAAAAGATTCAATTTAAGGGAAAAAAAATAAACTACCTAATTTAATCATGTATTCACCCTTTCTCTTTTTTTTGTCTTTTTAAATTGAATCTCTTCATTAAATTAAGGAGAGGATCTGATCCCAATAAATGCAATCAATAGTCTAAGACAGGTGGGCCCTTAAGTATTGAATGAACCATTAAGGCTTGACCATTCCTTGGCTATAAAATCGTATTCATCCTAAATTCTAATTGAACCTAAAAGAATCCTCTCTAGCATCCTCTTCAATCTCTGAAAAGTGCAGATTACAAAGATGGCTTTAGGAAAAGGTAGTGCAATTTCAAGTCTAGTGCTATTCTTCTTCATCTTGCTCCCCTTTGAGATGGCTCACGCAGCCACCTTCACTGTTGGGGATGCACGTGGTTGGACATTTAACACTGTTGGATGGCCCCAGGGAAAGCAATTTAGAGCCGGTGATATTCTCGGTTAGTGCCTATCCTTCAAGTCCTTGATCATCATATTGTGATTCACATTTTTAGTAATATATATACTATTAGTTTTGTCGTATGGGAATTTTCTTATACAGTATGAATCAACCTAACCCACCACAAATTGTGTACCTAACATAATTAAATCGATTTAAATTTTCAATTCGGCCCATAGGTTAATCCATCCAAAAATATGCTTTTAAAACAGACAAACAATGTTAATTACCATGATGGATATATATCCTTCAAACCCAAACAACTATACTAAATAATTAAATTTAGACTTAAAACACTAAAAAAAATAAATTCTTCAAGCTTACCAATAAAATTAAAATAATTATTTGAGTAGCTCATATCTCATCAACAACTAAAAAAAGATAAGATGAAAAAAATTAAATTCTTCAAATTTCTATGTAAGAACATTTGAATATTGTTATGAAGGGTTGTTTATTTTTTGCCAATGATCAGTTAGTTGTTATAACCCTAAATTGTAAACCTTAACTCGGCATGTCATATACCATATAACTCTCATGAAGTTGAATGCATATTTTAAAATACGAATATTTTGAAATAGAATATGTATTTATATCAAATATAAATTTAATATGATATGTAATATGATAAAACTACATAAGTGTTATAAGTGCTTTTTTCGTGGGATACAATTCAAAATGTGTCTAAACAATATCAAAACAACATTGTAATATTTTTATCTTTTTTGTATTATTATTTTTGACATCATTTTACCATTTTAATTTTTATTTTCTTATCTTTTTTTTGTTGTCATATTAAACTAAATTCTTTAGTTTTTATATTGTCATCTTTATTTGTATTCATCTATCATAATCAATCTTCATTACATAACATATATACACACATATATACCTATATTTGTATCTAATTTTAAAAATGATCATATCACACATATCCTATGGATTTGTATCCAATACAGACTCCCGAATCAATGCTTTACGATGAATACTTGCAATTGAAATCATATTAGAATCCTAGATGGTACTAGTATTCCATAACCATGTGATTGTTATATTTGCTTCATACATGTGTAGTGTTCAACTATCCTCCTGGGGTTCACAATGTTGTGGTAGTAGACAAGGGTGGGTACGATGCATGCCAAGCTCCGAAAGGTGCAAAAATTTTCCAATCAGGAAAGGATCAGGTCACGCTTGTGAAGGGAGACAACTACTTCCTCTGTAGTTTTCCTGGTCACTGCAACGCCGGAATGAAGATTTTCGTCAATGCTTTCTAAATATATGAAGTTATATTTTTATATAATAATGTTCAATTCTAAAGCGACACTTTCTATGCGTCGCTACAAGAATGCAATAATGCATATGACAATATCGTTTCACTTTGAAACATCTTTTGCTCGTTTCCAAAGATTGAATAAGCAACCATGTTAATAATGGATAAAAAGATTATCCATGAAACTATAGTGGCAATTAGTTTAATTCTTGAAAGATTATTGTCATTAATTTAGGTATAATTACTCAGAAGTTATTGTCATTAATTTAGTCATAATTGAATGAGGATAAGGATTAAATTGATATAATTTTAAAATGAGTAGATTAATGCAAACAAATGTTTTGATGATTAAATTAACGATTAGGTGCAAAATGTCTTTTTAGTCCTTTAGTTATTACAAAAACATCATTTTGATATTTTACTCATTGAAATATCTAAAATGGTGCTCCCACTTTTTTATAAAAAATATTAAATTTAGTCTATTTACCAAACTTTAAATACCAAAATCAAAGGATTCAATTAGTTTTTTTTTTTTGAAAAGTGAGAAATTAAGTGTAATATTTTCTAATAAGTGGGAGTCATTTTAGGTATTTCGATAAATAAGAGACCAAAATAACAATTTTGTAATAAATAAGAGATAAAATAGGTATTTTATTATATAAAAATTAAACTTGTATGCAATTCCTTATATCTTTACTATAATGTTCTCCAATAAAAAAATCACAAATATTTGGCTAATTAATAACAATGTATAATATAATATAAAAATAACATAGTTATTTATAATAACTATATACATGTATGATATAATTAAAAAAAATCAAATACTTGTCATGTTTTAATTAAAAATCTAAATAATTTTTTTTTTTGAAAATTAGAGAACTGCATGATAAAAATATAAGAAATATTACCAATATGATAAATAATTCTAAATGGAATTTATATCTTCTAAATTTCTTATTTAAATTAACAATGTTAATTTCCATGTACGATAAACATATAATTAATGTGTCACCCACCTAGAGTCATACATAACCGGTCAATTTTGGAGAGACATGAAGAGAAATTAATCCAATTAATGACTTTTATAATTTTTCTTTAGGTATTGAATTAAATAAGATAATTAACTAAAAAATATTCATCAAAAGAATAATTTTGTAATATTTTCAAATTTATCTTTCGTTGAAATTACTAATTATAATAGCTTGGTTTACATTGATATGAAATTTATAATAATTAATAAATTATAAAAATTTAAATTTATAAAAGATTAAAAAATTAAAAAAAACAATTGAAAATAAAATTACGATAACATCTTTTCTTTCATCCTCTTCGGCTCCATACTTAGTCCAAAACAAAACGTTGAGTACTCTTTTAATATGATTTTAAAGAATTTTTGTTTTTACTGTATTATAAGTTTTACAATAAAAATATTTATTTAAACTTTTTGAACTCAAATTAAATTTTATAAAAATTTAAACTCAGCTTACATTTACAAATTAAACTTTTTTAATAGAAATTTTTTATTTAAAATTTATTTTTCAAATTAAACTTATTAGATCAAACAAAAATTTTAAATTATGATAAGTCTATTAGAAATAATTCAAACTCACTAATTATATCAAGTGCAAGAGGAATTGCCAGCTTCCGTGGCTTTCGTCATTTTCTTGTGCTGTCCGTATATATCTGCAAATCCGATTTAAAACAGAAACCGAGGGATTCAGCCAATTCCTCCACGGGGAGCCAGCCGACAAAGAATTTTGGCACCAATTATTAATTTATTTTCAATATTTTACAAAAATTATTATTTTAGTTTTACTCTAGGATTTTATTCTCCCTGTAAATCTTCGAACGTTATGTTGACGTGTATTTAAGAATTTTCTAATATTGATTGATAAAAATTTTAAGTCCTTATTTAGAAGCATATACGCTACTACTTATAAATAAAAAATAAAAATTGAGTTGAAAACGTGTTAACTTATAGACTTTTACTCAATGTAAACTCAAAGCGATACATGAATTGACTTACTGACCCAATGCAAACTCTGTTACATTAAAAACATATCAATTCACTTGTAAATTTGAACTTAGTAAAAACTTAAATTGACTTGCATAAATTCAATTGAATCAAAGTTTTTAGGACGAGTTAATCAAATTGACTTTAAGAAGAAATTATGATACCAAAACTGACGATATATATTGGTGGGTTTGAAAACATACATGCATAATTTTAACTAAGTTTATTTATTCATTTAGATATTCAGAAAAATAGAACTACTAACATAAGGAATGACAAATATCTTGTCCAAGCCATCATAATCCACTTAAGTCTTATTTGCCAAACTTTATGCAAATAATTTAAAAAAAATAAAATTATATTAAATGTATAATGAAATATAATAAATATATAACTTAATTGATTATATTATATGATTATTTATAAATAAACTTTGTTGCAATTTTTATGTTGTGTATAGATGACAAAATATGAATAAATTGATTTTTAGTTAGTATAATTTGAATTTTATTCGAATGAATTTTTTATTATATATTTCAATAGTTATTTATTACTTAAAGTTAAACTGAAGTTTATCATTTATAAATTACCTAAACTTATAGACAAGCTTTCGGGTCTTCTGTAATTAAGTTGAGCTCTATCGGATAGACTGAGGATCTTATAAAATGTGAGTGCGAGCCTCATAACAATAATTTGAAGATAATAAAAATTTTAAATAGATACACAAATGACTAAGTATGATAATACTCTTATCTGTTTTGTTTTCTCAATATTAATATTAAAAGCCACATTGACATTGCTATCCAACTTTTAAACTGAAAATGTTTTAAAATTAATTCCATTAAAATTATTGATATAGAAAAAATTTTATCTTCTTTGTCATTTTTAGCTTTCACAACTTTAAAATAAAATTTAGAAAACCATATTTAAATTTAAGGTGTCCATATCTGTATATGCATCTGGACCAACAGATCTATACTTTTTTACATTATATATATATATATATATATAAGGTATCCAAGGAATTTTATTAGAAATTTAATTAATGCACACATATTTAAGTTATTTCTCTATGCATATATTACTTGTGAAGGAAAATATCATAAAGGTAGGAAAGTGAAAAAGGAAAACATTTTAAAAACTACGAATCCAAGTCATCATTGGGTTATATATACTATTTCAGTTTCTCGTGTGGCACATCGCATGCACTCTCATCAGCACCAATCTGTATTATCTCATTCTCCTCGCGATCCCTGACGCCATCTCCAGCTCTAACGCCTTCTTCTGAGCCCCACACTTTCTTCTCAAGAATATTCCTTAAACAGGTTAGCTTTCTTGTCAAGAAATAATCATATTTCTCTTTATTATAACAAGAACTTGATTTCTTTAATGTGATTGTTGATCTGAGTTTCAACTTCTAATTGTACTGCCTCACCATGAGGGATAAGGGTGTGCCCTACAGATTTTTAGGCGAAGGATATCGGAATTGGAGAAAGCTACAAACCATTGCCCATGAGAAAAGAATTGAGAAAAATATAATTTTTCCCTCTCTTTTCTATTTTCTTTTTTGTCTTCGAATTGATTTTGTTATCTAAAGATGAAAAATATTCAAATGATCTTTCAAAGATAAAATTTTTCAAAAAAATAATGGTCTTTCAAAGATTAATTAAATCCTCTAAAGAAACTAAGCCAGTTTACTTTTTTTTCTATGACTAAATTAGTATTTTAGTCAAAAGTGAGAGACTAAATTTATATTTTTCTCAAAAAAATCATTTTGGTCCCTCATTTTTACATGAGTGTCAATTTAATCCTCCATGACTTCATAGTGTCAAAATGATTCTTTAAAATTCTTGAAGTAACTATAACAAAATAGTCCATCACCTAAACATTGTCTAAACAATTATGGCAATTTCAAGATTTTACACCATTTTGACGTTACAAATTTATGGAAGACTAAATTGATACTAATATACTATTAGAGGACCAAATTGGTACTAATGAAGAGATCAAAATGGATCTTTTCTGCCTCCCTTATCATAAACTATAACAAAGAGAAAAAAAAAAAAAAAACTAAAAATGAGTCATAGAAGGTAAGGTCTTTGTATGCGCGCATTCACTGGGCATATATAAAAGGCATTTACTAAACTTTCTGCGTTCAAAAACACCACAAAAAAAGTAGCTTTTAAGATATGTGTGAATAGAAGCCATAAGAATAAAATACACATTTAGTTATTCACTTATCAAAAAATTATCATTTTGATATTTCACTTATTAAAATATTTAAAATATTTTTTTATTTAATGAAAAATGTCACATCTACTTTCATTTTAAAAAAAAATCAAATTTAACCTCTTAGATTTATAATTTAGGTTTTATTAAAATGACTAAATTTAGTAAATTTTTTAAAAGTAAAAGATCAAATATAATATTTTTAAATGAGTGAAAAATTATTTTAGATATTTCAATAAATAAAAAATTAAAATAATAATTTTGTAATAAATAAAAAGTTAAAAAAATATTTTTCTCCCAACGATAATCAAGATAGGACACATAGAGAGAGAGGGAGGGCGGAGAGAGAGAGAGAGAGAGGGAGGAAGCAGGCGAAGCTGTGACATAAAACGTGAGCAAAAGGCTAGCTAGCTCTCAAAGGTTGGGACATAGGAACGCAAGCAAGTTTCCGTACGTGCTAGATGGCATGTGCTTCTGTAACTATAAATATTGAGTCTACTTAGCTTTCTTTACTATGATTCCCTATTTCCCAGCTCGCAATGTTCTGTGTAATGATTTCTGAATTCTTGCTTTACTTTTTGTGGTCTAATTTCTTGGAGATCTCCTTGTTAGTTCGAAAAAAGGAGGTCAAGAATGGGGAAGAAAGGGCCTTGCCATCATTGCGGAATTCATTGTAAGTTTCTCTAATTCTTTTCCATTTATTCATATTTTACTTTCCATTAATCCTTCTTCTAGTATCTGGAAATCCTGTATTATTAATATTAACCTTTAAATAAAAATTTAAAAAGAATCTATTCTATTAAAATTAACTAATTAATTTTGTTGCGTTTCATATATACTACAAACATGAATGAGTGATGATCAACCCTTCTAAGTGAATTAATTGGCTCTTCATCCACAATTATTTTTTTTTATTTTTTATTTTGCATCTGTGAATGTTTTGATTGAGAAAATTATTAGATGCTCAATGTACAATGAAAGATAGAAATCAAATTAATTTCTAACATTTCAACACTTTCATTGCCTAATCAATTGCAAGTCTTCTTCAATAATTTCCCCCAATTAATTTCTTGTTTGAATTCTGAATCCCATTCTTGTGGTTATTGGAAATGCCTGATAGTATTTTTCCTCTTTTTTTTTTTTTGGTCAATTTCATCTCAAAACAACACTCAAACAACATTAACATTTAGAATTAGTAGTTAAAATGTTAACATATTGATGAATATTCATCCTATATATCTATATGTCTATGATTCAATTGTTACTTTTTGTTATCTGAAACAATATGATACGTATATTTTTTTAATAAAAAATTTTAACTACTTTAAATGGTATTTGGTAGTCTTATGACTAAGATATACACAATATTAACAGAATAAATTTGTTACCGTTGCTGGTTAAAATGTAAAGATATTAACGAACCTTTTTTTTTTTTTTTATGATTCCATTGTTATTTGTATGATTAAAATACACATGCAAATTAACATAATAAATTTGTTACAATTAGTAATTAAAAATATAAAGACACTAATAAATATTCTTTCTTTCTGTGATTCAATTGTTATTTGTCAATACTCAAAATGACACATATATGTCTTTTTAAATAAAATTTTTTAACTACTTTGATCCATATTTACAGTCTTTGTGATACTCAATATATTCAATTATAATTATTGCTATGATATACTTGATTAAAAGTTTGTATTTGTAAACTATAGCATGTAGAACATCAATTTATATTATATAGTCCAATGTTGCAAACAATATAGATAAACATGTCAAGGATTCGATCCTTACTCCTGTTTGATCTCTATTTTTTTTTTTTGAACAATAATTTTAGGAAATTATGGGAAAGAGAAGTTGAATATTTATACAGTAAACCACGATCAAGTTTTAATGTAAGTCTTCAGTTATAAGTCAAGCTATACGAATGTATATATAAGAGCTTAATTATAAGTAGTTAATTAGCTAGATATGTACCTGAAATTGTATATATATTTTGTAATGTACTTCGTACATATATTGCCTCTTCTCTGTGAGTATATATATTTCAAGCTCAAAATTCTCTTTTACGTTTTAAATTTTAAAATTATTGATAATATCCTTTAGAAAAATATAATTTAAAATATTAATGTATTGAACACACACACACACATATATATATGTGTGTGTGTGTGTGTGTGTGTGTGTAGAATTTCAATATTTTACATGAGGATGTTTTGTAAATCTTTTTGTTTTCACTCACAATATCAATGGCATCAACGTCACATATATATAACTCTGGAATAATATTTGAAGGTGAATTCTACAGTACACATTGATAAATTAAATGCACTAGCTAGTGTAATTAGTAATTCATGGCTTTTGAAATGCAATAGTAATATATATTTTACTAATTTATTGGTAATCAGTGACTATTTGACATTAATGTTCAATTACTAACACGTTGAGGGTTAGTAATTGAATCCTCATGAAACAAGTAAAGTTCACCATTTAAGTGAATTCTACGTTTATAAATGAGGCTTATTACACAAATGGGTCTCACTTTGTATCTCTCTATCTAACATGACAAGATTATGATAAAAGAAAAACATAATAGAATCCAAACTTGTCATTCATCATGTATATTGGATAGCAGTACATAGCTACGTGTTTTCACTTAGATGAAAAAAAATTGATGGCATGCAGTGTAAATAACCTATATATATCAAAGAGTATCTTCACTTAACAGCAGATGATCCTAGTTGGTTATCCACATCGTAGTTAAACGGTACCAACATACTTGAAGAGTCGTTACTTGTATTACTAATTACATCAATACACTTAATTTTTCCTTAATGTACACTGGAAAATGCACCTTATATTTGAATGATATATATATAGATACTCCACTATGGCGTAATGGACCCCCAGAGAAGCCAGTTCTGTGCAACGCATGCGGATCACGATACAGGGTGTGTGGAAGCCTAGAGAACTATGTCCCCAAGCATGCCCAATCTCTTGCAGGTCAGAGTAGCTCAGGCGTTCCAGCCAATACCAGACAAAACTTAACCCAAGGTATATATATATATACCGCATTCATTTCTTGTCTTTCTTTTATTTATTAGTTTGGATCCATATATATACTTACACTACTACACATGTACAGTCTAACGGTGTGCACAAATAAGGGGAGATATAATTTTAGTCTATTGTATTTTATCTGAAGTTCAATTTAGTCTTTTAAAACTAAAAAAAGATCAAAATAATCTTTTAAAAATTAAAAAAGAAAACACATTTGGTCTCATCAAAGGATTATTTTGATATTTAAAGGACTATTATTTATTGAAAGATTTTTATCTTTAAAATTTGAATGATCATTTTGATATTTTTTAACTCTGAAAGACCAAATTGATCTTAATTAAGGTTAAAAAAAAGAAGAAAAAAAATATAATTTTAGTTTTTTTTTAATTTCTAAATGAGTTTGGCCCTTCAAAAATTAAAAAAAAAAATAAAAACAAATCTTGAAAAATGAAAAAGGGAACATATTTGGTTCATTCACATTACTATTTTAATCTTTAGAGAATTATTATTTTTTAAAAGGTTTTATCTTTGAATGACTAGTTTGGTATTTTACATTTTCGAGGACCAAAATTAATCTTGATTAAGGTGAAAAAAGAGAAGCCAAAATTACAGTTTTCTCCAAATGAGAAAGAATGACAGACTAATCTTGTATAAGAGTTTTATATATCTCTATCTCTGAGAGGTAATAATTAAACTAATCTTAAGCTATTGGAGACACATATACAAGACATAACAAAATGTGTTGTATCTAATATAAGTGTTAAACACGTTATTAATTCAACTTTTATATTTGAGATAGTATGAAGGCCAATATATTTAGCCCAGTGGTCATAAATCCCAGGTAGGTTGAATCCAAGCTCAGGTAATTCTCCACCAACCCCTTCAAAGAACAGGTCAAATGAAACAATGCCCGAGAGGTCGGAAGAAATGGACAGGTTCATAGAAAACATGCAGAATTTGTTGAAACAAGACAATAAGTGGAAAAGGTCGTCGTCGTCATCAGCCCCACAAGAAGAGGTTTTAATCAAGGGTAGAGCGAACAAACTTATAATTCCTGAGAACGAGATTGGGCTTGGAGCCATGCTTCTTAAACCAGACGACGATGCTAAGTCTGCAGAGAATCAGGAATCATCACCATCGACATAATCCGCTGCAACATTATGTATTAATTATTGGATAATATTATTGTTGCTTTCTTGTGATGTGCATCTTCATGGTGTGCTCTCGTGTGGGCTGAATGATGTTATAATTAGCTGGTGACAATGCTGCATGTAAATATTGAATTTATATTTGGTGTGAGCCTTGTAGTATGAGTACAGTATGACATTTGCCTGCATGACATGCAAGTGTTAAAGAACTTTGTTTTTAATAGTGGTTTCTGACGCATATGTCTTTAGATGTCTAGAATGAGAATTTATGTACATGACCAATTGGCTATTTTTCACGCCACCTTGTAGTAGTCTGAGGTTTTATTTTGGTGGGAGTTTTGACCCCAATACTATAAAAAAAAAAAAAAAAAAACTAAAATGTTGGGTTGCCAAAAGTATGTATATGTTCCATATGTATACTGCGTCTACAACAATAAATATTATTTTTTGTTATTTTAAAATTATTATTGTCTTAAAGTCTGACCTTATCGGTAAAGAGGAAAAGACAAATAAAGCCCATAATTAAGGTAAATTCTTCTATGCAATGTCCAACAGCGGTTATATAGATAAAATTATTACCATATATTAATAGAAAGATATATAATAATATTAAAATATATTGTATCTCATTATAAAATAACTTGTTGTCTATATGTTTTAATCCTAATAATTTTACTAATTTGTTTATGAACCTAAGGTTCCTTCTCATTTCGTTTGCTTGCACATTTAATTTTCCTTTTTTCTTTTTATAATAAGCTGTAAAAATATTAGTTTATAAATTTATCAACTCACTTCTATTTTTTATTGTTTAAATAATTTTTGAAATTTTTAATTTTCTTAATATTTTCAATTTAGAAATTTATATTTTGAGAGTTATGAAAACATATTTTCATACCCATGGAGCACCAATGAAAAATTTTACTCTAATATAATTCAAATGTGCATGTAGGAGAGTTGAAAATTCGTCGTATTCAAATTTTCTATTTTATAGGCTTTTTTATTTATATTTATGTTGATATAAATTTATATTAAATATTATTTTGGTCTCTTATTAATTTTTAATTTAAATTTAAATTTTATTGATTTCAACTAAGACTTGAAGTTAATAAAAAATAAATTAAAATTTAATTAATAAATGAAGAACTAAGATGACATTTTACTCTAATGCAAATAATCAAATAAACTTAATTTGAGAATGTAACCCAAATTAATTAGAGTTTAATTTCACTCGCCTTTCATATAATTTTAATAAATTAGTATAAATATACCGGACAAGGTACCTGGTGACGTGCCGCATTTGCGCGTGGAGCTACCTTCCCCACTGGCATTGGAGAGTGACGTTGCACCGATGTCGGTGCCGATATGCCTTCAGTCTCACTCTGCCTCTCTCTCCATTTTCGTGGAATCCAATCTCTCTCTCTCTCTCTCTCTCACTTCGATTTCTCGGCATGGATTTAGCAATTCAGACAAGAAGATCTACCTTACGCGACCTCTTCTCCTTCGTACCATCTCTCTTATTATTTTCAATTTTCGTCACCACCAATGCCTCCATCCACGTATACGATAAGGAGCCCTTCAGAGAAGTCGGCGATGCTTACCTTCTCTCAGGTGGCAGCGAAGGTATCCATGCTTCTCTCACCGCCACTCCTCTGCCAGATACGGCGTCATCGATCCACGATGGCCGTTCTTACATCCGGTAATCTCTCTCTTTTCTACCACTCTGTGACGATTGAAATGAATGGGGGTACGATTAGGAGTAAAATTGTGTGCATTGTTTGACTTTACTCTGATTTGATTGGTGTGATGAGGGCAAGGAAGTGGGAAACATTGTTATGCATTTTTGTAATTTTCTTTCGTGATAAGGTAGGTAGGTATATTGCACAATCTAACATATATACATGGGTGATGCCCTGGGATTTGTTGCAATTTCATGAACCTTTAACTTTCGCTCAAATTTGAAATCTGCAAATTTTATTGAAACTAGTTAAAAAATGTACTTGGGTTAGGCTAGTAGCCTAAGAAGCATCAGTGCAGGTAGGCCTGCAGAATAATACATATATATATATATATATATATATATATATATATATATATATTCGAATAAGTAGAGTCCGACCTTTGGTCAAATGTCGAATGCATTGGAGGCACCTTCATGACAAACGAGAATAGATGAAGAGCAAAAGAACTTAACCATTTGGTAAAATGTGGTAGAAAAACAAGATAGAACAGAAGGTAAAATGATAAAATGATGTCACAATTAATGAAAAATTGACAGAAATATTTCAGCATATTTCC
This sequence comes from Delonix regia, assembly GCA_037074485.1. Lineage (NCBI taxonomy): Eukaryota > Viridiplantae > Streptophyta > Magnoliopsida > Fabales > Fabaceae > Delonix > Delonix regia. The sequence goes on along the minus strand of CM073450.1, from coordinate 26,500,603 downwards.
AAACATATTCTGTAGAAAAGAAAAATTTTCCAACACATATGCAGCAGGCGTATAGTATTGGATATGTGCCTAATATGGATGCACGTTCTATTTGGATGTATCCGTGCTTCTCAGCTAGTAGCTTGATAGTAAATGAACCAGTTCAATGGGTTGAATAAAGCAGTTAATGATGTAAAAGTAGACACAAGGAGTATTAACTTATAAGGTCACTTTGGCAACTTAACTTCTTCACGTTGCCTCTGGTAATAAAAAGTGGAAACTGAACAAATTGATGTACTCAGTACAGCTATGGCAAGTTAAACTCTTCCTGTTCCTTTGTACGTTTTAATTAGTCTGTTTGATTTATCTTATGTATATGCATTACCAAGATGCGAGGTTCATGTCAGGAGAACTTTATGATGAGTACTCTTCAGTTTTCTTATAATATTGTTGGGCTCTTTATGTAGCACGGGTACAAATAAATTCTCCTGAACCTCTGAGACATTCATATTTCATGGTGACTACCACCAATGAAGCATGAAAAATAAATGTGACTGTAGCATTCTTGAAAATGTCAGATATTGCATGCGGATTTTCCCCCCTCTTCTGACATAACTGATAACACTTACGTTTTTTGGGGACTGTTGGATAGATTTGAGAATATCACCTTTTGGAGAAGCAAGGCTGCTGCTGATGAGAATTTAGCCATAGAGCAAAGTACTGGGCTGATACAGGTTATAATTTTTGAGGCAGCTGATCGTAATAATATTGGTGGTTCTGCTTATGGTGGGCAACGAGCAATCTGTTGTACCCCTGATTTAGCTAAGCTGGATGGTTGTAAGCAAGGCCAAGTTATTAGGAGACATTCTGTGGCAGATATTAATTGGCCCATCATTTTAAATGTACATTTCAGTGGGAATCACTTATTTGCAAAGCTAGCTGATGACGAAGTTTCCATCACAAAGACTGGAATGTATAGTTTGTTCTTTGTAGCATGTGAGCCCAAGCTCAAAGAATTGGTAATGAGTGGAAAGACAATCTGGAAAAATCCTGATGGTTACTTACCTGGTAGGATGGCCCCATTAAAGAATTTTTATATATTTATGGCATTTGCTTACTTTTGCCTTAGCATGTTTTGGTTTCTTCAGTACTTGAGGTTTTGGAAGGATATACTGCAACTCCAGCACTGTATCACAGCTATTATTGTTCTTGGATTGTTTGAGATGATTCTTTGGCATTTTGAGTATGTCAATTTTAATGATACTGGAATGAGACCTGTTGTGGTCACAACATGGGTTGTCACTGTTGGAACTATAAGAAAAACAATATCACGGCTGATAATTCTCTCTGTTTCAATGGGCTATGGTGTCGTCCGGCCTACTCTTGGTGGCCTCACCTCAAAGGTGCTTCTGCTTGGTATAACTTACTTTCTAGCATCAGAGTTGCTGAATATTAGTGAATATGTGGGGACCATCAATGATGTATCAGGAAGGGCAAGGCTTCTTCTAGTCCTCCCTGATGCTTTCTTCGATGCATTTTTAATAGTATGGATTTTCACTTCTCTTTCAAGAACACTGGAACAATTACAGGTATCCACTCTCCTATTATTTTATTTGCAGTACTGTACCTTCAAATTCTGTATTTTAATTATCTTTTTCAGTTTCACAATGTTCATTTTCTGAAGGCTAATATTGTTTTCTTTTGTCCTCATTTTTCAGGCAAAAAGGAGTGCTGTTAAGTTGGATATATATAGGAAGTTCTCTAATGCATTAGCAGTAACAGTGGTATCCTCACTTGCTTGGATAGGTTATGAGGTATGAGTTATAATCAACAAGTTTAACAACACTTTACACATATTCCACATTCCCAATTCTTCTTCCCTTGCAAGCAAAAATGCAAGGCCCCTATTTTGCATTTCCTGTTGCGTCTTGTACATTGTGGAGTAGACTATGCATTTTAATTTTTTTTCCCCTGCATTTAGACTTCTAGAGACCAATAGAGTTCAATTAGATTGGATATATTCATCTTGCCCTTTCACACCTTTTAGTTGTGGGCCTGTTGCATGCACTTTTTCTTGCTTTGAAGCAAGGTTTAAAAAGGAACATTCTAGGTGCCATTGAGAATCTAATATTTGAAGCGTGAATCAATGCTGTGGTGCCAGGCTTTGTGTTAAAAATGAATTATTGAGACTAAATCTTATCTCACCAAGTGTAAGTGTACTCTAAGGATGCATTTGAGATTATTATTCTGGCTGTATGTGGAATCCTGGTTTTTATTGACTTTGGGCTTTTGGCTTCTATTTATGATGTTTCCGGCTATAGCTTCTTATCTCATTATTTAGCAATAACTCATGGTGAAATGTTATTTTTGGTATGGCAATATACTGGTAGGAAACGCTCCGCTCACTACTTATTATGTGTGTTGCATATACCATGTTTTACAGGTATACTTCAAAGCTACAGATCCTTTCAATGAGCGGTGGCAGAGTGCTTGGATCATTACAGCTTTCTGGGACATTCTCACATTTGCCTTGCTTTGTGTTATATGTTATCTCTGGGCCCCATCTCAAAGCTCTCAAAGGTGTTTCATATTTTTCAATTCCTATGTGTTTAAAATATTTTTTCTCAACTGGGTGATTTTTCTATAGAAAACTATTTTACATTTAATATCTTAACAAATAATTGGCTACAAGCTTTGAAAATTTACCCTTCTGCTAAGCTTTAGAGACTGTCTTGCCCTGAGAGGAAACCTGTATTATCAAGAGAATTGCAGCCGCAGTGTATTCTCCTGTAGAAGATTGTCATTTGTCAGGCAAATTTGTTGGGTTTGATGGGTCAGGCATGTTGGCTTTAGGTTCAAATTTGCGGTAACATCTAACCTTTATCCTTAATACAAACAAATAGAGATCAACTCTTAGTATAGATGTATTATGGGGATAAAGGCAGCACAGGGGCTCAGGATATCTTTCACACCGGGCCGGGATAGAGAATATAAATATGCATATGTAGGGATTTAGCAAAAAGGGAAATGCGTAGGTGGACTTGATGCTGGAAGATCCTCTCACAAGATGGCCAGAACAGTGGAGTTAAAATCACTTCGCGCTATTTCTTGCAAGAGTCTCGTGCTTTTTTCTCCCGCTACTATATAATATTTATCAGTTACACTCAATGAAGTTTTTAAGTTACTTGAAAGAATGGTGTTTAGCTCTGGCTTCATTGGAGTACTGAAAATATTGTGCTTTTCATGGTGTAAAGTCCAATTCAAATGGCTTGGTAATGAATCTCATTATTCAATCATATTCTCCTGTGTTTGCACAGGTATGCATATTCAGAGGAAGTGGGAGAAGAATCTGATGATGAAGAAGCCCGATCTCTCACGAAAGGAAAGCCACAAGGTGAACTAAGTTTAGTCAAGCAAGAGAAGGGTGTTGGAGGTGATGATGCATCATTTGACCGAGAAGATGAGCCAGAGGAGGACAAGAGGGAATAAAGTCTGTCTTACTATACTAGTACTGTTTTGCAACCAAGTCTTACAATTTACAACCCTTTTTTCTTTTTTTGGTCCAAACATAGTTTACAATATACAACCCTTACACAAGCGAAAAGGTGTTGAAAAATTTTGTTTAATAGAGTACCAGAATGGAACAGCTGTCATATTCTTTTTTTTCCTTTTTTTTTTTCTCTTGTTTACAATATTGTTTCATCATTGATGTAATTAATGTATAATAACATACATTGCAAAGGGTGATAATGAATTTGTTACATTAGGCCGTCTCGCCCTCATATTACGGGGCATTATTATTGTTCTCTTTGAAATGTGGGATACTTTATATGTGCTTTTGGAAGCTGGACTTTACAATGTGACATTCCATCATTACATACAAAGTGGGAGTAATTATTATAGGGCAAACCAGATTCAATAATAAAATTTTATTGTAAAAATTCAATCTGGTATCCATTTCACAGTGGTACTCTATAATTTTAAAATTTTATAGTCAGGCGGTTTAAGACACGGTGTTTTTGAGATATTATTATATTAATTTGTTAAAATTTGTTTAAGTTTCTACCTTTTTAATGAAAAATTTAGTTTTCTCTGTGTTAAGATTGAAATTCATTCTCTGGCCAAATGAAATTCCTAATTTAAGACACATAACAAAACTTTATTTAAATCTTGTCCCTAAATAGAATCATTTCTTTACAAATATGCTTAATTTCCTATTCATTGAATCAAAATTTCACTCTGACAATTAGAATATCAAATTCGACACACACACAATGCAACATCTCCCACAAATTTCCCCTGAAACGGAAATTCTTATTGTATTCTCAATTTTCTTTAAATTCCTAATTCTTACGAAATCCTTAATTTCTTATATAGTGAAGACCGAAATTTCCTCTTGACCAATCATGATTTTAAATTTAACATCCAAAACGCAAGATCTTTTCAAAACCTTGCCTCTAATATTGTCCAAATACTTAAATTCTCTATGACATTTTTAATTTAGTTAAAAGAGTTTGGGAATTAAATCGGCCAGATTGAGATATTTGGAGAAAAACTTTGGATTATTTAGGAAAATCTTTGGATCATGTGTCATGTCAAAGAATTATTGAAATAATACCACAATGAATTCATTTGTTAACAATTTAAACCTTAAATCACCATATTGTATCAAAATAGAATTGGGTGACAATACATGTTACCAAACTATATTATATTCTTAAATATGTAATATTCATAATATATTGTCAAAGTGTCAATGAGTTTTTGTTCAAACAAAATTTTCATACTTTTCTCAAAATTATTTTAGGCGCAAATTAAAATCGGGAAATTCTATATTGTGAAAGAATGGTTTGGAATTAACTGTAATATATCTTTATGATTATTGATAGTTAAATTTTAATGTAATTTACTGAATAGTCTAACAATTCACTTTTCATTGTAAAAATAAAAAATATGAATTTTATCAGTGTCATACAAGTTTGCATATACATACACAAATGTAGTCTGATTAAATTTTCCAATAAAATAAATTTAATTTTACTTTTTATCAAAATTAATCATGATATCAGAAAATATTTGCTTAACTCTTCAAATTTTTATTATTTATCTACTTTTTAAAATTCAGTTTGATTAAAGAAATTATATTTTCTTACTGACCATTGATAATTTTAGATTAATCGCTAAAGTATCGTTGGCATAGGATGTTTTGCCTTGTGTTCTGTTTTATTAAATATTTACACACACACATATATAATTAAGTAAATTATATTTTTTGCAAAAGTATTTCAGCTAAATTATTTTTCTTTTTTCTTAAAATACTTAAAGTACAAATAACACATTACTTCTTTTTATTTAAAAAATATATACAAATATCTCTTATTCAAAAAACATGCCAGAAAAAAACTCGAACGCTCTATTAATTCATTTTATTAAGAAAAAAATATATTATTTTCAAAATCACTTTAATTTAATTTATTTCTTATTAAAAGTGATAAACTGACTTTATTTTTACATTTATGACAATATAGATATTTATAAATAAACACATACTATAAAACTTAGTGTTTTGAAATTCAATATTATCAATTATTATATTTTGATTAATTGATCTCAAAAAATAGTTTTGGAATATGTTTTCATTGATAGTAATTATATATATATATATATATATATATGATTTTATTTTATAATTTTTTAAAATTGAATAATAAGTATTTATATAAGTTAAATAAATATTTAATATTTTTATATCATATAAATATTGGACATAAGAGTATTTTGATAAACATATATAATTATGACTCATTATTTTTTTTAATGAAAATTAATTCTTTATTTTAAAAGAGATATGTATAATTTTTTAAACAGAATTCGTAGTTTAAATATTTTTTAAAAAATAAATAATTTGCCCAAATTGTAAATGATTTAAATTTCATGATTTTCATGAAAATTTCACGATCAGTACTAGCTGTAATAGGCAGAAGAAGTAGAAGTGGGCTAGCAAGCACGACAAGAGAACCAACAAGAGTGAAGTAGCCGATATTCGAATCCATAAGAGCTTAGTATCTCTGCCGTAGCCTCATCATCCATGGCTACCAGTAATGGTGGTGAAGATCAACTGAAGCAATTAGCGGAGCTGAGCAAAACCCTAAAAGAAGGAGAGAGAATTCTCGCGCCAACCCGGCGACCGGATGGTACCCTCCGGAAGCCTATTCGGATCAGAGCTGGCTATGTCCCTCAAGAGGAAGTCGCCATTTATCAATCTAAAGGGGCCCTGGTAAGATTTTCTGTATCATAATCCTTGTTACAGTTTGTGGTTTCTCTGTGAAGGGTCAATCGTTCTTCTTTCACCCTTATGTTTGGTTACTGCGAAATTTACTCATGAACCTTCGAAGTTTGGAAAAGTTGGGATTATTAGGCTTCACAAATTCTGATGATATAACAATGGAAGGTATTGTCCAGTATGCGTACTGAAACAATGTTGTGAAGTTCTCCCTTGGTTTATTGACTTGGTTTAGGGAAAGAACGGATATTATAACATAATATTGCATCATATGTATTAACTATTGGGATTTATTAATTCTGCATGCCCGGATGAAAAGAGCACTTGTTAGGCTAATGATGTACTAAACTAGCATGATTATGGTAATAAACAAGCTTAACGGATTTTACAAGCCTTCCGGGCTAGACTTTCTGGCGGTTTTCTTGAATGATTTCAACCTTCTGTTTTCTTCCCCCCCTTTTTGATTTCCTAGTTTGGTTATGCAGTTGAAAAAGGAACTGGCTTCTCAAGCTGGACCTCCAGGTTATGACCCTTCATTAGACGCAAAACCCAAGTCTAAGTCAGTTAAGAGGAATGAAAGAAAGAAGGAAAAGCGGCTTCAGGTGTGTTACGTACTCACATTACTTATCTCTATCATGATTTCTAATTCAAGTGGTCGACCAGGCCAATACTTTACAACTATACATCGCTTCTTTATTACTTCCCATCAAGTTGAAATTCCTGACAAGCAGGGTTTTAGTTGTTAACCTAGATTCTATGAGCTAATCTAAATTATGTTTCATTATAAATTAGTTGTCTTGAATGTAAGGTATAGTATTGAAACAAATTATCTTCTTAATTTATGACTTATAACTTGTTGCTGGCTTCTCTCCACTGTTCCTTCTATAGTCACCTTTAAGAAAATCATTTGAGTTGTAAGTTGTAGTCCGTCTATTTAGTCATGGTAATCAAAGGAATGACTTGGCTGAATACTTCTTGCTTGTTTGTGATAAGATATCATCTTGGAAGGAATGATAAATTTCCATGATTTCTGCCACTCAATGCTGACAAGTTGCTATTGAGTCCTTAAATCCTTTTTGGAACACATAGGATTTGATGAACTGTTATAGAAATGAGGGAGAGTAATATAACCAGGAATTCAGCATTAATGAACAGTTTTCTTGTCTTTTTGTTTTTTTGGGGATGAAAACAGTGTTCTTGTCTTCATTTACGCATTTACCTACTAACTTAAAAAACCCCTTATTGTTTACTTGTAAAAGAAAGTCTAGGTTTCTTAGGCATAAGAGATCCCTTTGAGTTACAAAATTATATCAAGAAGTAAGCCTGTAATGCACCATAAAGCTCCTGAGGAGATCAAAGTTAAGCAACTATATGGCAACTCAAGCATCATGTTCAAGCATCTCTCATCTTTCCTTTATTTTCCTCTTGCAGGCTGCTCTTGAAAAGGAAAAGAGCTTGGAAAAAACTGGAGATGAAGATAGTAGAAATCAAGTAGCACTACCAATCAACAACTCAGGTCACATATCAGAGTCTGTTATGTCATTAACTTCCCAGTTGAATGAAATAACTGTTTCTGGAGATTCTTCCATTGTTACTCCAACATCAGAGACTGTAACGGTTTCAGACCCTACAGGCCCAGGTCAAGACATAGATAAAAGAATTCGCGCACTAAAAAAGAAGGTATGTCAACCATGCTTTCCTACTTTCTGCATTAGATTAGCCTGATGCCTCTTTCTCCAATAAGCATCTATTAAAGCTTCAAATGGGATGAGCCATTAACGTGAGCTATCAATAGAAGTTTATGGTGAGGTTACTTTTATTTTGTTTAGAGCTAGTAACCTTTAACATGCTAACGCAGTCATTCCAGACTTCCGATTTGTCCAAATATCTTGATTGATTTGCAATTATCTATCTCTTTTGTCTAAGCTTTCCTCTTCCTCTTCTATGTGTCCTTTTTACTACTTATCTTAATTCTCCTACTAAATCTAATGCCATTATGGAGTTAAATACCTTATCTTTACTTTTTCTTATTCTAAAGAGGATTGTGAAAAGTGGGCCAGTATGATGCCCTTTGGTGATATCTGACATGAAGCATGAAATTGGAGATCAGCCATTTTATTAGCGATTTATTTTGGTGTAAGAACATGGTATTGGATCACTTAAGGAGCTGCTATCAATCAAGTATGATTTATGGTTGGGGATTATGCATCACTGTGATTGAGAATTGAAAATCTATATGATGATGCCTCTCATTTTATCGTTTGCTCCTTTTTGAGGTAGCCTTAAGTTGTCTCCAAATGAAAACTCATGCTGCCTGATGTGTTTTCTATTTTCTGTAGTGTCTGACTAATTTAAAACTTCTTGGCTTCCTTCATATATTTGATTGAGCCGACATAGATCAACTGCCTTTCGTTCTCCTAGAATTATTACATTCCAACTTCTAACTGCTCTAATTTGTCCCAATTATTCTGGTTTTTTTCTCCCCTATATTTTGTTATATTTTATGCTAGTAACCTGTGTGTAACATCTTTATTTACCTAAGATAATATCATATGAGAGTTGAAGCTGGGAACTAAGTCATGGTCAGATAAAAAGTTAGGGAAGGGACAATGACTGGTGGGTAACAACTGTGTCCATGTTTAGCAAGAAGTCCTAAGTTTGCTTACTGAAGCTCCGAGTTTCATTCACATTTCAACTTGTCAAATGGGTCTAAAACGAAAGCAATAGCTGAGTTCTTTCTTTTGGCCAGTATTTTTCCATGGATGAAAAATTCAAATCTTATGCTGCTTAAGACTGAAAAGAAGTTTAGTGAAGCTTGGTTTTAGCCGTTCCTCTTTCAGTGGAAGCCATGCTAACATATCCTCATTGTTGTGTCTGTTGCCAATTTGAGTTTGAAGATGAGATTTGCCCACGGGATGACCAATGTTTTACACTGATTATGATTGCCTTTTGTGTTGTCCTCTGTGGTATATCATTCTTAAAGCAGACAGTAGAAAAAGAAGAGAAGCATAACAAGAATGTTTCTAGCTAAAAAAGTAGGAATTTTTTTTTTTTTTCGAAAATACACATAAAAGCTGAAAATGACTTAATTTTTTGGATACATGTAGTTAGGAGATTAGAGTCATTCCTAGACCTAGAGTAGCTTTGCAGAGAAGATGTTGCTAGAGGTGTGACTACTGGTGGCTGAATAGTAATTACCATTTAGTTGTTTTGGGAATAACAATTCAGGAATTGGTAAAGGGCTTACAATTGTATTTACTTTCCCTAATGAATTATTAGAATCACTTTTCTTTGTTTGTTCCTTTCAGAGCATTGCATAGTTACCTCATTGGTTGCTGGCTTGCTGCTTTTCTGAAATTTAGTAGGTTTATGTGGTTAATCTGTTGTTCTGCCTAGTCAGAGATTTTTTTTTTTTTTTTTAATTTGGTATAGCATGGCATTTATGATAATGCATTCCTGCTGGGAAGCACTTGGGATTTTGGTTCACTTGGTTCGTTCGTGATGATTGTTACTTTTTATTAAAACAAGAGTGCGCAGACTTTCAAATAGTATTATGTTAAATTGGAGATTTTCAAATTAAATCGGTAACCAAACTGGAGACTGGTAGAATTGGAAGGAAAAGCAGACTCTTCAGCTGAATAGGAGAAGAATAGAAAATAGAATGACTAGATTTGTTAGTGAAGGCAACCACTTAATAAGCTTATTTTCCTTTTTAGGAGCTTGTCTCAATGATAATATTTTAGAACTGCTTTCTGCTTAGATCGCCATCTAGAATATTTGGTTGGATAAGACATGATACGTGTATCATGAGGTTGTTACTGGTAAAGATTAAGAATTCAGAGAACTCTGTCAACGGTTCTTCACATTATTTTATGATAAAATTTGATTGTCGGATGCAGATTCGACTTACAGAAGCCCTACAGCAGAAAACTGAAGAGCAAGATTTGAAGCCAGAGCAGTTGGACAAGCTATCAAAACTGGAAGATTGGTGTAAGGAGCTAAAGCTATTGGAGGATAAGAAGGCTGACCCAACGGCATCATGACAAAGTTTTAGAATTAGAATGATAAAAGTGTAATTCTTATCCATGTTTTCTTGACGAGAAATGGACGCTCATGGAATCAAGAGGTTCATCTATCAAAGATTTCTTTTAATCACAAGATATTCACTGTGTTACTGCAATTGTTTTGCCAGAGTACTGAGGTTTTTCCCCCCTTATTTTGGGTAAAGAAAGGAGGCCAAAGGCCATGCCTGTGTGGTGAGTTCATATGTTGTCTTCTTGGTTTATTTTAAAACTTTGATGAGTCATTTGAAAGCGTCTATTGAAGAAGCAATATCTGAGTGATTCTTAGCTCATAGTTTGATTTTTGGTAATATTATTTTTAGCACCCATACCTGACTCAAATTTTAGACCGTAAGTATCCAGTTCAGATTCCGCAAAAAATTGCAAACGGATATCAGCGAAAAGCATCCAGCCATTGACGTTATAACTGCTGTAATCAAGATTACCTGTGATAGATTACTTGTAAATAAATATGAAACCTATTGTACAATTCGATTTGTTACCAAGTTATGGCCAAACACTCTTTCTATCAACATCCCACGTTTCTATATAGATTATTTAAGTAAAAGAGAATGAAACTGAACTAGTTTGTATTACCTGAGTTACATAGATATAGATACAAGATTTGATCAGTTATGATAGGATCCTAACAAGTAAATTACATTTTGAATGAGTTTATATCTAATTAGTTACATAACAGATTATTTGGATAATGGCTGTATCTGATTCGAATTTGTCATTGTCGTTACGATCTCAACTTCTTCAGAGTTTGATTTGAAATAAGTGTATCCTTAACACACCCCCGCAAGATTAAGGAACCATTATGGAGACGAATCTTGGATTTGTTAAATTGAAATTGCTGTTTGGATAATGGTTTAGCAAGAAGATCAGCTTGCTGGTCTTTGGAAGAGATGTGTGAAAAATGAAGATCGCCTCTTTGAAGTAAATATCTGACAAAGTGAACCTCAATTTCATGATGTTTCATCTTAGCATGAAGTACTGGATTTTGATATGTATACATAGTAGAGATATTGTTTAAGAGGTGGAACTGAGTAACCAAGTTCTTGAAGAAGGGACTTAACCCATTGTATTTCTACAACCATTGTAGCCACAACCCTATATTCGACCTTAGATGATCTTGCAACAGTTTGTTGCGTTTTGGAACTCTAATTGATTGGAACTTGACCAAAATACAAAATGAATCCCGAAGTGGAAGTTCTGTCCAATGGATCACTTGCACGAACTACATACGAGAAGGCATGAAACACTAGATGAGATTGATGTGTAATATGAATGCCACATTCAATAGTGGACTTTAGGTTTATGCCTGCAAAAGAGACTGATTTGGACAATGCAAAAACTGTGGAAGTTTGTTTACAGTGAAAGCTATATCAAGCTGTGTAAAACTGCAAACCTTCAACCAATTTACAATAAGAAGTAAGATCAACAGCTTGTTCATTAGGATTTGACTTCAACAAATGAGAGGTAGTGGTAATAGGAGTGGATACCTCTTTAGCACCAGCCATTTGAGCATGTTGAAGGAGCTTCCTCACATAGTGATGTTGAGAAAGAAATATACCCTTAGATGTTTTATGAATATCCACACCGGGAAAGAGACACCTCATTGCGATCCTGTAAAGAAAATTTTTCTCCAAGTGCTTGAATGAAATGAGAAATAAAGAAAGAGTTGTTACCTATGACAATAAGATCATTGACATAACCAAGAAATAGCAACAAATAGTCTTATCAATATATAAAGAGCGAATGATCACTTTGAGAGACCCGAAACCCAAATTGTAATTTGAAGGAAAGCAGAGCTTAATACCATGCTCTAGGCGGTTGTTTGAGGTCATAATGAGCCAAGATCAATTTGCACACATGATGAGGCTTTGTTGCATCAGTAAATCTTGGAGGTTGTTTCATAAATACATCTTGCAAAGGACCAAGTAGAAAGGCCATGCTTACATCCAATTGCAATAAAGGCCAAGAATTTGTCACAACTAGACTAAGAAAATACGATAACTGGTTTGACCACTGGACTGAATGTGTCTCCAAAATCAATTCATGAATGTTGATTGTAGCCTTTAGCTACGAAACAAGCTTTTTATCTCTGAAGAGAACCATCAGCATTCCTTTTGATCCTAAAAATCCACTTACAACCAACTAAATTCTGATGAGACTTAGGAGGAACAAAAAACCAAGTTTGATTTTTAATTTATTCATTAAACTCATCTGACATGGCAGAACGCCACATAGGATGGGACAGAGCTTGTGTAAGTGTTATTGGTTCTGGTATTTCATGTAATGGGTGTTTTGTATCATGATAAATGTATTTTAGTTTATGAATGTTGTTTTTAGAATTTGTGATCATGGGATGAATATTATGAGGTGTGCAAGAACGAGTAGAAGATGAAGGAGAAGAGGTAGGTGGGGATTGTAGTTAGATCAAATAAAGAAGGTTCATTGGAGGGAGTATTGATTGTTTCAGAGCATGAAGGTGGAGTAGGATTAAACAGAATTAAAGTATGAGTGGGATTGGACAAGGGAAGATCATACCACTTGGAATGAGGTTGAGACTCTAACGACAATTAATTTTGAAAGAGAAAGGTATCAAGGAAAAGAACATGTCTTGACACTATATATTTGTGATTTGTGAAGTCATAGCACATATAAGCACTTTGATGTAACATGTAACCATAGAAGATGACATCGAATGTAGACTTCATGTAAGGACAAAGACAAGGGTAACAGAGACATCCAAACACTCATAAGGATTGATAGTTAGGAAACTGATTAAATAATTTTTGATAGGAAGAGGCTGAGAATTGGTGAAGGGAGACGATTAATTAGGTAAGTGGCGGTTTGAAAGGCAACAAACCAAAAAGATTGAGGAAGTAAGGCACTTTACAGTAGTGTTAGACCAATTTCAACCATGTGTTTATGATGACGTTCTGTAGCCTCATTGTGTTGTTGAGTGTAAGGAGGTGTTTGAAGGTGATTTATACCACAAGATTGAAAGTATTTTTTTAGAGCAACATATTTGCCACCCCATTTGACTAAATGGATAGATTTTAGTATTAAAGGTGTTTTCAACAAGCTTTTAAGATGTAGTAGAAAGGTTATATACATAAGATATTTTGCCTTTAATGGATAAAGCCAGATATATTTCGTAAAATGATTAATGTAATAAAGGAAACCATCTAGTTATTGCACATGAGCAGGGCCCATAAATCAAAGTATATAAGTTCAAGAGGATAAGTGCTTGTTAGTGATGAAACACCAAAGGATTAACGATGACTTTTATTATATTTACAAAGATTACCATACAGCCTCTGTTATTAAAGACACAGGAAGTGAAAATTGAGACAAATAAAGTTAAAAAATTTGAATTGGGGTGACCAAGACGTTGGTGGCAAGAAGCAGACGAGAGATGAACATTGAAGCAAACGAGATTGTTAGACTTTGGAGGAATTAAGCTTGTATGAAGATTGATCAATTTGCCCCTTGGACAACATCTCCCCTGTGAATTGATCCTTCACAAGAAAATAATCAAAGAAAAATTCAATTGAATACCTTATTAAATTCACAAAATTAAGATATTGGAATGAGATTAGTTTTGGTAGAAGGTACACAAAGAACATTAGAAAGATGACACATTTTAGTGTTGTCATACCTGATGCCCTGGCGATGAGAGAGAAAAAAAAATGAAGAAAGATATGTAAATTGATCTAAAAAACAAATTTGGAAAATCAATTCACCAAAGTTGCTACCGAAATTTTGAAAAGAAAATTTTGTAAAATCAAATGAAAACAAAAAGTGGTCAATGTAACCAAAGATGAATTCGAGAATTTATTTGAGTGAGAGAAATGTATTAAGAACCCACAATACCCATTGATAAGGATGATGATCCTAAATTAATCAAACAAAGTAAAGGATAAGGTCCTAAATTTATTTTAAATTATTCATATTCAAACACACACGAAAATAATGAAAAAATAAAATGAATTTAACGCAATAAAAAAAAGATATTTGCAAAATGTAAACTTGACATAAGATGAGAACCTAAGGCCTAACGTATCCTACGATATGGATCAAAGTTTACATAGTTCATTCAAAAAGGTGTGTCAGTGGGTTAGTATTTTTTTTCATTTTGTGAAAATAACAAGGACAGTTGAAATCAACATAATCAAAATGAATTGGAATTTGGTTGGTGTGTTTTAATTTACAAAAATGGTATAATCTTACTTCTTTACTCTCTTCATTTGCAATTTTTTTACATTTGGAAAACATGATTTATTTATGCCTTAATTTGGAAATATCAGTGAAAAAGTGAACACATATTTTTGGTTTTTTGATTATTCTAAAAATGAATTTCAAAAAGTAATAAAAGAACTTTGTAAACAATATTTTATTAGAAAAACATTCAAGAAAATTAAAAGATGCTTTTGCTTATTTTTTTTAAGATCGTTTTATTTGGATTTCAAAAAATTAGAAATTAAATCAAATAAGAAATTGACAAAAAGATTTTTATTAAGAGATTATTTTATTTCATTTGATTATTTTAATTTCATGATTTTCATAGAAAACGTTGATTTTTTTTATAAGAAAACACGCATAATAGGATATAGGTTGTTGAAACCCAAATTTATTTTGAATGTACGCATCCAGTATTGGGTAATGCCTATAGAGTCGTTGGATTTCACATGGCCCCACTGGTGAATCATTAAGTGCTTATGAAGACATTAGTTTCATACAATAACACTGATATTGAAATCCATGAATGTTTATAAAATGTGCCTATAGAGACATTAGATCTTATGGCAACACTAAAGCAAAAATGCCTATAGAGGCGTTAGACCTCACAGGGCACCATAAATAAAAGCATACCTTAGTGTTTGTATATGTTTGTATCCAATTAACTACTCATTATTACATGTTGTTTACAAAATTCAAAAAGTACACAAATTAAATTTGAAACAACTAAACCACTTGGTCTTATTAGCTTACCACCGACATGTCATCCTTGCTTAGATGTTTCTTTGCACCTTGACTTGGGAACAACTTAGCCATGGATCCCTAAATTAAATCACCAAGTTTTCACATAATTGGGCAACAAATTGTCATGCATTCACAACCACAATTGAAAAACACAAAAGTTAACCATACAATGAATTTAGGGAACAAAATGAATGAGATAAGCATGCCAACTTTTAAGCCAACTTAGATGACCAAAGAAAGGAACTAAGTGCGGTGAATTAGCATCAAAATATAAAGGATAAAAATCTAAATTTCCAGCATTCATTAACATATCTCCAATCTCATTAATTACTCATTGAACACTTGTAAACATATTTAATAACACACTAAAATTTTCAGCATACAAACCATAAAAATTGGGCAACATTCAAACACAAATTAAGAGTATAAGACACCCTAAATGAAGCTTAAAACATGCTTGAGTTTTCAGAGGAGAAATGGACAGCAAAATCACTCCTATTGGATACCAAATTGCAGCACAATTCATAGGAATAAGGTGAAGTTAAGGTGCAGCAAAAATTACCCACAAAATGCATCAATGAAATTTCATCAAACACCTTGGCAATATAATCCAAATACCTCACAACTTTTAAGCATATAATGAAGACCAATTGGAGATTACTTTCATCAACACTAAGCAACCAATAAAGAAAGAAAAATGCATTTGAATGTGATTAAAAAAATGCATCCATACATAAGATTTTTCAACAAGAAAATGCAGCAAACAACCTCAAAATTTCATCATAGTACACGCTATATTGCATCACATTTTTACCATAAGGAACACATAGCACAAAAGGGGGAAATACACATTACACTTTCAGCATTTAATCACAACCAAAAAGAGCTAGAGAGACCCTTATTTCAGCTCTATAATAGCAACCTAAGATAGAAAATCAGTGGTGAAATGTTACCTTATTCCTTTTGTCTTTCAGCTTCAAGTTCTTCGACCTCCCCTTCCTTTCTTTCTCTCTTTTCTTCAACTTTCTCCTCCCCTTCTCCTCAGCCTTTTTCTCACTTTTTTTTTTCCTCTGTCTTTCCTAAAACCCTCCAATTTCAGACGTTTTTAGCACTCTCTAGTCTCTTCTATTCAGTCTGCTCACCTCCCTTTTTTTCTCTTTCTTTTCCCCTTTTTCACACATTCTCTTCTTGCTTTTCTTTCTCTCTTATTTTTCTTCATGTTTTCCTTTTTTCATTTCCATATTTTCTCAGCCCATTTTCTGATGCAATCTTGACCCTCTTTGTATCTTTTGTTAGAGATATTTTTATCTCTCATTTTCTGGCCCTCTCTGCACGTGCTCCCCTTTCTTTTCCTAACATTATCTCTTTTTTTTTTTTTTTTTTATCATTTTTAGATGCCATCTTTTGGTTAAAGATTTTCCATTTTTTCCTTATGTTTTTACTTACCCTTTTTCAATTTCTGCACACATTTTTTATTCATGTTCCCTTCCAATCCTCCTTATTTATATTATTTATTTCCCTTTTTCTTATGCTTCACGCCCTCTCATCTTAATTTCATTTTTTTTTACTTTATTTCCTTTTATTTTCCATGTGTCAACTTCCCATTCCACATCGAATTAATTTTTCAATTGAAAAGATGCCCCAATTGGTCTTGATTTATTTGATTTTTATTACTTTCAATTAAAAACCTTTTTATTCTAATTGTATATAGTTTTCTAATTGACTTTTTTCAAATTTTTTCATTTATTTATTTTATTATCCCTTCTTTGTTTTTATTGAATTTTTTTTTTATATAGTATTGCTTGGACAAATTATGAAGTTCACAAGTGTGAAAGGAAATAGTACCAAAGCCAAATGAGAGAATGAGAAACCTAACCCATGCTAAGATGCAACTTGTCTCATCCACCATATGGTGAGTGGGGGGAGAGATTGCGCAAACCATTTGCAACATGATGAGATGTTGTAATGTTTAACAACAACTGTTGATTTGAACATGAATTGGCATTAGAATAATATGCTTGTGGATTTTCGTAGAATAGGCTACAAAAGTAATTGTGGGCTTAAAAGCAATGTTTGACATGATGATCAAATTTGTTTCAAAATTATTGTTGTATTTTTGCTTGGGCACTATAATTACCTTGCTTTTGCTAGTATGAATGCTTGGCATTCTTGCCTTTGCGAGCATGAATAGTCGTGATTGAAGTGTGGATCAATTTGTTTAAGATACAACTCATGAGCCAATAACTTGTCTTAAAGTTCACGAAATTTGATGATTTTATTCTTACTTGAATAGTGAAAGCAATGTCAAGGAATTTAGACCTAACTGTTGGCCTAAAACTCATATTTGATGGATGACAAAATCAAATGAAAAAGAAAGGCCCAACCCACATCAGAAGAGCAAGTCTGTAGCACCTTAAACTTAAGCCCAAATCTGTACAAGTTCAAGACAGCTTATCCTAAAATGCAAAAGCTGCTATGAAGTGAAAGCCATCAGTTTTTCTAAATCTCCTCTGACACACTCTTCCTGCACCTCTTATCTGTCTCCTGGAAGTGTAGTTTGCAGTAACCATTAATGAAGCTTCAGTAAAATTCGAAGCCATAGTTGCATTGGAGCCAAAATCTATACATCAATGCAGCCGAAGAAGAAGCAACAAAATCTCTTTCTCTTCATTGAATATCTTTTGCCATTAATGCGCTCTAACGTCTCTTTATGGAGAAAGCTATAAATACTGAAGCTTCTACCTGTAAAAAGAATAACCAAGAAACAGAAAGAGTCGAAAAGAAAGAAGCTTTCTGTAACTTTTTCTCTTACTTTGTTTTTCACTGAAATTAGTCTCTGGTTTATCTGCTTGCTAGAAGCATACTTGTACTGTTAAAGAAAATCCAACTGTAAAGGGTTTATAAACTTCTTTTCTATTCATTGATACACCTCTGTCTCAAGTGAAGAAGAGGGTTGTTGCAGTTGTAATAGTTTGAGGTTGAGTTAGAAAACCTTATGTTTGGAGTTAGCACGTGAAAACTCTTTGTGAAAGTGTAAGAAAAAATTTTCTTAGTGAAAAATCCCTTGGTAAAGACAAGGGGACTGGAAGTAGGCTTTGTGATTGGCCGAACCACGATAATCTTTTGTGTGTTTGATTTATTTCTCTTCTTTATCTAACAGTATAATTCTCAATCAACTTGATTATTTTCAGTTAACTGTCTTTTCTTCTGTCTCTGATTATTTTGAAGAATTCAATTAATTTAAATTTATCATAGTTGACTGTTTATTGCATTTAGAGTTATCCAAAGATTTTTTTTTCTCACTCTTCTCTTCTTCCATTTCTAGTAAAGTGAATGTATTACTGAAATTTTCAGTCAATTGTATTTTATTTTAATTAACTAAAATTTCCAAAACTTTTAACTAAAAAATTTTAAGTACATCTATTCACTCCTCCCCTCTAGGTGCCCTATCACTAACACCATTGAGAACATGAACCACGAGATCAACGTTAGCAACAGGATTGCCACACAGAGAAAAGTTCCTCCGCAACTGACTTTGCAACCTGTAGATACTTAGCAACAAGATGTGATTCTCATTTTGGTCTGGATAATTTTCCTCACAAGGACAATAAATATGGTGGCTAAATTGTCCTTGAATACCACACAGAGTTTGTTCCATGCCTTTGCCAGCAATTGTCATCACATAAAAGGTTATTGAAGCAATTATGGTTGCCAAAATTAATTGATCTTGATGGTCCCAAAATTCATAATCAGACTAATTTTCTTAACGTTCAAAAATATAAAAGAACAATTTTGAGACATGACAAATGTGGAGGACCAAATTAAGATTGCGCCAAAATGTGACAGACTAAAATAATTTTTTTTCTTACAAAATAAATAAAGTACAAATTAATCATTTGAATGAAATAGGTTTGTCCAAGTAGGATTTTGAAACTTTTCTACTTGTAGAAATTGTTAAGGATACGCTTTTTTAAAATTCAAGAAAACATTTGGTTGCTATAAATGGCTTCCAACCACCCTTAAAAATTAACAGTCAAAATTATTCCACTTTACAAGCTTAAATCACTCCATACTGCGAGGACACAACCTCATGGGCGATGTTCATGGTAACATTAAACGTCCGTCTACCACCATTGAGAGCAAACTACTACATAAAGGGCATAGTTTTCTATGAAGCTTTAATACTAAAAAAAAAAATTATATATTTACTCTTTATAGTATCATTCAATTTGTAACTATATTTCATCTTAACACTCTAAATATGTATTATGCTAATAAAAAATACAAAAATATATAACAAATTAAATTAAACTATTGGTAAAAATAGATAAAAAGAATTAACAAAATATTGGTAAAAATATAATAACAGATATTAAATTAAAAATTGATTAAGCTCTAAGAACTTAATTACAAATTTAAAAATTATAAACTATGCTATCTTCCATGAGATTTTTTAAAGACAAACTCAACCAATTACATCATTTTTTTTTTATGCTCTACACATTATATACATATTTTATATTGCCAACTAGTAAATTAGAAGGCAATGTAGACAATTTGGCTTTGGAAGATTTTTTTTTTTTGTTCTATATTATGATGAATAGTCTCTCATACTGGCGACACAGCATGGGATATTTCTATTTCATGGGATTTGCCTACAATAATATATTCATAACTTTTGCATTTATATATTGTACTTGTAATAATTTTCCGTCATTCTTAATAATGAAATTTCTATTATTATAATTATTTTCCTTATTTTTAATAATATATTTTCATTAAAATATTTATTTCTTAACTTCTTATTTTGTCATTATAGTTTTAAGATTTGACATATTATTTTTTAATCAATATTTCATTAGTTTCTTTTTTTTTTCACATTTTTTATATTTAATTTCTTATTTTTTAATATTATTATCATATTATTTATTGCCTTCCTGTTATGCATTTGAATAAAGATATAATATTTTTACCCAACTAAAAATGAATACAGCTATTCAAATACGAAGGAAATTGGCAGAAAAGAAAAACATGTACTACACTTCCTTGGTTATATTTTTTACGTTCACAGGAGGGAGGAGAATGAACAAGTTTTTTATTTTTTTGCAACACCTATACAACTAATATATAGTTACATTAGACCAAAGTTTAAAAAACCAAAAATACTTAAAATTTACGAGAAACTTAAAAATTTTATACTAGCACAAAATTAATTCAGCTTCAGGAAATTGAAAATATAAATAATGGGACTAAAATATGATTTGCGTCACACTCAAATTTAAAAGAGTGGAGAGAAAAGGGGGAGAGTGGAGAGTAGGGCTAAAATATAATTTCCTCCATGCTCGAATGAATAAGCTATAGAGAGAAGAGAAAAAAGGGGCAGTTTGGAGAGTGGGGCCACAATATAATTTTTCCTACACTTAAATGAAGAAGCAACAGAGAGAAGGGAGGGGGAAAGTGGAGAGTGAGGCTAAAGTATAATTTACCCCACAATCAAATACAAAACCCGAGAGAGAGCCAGCCAAAGCAGGAGAGATGAGTATCCAAGGCTAACTTGCCTTGAATATGGGCGAATCAACCTTGGATTTGAAAATATAAATCCGTCCAAGGTTGATTTGCCAGGAATTTCGTTGAGTCAGTTTGAAATAAAATATCATATTGAGTTTCTTGGTATATAGTTTTGTCCGAGACAGATATGGAAAAAAGATTATTATAATATGTTGCTCAAATGATAAATTTTTAAGATTTCAAGTCTATATAATTGAAAATTCATATCACATATTAAATTAGCATATTGGAGGAAAGTATAAAGTGTTTGGTGTGGAATCAAATAATATTTATATTTAGAAAGTACTTAACACTTAGGACATGGTTCATGCGTGCGTGTTGATTTGAAACAAATCAAATGACTCTTATTTCTATTCTATTTCCATAATTTTTAATTTATTTCCATTTAAAATTTAAATGTATGTAAATTTCCAAAGAAATACAAATCTTCTTAAAAGAGATGTGTCGGTACATATTCTTTTGGTAAATAAGAACTTGGGCAAATTAGAAATGATTGAAAATGTTCATTTGCCGGTACATATTCTTTTGGTAAATAAGAACTTGGGCAAATTAGAAATGATTGAAAATGTTCATTTCTTCCTCTCCTCTTAAAAATCCTATTAGAGTAGCTTCCTTTGCAAATTACATATGATAAATTTCTTAAGATCTATGAATTTTTGTGAAATTGGAATACTATGTGGATTTAATGTCTAAATTATCTGGCACTTGAATGTAGAGTTTTAAATTATCTAGACCTAATATAAAGATTAGATAAAGTAGAAATGCAACCATTTTGATCCCTAGCAAATACTGTAAAGAAGAGCAGTCATCAAGCATTGTCTTCCTTATTCCTCATATGAATACTATCATTTCCTCTGTGCAGTATTGTCTTCCTTATCCTTCATCTCAAGCATCCACGCACAATTAGTTTCTGCAGTAAAAAAGTTAAAATGGCTAATCTACGATGCTATAACCTTAAATAGTGGCCTCACAAAACTCATCACAAAGCATTTAATTCTATCCTTCTTTAGAAACCAAATAGGAGGCATACTTAGATAGCTTAGTGAACTAAATAATGAGCTCATTTGATACACGAGGGGCTTGTCTTTGACTTTCAATTCTTTGAACTCTTCCCATTCTAAGGGAGGTGATCTTGCTGAAGTGATTTATACCATGATCGAGCCACCTTCTTTAATTCAAAGGTAGCTAGCATAACTAATTTTTTTCCAGGGCAATTAAGTGCAACACATATTTATTCAATATCATCAATAAATACATATTTATTCAATATCATCAATAAACTGCTGGAAATCCTCTTGATTATCAACCTTTGTAAAAGTAGGTAGTTTGAATTTAATGAAATTAGTTAAGATCCTTTGCTTCTCCTTTTTCAACTCTATCTCAAAACTCCCTTGCCTTATGTTGCTCAATAGGAGGCGCAATGGTGGTAGAGGATTATTGCCAACCATTTGCCCCGTTAATAAAACTGTAAGATTCTCCACAACTCTTTAAATGCCCCAGTATCTAGCTACTAACTCTGCATTAGTAGAAGCTTGAGGTTGAGTAGGCATTACCCTTCCTTTGGATCATCTGTGATGGAAGGCTTACCTGCTCGCCCACCCCTAGCATGAGCTCTTCCAGCACTCTTCACACGTGCTCGTCCTTTACCACGACCTCTTGAGTCAACACAATAGGCTAAGTAATAGCCTTAACAGGGGCTTTCTCAGTTGTCTGATCAACAATCATACGCGACCAAGATAACATTGTTCCTTTAAATAAAACAAGAAGTTAAATCAGCGCCGAATCTAAATATACAAACACATACAGACAGCGTAAGAAGGGCAACCAAAAGAATGACACAAAACATCCTATGAGGTCCCTAACAGTTCTTCAGTTATAATTATACCCAGGTACATAATGATAACTGAGATACCATTAGGGAACACTTACTCCATAAGACACAAGCATACCAAGGACCTTCTAAACTAGGCTGTGATACCACTTTGTCACTACCCTAACCAATAGGATGTGACTCATACGAGAAACAACGTACCCCTCACCCTTGTAAGCCAAATTGACACATCAAGAAATCAGATATTTACAAAACATGCAAAATTTTCATTAAATAAAACTAAGATAAAATACCCATATATATAGATGGCAAAAAGAATCAATTACCTCTATGTAGAAATTTAGGTAGAGTCTCCTAAAATATATACCTCCTAAAATTTTTTCAATAGAAAACCTGACACTCAATAAGATGGAGAGCTTTGCTCTTATATATAAACATATATAACTACCCACAATCAACAGATCAATAACAAACGACCATCTGCCAATACACAAGGGAAGCTACTAAATCTAATTAAAAATTTATAACAAAAGAAGAGGTCTTGCCTTTACAACAATAGGGCTTACTAAAAACAAGAATCACCCATAAGCTCATACTCTATAGGTGGGTATTTTGGACCGACGCTATAGTCTAAAAAATATTAAATAACATGGGGCGAGTAAAAACTTAGTACGTAGATAATACTAATTATACAAAGGATAGGACAAACCAGCCTCAACAAGGTTTTTGAAAAAAAAAAATGTGTTGTCTTAAAACAAAACATCTTCCATGGTTATTATACATAGTATAGTATGCAAAGCACATCTTAAACTTTAGTAAAGGCCTCAAAAATAAAATTATAAAACTAGTTCTGAATGAAAATAGATCAATGCATAAGTAACACAAGAGTTTTCCAAAACTAACTAAATGCTTAGGAATATCCTAGAGAAATATATCAGAAACAAAGTTAGCCCAATGTTAGTATAATTAGAATAGAGTAAATATCAATCACAAGCTTTAAGCTCAAAATATTTAGAATAATAGCCTTTGGCCTCAAACAAAGTATCATAATAGTGGCATCATGCCTAATCATATCAAATACATATCATAGTACACTACGACTAACGTTTATTGCTATTAGCTATAGGATTCTATTTGGATGCATTTCCAAAATATCTTTAACATACATAAGTCCATAATCAAAAATCAAAATTTTAAAAATTCAAATTAGACTTATTCAAGGAGACAGATAAAAGTAATCCAACTTTCAAAATCGTAATATATTGTATATATGGAATCAGATATGTTCATAATTAAATAACCAAAACATTTCATGAATATAAACCAAAGCACTTCAAAATACAAACAAAAAAGTTCAGAAGTTTAGAAATATTTTAACTTAGAAAACTTAAAATAAAAAAAATTCAGAAATAAAGAGTCATAGAATCCACAAATCTAGAAATTTCAAAGTTTTCAGAGTGTACAAATAATATTTATAATTTTAAAAGTTTGCCCCAAAGCACAAAGAGATCAAGAAACAATGTTTTTCCAAGATAAATATCCTGACATAGAAATCTTGCATAATTAGGATTATTTATTCACATAACAAAAGCCCACACACTCACTCTTTTTCTCATGGAGTAAAGTGCAACTGCTATAACCCTAAAAACAAATGATAGACCTTTAATGTCTCATACTAAGAAGCATCTTAACTCAAATAAATTCTAACAAGTTTCCATAATGAGTTGGCATTCAAAATCCATTTCAGTAGTTTATTTCTTTTCTCTAAGGTCACTATTGTTCCATTTAATGTATTGAGTTGCCATAACTAGCACATATATTCACATATACTTAGAAAATACTTTGTGATCCAAATGCTCTATGACTTAAAGTTGCAATCTCACTAAAAGCCAACATAGATAAATCACACTAAGATATTCCAAGGTTTTTAATAATGCTCATATGACCTCATAATTTCCATCAATTTCGCTTCCCATTACATAGATTATTTCCAACATAAGACAATGGTATTCCATAATATGAAAATGACATTAAACACACCTGCCAATCATCATAATCTAAATATACAATTCAAAACCAATACTAGCCCTAAGTAGCTCATTCTTTTCTTCTTATAACCCTTGAGTTATCCAATCTTACCAATTTGGTCAAATTTTATACCAATAATAACCAAAGTAATTTATTCAATAATTATAATAACTTTTAATGCACTTTCATTCATCAGGCTTCCTATAATTAACAATTAAATTTAAGATAATTTGAGAAAAATTGCCAAAGAGACTTATCACTTCAAATGTTAACTTCCAACAATATAAATTCTTCTCATTAAGGTCTAATAACTCTAGAGGATCAAGAAATCTTCATATCTCATCACTCTACACACTTTAATTCCCTACCAAGAAATAGAAATTTTAATTAAGCTATACCCATCATCAAATTGACACATTAGAACTGTTGGGTACTTACCTAAGACTAAAAGCCCCAAGGAAATTTCACAAAAATCCTTCAAATTGAGCTCTGATTTAAATTACTCTTTTTACTATTCATGTTCTACATCTGAAATTGGGAATTTCGAATTCAGAGCCAAATCACCAAATTGGAAGCTAGACTAGTCGAAAATCACTTATAAAGAAAAGCCCTTAAGAAACTTTGAGTAATACTTACTAAATTACGCAAGTAAACCTACTTAAATCACATGAATTTCAACTCAAATCATGCTTTAACATTGTTGTCACGTTCTCCAGAGTTCTAAAGCTTTTTTTGGCCTATAGCTTGCCAGAACTAAGTTAGTGGTGTTCAAAAGTGGGAGGAACAGCAATGGAGTAAGGCAAATTGTAACAGCTCGAATGAAGAAGAAGATAAAGCTTTTTGAACAAGTTAATGAAAAAAATATGACATGAAGAGGGAGGAGAAGTTGAGGGCATTTTTGTCATTTCCTTTCTTAGTGGACATGTGGCAACCCAAGAAAGAAAAACTCTAATGCACATTGGAGGGTTTGAACCCAAGCCCTCTTAGATGCATGGGTAAGGCTTAGCTACGTGAGCCAGTCTAAGTCTATTGAAAAATGTTATATGAATTAATATATGAGTTTTCTTTACTTTTTTTTTTTAATTAAGACTTTTATATTTGTCCTTAATTATATTGCTTCTTCCCTCGGATTAATGTATTATTCACAAAATTATTCCATAAGATTTATATTATTAAATAATTATTTTTGGAATATTATAGTTATTCCATTACTTATTTAACCACCTATTGTCCTTGCATCCCAAGCTACCCTAACAACTCTAAAATCACATGACATCTTTAAGATGGAATTTATTGACATATTCCTCTTCTTTTTGTTCTAGTTTCTTCCTCCCACAAAACATTTTCCATGTTTTTTTCCCATGACGTGGTAGTAAGATTCATAATACACCCACCTTGAAAAAGAAACTTATCATCAAGGTTTAGCTTGAGATGTTGGCCCTATAGGTCAACTCTTGAACATTATCTTCAAACTTTGGTAGTTGTAATGGTGTGAATTAGAGATTAGAATTGCCAACGCACTTCTTAAGCAAATATATGTGGAAGACATAGTGAACATGATCATAATCAAGTAATTCCATTTCGTAGGCTACCTTATATACCTTTTTATTGATTTGATAAGGTCTGCCATAATGTTTCCCAAACTTGTAATGGCAATACATACGAACAAAAGATTAATGGAAGAGTTAGAGTGTAATGACCCAATTAATTATAATTAATAATTTAGCTAATGGGAGATTAAAAGAGAGGAAGTTTGTAAGAAAAATTGCTCAGGTGTATTATTTTGTCAAGTTAAACCTTAAAATGAGATTGAGACTGGCTCAGTGGTCAGGCTCCAAGTATTCATTCAAGAGGCCATGGGTTCGAGACCTGACTTCTCTAAGTTCCTTGTTTTTTTTAGGAGCTGACACGTGTCACCTCCCAGTATGAAAGGACCAAAATGCCTTTAGCCTCTAATATTTTCTCCCTCATTGGTACACTATCGAGCCAGTCAGCAGAGAGGTGTGAGGCTTGTTCTGTACACTATCAGGCTTGTTCTTTCTTGGGTGGGTTTTGCTCCTCACCTCCTGGTCGTCGTTCTTTGCATGGTCTCGAGCTCGGTTGGCCGCCGGTGAAGCAGTTTTCCGGTGGGTGTCCGAGGAGCTAAGAATAGTGGCATTTTTGGGCGAATTTGGTAAGTTTTAATCAATTTTTTTCTTGAGATTGATGTTAGGAGAAGCATTTTGAGCCCCTATCTATTGAATTTAAGCTTTGGAAGCATGAATTTTGGGTTATTTTTGAGAAGTTATGCTAATAGGAACCAAACTAAAAAGTTTTGAAATTTTGGGATTTTTAGAAAATGGTAAAATGCTGCATTGTAATGGGTTCAAATTGATCCTATAATAACAATTTTAAACTTGATGGCATGAAACCTTATTATTTGTCATGGATTTCCTTGGATTGAAGGCAAGGGTATGGGATTAAGGACTAAA
Source organism: Delonix regia (assembly GCA_037074485.1). NCBI lineage: Eukaryota > Viridiplantae > Streptophyta > Magnoliopsida > Fabales > Fabaceae > Delonix > Delonix regia. The sequence continues at coordinate 26,473,384 of CM073450.1, read as the reverse complement.
ATGAAAAGCTCAGAAAGTTTGTAGGGCAAAAAATGTAAATTGACCAAAAGTTTGGGAAAGTTAGTGATGGAATTAAGGAGATTGAGTTGAGGTTTTTTTTTAGTAATAAATAGGAAGAGGAGTAAATTTTGCTTTCCAAATGATGTAGTTAGCTTGTAAGAGTAATTCAAGCACCTAAGGAAGACATTGAATTGCTCGTAAGAAACAGCACCAAGGTGTGCAGATAGCACTCCCCAATACTCTTAATTATGCTTCACTTTTATTTCTTGAAAATGTTTATAAGTATCATTATTAATTTTATCATGGCTATATTTTTTTTTGGAATTGAGGTTAAGAGTAATAAAATCCCGTGTCATGTTAAATGACTTTATGTATGGTTTTGAACTCTTGCGTATGGTTAGGAATAACCACTTTATAAATCAATATTGCAAATACAGATGGATTTCATGCATACTTGCTACTTTTTCTATGCATGCTTATTTTAATTTCAATATTATTGGGAGGACTAGATAGTACACTGGCTGCCAACAACAGTTCTGTTAGCCCTTCGTGCACCTAGGTAATGACCCAGCTAGCAGGGCTAGTGATAGTGCTAGCCCCGTGTGACGGCCATCACACGTGGACCACTGAGCGAAAGTCTTCATGAGTGGTGACCTTACGCCTGTTGGTTAGTTGCCTTCGAGGATTATGTATCATCGCCTGTTGGTTATTTGCCCTCGAGGATTGTGTATCCTTACCTGTTGTGATTTGCCCTTTGTGGCTGTGTGCCACACCGGTTTGGTCCTTAATAGTCCTTCACTAGATAAGATCTTCATAAGCTTATTGGTTCCTTATGAATGACACTTTAAATTAATTATTTGAAAAGAGCATTATGCATCGGAAACTGTTTATTATAAGGTTGATTATTATGGTTTAAACATCATTGTATTTTACTCAATTTTTGACCATGTTTTGCTTTCTATTTATATATGAAGTTTGCTATTGATTTTGGGGTGTTATCTGTCGAAAAAATTTGGTCTCAGATAGAGAAATAGAAGAGTTCCCGGAGGCAGCAGAGCACTGACGAGGAGTCCTGTGGTGAGCCCCGCTTGTGATGTTGCGAGGCCTATTCTTTTTGTTTAGTCGGTATTTGTGGCTTATTCTTTTGGGATGTATATATATCTAAAATGATAGCCATTGGTTATATGTCTGGGGTGGTATAGAGACCACAGTTGAACTTTCTTTAATTGTTGTATTTTATAATTATGTTATATTGGGTTGTGCTGGTAAGAGCGGAGCTCTCCTATATGTTGTATTGCCTTATAGGTTATAGTAGAAATTTCGGGACATCCTATTTACTGGGGAGGTGCTGCTGAAATTTCTACAAACTCCTTGTTTTGTATTTAAACCTTTATTTTATATTAAGGCAAATTATATTACATATGGTGCAAATTGAATAAATTCAGTGTGATATTGAATGTCCCTCTAGTATAAGGCTTGCAGGTTCAAGAATTTTTCCTCATGGCCTATGCCAGTCCCACTCCAAGAATTTAGGGTGTGACATATTGGTATCAGAGCCTGGTTTAGGGGTTCTCCTGTGGTCATGTAGAATGGCAGTGTCCTTCTGTAGGGTCTCCATTATTGTTATGAAACCCGGGCAAAACCATAATTGGGATACCATGGAAGGCCTGGTGTGGGTGTCGGTATATTTGTTCCTTTTGTAAGTTGTTCTTGATGTTGATTGAACCTACATGTCACTTTTTGAATTATTGGTAATTGTGGAGGTTGAATGTTTGTTGTCTTGTGTTTTAGATTGAGGATGCCTCCACGTACACGAGGTGGTTGTCGAGGGGTGGATGTCGTGGGTAGATCAAAAAATGCATCCGTCAAACCCGAAGTTCCCCTAACCTAGGGCCATACCAGAGGTCCTAGGGCTGCTAGGCCACTAAGAGCTGATTCCCACATGGAATGGGAAGAGGGATCATAGGTTCAGGGAACAAATATGCCTTCAACATGAATTGAGTCCAGAGATTCTCGAGTTAGACAACTGAAGGAGGTGACCTTAGCCCAGTTTGTGAAGTTTAAGCCTCCCATTTTCATAGGGTCTGATAGTCTGGAAGATCCCTACCACTTCATATAGGGGATGGAAAAATTGTTAAGGCACTGCGTTGTTCTTACACCAGGTTGGTTGAGTTTGCAGAGTATCAGTTGCAAGATGCAGCTTACTTGTAGTTTCAGACAGTATTGAGTGAGAGACCTGCTAAATGACCTCCCGTGTAGTGGGATAAGTTTAAAGAGCTGTTCATGGACTAATATATACCCCAAAGTGTGAGGGATGTTAAGGCCCGTGAGTTTGAGTTACTCAGATACGTTCCTGGGGAGACTGTGCTTGACTATGACATAAAATTTACTCAACTCTCCCAATATGCCCTTACACCTGAAACCCACAGAGAGGCACCGTATTAAAAAATTTCTAATGGGATTACCCAAATACATGTACCGTGCTCTGTTGTCTCAGATGGATACTTTCCCTTCGTACTCGATGGCTGTGAATTGTGCCCATAGAATTGAACTACGAGAAATGGAAGAAGATACTATTACTAAAAAGCAAAAAAGAGATCAGGGGAGGAAGTAGTTTGGAGTTGGCTCTTCATTTGGGGGATCTATGGTACCTAGGCCTCAGAGATCATTTAGGCCTACTCAGACGCAGACTCGCTCACATGCACCATCTCTGTATAGTGATCCTCCTCATCGATTTACTCCGGGAGGTAGCAGGACCATCGAGCCCCGTGAGGTATCTCAGTCAGCCTGTCTACGAGTCGCATGCCCTACTTGGGGGAACTTTCATTCAGAGGTATGTTATCACACTGTTGGGGCGTGTTTCCATTATGGATAGACGGGTCACTTTAAGAGGAATTGCCCTTTGGCACAGCAAATTTCTAGCCAGGACTCAGTGCAACCGGTAACTTATTTTACACCCCATAGTGCGATTATTTACATATTTACACTACTGGTCCAAATAAATCTAGTCACTAGAAAATGATTCCAGTATAATAAACATAATAGCTAAACTACACTACTATTTTAAAGGGCCCAAGCTAAAATTAAAAGATTTAAGAAACTACACTAGATCAAGCTAATAAGGTGTTGGAATGAGAATAAATTAAGTTATTAAGTTTATTAACTTTGTTTCACATAGTTCAATTCCACTTTTAAATAATTTTACTCACTAAAAAGATAAGTCTGTTTCCAGATGTTATCTTAATTATAGTTCTAATTACACTAAGAGGTTGTCTTAAAACATTTAAATGCAATTTTGCTATAACGCATTAAGATCAAAAGTTAAATGATAAAACATAAACAACCTAAATGTTAAACATTTAGGTAAAATTGTACTACCTCAACCATTAGCCTTCCTTAGAGATTGTTTTTAAACATATAGGAAAACTACTTTTGAAGTGTTTTAAGCCCTTAGAAATCATTATGAATGTGAGTATACATTTGCCTTAAAGGTTGTCTCCAAAAGTTTAAAGTAAATGTACTCAATTTTTAATGAGTCATTTCATCAAACACCTTGTGGGCATTTAGTTCCATGACAAGAGATTACTAAGAAATTCATCAATACAACTCATTCAATCCACTTGCAATTATCTCCATTAACTACACCATATGAAAGCCCAAATTAAGAAGCAACATACATTCATTAATAAACAAATTATTAAAAGAGAATAGAAATAATAGCTCTTAACATATATGGAAACAAAACCATGAAATTTCAACTCAATATTCATAAAGAATACCACACAACAACTATTAACAAGCTTAAATCTAGCTTACATTAAGAAAATAAGAAGAAAAATGAGAAAACTAGATAAGGAGAAGGATGAAAGGATACCTTTATGGAAGAATCCATAGAGGTTTAGCTAAGGGAGATTCAAGGATGCTAACCTTTGGCCTCTCTTCCAAAAAAGCACTTTGAAAGATATAAGAAAGTGGAGTTTTCCCTCGCCAAAATTTCAAGCCTCTTCTTTCACCCTTTACTATTTAAACCTAAAAATCCCAAAAAACCCCTTTTATATTAGTAAAAATGTAGAGTTTCATATTTTTCACAAGTTTGGGAGCCTAGGTGCTCAAATTTGGGCACCTAAGCGCCCAAATTAGGTATCTTGATGTAGTTTCACTTTTTTATCCATAACTTTATGATCCAATGTTAGAATTTAGCAAATTGATACCCATTGGAAAGTGCTTAATGATATCTACAACTTTGTGTGAAATAGCCATCTTCAGATTCTGATGTTTAAAGGTCCAAAATAAGCATTGAAGTTGAGTGTTCATTATTTTCAATTGAATTGCATTTCAACTTTCTTCTTTGGCTTCTTCCAACTTCCTTGATGTTTGTGAAAAAATCTAAAACACATTGAATCTTCCTCTTCCATGTCCCTAACTCCACATTTCCTTTCATTAAAACAATTATCATGGAATTTCCATTAAAACAGTATGAAATTATATTAATTTAATGTAAGGAAATAATCAAATGGTCCAACCTATAAAATTCATGAAATTAACATTATTTGGTTAATAAATTAAACGGATTTATCCAAAATACATGATATGTCCTTAGTGAAACATATATATAACACAATTACGGACTTATCACAATGCAATTAGTGTCATCCTCAAAAGCACTCATTAAAAAATTAAGAGAAAGTGGATGAAATCCCTTACTTAAGAAATTAAAGTTATTTTGTGAAGATCATGTTATAGAGATCCTAACTATGGACATTACAAAGCTGGTGAAGGTCAATCTCACCTTAAAGCGACAACCTTATAATTGAGCATCACTATTAGTATGATATATTCATTTCTGTTATAGATTCATTATTGCAAAAATTGAATTTTTTTGGTCAAGGAGATATAGTGGAGTTACTTATCCTTTACTCTACTCTAGATCCACAGGATGAATATAAATCATTTCAATTTGAAGACAGTTCCAAGCTTGTGAATCACTTTTTATCTAAATGACTTACAAGAAAAGCAACATATAAAGATTCAATTGGAGCATTTTGAATTAATGCTCATAAAAGCTCCTAGTTGAACAACAAAATTTCAATAATTACATAGTTGTGTGAAGTGATAGCAAATACATAAAGTTAAGAATTTATTCCCTCATTGATAGAATTATTCGTCATGTAATAAATCTTCTAGTGTCTACAGCAACAATGGAGCAAGCATTTTTTGCTATGAAAATTGTGAAGACAAGACTCCAGAATAAGATGGAAGACAATTTTCTTTCAACTTAGTCGGTAACATATTTTAATAAAGACATAGCTCGAGAATTTCCATAGATTCTCTTATAAATAACTTTGATGTTTTGAAAAAAAAAAAGGTTGAATATAATTTAGAATGCTTAATTTAAGAAAGTAAATGATAGTTTAAGCTTATGTCATATTTTGTATATTCTTCATAGAGCTTTAATTCATAATTTATTAAATATGGATTTTTGTTAATAAAGTATCAAGAAGTACCAAATTACCCCTATTTGTGTTTTTAGTTCTTTGGCCCATGGAATCAATTCTTAGATCCATCCTTGGAAATGGTTGAAGAAGACACACAAGTAGCTAGCAAGCATCACTCATTTGTTGGCAAGCTTGATCATTTGAAACAAAGTGCTTGATATCATATCTCATGTACTTTTAAAGAAAAAATTAGAAGGTTCAAGCTATCCTTGCATGGCCACCTATAAGAGAGAAAAGATATTCTATTAGAAGTTGTAGGTATAATGAAGGGTTTAAAGGAATGACCAAGCAAGTTTGAAAGGAAAGCAACCATTCTTTGAATGATTGCCCAAGTAAGGACTTAGGTGACTATTGTAATGTAACACTTGCCACAATATGATGTAAATTTTGTTCTTAGCAAATATGAGAGTATAAATACTTATGGTGCGTATTATTAATCAAATATGAGTTTTGATAGATTTTTCATGAAAATAATGTTAGGAGAAGTATTTTTTGCCCTTTCCCATTGAATTTCAACCTTGGAAGCATGTTTTTAGACAAGTTTTTGAGAGTTGTTTTGGCAAAGGCTAAACTGAAAATTTTTGAGATTTTGGGGTTTTACAAAAAATTGTGGAATTCTGGAATTTAATGGGTTTAAATTGGTCTTATAAGAACAATTTTAATGTGTACGACATGAAACCCTATTATTCTTCATGGTTTAACTTGTGTTGAAGGTGAAAGTATGAGAATTTGGGACTAAAGTGAAAATTTAGGAAGTTTTTAAGGTAATGAATGTAAATTGACAAAAAACCTGAGTAAGTGATGTGGTAGAAATCAAGGAATATGAGTTAAGGCTTGTTTTTAGTAATAATAAGGAAATTGAATATGAAAATATGAAGGGAATTGATATGAGCAAGTTATGGTTGCTTGATGAATTTGTTAAAAGGCACTATAATGAGTCTAAATTGATATGTTTTAGTGATGGGAATTGAGAACATTATATTTTTGTGATATAGGGATTCTTGGTATATTCTCTTTTAACCAAGGGAAAAGAGGCTTACAGGTTGTTTTAGAGTCTAAATTGATATGTTTTAGTACTTCATCCACCAGGTAAGCGATAACTCTTCTAACCGTATGATTACCATTGTATTGTTATATGGAAGTATAACTTATTAGACTTGTTAGTCTTTCAAATGAATTATGATTTATGACTGGTATTTGATGTTAATGTAAAAACTATAAAAAAAGAGGATTGTATAGAAAAGGGTATTATTTTACTAGAGATTCAGCATTGATATTAAAAAAGGAAAAACTTATGTATGGAAGTTCCTTAGATTTAGGGATGACTACTATAAGACAGATGTTTTAGCATGAGCTTATGACTCATGACCGTATGGGTGATTTACCCCGAGGGTTGTGTTCTCTCAACCGATAGTGAATAACCTGAGGGATACATACCCGTGACCGATAGTGAGTTACCCTAAGAGCCATGTGCTCTCAACAGATAATTAAATTGCATGGGCCATAAGTCCATGACCGATGCTTGTTGTCTTTGAAAGTCTTCATTTGAATCTAGGTTCTGAGCTAATCGTATTTTGAATAAAAAGGAAGGTTTTTATATGTCTTTTAACAAGAACCCAAGGGCTGAGTTCCCTTGACCGTTTGATAAAAATATACAAGGGGTAAGTACCTTTGATTGATGAGAAAGATTCTCCGAGGGTTGGGGATCCTCGACCGTAAAATGAGATTTCCAAAGGCTATGTACCCTTAATCGATTTAAGTTCTATAGAATGAATTCATGACCATTATTGTTTTATCGCATGTTTATGACTTAAATTGTTAAAGTTTTAAATCATGATTTATCGAAAACTGACTGGTTTAAAAGTTATTATTGATTTATTACTGGAATGCTACTTGTTTACATGTTACTTAATTTCAAGCAGTCATCCAAAGCAATTTGTTGACTAGGAGGACTAGAAGAGCCCTATTAGTATTACTGATATTTTGATTTCCCAATTTTGTTTAGGTTTTTTTTTTTCGTATTTTGTAACAATATAATTGGTTCAAGATATAAATAATTATAAATGAATATGTATGACCACAGGTAGATTCTCCATTCCCCTACTGTGTTGTAGTTATCTCTTGATTGAATTGAGAGTTGAGCTCTCTTTTATTGATATTATTGTTTTGGCAGATATTTGTAGCAATTTCGTGAAGTCTCAGTTATAGAGAAGACTCTGCCAAAATTTCTACAAAATATATATGAATGTAGATCTGCTTAGTAATGAATTTCCATGATGTATGATTTTCAATTCAATTAAGGAATCAACTTGTTAGGCTTACAAAGACAGGCTAGTCTTGTTATCTGTGCTAGTTACACTCCAAATATTGGGGTGTGACATGTAATTATTGCCGAAGAGCTAACAGTTCCGGATGATTTTGGTTAACTTGTTGAAGCTTATTTATTGAACAAAAATTTCAATAAGAAAGGACAAAAAACAAAGCATTAAGTGTGTAGGATAAGACATTAGTAACTTAGTTTTAATTCTGAAGATTGTATAAAATCTTAAACTTAAAACCTTTATAGCTTCTTAAGCTATTTTGTCTACTCAAGTGTTTGAACCACATGTTTAGTGAGATTTTATAATGCTTGTTGGTTTATTGCAGTTTTTAACTTCCAATCAAGTAGATATTGACACCATTTGTTGACTGCCTAAATTATTGCATGCATTCCCTGGTAATAAGGACTTCAACAATATGGGACATAGTTTTTTTTCCTAAAGAAAGCTAAGGGATGTCCTAGTTGTGATAACATGATGCCAATTCCTACATTAAGAGAATTTGTTTCTACTTGAAATTCCTTTGAAAAATTTGTTATAGTTAGGACCAGAGGTGGTACTTAGTACTAGCTTTAAAGCTTTAAAAGTTGTTTAAGCCTCTTATGTCCATTTATATATATATTTTTATGGAGATTTGTAAGAGGACCATCGATTCATGCATAACTTTACGTAAGGTATCTATAATAGCTTGTTAGGCCAAGAAAAACTATTAAGCCATTATACAGTCTTAGGTGTTGGCCATTGTTAAATTACTATAATCTCTGTGAAATCTACTTATAATCCTTATGCAAAGATGACATGGTTCAGATAATCAACTCTGATAGTGCCAAAATTGTGCTTAGATTGTTTAGCCACCAATTTATGTATCTACAGTAACTAAAACAATGCCTCAAGGTGTTCCAAATGGGATTGCCAAGATGAGCTACAAACTGAAATGTCATTAAAAAAAAAACTAAGACAAATTTTCATTAGTGAGGCCAAAATATGTCATTCATCATTACTTGGAATTGTAAAAGGTGCATTAAAAAATCCAAAGGACATGACTAGAAATTTTTAATGACTGTCATGAGTGCAAAAGGTGTTCTTAAGAATCTCCTTTAACTTTATTCAAATTTGGTGGTAATATGTAAGTAAATCATATTTGAAGAAAGAGTTTGCTCCATGAGGTTAATTGACGAGCTCATCAATAGAAGAGATAGGGAAACAATCTCGTAGTGTAATAATATTTAAAGCTCGATAGTTAATGCAAAAATGCCAAGTGACATCCATCTTTTAGGCTTGTGTTTGAATGTATAACTCATCTTTAAGTATGTTTAATATTAAATTTTCCCTTTCCTACTTCTGGAATTGGGGAATCTATATGACTTGACATTCATTGTTCCTTGACCTAACAATAGATGACTTAATTGTCATGCAGACATAGAGGTGGCAACCTTTAAAGTTTTTGAAATATGTCCACGTACTCCTATATAGTAAGTAAAACTCCTTTGGATTTATTGAATTAGGATTGGTGATAGGAGATTAATTCTAAGTGAAAAAGGACAGAAATAGTATGTGTTTCCTATAAATGCCTTAAACATTATAAATGAATTTCATGTATCTTAAAAGAAGGTTATCTTTTTCTTTAAACATGAAACTAACCAAGGTTAAACTTGAAGGTCTTGTTTGCATATTTAGTTAACACAAGTCCCAGAGTAACTAACTTTGAGACTCTTAAGACCATGTTCAAACCAAGTAGTTGGATAACATAAAAATCAATGGCTAAATCATAGCCTTGAATGGTGAAAGGAACTTTACATGCTAATCCTTTATAAGGTAAACATTGCCTACTACCAACCATAATAGATAATTTAGGAGTAGTTTTAATGGTAAACCCAAAACATTTTGCTATTCATAACTAGATAAAGTTGTGAGTGCTTTTCTTGTCAATGAGTACTTAAACTGGTGCACCTTGTGCATGTCCCTTAAAACATAAGGTAGATGTGAGTTTCCTCCAACCACAAGTGATAAGAGGTGGTGGATTCAATAGCCAAAGCAACAACAATATTATTTCTCAGGGTTGTTCAGGCATTAGAGTTAGCCCTATTTGCCTGAGTCATTTTCTAAGAGCAATAATTGTGGAAGGGACTTACATTTATATGTGGTAGATTACTTCATGTCATAATAGTAGTAAAGACCATTTTCTTTGTATTGTTGAGCTTTAGAAGCACTTGGGCATCAAACAAGTAATATTCCAACATGTGAAGTGATTGTTGAAGATGAAGATGGAGGTTGGACAATTGGTGTCATTAAGGGAGGTTGAGATTTACCCAGGGTAGGTTTAGAGAAACCCCTCTTAAATGCAATATGTTGTTATGGATATGTGCAATAGAAATAACTTCATTCATAGTTACAGGAGATGAAACTAACACTACAATCTTAATTTTGAGTCGTGTAACAAAACAATGAAGTAAGAATTTATTAGGAAGAGTTATGGTTTCATTGTTAATGGCTTTAAATTTTACTTGATAATCAACAACTATCGTAATTTGTCTCAATTTGGCAAGTCGCCCTTCTAGAGCTATATTGCATTTGTGAAATTGTTTAACTAACTATTCAATATTTTTCCCAATTTGCTGACTATTTATCATGATGCATCCATCTATATCACATCAAAGCATCACCATCAAGATAGAAAAGAAGATAAAAATACCTTATGTTGCTTAATGATGTTATAATAGTCAAAGTAACACTCATCTTAGAAAACCCATGATTATGAATTATCACCACTAAAGCAACTTATCTAAATTGGTGCATTCAAAACCTTTTAAATGAGCTCGAGATGATTTTGTAATGTTATCATGGATTTGGCTCCCCAACACATTAAGATGAGTAAAGATTTACACATTAAATGTTGTTAAGATTCAACCATGGAGTTAAGTCCCATGACTGTCAAAGATGAGTTGTGATGCTCTTTCGAAAAAGTGGATTGTGATACTTGGTACTTATACCACCTTTAACAAATCAGTCAAAGTATTGATGCATGTGTCCATCATTAGAAAGAATCAATGAAAGCACCAATGTTTGGAATAACCTGTTACCACTAGCTCAAGGAGCAAGGATAAGAAAAAAAAGAGTAATGAGAGGTTGTGAAATAGGTCTTTGAATCAATTAAGAAGACTTTGTTAGAACAAAGAAGCTTATTGACACATGACGACGTTTAGATATTTAGAAATCAACAAAAAATAATACAAAGGAAGGAGAAGGGGGTGAGAGTACAAAATGCTCTAACAAATCTAGCCTACCTCAATAAATCTAAGGAACCTCTAACATTGATGCTTGGGCAAAAAAGTATTAGCAGGTGTTAGCGAACCTCACTTTTGTGTGTTTGCTTGGTGAGTAGATAATATTTCAATACACATACACACACACATATATATAATTGGTTTTCCTCGAGTGTCAATCTTTTCATTCACTTCATTTTTTTAAAGTTCACATTCATCCCCCTAAGGGTAATAATTTCTAAAGGCTAAGATATATGTGTTTGTGTGTGTGTGTGTGTGTGTATATATATATATATATATATTTATATATAACTAGCCTAAGGAACTAAATTACCATTAGAACTATGCATGTGAAAATATGTAACACGACAGCCAAACCTAACTTTTCTTCAACCAAATTTTCTTAGGATATAAATATTTTCTTTTCTCATTATTTCTCTAAAAATGCCAAATTAATTATTTTGTTTACATCTTTAGGAGGGCTATCTTTGTGTATAATAGCAACCCAAGCTAGACTCACAAATAGGTATCACTACTAAATCCAAACTCATTTATCGATAATTTAGTTATTTATTTATATATTAGCCTTTTAATCTAAAATACAACTACACCCAAGCATACATAGTCCATTATTATAATTCCTTAATTTGTTCATTTCTTCACTTTTATTTCTTATTAATGGAATTATTCCTCACAAAAAAATAGTAAAAGTCTTCAACTTTTATATATATATATATATATATATATCTCTCTCTCTCTCTCTCTCTCTCTCTCTCTCTCTCTCTCTCTATAAAGTCCATACATGTCCAAATAGATCAAATAATTTGTCCAACATAGTCCTTGAGTTGTTTAATGTCATCTAATGACTTAAACAATAAACCAAAGATACTTTAAGTAATTTTCCCATCCCAATTACCACCCCCAAAGCAATTTCCTTTGTCAAGCATCCCCTTACAACAATTTAATTAAGGCAAATTTAAGAAAAATTCTTAATATAACTTACCATTCAAAACAAAAACTCCCAATAACCTTAATTCTAAGGTTGTCAAACTCATGAATCTAAACAAATTTGATTAAGGGATATAAACTCATAATATAAATTTGTAAAAGTTTACATTTATTAATAAATAGCTATTACAATACACAATTATATAGTTAAAGTCAATGTTTTATATTCAACCAATAATTAAATAGGTGAAGATACTAAGTAATGGTTATAGATCTTTTTCAATTTTATATATTAAAATTTTAATATAATAAGTATTAACAAGGAAATGCTAATAAATTTAAAACTGAATTTAATAAATATAATCATTGAATATTAATATATCAAAAGAAGTTAAAAAAAGGAGTAAAGATTAACAAAATTTATACTAAAACACACAAAATTGATAAACATTCAATTAATTGATTTAATGGAGTGATGATTAAAAATTAAAAAATAGTGCATCTGACCATTATATTAGTCTAAAGCAACTACATATATGTATGACCAAAAAAAAAAGAAGCAACTACAAATATGAAATGCAGTTTGGCTTGGTGGTCAAGGCGTTAATGATATTCTACGGGGTTCTAGGTACTGTAGTTAGACATTTTGGAAAATATAAGGTGAAGCATACGAGATTGCAATCCACGTGATTTAGTTTGCAGCTATTATATATAAAACAATGTATATATTGTACATAAAGAATCATGCTTTCTGATGACATGAGGCGTTGCATCGAGACTAGAAGGTGTTGTGCCTTTTGAAAATAATGAGATGCTGACCCTGTGTGAAAAATTTAAGGTTTAGCCAGTTGTGCCAATTTAAATTTAAATTTTTTACATTCATTTCTTTAATAGATGGGGCTTCTATTTTTTCAATATTTAAATTTTTATACTTGCCTCAAATGTAGTCTTTTTTTTTTTTTTATAATGACGCAAATATTACAAAAATTTTCCACTATCCAAATTATCAACTCTTAGACTAAGGCCATGAAATTTTCTAATAAATTTAGTTAAATAATGAATATAGGTATTTAAGCTAATATTACTATTATATATATGTGTGTGTGTATTCTAAATGGTTGAAATAAATTATTTAACTTTTATTTTTTGGTATTGAGGGTAATATATTATTATTATTATTTCCTTAATTTACTTTACTTGTATCTGACCCCTTTTAGTTAATTTAATTATAGGGTCTTAAAATTGGCTAAATATTTCATCCATATAATTAATTAATATATTAATTAAATAATGGCTTGTGGGAAAATTTTGTATATTTAGTTCAAAATAAATAAATAAATAAACAAATAAATATTGACAGTCATTTTAAATTATTATAAAATTTACAGAGATTTTAGTATATTCCCAAAAATTAAAAAATATTTTTACCTTCATCAAATTTTTTCACTTCATTAACTATGTTTTTAGATTAGTCTTTATATTAGAGGTTTGTTGAGTTTAGAATGCATTATTTGAAATTAGACATTTGGATCATTCATCAAACACTTAAGTAATAATTGCATTGATGATTTGTATTATATTACTTTGTTAAGTTGAATTATTCTCTATTATCTAGATTAAGCAAAAATTCATTGATAAAATTCTTTTAATACTCAATCAAATGCACCAAAAATCCTAAATCCTAAACAAAAAGTATGTTCAATGTACACATGATATAAAAATAATACAACCACACAAATTCCTTTCATCATAAAGAATATTTTCGAGTGAGAATCCATCAACTAATAAGAAATAGATCATACAAACTGAGTAGATTTGTAATTGAAATAGAAGAGTACATAAAACTTCATGCTGGGCCACCTGGGTCATGGTGTATTTTTGAAAATCATAATCTCTTTCAGCTAATATTTCTATATTGGGCAAGAGTCGCATAATCCACATATTACTTTCACATTTAATTCCTTTTTTATTTTTGAAATAATTAAAACATCATAATTTTTCTCAACAACTGTGATTGAGATCTCTTCGGCTGAAAATGGGTTACTTCCAACTTGATAGTAAAGGAAGTGCTTCAATCTTCTTCCGTGCCTTTGAAACCTTGCATCACGTTTGGTTTACTGAAAACAGGGCAAACAGAAAGGAAATGACGAAGCAATGGCCAAATTCGCATGTTTGGTTTACAAGAAAGCTTTTCCTTCCACCTTTCCCATTTCATCAGCTAGGCGTTCCTTCTTTCCATTGCAATATTGATGGAAAATACTGCAGCCTGGGGGAATGGTCAGCTTTTTTACCAGATTACCCTCATTGAAAGCAGAACTCAGGTCAGGACAAGATGTGAAGCAGTAGCAGTATTTTTTTTTTTTTTCTGGCCAGCTTTTTTTGGACCAATAATATATGTAATATGCTAATTTTGAATATTCTAAATATAGTATGCTAATTTTGAAGTAACAGTACAAGATGTGAAGCAGTGACAATATATTTAATATGTTAATTTTGGATATTCTAAATATTTTAATATATAATATATAGTCAAAAAAAATCTATTAAATATATAGAGTCTAAAAATTATATATTTTTATTTATTTCATATTCTTTAATTTGTTTAGAATATATATTTTTTATTTTTAAGATTTAATAATTATCATATTTTAGAGTATATATATTATAATGATAATAATTTTTTATTTAGGATAATGTAATAACTTTTATCTCAATCATTTTCTTTCCTTCATTGATTTATTAAATTAAATAAAATATGATAATCTTTTTTCCATTTCATTTTATGTATAACTAAATGTATTTATTTATTGTTATTCTCTTTCTATCATATACATTTCTGCTAAACCAAACAAGTTGTTCAACGAGAGAAATAAAGAGAGCTGGAAAAAATAAAATAAAGGAGACTTCATTGAAAAGAGTAATAATTATATATTGTTGCCAAAACCATGTTTTTTTATTATAATGTAATTAATTAAATATTAAATAATATTTCACAAAAATTTTTGTATGCCACTAATGAGTTTAATTATAACAATAAATTTATTTTAAAAAGTAAAATAATATCTTATATTTCATAATATTTTATAGACGTAATTCTTTCAATAGCATATAAACATCATTCTAATAAAAAATTGACGTGGAGGTCTTGACTTGATGACGTATTTGCTATTTTAGCATGCTTAAGCCCACGTGTCTGTTGATTTGGCATTCTAGAAGCCTTGTTAGCTCGGTTGTGAAGTGATGATAATCCGAATTATCTCAAGTTATTAAATATTTAAGTAATTGGAGATAATAAAATATTATTATATTTATTAATATTAAATTAAAAAATATTAAAATATAAAAAATAATGTTTTAATTATTAAAAAATTTCCGGTAATTAGCGGTGATCGGAGGCTTATTTTTAATCTCAAAGGCCAGTTTTTTTCTTTAAATTAAAATCTATAATTTCCTTTTTAACTTTTACATTTGCAGCGCGATGGAGACGCTGGATAATTATGCATGTTTGAAATAAGCTCTTTAGGCGGCTCTATTCGCGCCTTTCAAACTAAACAGCTATCACTCTGTCTGTGTACAGAACCTGATTTGTATAAGGTCTTACATTCTTACAGTCTAACTCACTCTCGCCGTCGCCGCCATGGCCGCCGCGTCGGAATCATCTCTTTTTTCTAACCTCGAATCCTCCGATTGCAGAGGCATTTTCCCCCTTTTCTCCGACTATCTGCGCCCATTTGTGGATCTCACGAAACCCAAGGGAACCAAGAAACCGGCGAAGGCCGACGAGGATCAGTCCCAAATCCGTTCACTTGCTAAGAAGTATCTGTCATTTCTGAATCGCTGCTTGTCTATTATTCCCAAACGCCTCTCGGAGATATCGAAATCAGGTGGTGGCGGAGACTTAGCTAACGAGTTATTTGATGTTTATAAGCTGTGCTTGGATTGCTTGGATTCTGTGGCTTCCCAATTGGCTTGCAAGCCCTATTCAGTTGAGCTCATAAGACTTCGAATGATGCATTGCTTGGAGGCGTGTGGTCGGTACGAGGACTCAGAAACTGAGGGTTTTAGGATTTTGGAGAGGATTCGGTTCACTGGTTATGTCTCGAATTCAGTGAAGATGATGAACAAGTTTCTCCCCGAAGTGGATAAGGGCGGTGGAGACAAAGATTTCTGTGTCTTGGTCGTGGACACTACTGTGACGCTAGTGAAGTGTGCTGCAACCGGACGGAGCCAAGACGGTGGGCACTTTAAGACGGTGCTCGATTTGGTAGAGGAATTACGGCCATGGTTTAGGTCTGTGGAAACTTATTGTTGGGAACAATGTTTCGTGTAGTCCGTGGCTTATGTACACCTAAAACATGGGTTTTCAAGCGAATAAGAGTTTCTTTCTCTGCTAAAAGATCTAAACTCAATTGTCAAAGGGAAGATATCTTTGGCATAATTGCATGAAAATGCTACAATTCGTTATGTAAAATAAATTATGATCTCGAACGATATTTCAATTCTTCTCACCATTCCGAGCAGCACTTTCATCCGCCACATTTTAAGAGAGCCTTCATGAAATTTGTTCAAATAATTATTCCCTTTTTCACCTGGATATCAGCCTTATTTAAGCAAAAAATAACATCCGGATTTTATTTGAGCTATTAACTTGTCTTTATTCCTAATTCATTCTTTCAGGGTATTAGATGCCAGTACATATGAGAAGTTGCACAGGACGTTAGTAATTAATATGGGTAAATGTGCTTCAATTTTAGTTGAGAAGGCAACATCAATTGATATGGTTCTGTTAGAAACTTTCTTCCGTGCAACGTTGACCGAGTATGTGAATTCTTCATTGAAAGATCGTGCTTACAAGGTAACCCTTTTTTCTTCTTCTGGATTTAAGCATCACTATATCTTTTGCATGCTTTCCTGATCAGAATTTAATGCAGATTGCCCACATGATATGTTCCTCACTGTTCAAGCTGCAGGAGAATAAATCCTTATATATCATTGATTTACTGGATGATGTTGCTTGTGAATGCAAGGTAACGTTAAAGGAATTATGTACATACAATTCAATAATTCTTGATTATAATTCGAATCTGACTTCATGTCATCCTTTGCTTATGCTGCAATACCCTGAGTTCCCCATGCTTTATTTGTGTTACTTGGCATTTTACTTGACTGGTCTATGTCATTTACGCTACTTGGGCATTACAAACTGCATCACTAGAACTATTTTAAAATGAAGCAGGGTTTGGTTAACTTAATTAATGAGTTCTTGGTAAGACTCTGCTACTTAATTACTAATTTATGATTTCATTTTCTATCTTTCTATATAAGCAATTAAGGATTTAGAGTTTGATTTTATCTTGCTGGATGGAGTAGTTGCTGCTAATGTTCATGATGATATTTATGTTTTCAGGTTGAGGAGGAAACTAGAATAGAGTATGTTGAACTTGTATCTTATTGTGTCAATAAAAGTCAGATTGCAGATTCAGCTTTTTGTAATACATTTGCAGCACGTCTGAACAAAATTGCAGAACATTTCCAGCAGGTATTTTGTTTTCAAGGTTTGATTGATTGCTTTTTTCATTTGTGGAACTGCTGTCAATTTTTTTGTTTCATTTTGACGGCAGGTTATGAGACCCATCAATATGATTCTGAGACTTTATGCTGCTGGATTGCTTCTTATTAGTTGTAATTTGAGGTCCAGACATGGAGATCTTGCAACTTCTGGGGTTGCAAAATTTCAATACCTGGTTGGAACTTTACTTGATAATCAGAACTTGCTACAGGATTTACCAATTGTGAACATTCCCTTGAGTAGTGACTATCATATTTGCACCAGTGTTAAAGAGGAAGATTTTGGTAGTCAAATATGCACAGAGTTGGGTTCTTTGACTTACCTGCCACATTACTTGAATGCATTGAAATTCTTTTCTCAACCACTTGCTAAGTCTATTAATTCAGAAAGGAAAGAACTAGTTGCTGAAAAGGATGGTGCTTCTGCTATGACCATGCTGTCCACAGTCCTGGATGCATTCCATCTCCTTTGTCATCTTATACTTTCTCGTTCAAGGTAAATCTAACAAAATATCCAAAATCATAAATCTTTAATTTCTGCCCATTAAATACTGGATAATTTTAATTCATATAGATTGGAGATGTTAATCAACGAGCCAGTGTTGATTTATTTACCTAATGTCAAGAAGTGTTGTTAGTCTTGTCATTAGAAAACAATGCCATTCTCTTCTTCCGAATGAGGCTGATTTTAAGTTTATTACAGGGTTGCTGGATGCTTAGGGTGCCTCTGTATATTATTTTTGCAGATTGATAAGCAGTTGATAGAATTCATAATAAAATTAATGTAGTATGTTTCTTGCATCCCTTTGGTGATGGTCCATATATTTGATCTTTGAGCTTGTACAATAAATGCATTTGTCAAGTTTTTAACTGTGTGCAGGAGTATTCCTTCATATGCAGTAAGGTGTTCTCTTGGTTGCTGCCTCCTCTTGGCTTCTTCCTGGATACTGTTATTCTTGTTGAGTGCAGTCCTGCATTCTTGGCCAATTGGCCTATATGTACTTCTACTTTATTCTATGTTGACCTGTTTATTTTTATGGGAGAAGAGTTCTCATTCCTCATGTCACTTATCTTCACTTGGAATTATCTTATCATTAGTTGCAACTGAGATTTGGGTGATAAGGAACAATGTTCTAATATAGAAGATATTTCAACTTGTTTGAGGACACAAGTCTTTGGCACCTTTTATTTATTTTATTTCATATGGTTTAGCATGTTTATGATGTCAAATCTCTAAAGTTAACTTTTTCTCACATGCAGCGTTACATCTGAAAGTGATGGAATTGGATTTGATGAAAACTGTAGAACAGTGATTAATGTAGCTGCAGCAGCCTTCACCTTGTCCATCAAAACTAAACTTAAAATCCAGGTTCTGCTTATCAACATGAAATAATCTTAATTTTTGTTATTTCCATATGATTTTAATTTTCATTAAAGGGGCTCTGCTGAATCTCCAAAATTAATGCAGAATTTGATGTTACTTTTTTTTCATTCCAACAACCTACTTAGTTTGTTCTTTCGTATTTCAGAAGAGTGCAGGATTAATTAAGCAGATTGTTGCTAGTGAATGGATTCAAAAAGAAGGAAGAAACTATATAATTGCATGTCTATACAATATTGCTGTAGTTTTGCACAGAAACAACGAGGCAAAAGAGGTATTTTGTTCTCAATTTTCATTTATGGAAATGTCATATGTTTGCTTCATTTCTTTTTGAGATTGCTTTTGTTCATGCTGGTATTATAGTTTCCTAAGGCAGTTCATAAGATATGCAAGAGCTGATGTGGCATGGTGCTCTTTGGTCAAGGAAAACCTAAAATTGATATCCGTGCTTGACTCCTTAGTTAAATTATTAGCCATCATCTGACAGTTAGAGTGCTGGTCATCTTGTTAAAAGCTAAAGTGTACTGTAAATGTAGCCATTTCATGTCTCTTATTTATTCATGCTTTTGAAGAATAACTTGACTAAAAGCTTAAGATCATAAGTAGGGGCCCAAGGTTGCTTTTATAACTTTAACACATTGCCTCTTGTGATAACTTGACAGGCTTAACACATACTAAAAACTAACTTGGTTCTCATACTGGACACTACTTTTGGCTGAAACTTTTATCATATGGCAGGGCAGTAAGAATCTAACATTTACGCTACTCAGTCAACCAAGCTCTGGCACCATTTTACACTAACTTTTACACACACTGGACATTGATGTTGATTCTGTCAAACTATAGAAATTCAAATATGAGGATTGTGGAAGAATAACTAGAATGTTTTATCTTTTTCTTGAATCCTTTCTGTTTGTTGTTTGCATGAAATATCATTGCAGGCTTCAAAGGTGCTGAGCTTATGCTGTAAAGCATCGTGGCTCTGTATTAAATGTCATTGTGGTGGTCTATTAGGAGATGAATTCAAAGAGTTTTTAAATGAGGCTTGCACAAAGAGTGCTCTTCTTTTGGATATTCTTTATCAAGTTGATGATCGTAAGGTAAGGAAGAAAATTATAGATATCCTTAAAAACTGGTGTGCTGCCAATGATCAGTTTGAGAGGCTGCCAGCCCCTATGTCTGTAGTGAAGCAGTGGGTGAAGGTAACATCTCAAAGCATTTTGCTTTATGTGTTTGGCTGTTTTGCATTTGAGTTTTATTTATTCCTACTTATTGTTATATGATATGCTATCCAGATGGAATGTAAACGTGTCAAGAAAGTGGACGAGAAAGATAGTTCTGCCACCTTATACTGTCTGCTGTCATCTTCTACAGAACTTTCTAAGAGAAACATTGGTATACTATTGGAGCAGGTGTAGCCTTCTAGCAGATATTTACTTTCCATGAATATTTCACTAGATTTTTACTGCTATATATTTCATGGTGTTGAACTTGTTTGTAATTTGTGTGTCTTTTCTAATTTTTTTTTTCATGCCTGTTTAGGAACTTATTGCATATGAGGAAATGAGTTTTACTTACCCAGAATTCTGTCAGCAAATGCAAATGAAAATCATTGCTACCCTCTTGCAAGATGTATATGTCAATCCAGATAGTTGTTTTCAGAAAGCCCAAACTCTAGTGAGAAAGGGAAAGGCATTAAGGGTCTGTGGCATAGAAGGCCTCAAGGACTGTATTCAGTGCTTCTCCGAAGCAATTACTAAGATAGTAAGCTCTGTGGTTCTTATGTATTTCTCAAAATTCTAATTTTTGTCATTCTTAAAGCACATTTTATTGTTGTGTATGCTATTGATATGAAGTAATTTCCTTTAAGCAGAAGGAGATTTCGGGTGAAATGTATATCAGTAAAAACTCCCTCTATCACCAGTTGTCTGTGGCATATTGCTTGCGTGCACTATGTACCCTGGAAGCTGATCCAAGCTCAGAGGTCTTAAATCATAAACTGAATTCTTATTATCTAGTTTAAATCTGTGGTTGCAGTTTCTTCATTTTTGTGGTGGGTGCAAGGAAGGATAGTTTATGTCTTAATTTTTTTATGATGTTGAACCCAACAACCTCATTGCTAAAGTGTAGCTTGGTTTGCACATTGAACAGCAAATCTTTGAAGATGTCAAGGCTGCTTTAAATCTGTGGTTAAGCTTTTCTATACCTGATTGTTCTGACAAGGGGGAGTGCTCTGCATTGTCTGACAATATCATGATATTACTCTATAACATAATTGATCTATTACAATTGAAGGTTTGTTCTCTTTTAATTATTTTGGTTCCTATAGCATAAGATTGATAGGGATAATTTTTTAATTTTGTTGGCATATCTACAGGGTTTCATGGAACTTTATAATGATGTATATAAGCTGATGATTAGAATGTTTAAGTTGAAAAATCTCTCAATTGAGAAGTGGTTGGCCTTGCTCTGGGAAAGTAGAAGGATAAGTCATGCGCTCTGTATTTCGCCTGTGAATGAGGAATTCATCCTGAACTCATCAGATCACTTTGAAGAACTCTCCAGTATTGATTTCTGGACATGTTGTCTTCAGGGCTCCCAACCATTAATGATAGGGTTTCAACAGAATTTCTCATTTTTGTTTACTAACTTTCCCAGGATTTCTTGCAATCCCAGGAACTCTTTTAAAACAGACATAGAAGTTGATGATGTTCAAAAAATTGCACTTGATTTAATGTCAAATGTAAGGTTCTTTGACTAACCAACTTCTTTCATAGTACTCTTTTAATCTGGAATGTTCACTGTGTTTTGTGTTTTTTCTTTTAGGTTCCTTACTCAAGCCAGTCAGCTTTTCTTGCGGGAAATCTCTACTATGATCTGTGTCCAAGACTCATTTCAAGTGGACGGTTAATAGAGGTAAGCAGCATTTGATTTGATTAAAAATTGTTGCTGTATCATCAATCCTCTAACTAGTGAAACAATGCCAGTGCTATTGGATCTTTATTGCTCTGTCTTATATGGTACTATTTTAGCAAGAGATTGCACAACTAGTAAATAAATTTTTACTCGTGTGGGTTTTTCTTTTTAAATTCTATTTCTCTCTGAAAACAAAGGCCCCGTTTGGTATGCAAAAGGAAAATAGATGGGAAATGAAATAGGAAAGCGAATGAGAAAGGAATGATGTCAAAATCTGTTTGGTATATTAAGAATGGAAAGAAGAATGGAGTTGTAAAGTTTGTTTGGTATGGTGGACATAATGATGGAATGGGAATGATAATAGGATAAAAAGACCAAAATGCCCCTAGTATGCCCTTATACCAGAAACATTAAATTAATATTTTTTAAAATTATTTTTAGGATAACATTAATAAAAATTATTAAATTATTCATAAGAAATATTGATAAATGGTTTTCTAATTTTTTATTATGTAATAAATATTTTTAAAAATAGTAAAATATTTATGTTATTTTAATATAAATATTTATTTTTTATCTTTTTAACTGGAAAAAAGCTTTTTTACTTTCTAATACAAATATTGAATTATTTATAATAAATATTGATAAATAAATTTCTAGATTTTTAATTTGTAATAATATTTTAAAATTTTTTTATTCTTTCAATTTGTAGGTCAAAATATTAAAATAATCACTTCTTATTTTTTTAATAGAGAGAAAATGCATTTTACTTTCTCATAATATTAAAATATCTATTTTGTCTAGATGTATGCTCTTTACTCACAATAGTAGGTAAGGTACTTAATGTTTTGAAGGTATTTTTGTCTTTAACCAGTGCATTCCCAAGAAGAAGAGAACTTTCCTTAGCTTTGCTGAAGGAAAGAAGTTTTCCACTTGGCTGGGAAAGAGCATTTCCATGGAGTGAAGGCTACCTCATACAAAACGGACCATGGTTGCTCTCCCTTACCCTTTCCCTTTCTCTCTCCCATGATTGTCTTGTACCAAACAAGCCCAAAGTTGCACTGAAACATGAAAATTAGTTAATCAGGATTTTTGTATTGCCTAGGGGCAATTTTCTTTGAAATTGACTTGATGAAGTGAATTGTATTTCTTATGTCTACCCTTTTGTATTCTTATTTGCTTGGTTGTATCTTGTATAGCTGTATCAACTGCACCAGGAGTAATTATTGGCCAAATGAATTGTAATTTACTAATTAAATAGTTTGTAAGCCCTCTAATTTAAATTTCACTGACATTTAAGCTATCAGAATTATATTTTTGTTTTAGTCTTTGATGGTGCAATTTTGCATTTCAGGTCTATTTCTTTTTGGCCTTGCATTGTTTCCCAACTTTTAATATCTCTTTCTAATGATTTTATGTTTCTTCACTAGGCTCTTTCATTTGCAAAACAAGCTCAGAGGCTACGAGCCAAACTTTTCCAAGGGAAATTTATTTATACTGTTCAGCAGCTGGCTGAAGAGTGCAAGGAAAGGGGTGTGTTCTCTCAGAATCTTGTGTACAATCTTGAGAATTTGGGAGTGAACAAATCAGTTGCCAGAGAAATTTTGTTGTTTGATTCTATTTCTTTGGACTTGAAAGATTGCTATCTTAGTCCATGGAAAATCATGCAGTCTTATTTAGAGAGCACACTTCAGGTTTGAGTTCCACTTTATATATATCACCTGATCCTCTCGTATGAGGAGTTAGAATGCATAGGTGGAGGATCCTTTTAGTCTCATTGCAGGATAGTTTTCTGATCTCCTGTACTCTATGCAGGTTGGAATAATTCAAGAAATGATAGGAAATGGAGCTGAGGCCGAAGCTTTTCTACAGTGGGGCAAAGCCATATCCTGCAAACTGAAGTTATCATTGTTTATGGTTGTTTTCTCTTTAATCTTAGGTATGGAATAAACTTGTTTTAACTTCCTCTCCTTGGAATGGTAAATTTTCATTCTCTGATTGTTTTATACTGCTAGGAAAACTGTATGGCAAGAAAAGACTTTGGGATTTGGCAGAAAAGGAACTTCAAAATTCTGAACATATTCTGAAGGGAAGCAGCGCATCATTTTGTTGCTCAAAGTGCAAGTTGATACTCGAAGCAACTCTGTATCAGTATCTTGGAGATTTGTGTCAAAGTAGATTTGACCGTAGTGCAGAGAATACTTCTTCAGTGACTGCTGAAAATTGGTACAATTCAGCTCTAGACAAATTAAATCTTTCTGAGTGGAAAAACCCTCTTAGCTGTCCTAAAGATGACACTGATAAGAGTGCAATGGATGTCAAATGTGATGCTTGTAAGACATCTGCCTGCTTTACAGTAAATGAAGCAAATATAAATATGATGAAATCCAAGATAGAAGGGCCAGAAACCAAGATTAGAGCAAAACAGAATAGAAAGAATAAGAATGCAGCTAAGTGTTTACCAAAGGAGCAATCCTTAGCACTAGAGAGTAATTCAAGGCTAACTCGTTCTAGATTTCAAGCATCTCTGAACCAACGTATCAGTGGTCCTAGCAAGTCAAAAGTTGGTGATTCAAAATGTTTGGAGGGGAACCGTGTCTCTCTCTCTGATCAGTCTGATATGCTTTGCCAGAAGGAGTCAGTTTTGAAGGAGACAGGTTGCACTGTTCCTTCAGGGTATGCACTGACATGCAATTACAACAAAATGGGGTGTTGGCACTGTATGCCACATGAAGTTATGAAATCTGGGCTAATAAATGATTTTATTCATCTAAAATGGGAGTTTGCTCGTAGGCAGCTGTTGATGAAGATACTCACTCAATTAGGTATGAGTGCCATTTCATGTTTTCTGCTTTTTACTATGCTCTTTTGCATGAGTGCAAGTGATAATTTAGATATAAATGCCACTGGTTTTCCTCAAATTCTTTCTCAATATTTATATGCATGATTTTGAAAGCTCATTTGAGTAAATTTCTCTAAAATAGAACTATTTGCTTTTTCTTACTTTGAAGGCTATTAGTTTAAGAGCTATATCCTTGTGCCCCTTGAAATAGAATAAGAAACTTAAAATTACTTGTTGTATTTGTGATTATTGTTTTATTTCATTTCTAAAAACTTTTTTTTTGCATATATTGATGGTCAAAGCTGCTCACATTGAACCTTCTAAGGCTTGCAACTTATCTTTTCATTTTTCCTGATTTCACTTTGCACTTGACTTAACATTTAGTCTTGTCCTAGAATTAATACCAGATCCAAGACAGATGAACTAAAATAGGATCGCATGTCGGTATTGGGAAACGAGAACTACACTTTCTTGGTGCTGAAAGTTATGGTAGAAAACAGAAAATTATGATGAATGGCGAGGCTTGGACACCTGTACACTTACATATGCAGACAAGCAGCCGCTTCTATCTTATTATTAATACCAAACTGGATAAAAATTGAATAAAAATAAGGAAAAAACTTATATGCAGTTCCTTATATCTTTGCTATGCTATTTTTTTAACTAAACATGATAAGTACATAGTTTTTCAATTATATTATGACACGTGTATGGTTGATGTAAATAATTGTATAATTTTCAATCAAATTATACACTTGTTATGTTATTTTTGGTTAACCATACACTTGTTGTATGTTAATTGGAAAACCTAATAGTAAAGATATAATGAATTGTATCTAAGTCTAGTCCTAAAAATAATTCTCCAAGAGGATGACAACTTTTAAAGATGATTATAAGGAATTACTACGAGACTCCAAGATAACTCTGAAAACAGATGAAGGATAAGACACAATTGTTTGACATTATCTATAGTCCTTTCAAACTCCAACATAATTTTAACACGTATTTTAAATTTCTATATAGGTTTATCAGGTTCGACACTCCCCCTCAAGCTGAAGATTATATAAGCTTTAGCTTACTATATGTCAAGGACCACTTCATCTATTAAGTGAAGCCTTGAAGGCCCACAATTGATTATATTGACATCTTTAACACGCTCCCTCACAAGAAAGCTTTTTGGGCTTGAAGTATGCATAAAGCATAGACCCACCATACTTTGTTTTAAAACTCAGTTTTAATTAGGAGATGGGAGGCGGCAAGGATTAAGCTCTTGATCACTTTGTCATTAAAGGCATTGATGCCTTGTCTAGAACCACTTAACCTAGAAGCTTAAGTCATTAAGTGAAGGCCCAAGATTTATTTTACTGATATATTTAACATTATAAATGAACTAATTTAGCAAAAAAAAAAAAAAAAGAAAAAAAAAAAACTACAAAATTCAAAGAAGCACAACTTGTAACATGGGCAGCTCTGCTAATGACAAGCAGCTTCAAGAATAATTATCAATGAGCTAACAACAGCTTCAATAAAAGCTAAACCAAACAACAATGAACTCAACTAACAATTTGCAGTCAAACCAAGAACAACATGGCTCAATCAAAATTTGAACAATGATGAGAACAATTAGCAAGTGGGAGGTCATCTAATGCTTTTAACAGCAACCTCTTCCTCATTTAAATTGTGAAATGACAATAGTTTCGTTTAGTAAACCTTATTTTTCTTTTAATATACATGCATGTTTTAAAATGTAGATCTTTTCCAACATTACAAATTCATTGCTGAAAATTTCGGTCACTTAAGCACTGAATTTATGCCATTAATTTTTTTTTTTAAATCTTAACAAGTACGCCCAAAAATATTTGTATCTTTGCCATTTTTTATGTCAGTTTTGAGCCATGCAATTATTTATGGCACGTAGTTGCTTACCGTTCTCTGATATAACTTTTGATTCACAGGAAATTGTTTTGCATATCCTAGTCAAATTGACGAAGCACGTAAAACTCTTGTAAGAAGAATATCAGTTCTAGTTAGCAGAAACCCATTCTACCAAAATTTTGTTCCTCTTGCGCTTGATAACTTTCGCCTTTTAGTTGCAAAGGAGATCCCAGGAGATGTTTTTGCTATTGAACGTGCTGAAATACTCCATGACATTTGTTGGCTCTCTTTGAAGACCTATCATTCCAAGCATACAAGGTATTTATAAAAACTATAATTTGTATGTTACATAGAAATCTGCATTGTGAGCTCTATTTTTTATTCTAATGCCAAAACATTCAATTTCTGTAGTCGTATGGTTGATTTTTGGACATTGGCATCTAAAATATGCTTTAACATATTAGCAGTTACGAAGTTGTGCATGGAAATGCCCATGATATTATGTAGTTGCTTTCTACAAGAATCTGGGTTCTTAAAACATGATATCTCTGTCTTTTGTCATGGGATAATGTGCCTTCCTAGAAGAGAAATATCCTCCAGTTGTCAAAAGGCTTGTTTTCCTTGAAATTCTGCAATGTGAAGTACTTAATTGCATTTTGTTGTTATTTAGTTTTTGAGAGATGAAATTGTTTGTAGAACATCATCAGAGAGAGTCCGTACACGTATATAGTTTTGGATGCAACAGGTCGGCCACTCAACCAGTCAAATTTGCAATGCTAAGAATCTATAAATGCCCAGAACGGAGTTGCACTAAGAGACCCAGAGAAGGAAATATAGCATTAAAAATGAACACAAAATATATGTGGCCCAAAACTGCTCAGACCTGCTAGAGAGAGCGCGTGTATACCCTGTGTTGAACCATAGAATAGAGCCCTCGAACCCTAACACGCTCCCTTCAAGCTAGGGAGTAGATGTTTAGTATTCCCAACTTACTGCACAGTTCCTTAAACTTGACTCTGGAAATCTGAGTGGATCAGCAACTCAAGAGTTGGTGTAGATATAGGATAGATTAATGCTGGATTCAATTTTCTCCTTGATAAAATGTCAGTCTATTTCGACATGCTTGGTTCTCTCATGATGAATGGAATTCTTTGCAACACCTGTTGTTGACATGTTACACGAATCTTACATAGGAATCTGAATGCCAGTATTAATTCTGCAAGCATATGTTTAATTTAAATCCCTTCACATGTACCAAGAGCAAGTGCATGAAATTCTGCTTTGACACTACTTGTAGCTACAACTAGTTGCTTCTTTCTCCTCCATGTTACCCAATTTCCCTATAAAATGGTACAGTACGCAGTAGTTGATCTTTTATTTGCATCAAAGAACACCTCAAGACTTTTCTGTGTTGCCTTTTTGAAGAAAGGTCCTTTCCAAGAGTCATCTTTAAGTATCTCAAAATTCTGCTTACAATCTCCATGTCTTCTTCATTTGGTTTATTCAGAAGCTAACTTACAACGCAAACCGGAAAGCTAATGTCAGATCTGGTATGTGAAAGATAAATGAACTTTCCTATTGACCTTTGCAACCAATCATAAATGTTTCTGCCAATTGGACCAAGGTATATTTTCTTTCCAATGCAGTGATAGCCCTCCTAGACCTTGCAATTTCCATTTCAAGAAAACACCTACAGTTTTGTAGGTCTAATGTCAAATTATGTGGCAAGAGACTCCTCTAAGTGTCTTATTTCTTCAAAATTGTCTCTAGTAACAAAGATGTCATCAACATAAGCAATTAGGATAGACAATTTTTTCATCAAATGTATGTTTGACCGATAGCATTCATTAGTGTAGTGACGTAGAATTTTCTGGTAACAGGGAAATAATATTTATACCCTTTTTGAGTACAAGAATAACCTAGAATGATACCCTAATGGTTCGAGGGTTAAGTTTTTCTCATGATCCTTGTCAACAAAGGATGTGAACCCGAAAACTTTCTTGAGTAATGATGGATATGAAAGATATGTTGTGATAAGCTTCTAGAAGTTTTTGGTGAGGTTTGAATGGCATCTTACTTAATAAGTAGGCTACAAAAAGATTAACTTCACCCTAAAAAATATGAGGAACCTTGGAAGTAAGCATGTGGGCTCTAACAAATTGAGAAGATGCTTGTTTTTCCTTTCAGAAACCCTTGTTTTTTAGGGGTTTTAACAAGAGCTCTGGTGTATGATACCATGGCTGTTCAAAGTGTCCAAGGATGGAGTTTAAATTATCTTTGGCATTATGGGTTTTGAAAGCTTTTATTTTGGTTTGGAATTGATTTTGAACGAGTGTATGAAAGCTTTCAAAAACAGATGTAGATTCTGATTTCTCCTTTATAGGATATACCGTGTCAGATGGGTGTGGTCATCTATAAAAGTTATAAACTGCCTAGCACCCCCTATGTTCTTTACCCTTGAAGGCCCCCCATATTTCACTGTGCATAATGGTGAATGGTTGGGTGGGTTGTAAGAATGCGCAGGATAGCACTGTTTGACATGTTTTGAAAGTAGACAGATTTCACATTGGAATTGAAGGCACTTTTTATTGATCAAATTCAGGAACATTTGTTGCATATATAAAAAACTTGGGCATCTTGACCTATGATGCCATAACATGATACTATCACACGGCACAATACAGGTAAAGCACTGCCTTATAATCTTCTCTTTCTTGGGTCTGTTGATGTAGTACAAGCTTGAACATTCCTTAGGATTGTTAATCCTCTTCCATGATTCCAAATCCTGGGGAACATAGCCTTCAAAAGAAATATTAGTCTGACACTTTGCAAGTTTGTCGATGGACAGCAGGTTACAGGTTCGCTTAGAAACAAATAAGACATTTTTTATATTATTATTGTTAGTTTTTGGCCAAAGACATCCTTTAATATTATGTCATATGAAATTTTAACTACTACACCTGTACCACAGACTTTGGTGAGATTTCCATCAGTAATTCTAACAGTGAATTATTACTAGACATGATCAATCGCTCAGGAATCAATAATCCAAGAATTGAACTTTTGAACTCGAGTGTTTTAAATTATAGAGAATGTACCTGACTGAGCTATTGTTCCAGCTGTTACAACTTTGTCAGAAGGTGACAGGTTCTGTTTCTCCATCATTTTTCTCAAAAGAATCCATTTCTTCCATGGGTTATGGTTTCTGGTTGTGACTTCTCCTCATTAGTCACCATGAAGCCTTAGGTTTCTTCCTTCTGCCTCAGTTTCCAATTAGGCTTCCTATGTAATTTCCAGCATACCTCCTTCATACGAAAATTTTGTGGCAGTAATCACACAAAAAGTTTCCCTTGCTTCTTGGTCTTGTAATCAGAAGCAGAACCACCTCTAGCAACTATGACAGATGACTTGGGTACAGATCGTGAATTTTGTACCCCCTAGAGATAGTTAGTTTAAAGATTTTGCACAGAAACTTTGTTTCTGTTGAAACCACATGTGGAAAAACAGAGCTTTTGCAGTTGAAATATTTTGTAAGTCTTCATCAAAGAGAGCTAATACATATATATAGGTTTGGAGGCAACAGGTCTGCCTCTCGACCAATGAAAGTTGCAATGATAACAAGCTATAAATGTGCAGTACAGAATTGCAATGAAGAAGTTTTAAACAAGGAAAGATAACGTCAGAAACAAACACAAAAATTGTGTGTCCAAAAACTGGTCAGACCCACTAGAGAGAGCATGTGTATACTGCATGCTGAACCAGAAACAGAGTTCATTTATAACACATGCTAAACCAGAAAATAGAGCCATTGAAACTCAACAATTTTGTTGCTTTTCTTGCATGTTAATGAATTAATCATTGTTGTTTTTTCTCTTTGAGTTTTATGTGTGGACAAAAACTCAATATTAGCTCAGAAGAGCTCTCTGATCCCTTTACAAATCCATAAGAGAAACTCCCTAGGGAGACCATCAGCTGACACCTTCAAAGGAGCTAAATGATGACTCTATCTGTAAGGGATGCACTTGGAGAAATCTCTGATAACAAGCTATAGTATTATGCTTCAACCATAAGCAGCAGAACACTAAGAGTACACTTTCAAATGATCTCAAAATCCTTCCTTGAACCTAAACATTTGAATTGAAATGGCAATAATGAAGCCTTGCATATATTGAGCTTTTATGGAAGTGTTGAATCATAATTATTTGCTTTCATGTATTCCAATAATGGTTTTTTTTTGGGCGAAATATATAAAATTCTACATTGTTATACTTGATGCTTTATAAGCATAAATTTTTATTAACTAACCTTATTCATTTGTTGCATTGTGCCTTTTGCCATCCAGGAATATTTTCTGTAATTCATCTTGCATCACGTTTGAAGATATTGCATCTTGGCTGATTCTAGCTTTTGTACTCTCTCGTGAGGTTCCTGTGCTTTTTCAGAAGGTCTAACATCTCTTTTCCTGTTTTTATTCTTCTCTTTTTATTATATTTCTCTTGGATATGTAGTTACAAATGCCATAGTCATAGAATGTGGCAAATTAATAGGTCTTGACATTTTTCAAAGCATGAAGCACTTTTGACTTTTGAGAACATACATCTTGGACGTTTTAGAACTTCAGCCTTTTAATCCTGTTTAGACCTTTGTTGCACAAATCGCTGTTGCCTCTATGTTTTGGCTTTACTGTCTCTCTTTTCATGTAGAGAAGTCTAAAATTTAGTAAATGGTGCACGAAAAGCAACAGATGATATAGGTATTAAGCACAGACCCATCTATTGTCAAGCATGCTGCGTCTTTATTTGACACCCATACTGCCATAACACACTATCGACATGCATCCAACACATGGATGTGTCAAACTAAAGAAAAAAATTAGCTTGAACATGTGTTATATGCGGCTTGAACACATGCCAAATGCAGTTTGGTCTCAGCTGAACATGTCCTTGACATGGATATCCAAAAAATGGAAATGACCCCCAAAAAATGTAGAATGAAGAGGACGTATTGATGAGATAATTAAAGCTCTTTGGTTATTTTATTTGTTGTACATGAATAACTTGAATAAATTATTAACAACTTTTGAGTTGATGTATATTTTTTTAGAAAATAATCATTTAAGATAATTAGCAAATAGAATATTACCTTTCGTCTTGTTCTCTAAAAGTATAACTAGTAGAAAGATTAAAAAGAAAATATAAAGGCTACGTTGTGTCATGTTTTATACTTTTTAAAGTTTGATGAGTCATTGTGTCCATGTTGTCTCAGGCGTCCATATCTGTGCCTATGCTTCATAGATACAATACCTTTACTGGATGAAAGGAATACAAGAAATATGATTTTAAATATTTTAATTTAGAAAATTCATAAACTCTTGGTGCTTCTGATGTAAAAAGGAGGAAAATGGAAAATTGGTATCGTGGAGTAAACATTTTTAGTCCATGCAAGGGATTGGTATTGTGCAATGGTTTATGTAATTTGGGACACTGCTTACAAATTTTGGTGCATTTTATCTCCTTAGGGATTTCTCTTAGTGTCTTGGTTATGTTTTAGATTAACTGGGTTAGGTTTTCTGCATTTAAGCTCGTAGTTTCAACATTTAAGATATATCTTAATAGTATGATGGTTTGTGACCTTATTACTTTATTAGTAGCGATAGGACAATTAGAATCTAAAAAACGGATTTTAAAGTAAATTTACATATGTGCTCTATTCCTAATAGCTGATGATTGACATGGTGCAGTGCAGCACAGAGCAATATGGGTGACCAATTTTTTTCAGAACTATATATTGTTCACATCTATATATGTATATGACCCGCAAGCCTTATATGGTAATGTTGAAAGTGGCTGAAGTTCAAAATCTTTGAACGGTTTAATTTAACCCATAAGATGTATGGTGGCTTATTGGTTCATTGATTAATCCTTTGAATAATTAGATTGCACTTTCTGTTAGAAGAAATATGGTATATGAATATTGGCATCTGGCATTTTTTTGGTTATTTGAACATTGAATGATAATGTGGAGGTGGAGCTAAATATTGTCATTGATGATATGTTATTGCTAATTGCTGGTTAAAACAGATCTGAGTGGTATAATTGATTAATTGATATTTGCAATGCAATTGTAGTGTTTCCATGTTGTGAAAATCTATATAGTTACTTAATCTTGATTTGTGGTTTTCAATCTGCTCCTTTGTTCCTATTTATGTCATTTAAGCAGGGTTGTGTGACCTTGGAATGCTAATGACATTGCAACAGGTATCTAGATTACTTGCTGTGATGTTTATTGTTTCTTCATCAAGCGAGCAATTTTCTTTGTCACCATTTAGCAAAGCTTTGGGGGAAAATTATTGGGCTTCTTATTTTCATCAGGCTTCAATTGGAACTCATCTTACTTACCAGTTCTTTTCAAATCTAAGTGGGGGATGCAAAGTAGTACAACCTGCTGTTGAAAATGAGGTATGCTTTGATGCTTAATTTTAGAGACAAAGCTTTTTAAATGAAACAATACTTGACATGGTGTTAATCCTTCTTCCACTAAGTGGTCAAGAGTTTGATATTTTATTTTTTAATCTCAACATTAGGTATTATGGGATTATGTATTGTTCATGCTTCAACATTAAAGAGCTTTTGCTTAGGGAGGGCGTGTTAGAAATCTTATGCTAAGAATCTAACAAGTTAAGCTTTTAGAATGAAATGGTTTTTGATACTTATTGCTAAGAATCTAATTTTCTTCATGACTTATTGACTTTTAAGTGGAAACCCTACTTGTTGGCATGATAGTTGATAATTGCTTTCATATATCATGCTTATTATTAATTTAGTGCTAGTTTTAATATTATTCCATTTTCTACTTTTATGAAGCACATAGTTTCTTAGTACTCTTAGTTACTTAATCTTTAAATATCAAATGGAATGATGCCCTCTAAGTTTGCTGTAGGATTTATGGTAGTCAAATTGTGATACGTATCACAAACCGGAAAGTATATTTCTAATTCATGAATCGTATAACATATCGAATTGTAAAATTTATTAATAAGTGAAAAGTAGATTGAAAATTAAATATATATCTTAATAATATGCATAAAATACTCAAGATAGTCATATAGAAACTCATTAGTCATATAATTTGTAAGTAATTAATTCTTAAAATAATATTCTTTTCTTTCTTTAGTAACGCATAGATACATGCCAATTCATTGATTTCTAACATTTTTTAATTGTAAAGTTATGCTATTCTATCATATTGGCTTGAATCATACAATTCATGGCAAATTTAGATATTGATTCATATTGCTAGCTTTGTGACTTGTTATGAATCGTAAGTTTCAATTATGAATTAGACGATTTAGAACTACTACAATTTTAGCCATTAAGTTGTATTTTTGGTTTTGTGACTCATATAAATAGTAAGATTCGATTTGTGAATCATACGATTTTGATTAATATGGTAGGATTTGACTTTTATATAGTATGAAGCATGAACACAGGCATTAGTAATACGTTGTTTAACCTAGTGTTGTTTGAGGTGAGGCTTTATTTGAATTTAGCGCCTCTCATGGTGTGAGAGGCTTGCTTCAACCAAGCACTCGCCTGGTAACACCATTAGCGCCTTTTTGTTAGTCTAGGTGAGTGCCCTTTGCCACCTTAGTTAACTTAGGCCTATTAGGGTTTTATGTTTACCTACTTAGGGTTCACTTAAGAAGACCAGCCCAAATGTTAAGTGCACTTAACATTATTGTGAGTTATGACTTAATGATTATTATGCTTGAATGGTAATTGTAGTAACCTAAATTAATTCATTTGATGATTATTATGTCTCTTGACTTGATACTATTATGTTTCCAACTTTGAATAGTTTATTTAGATATCAAATATTGTAATAAAGTTACACTTATTTATTTATTTCATGCGCCTTACTTCATTTAGACGAATTCCTTTTTGATGCCTTTTGCCTAAGGCATTTTAAAGGTCTGGATGCTTTTTGCCTTTGACTATATAAGTTTGACTTGCATCTAAGCTCTGTTACATATTATATTATGCAATAGTTAATAAAGGTTCCAGCCTAGAATGCCAAGAAGACTCTACTTAACATTGCCATGAAAATTTGACCAATCAATTAACCAGAAGAAGTGGGTGCTTAGGTTCAATCAGAATCTAACCATGGCCTCATTAGTAGCTTAACTATAAATAAGTACACGATGTATTGAATAAGTAATTATTATGGAAATATTAAAATAGTTAGCTTATATTACAAAGGTTAGAATACTGTTAGATCAGTACTGCACTGTTTATGAAGAATCTGGAAGTTTACCTCCTTTCCAGACAAAGGACCACTCTATTACTATCAAACCAGGAGAGCAGCCCCTAACAATAGACCCTACAAGTACCCCTATGCTCAAAAGAATGAGATTGAACACATGGTGAAAGATATGTTAGAGGCAGGAATCATAAGGCCCAGTAACAGTCCTTATTCAAGTCCAATGCTTTTGGTGAGAAAGAAAAATGAAAGTTGGAGGTTCTGTGTTGATTACTGAGCATTAAATAAAATTACGGTATCAAATAAGTTTCCCATACCAGTAGTAGACAAATTGTTGAATAAATTAAGGGGGTCAGCTATATTTTCAAAACTGGACCTGAAATCTGGATACCACCAAATTCAAATCAAGACCGGAGATGAGCATAAGATTGCCTTTAGGACGCATGAGGGACACTATGAGTTCCTGGTCATGCCCTTCGGGTTGACCAATGCCCCCTCAACCTTCCAGTCCCTTGATGAATGATGTGTTCAAGGAACAGCTGCGTAAGTTTGTGCTAGTTTTTTTTTCTATGATATACTTATTTACAGTCCAGATATTTCCTCCCATTTGAGACATTTGCAGGCTGTACTAGAATTGTTGAAGAAGAACCAACTGGTTATTAATTTGAAGAAGTGTGCATTTGCACAAAATAGAGTGGAGTATTTGGGCCATATCATATCGGGGGAGGGGGTCCAAGCAGATCCTTCCAAAGTGGAAAGCATGATTAAATGGCCTGTGCCTAAGACAGTGAAGTCTTTTAGGGGGTTTATGGGACTAACAGGATATTATCGGAGATTTGTGAAGAATTATGATAAGATAGCCCCCCCTCTTACTGAACTCTTAAAAAAAGATGGTTTCAAATGGGCACCCAAGCAATGGAAGCCTTAGAAAGGCTAAAAACAGCTATGACAACCTTACCTGTTTTAGCAATGCCCGACTTCACTCAACCATTTGAATTGGAAACAGATGCATCAGGGTCTGGAATAGGTGTTGTACTGATGCAACATGGGAAACCTATAGCCTTTTACAGCCAAAAGCTGTCTAATAAGGCAAAACAGTGTTCTATTTATGAGAGAGAGCTGACGGCTGTAGTTATGGCAGTAAAAAAATGGACAGTATTTGTGGGGGCAGAAATTCACCATAAAAACGGATCAAAAGGCGCTGAAATATCTGTTAGAGCAGAAAATCGTGGAAGAAAGCCAGCAAAAATGGATGACTAAGCTGATGGGATTTAAGTTCGAAATATTGCACAAGCCGAGGAAGGAAAACAAAGCTGCTGATGCATTATCTAGGCAGGAGGATTCTATGGAGTTGAAGGCTTTCTCCTTGTGGCAATTTGGAGAACTAGAAGATTGGGAAAAGGAGGTGCAGGCTGACCCAAAGTTGTCCAGCATAGTCCAGCAAATTGTTACCAACAAACAGGGGCCTGAAGGGTACAACTTGGAAAAGGGTTGTTTATTTTACAAAGGGAAACTGGTACTGCCTCGCAAACCACCTAGAATTTCTACACTGATGACTGCATTTGGGTTACCTCTGCACTTACAAAAGGTTAGCTAATGTTGTCTATTGGGAGGGGATTAAGAAGGATATATAGACCTTTGTGGGCCGGTGTGAGGTATGTCAGAAAAACAAATTCCAAGCACTTTCTCTGGCGGGGTTACTGCAACCTCTACCTATACCTCAACAGCTATGGGAAGTTATTAGCATGGATTTTATTATCGGGCTTCCAAAGTCCAAGAGGTTTGATACCATACTAGTGATTGTTGATCGCCTTACTAAGTATGCTCATTTTCTGCCCCTAGCACACGCCTTTTTAGCCAAGGATGTGGCTAAAGTGTTTGTGACTGACATAGTTAAATTGCATGGTTTTCCAAGAAGTATAGTTTCTGATAGGGATAGGGTGTTTGTCAGCTAGTTTTGGAAGGAGTTGTTCAAACAGGCGGGAACCACCCTGTGTTATAGTTCTGCTTATCACCCAGAAATGGACAGACAAACTGAAGTGCTGAATTGAGGGCTAGAGACTTACCTACGTTGTTTCACAAGTGAAAAACCAAAATAGTGGCTGAAGAAATATTGGTATAACACCACTTTCCACAGTGCTATCAGCATGACACCATTCAAAGCTATCTATGGAAGAGATCCCCCCACCTTATTCAAGTTCAACAATGAACCATCTGCTGTTGAAGGAGTGAATGAGCAGATTCAAGCCTGTAACATCATCATTTCCACCCTTAAAGAAAATTTAGAAATGGCGCAAGAAAGGATGAAAACCCAAGCCAACAAGCATAGGAGAGATATTTAATTCGAAGTGGGGGAATTAGTTTACTTAAGGATTCGACCCTACAGGCTGAAATTTCTTACTAGGAAAACCAATGAAAAAC
Source organism: Delonix regia (assembly GCA_037074485.1). Lineage (NCBI taxonomy): Eukaryota > Viridiplantae > Streptophyta > Magnoliopsida > Fabales > Fabaceae > Delonix > Delonix regia. Next base: position 26,436,098 of record CM073450.1, on the reverse strand, counting down.
TCAGCCCTAGATTTTATGGGCCCTTCAAGGTGCTAGGAAAAACTAGGGACAGTAGCATATAAGTTGGAATTGCCCCCTATAGCATGCATACATCTTGTTTTCCATGTATCCCGACTTAAGAAGTCTTTACACACTTCTACCCCTACTCAGACACTTCCCCCTGGACTGATAGAAGAATTAGAACTTTAGGTTTAGCCCCAAGACGTTTGCAAGCTGAGGACACTCACTGATGGCATTGTGGAAGGGTTGATCAAATCGAAAGGCTTGCCAAACTTTGAGAATACCTGGGAAGAATTGGAGATGATCATAACCCAATTTCCAAACTTTCCCCTTGAGGACAAGGTGGAACTTCTAGTGGGGGTATCGATGGGGTTGCGAATCAACCCCATACTACTAAAGTTTACAGCAGGCAACAACAGGGAGGAAAAGGACAGCCAAGTTTGGCAGCCACTAGGCCTACACAGGGTATGAAGGTTTACAGTTGAAGAGGTAAAGGAGGAAAGAGAAAGGAGTCTGACATAGAGACACCCTATGAGCAGTGAGTGGGTAGCAATGGGGAAAGGCCTTTTTGTGTGGGAAAGCCTTCCAGGGGAAGGGACTTTTTGGGCTTGGAATTTGGGGAGAGAGCTGGCCTCTCGAAAGCCAATTGGGGTTTTGCTGTAATCTATCCTAATTTCTGTTCATCACTTGGTGCTGTGTTGTTGGGATTGTAGGGGTCTTCAGGTTTTGGCTAATATCAATCTTGAGCCCCATATGCTGGATTGATATAGTGTAATTCCTCTTAAATACAATACCCAAGTCATTTGATCCAATTTCCTGTTGCATTCATATGTGTTCTCAGAACTGAGTACCGGGTCCTAACAATTTCTTTTTCTGTTTTTCCATGTTAAGCGGGATTTGTCTGTTGTTGATCTAATGGGATCTAATGAAATTAGTTTTTATTCCATTGATCCCATTTATATGTACTGGTTCTTCTCCAAGAATAATGAGAAATAAGAATTCTTCTTGTCAGTCCAGCATTTTCATCTTCTTTCTCTATTTTTCTTCAAATATTCATCTTGATAACTGTTGAAGTAGAAAAGATAAAGAAAGAAAAAAGTCCCACATTAGGAAGTTGAAGGAACAAAGAAGGCCATAAAGTGTTGAAGTTAACCTACCAAATTGCCTTAGGCATTTTGGATAGAGGCTTGACTATCAACACTTATAAATGGCCCAACAACTCCCACTCTAACTTGGACCAAGCCCGTCATCTCTAACAATAACATCTTATTCTACATCCATACATATCAATATATTTAATTTGAACTACTGATTGAGGATTGACAATATTGAAAAATTTCTTGTTTTCATTTTCATCGTTATATGCTGCTGTTTTAGTATGTAATGAGTAGTGGTTATATATCATAACTTCAATGACAGGGTATATCTGTTACCGAATCTTCCTGCATCAGGGATGCCTCATGGGACTTGCTCAGGTAAATAGCTGTTGTGATTGCAGAATAAACAAAATAGTGAATTGACACACTATCTGAAGCATTGCTCTCTCTCTCTCTCTCTCTCTCTCTCTATCTATCTATGCCACAGGCTTGCACCTGAGACCACTTCAGATCTTGCAGAATACGTGAAAAAGTTTTTGGTTGCTCTTCCTTCTACAACAGTAGTCAGTATAAGTTTGCTAGGAAGTGATTATACAAGTTTGTTAAATGAATTATTGCTGCATCCTACATGTGTGTATGCCTGGATGTTGCTGTCACGATGTAGTTCTATGACTGAACCTGTTGTGATGTTACTGCCAGTGGACTCAATTCCACAAGGTGTGTAGCTCATGTAGACTTGGCATTTATATATGTATAGCATCTCATAAAAGTTTTAGGCTTACTAAATTTTGACATACTAAATGTGTATCTTTTCATATCCAGTTTCAGATGACAACAAGGATGAAAATTTTGGTTTGGGTACCCTTCTTGAGTGTGAAAACTTGAGTAAACACTGGCGCTGTCCCTGGGGTTCTACAGTGGTTGATGATGTAGCTCCAGCATTCAAAACGATTTTGGAAGAAAATTACTTATCTTCAGTATTTCCTTTGGAAGACACCAAAAAAAATAGGATGCTATGGTGGAATTGGAGAACAAAGCTTGACCAACGCCTTAATAAATTGTTGAGGTTTATTACCTACTTTATACTTTTGCATGTCAATTTGCATGAACTCATGTTATTAAGTAGAGCTTCTCTTCTCTTGCAAGCCTGCATTTTTTTTTTTTTTGGGGTGATTTTGTGGAGTGCTTGACCTCTCTCACAGATACACCCTGAGAATCTCGTCTTATAAATATATTGGTTGAATTTATTGAAAAAGTTAATGCAAGAATCTTGTGGTGCATCCATCAGTGAATGAACTAAACTTTTGAGAGGTTAATCTCTCCATATCTTTTTTACTATTTGGCATCCTTCCATCATTGAAGAGTTTCTAGCTGATCTCATCCACAATTGCCTTACTGTATTTTATCAGGAACATTGAAGATTCATGGTTTGGTTCATGGAAATGTTTACTTCTTGGAGAATGGTTGGACTGCAAGAATTTGAACTCAGTGCACAAGAAGCTTGTGCATGATCTAAGATCTAAATGCAAATTGGATGTGAATGAGGGTCTTCTTAAAGTCATTCTTGGAGGCACCAAGTGTGATTGTGAAGGGAATACATGGATTTCCCATCTATGTTTTAAGAAGGGCTGCTATATTGCTAAAGTAGGTTATTGTGATGAAACATGGAGTGGCATGTTGTCAAATGCAGCGAGTGGATTTGGGATGTCATCTGAGCTTGCGTCTCAACTATTAAATGAAGCATTAAACATGCTTGAAGTGGGACAGTCTAGAGAGCCAATTATTCTTGTGTTGGATTATGACATTCAGGTATGTGTGCTGTTGAAAGATTAATTTAAAATGTTCAGTTCTACTGGTTAAATGTTGGAATCCATCCCTTGGTAATATTGTTTAATTAATGATAAGTAAAATGCTTTTTCTTTTTTCTTTTTCTGTTCAGGCATCTTTTTTTAAATGTTACATGTATATTGGGAATTATTGCTTTGAGATTAAATTGATCAATTATTAATAGCCTGCTATAGCTTGTAGCTATCCATGACAGGTTGTTGTGCTATGATACAGTTGTAGGCTTGTAGCATACCAACCTTTTTTGTAGCTCGGCTATATGAAATGCTACGTGGGCTATGACAGCCTGTTTGTAGTGCTCATGGAAAACACAGCAAAATTCAATTATGTTGCCTTTGGCCTTGGCCACATCACACCGGTCTCTCATCCTCCATTAAATTTTTATGTTGCGATTCCCAATGAAACTTCATTCAAATAAAATAGCATTGGATTTTCAACTTATCATATTGCTACATCTCTTGGATGAAGCTTAGACTTATAAACTGTGCTAATAGTGACATTTTATGACTTAGTGCTTGCTTGATGTTGTCTTTTATGGTTGACTGGGTTAGACCTTGGATGACTATTATGTTTTTTCTTTTAAATGTTAGCTTGCATTTTTTCATGCATAATGGTTGATTTATTATTATATATCAATCAGAATTAATATATTTGATATATTTAATATAATGTGTACTATATTTCAATGTAGCTTGTGCAAAGCCATGCACTTTGAGCTATAGCATTTAGGAGCCTGTACCACTAAAGCATTTTAAATATGCAATCTATAACCAATTCATTTTGAGCAGCAGCAATTTCAACTTATATGACTGAGATTGTTATGTTCCAGTTTCTTGATCACCTAGTACATGCATTCTTTTACCCTTCTGCTGAGTCAGTTATTTGTTTTCCACTTTTAAGACAAAGTTAACTGTTAGGATTCCTTTATAGTTGACATTTTTTAAAGTCCTATCGTTAGTCTTGTGTCTTTGGAGACTGATTTTTTAGGACCTTCATATACTGATTTGATAAAAAGCTCTACTACTTTGACAGATGCTTCCTTGGGAAAATTTGCCCATACTGAGAAACCAGGAGGTTTATCGCATGCCTTCAGTTAGCAGCATCTTTGCATTGCTTAACAGAAGCAGCAACCATCACGAGCAAGTAGAAATGAATTCATTGTCCTTTCCTTTAATAGATCCACTGGATGCTTTTTATCTATTAAACCCAGATGGTGATCTCATTGGCACTCAGATTGAATTTGAGAATTGGTTTAGAGGTCAAAACCTAGAGGTAAAATGCCAGTTTGAATTTTATAAAAAAAAAAATTATGAGTATGATGGAAGAAATGCTTCGGATAAAGATTCCACGTAAAGGTTAAGTCTTTCAATTTCTTGTTAATTTACAGGGTAAGGCAGGTTTCAAACCCACTGTTGAAGAATTGGCTGCAGCCTTGAGAAGCCATGATCTTTTTATATATTTTGGACATGGAAGTGGTAAGCTCAAGGATATATGTTAATAGAGCATATGTGTCTTGTAACTCATTTCGATTGGTGTCTAATTGTATATGGCTTTACAGGAGCACAGTACATTTCCAGGCAAGAGATTCAGAAACTAGACAAGTGTGCTGCTACACTTTTGATGGGATGCAGCAGCGGTTCGTTGACCTTACATGGGAGCTATGTGCCACAAGGTATTCCCCTGTCATACCTTCAGGCTGGTTCTCCAGCCATAGTTGCCAATCTATGGGAAGTGACAGACAAGGATATAAATCGGTTTGGGAAGGCTATGCTTGATGCATGGTTGAAAGAAAGATTAAATCTTGCAATGAAATGTTTGCAATGTGATTCATTATCAGAAGAATTTGAGGCCATGAACTTGAAGAGCAAGGGTAAAGCAAAGAGGAAAGTTTCTAGGAAGAAAGCAATAGAATTGTGTGCAAGTGACTCCCCCAAGACTAACTGTGATCACAGACCCAAAATTGGATCATTCATGAGTCAGGCACGTGAAGCTTGCACCCATCCTTTCTTGATAGGGGCTTCTCCAGTATGTTATGGTATTCCAACAGGAATTTGGAGGAAAAAGAATCTTTAGCTTTGCCTGATAATAGCATTGATAACATTGATTTCTTTTTTTTCTTTTAGTTATTATCCTGAGTTCGTTTGTAAGTTCTCAGATTCAGTACCTGAGGCATGCGCTTTCCAGGAGAAGCAGGCTTCTTGAGCTCAGAATATATACCAAATTACTAACCCTCGACATTGTCATACACCCCATTCTTTCAATGTAACATAGAGCACTAATTTTTGAGGTCATTTCACTAAATTATGTATCCTTTTCAACTTAGCCGTAAGGGCTGAACGTCCCAGACTTACTATGTATATTATATAAATCGTTGTCAAATGTTTTAATATTTTACAGTATATTAGGCTGACTAGTATCGAAGCTGATTCAATTTTCTTCAAACATGAAAAATGCACCCATGCCAAGTTTTAGATTTAATACAATTCTTTATATGTTTGTTATCAAGTTTTTTTAATTAATATATAATGTGTATGATTAATCAATAATAATATGAAAATATATAATTTAATTTGAAAATTATATAGTCATCAGCAATGATTATGCATGCATTATGATATAATTAAAAAATTATATACTCGTTTTTTTTTTAATACAAATTATTTGTCATATTTTAATTAGAAAAGAGCATAGCAAAAGTATACAAAATTTTCTTTAAGTATTTTCTGTTTAAATATTAATTGAATGATTTAGAAAGATTTTGGTATACCTCAGATCTTTGGATTGGCATCTAAGATGTTAATAATAATAATAATAATAATAATAATAATAATAATAATAATAATAAATTTTTGAAAATCCAGTATAGGTTTTCCAAGCTATAAATAAATGCCGAGTGTCAATAATTACAGTAGAGTGTACGGTTCGTCAATCTTTGTAATTATGAACAGAAAAAATTGATGTACTTTTTTGGTTAAGGAATAAATTTATATATTATTCTTTATATATATATATATATTATATTATTATTTAATTAAAATATGATAAATGTTAAATTAACTAACAATAATATATAATTTAATTTTAAAATAAAATAATTATTTACAACAACTATATCCGTGTTACAATATGATTAAATAACCAAAACTTGTCAAAGATATATCATGTGTTTTTCCTTTTTGTAAATTATTACTTCAGTCAGCCTGTTAACGTGAGTTCAGTCATTACAAGGGAATGAACTTGATTTTAGAGATCTTACAACTTCAAACTTATGCACAAGTGCATTTCGAATTGGAATGTGCAATAATAATAGGAGGAAGGTTGGAATATACATGTAAATGAAATTACAACAGAGAAAATCAAATTGCCCATCTTTTGATATTCCATTTTCCTAGAAAAAAATCAGTGCAAAGGGGTATGCAAATGGGTACCAAGTCAACCCAGTTTATGTTGCTAAAATTTCTGCTCCTACAGATGCTAGGAAACTTGTCCTTCTCCAACCTCCTGCTTCCGGCAAGATCTTTTTATCTACCTCCGACCAGTGTGTGCTCTCCGTCTACGCCTCCTACCTGAGCAACCTAGTAGAACTCTGCCATTGCCATGGCGATGAGGACGGCTAACTAGTGATATACCATCTTCATCACCTTCACTATATCCATCGTTATCATCATCTTGATCTGAGAAATCCAACCTGCCAATAGGACTTGTATGCCAGGCACCACTCTGACCTGATACTCGACGGGAGGCCAGCTCTGGCTTGGGCCTTAGCCTTCTATTGAGGTTAAGGTCATTCCCTTGCCGAACTGCATGCAATAGGAGAAAGAAATTCATGGCCTCTATACCATTTGAAATTTTCCATTTCTTTCTGCAGCATCTGCATCAAGAACCCCCTCCTCTTCATCCGCATCAAAATTCCAATGATTTCCTTCAATCACATAATCACCAAAAACCATTGCCCCAGGCATAGTTTATGTTATTGTGCTGATGACATCTTCCCGCTCACGCTCCCACTCAAGCCATCTCCATTTCTGTTCATGAGCAGGATCCACTTCTCGTGGACGTCCCGAGGGATGCTCTGACCGCACATGCTTCTTCAATTCCCCATAGTTCCCAACAAACGAGCAGTTATCTTGCATGCAGCTCCTCTTCTTTGCATTTAGATACTCCCTTGCAGGTTCCACAACTGTACAACCTTTCACCTGACCTCTACATAGTGGGCATGCAAGCAATGTGGCTTCGCTCTTCTCGAGCGGCAAGTTTGTGTCTGGTAGTATGCTTGGATTACTGATCGAGCCTTGGATGAGTTGTCCATTATTAGAAGAGACAACTTTAGTGTAAGCTTTCTTGTACTGATCAAGGCAGTTGGAATGACGAAAGCTAGTGCCACACATATAGGGACGGCAACCTTTGTCATGAGAAGAGCAAAGGAGAAGAACAGCATTGTGTGGGTACTCCATGCACACAGAACATGTCACATCCTCCCAGTCTTTCTTATCCAATGCCTTAGAGCATTTCTTTGGGCACAAATCCCCACAAATATCCCTTTTGCAGAGAGGAAGTGGATATGGAGTAGGCCTGTAGTGACGGGAAGCAATCCTGCGTCGTCCACTGCTTCCTCTTGCCATTTTTTAAATTCCAACTGAACCTGGAAATTAAAGTAGAAAAGAATTTAGAAAGAGGTCCTGATTTCAAAGATTTACAGATTAGACTCTGAAACTAATACTCCGTTCTAGAACACTGAAAATTGGATGGTAGGGGGGAGCTGGTATAATACTGCTTGTCTGGATTTTACATGAACGGTAAAAGGATTCAGTGGATATATCAAATATAACTCAATATAATCTCAAAAGTAATGTTAATACAAAAATGCCACAATAGTTGGGTGCAATTAGAAACATGGGATTAATGGTCACAGATTCATAATGCAGCACATAGCAAGTTAGCAACCAAATAATAAACAAATTCTGCACTCCAGTACAGATTTACCAAAATTATGATGTAATCCTTCTTCCAGTGCCCAATCCAAAATATTCCCCTCGTGTCAATTAAGCCAATGGGAATTGGCAGAGAAAAGAACCCATGCCCCATCGCAGCAAAACAAGGAACAAAACAAAAAAAAAAATCTAAATTTTATGAACTTTTACAAAGATATATCTATTTTCAATGAGCAACCCCAACCTTCTGGAAAATGGCATAAGATATTTTCAGAATAACAAAGCTACCTCCTCACAACAAAAGGTCTGCTAGTTTTTACTAAAACTTCACTAACGTTAAATAAAAAGTAATCTGCCCCAACAAACCATGGTCCATAGACTTATACCCAAATTTAATGTTGAAGTCAACTATAAGTCAAAGAACTTTTCTCCCATCAACTAATTATAAAATAAACAAAGAACCATATAATATAATATATATATATATATATATATATACAAGATTGTCAAACTCGTGAGTTTAGGTAAAATCGTTTAAAGAAGGTAAACTCGTAACGTAGAATCGTAAGAGTATACCTATAATAAAAAATAATTATTAAAATATGCAATTACATAGTTAAAATCAATATTTTTAAATTTAGACTAATAACTAAAATTACTGAATGCAATGATTAATAGTTTATTAGTTTGATTATAGTTGAATAAGTGATAATTAAATATAGATATTTTTTAAAATTTTATATATTTAAATCTAAATCTAATAACTACTAATAATCAAATACTAGTAATTTTAAATTTGAATTAAAATGATTTATAGCATAATAAATATAATTATTAAATATTACTTTGTCAAAACAGGTCAAAAGATAATAATAGATAACTTTTCAAGTCATGACTAATGAAAAATTCAAAATAAAATTTCTATAAAAAAAAAGGCCAATAATAAATATATATAATACATTACAAATAATGAATATGAAGTTCTTATTGGTTATGTGGTAATGGGTGATGAAGTTATTCTAAGTATTTAGGTTCAAGTATAAGGAAATGTATTTGTTGAAACTAAGAAAATGAAGTGCAAATATATATAATACAACACATATATACTGAAAGACAACGTTGGCTCAGTGGAGAGGCGCGGTTTTGCTGTCAAAATCTCTACTTAAAAATGCAAACCCGCTGAGTCAACTCGAGTTTGACAACACTATATATACATATATCAAGACACAGTCAAAATACACAAAATTCCAGACTAAAACAAGTTTCAGATACTCTACATGGTAAATTTCTAATCATGATTTCAATTGAAGCCTGATTGTAAAGTTTCGTCAATAAGTTCCATCTAAGTATAAGGTCACACAGGAGCATCTTTGCTTGCTGAAGATGAAAATCCATAAATGAATAATCATCTATTCAACAAGGCGGTGGAAACATACACAGCGGCTAGAGATTAACATAAGTTGTCTTAAAACACGACAAGTATAGCAGTACCAGTAAAATTTAGCAAGAACAAATACACGATCGATGCATATAAAATAGAACAGCAAAATGCCCAACATGGGCCTGGCTAAGTAGCTAGATGGGATCAGGCATCGGCCTTTCCACCCTTTAATTTGCTAGAAGCATCCAAAAGTAGTCGACCTTTAGAAACTCTGAATAGCTACTGCTTAAGATAGGATCTGTTCCATTAGACATGAACATATATTAAGATAGCTCTGGTTTACCAATAACATTACCATTATGCAGCATTTGTTCACTGGAACTAATGTTGCTCAGAAAAAGTATTAAATACTTTCCAGCAATGACTTTGGAGAAAAAACAGAAGAAAGAAAAAATAAAATAAAAAACGCTCAGATAAGTACTCATTTATGTCTTAAGTAATAAAATGAGCCCATAAATCTTGTTTCCAAAAAAAAAACGTTTTCAAGATTCTTGAGCAATAACCGAAAATCCACAAAATAAGGGGTAAACAAAAACTAACATCATTAGAGGGGAAGCATATGTTCTTAAAAGCTGTTTTTGACACATCTTCTATCTGCTAAACGAAGCTGTAATACAAAGAAAGTTTAAGAAAGAGATGAAGATGTAGTCTCTCTACTAATCAAGCTTGGCAGGCGAAATCATCCATATTTGTACAGACCACAATGGAATTAAGAGTTGAAAATATAATAAAATTGTAAAAGAGAATGGTGCAGAAAAAAGAATATTTAGAGAGAGAAGGAAAAAAAGTAAACTAGTTGAGAATGAAACCAACATAACAATGAGATGAACCTTAGAGTAGAACCATACAATTGTATTGCACTTACTAAATTATTCGAGTAAAGAATGACTACAAAATGAACACAGGCCAATGGAATACATCTATCATTGTCTAAGATAACTGACTGCAAAATCATAATCATGAACATATGGGTGGAGCAATGGAATGACTAGTTATCCTAAACAAAGGCAATTGCACGAAATAGCCCAGTTATGCTACCAAAATGTGCTTCACTTATCTCCAGTCTTGCTGAAAATGGAAGTAAAAAATGCAACTTTCTATGCATAAAGACATAACAGGGAGGAGGAAAAACTCAACAACCTCGTAATTCAAAAGTATCTGAGTCCAACAGATTAATTCGAGTAACCAAGATCATCTGGAAATAATTAATTTAATAGCAACAAAATCAAAGTAAGAGATTCACATAAATCGCCCAGAAGGGAACAACGTGTCCAGAAGGAAGACCAGCAAGCAAAGACAGCAGGTAAGATGAATAAAATAATAACCAGAACATGGAGCTAGGATAAGAGACACATGTCGCTAACTTTATTTATCATAGATCCAATCATACACCAATATTTCATCATAAAATCGACGAATATATCTTTAAACAAAAAAAAAATTACAGAGCCAAATTGTAACAAAACAGAAGTGGCAATTAACTTGAAAGCCGAGAAAATAAAAAAAATAAAAAAAATAAAAAGAAAGAAAAACGAAAAATGAGAACTAAAACACAGCCAAATTTCCCATTAAACTACTTTAAATTTCTCAGTTTGAATTATAAATATAAAACCTAACTAATAGATCAGAATTTATAAAAAAAACTACTGTTACAATGAATTTAAGAGCAAGTGCTTAAATCGCATTCATCGAAAGCCAAGCGAAACATGAAAATGCAAACAAACAGAGGAAGAGTGCATGAAGAGGATTTGGATCCTCTGGATCGTAAACCATGTAAGGTGAATTAAAGTTAGAGTGCAACAACAGAGAGAAAGGAACTGACGGAAAGTGAGAAAGTTGGCCATATACATTTCCAGTCATTATTTCACTATCATAGAGGCAATTTATCGGCTTCATGCCTTAGAGGATCCAATTCCACATGAAGAATGGTCGTAGCCGGCAGCTTTAAATTAATTATAGTGAACAACAAGAAAATTTTAGCGAATTTGAAGCGAGATTTTAAAAGAAAGGGAAAATCAATCACGAATCGAAACCTTAGGCGATGGAATTGAGGGATATGAGTCATGAGCGCGTAAGAAGAAGAAGAGAAGAAGAGAAAGCTAACCTGAAATCCTTTGCTTGTTTTGGCGAAAGTTGAGGAATTGAGATAGAATGAAAGAGAAAGGTTTGATTCGCGGGGTTCACGTCATTCCTACTACGCTACTCCCTCTCTACCTGTGAGCTTTTGACACAGAGGCAGAGGGATTCTCTACACGCGCTCGCTATGAATGTGAAGTCACGCTCTGCTCTAGCTGATTGCCTGGTGCCCGAGGTTGCGGCTTCACGTGGTCCGGTTATCAAAGCGAAATATTATTTTAAAACCTCCAAAAAAAAATTAAAATTTAAAAAACTTTACTCTGAAATATTTTTTTTTTACAAAATTTGTTAGTACAATTATAAAAGAGCAAGACATATAAAAAAAATGATAATTATTTATCAAAATATATTAATTTAATGTCAATTTAATTAATTAATTTTATTTATATTTTAATTTAAATATTTTTAAAATTTATGTTTATACTTTTTATTTTTTAATAATTTTCACAAAAACATTAATTTATAAATTTTTTAACTCACCTTTATACTTTTTATTTTTTAAGAATACCCTAAATTTTTAGTTATATCCTTATTATCAACTTATAAATTAATTTTTAAGAGTTATTGAGAATTAAAAAAAATAGAATAATTAAAAATTCAAAACAAACTTTGAATTCATTAATAAAATTTATATAAAAAATATAAAAAATCATTATAAGTGTATGTTTAGAATAGCATTGGACTAACGTGATTTTGAAAATTTTAAATTTGATTTTCATCAAACATAATTTTACACTATTGTAGTTTATGTATGGAAATTTTAGTTTGAAAATTGATTTTTGCTATCTATACAAGTCATTCAACGTAAAATCAACTAATTTAACTTCTGTGCAAATAGGGGTTTGGAAGGGCAAAATTGATTTTAAAAAAATTCAAATGCCAAATTAAACGATATTATTTGCAAGGCAAACTCCTATTCAGGTATACAAATAGACTTTTGAACATTTTAAACGCTAAATCAAGTACACACTAAGTTAACATATACTCATTTTATTATTATACATTATTGATCTTTTTTAAGATATGCAATTGTACAAGTGCACTCACTTTTATACTTACACTAAAAAATTATTTATTATTATAAATATTTTTTTTGTGATCATATTACACTTCATCTATCACATCCCAAACAAGAGATGTGACTGGCATAAAGGGTGAGGCATAACTCACTTTCATGAACTAATAATAAATCATACAACTAGATCAAAATAATCATCTATTTCCAAGCGAAGTATACATAGTCATACTAGTTAATTAACATATACAATTTAAAGAAAGTAAAGATAAATATCTGATACACTATGTAACTTTTATGTGAAAAGTAGAGTCTTCCATGAAAAATATACTTCCTAAAATTTCCACAAACAACCCCACATAAAAAATATAGAGAGCTCCACTTTCACAATATTTCTTAGTCAAACAGTCCAGTATATATATATATATATATATATATATATAACTTATAAAACCCTGCCTGTGACATATGGAGTCACTAAAAATCAATATATATCATATTTACAACAAAAAGAAGCTCTTGCCCTTGCGAACAATGTAGAGCTCACCAAAAGAAAACTATCCTGACGCTATATTGCGGAGGAGGGTCTATGCTCAATACCGCTATCTGAAAAATGTAGAAAAATAAAAGTGAGTAATAATCACTCAGTGAATAAATATCCCTAACTAACTATACTAATAAGGGAATAGATGAGGATGATAGAATATTTCACAATCATTTCATTGCTACCTTTAAATCATATAACGACCCAAGGATTATAATTATTGAAATTGAATAAAACATGAAACATCTAATAAAAATTCCATGCTTTATATCTATCAAAGACAATTTATAAAAATAGAAAATATTGATAAACATTTATAAACCCTGAGTTTTCAAAATATTACAGTGTAAAGACATCTCATAGAACTAAACTGTAAATCAATATTCATATGCTAGCCATTGCTAGCAATAATTGTACAGTTTAGTGATCAATAGTGAGCAAATGGGCTCACAAACAGTCAATGGGACGGCATCAATGCTTTAGTACAGTGATAGAATTCATGGTGCATCATGGCTAATGTCTACTGTCGTTAGTTATATGATTTTGTGTTAGATGAAATTTTCAGAAACAACTTCCTTCATAACAGTGAAAATCATTATTAATACTCTTAAATAGTAAAACTTCATATTTACATAAAATTATATAATAGACAAAACCACTAGATATACCCAGTTTATTTAGAAAATCATTAAAATGAAATATAATACATCTTCAATAAGAGATTCTAAGAATCAGACAGTATCTAAATCATTATATAGAAGTCAATACAGTTATACATAAAACTTTACAATAAAATTCAATGGAAATTTTGAAGCAATTAGAATAATTCTCAAGAAATGATTTGACTATCTTAGGAAGCATGTTCCTAAGGCATCAGAGCAAATAAAAACACTGATTTACAAAGGAAAAATTTTGAAATACAGAAAATAAGTATAGTTAGTAATATCTACTCACCTGAAGAGGATTATACCAACCTCTTCCTAACTCTATTTACAATCCCCTTGTTGACAATTATTCTTACCACCTATAATATTAAATAAAATGCTCTTAACCTCTAATGTTTATGAATAATTTTAACCATTTAATTTTTCTACCTACCTATTTATCTAGTCATTCATTCACCTTTAACCATAACTTTTTCAATTCCACTTGCCCTTCATATCTCTCAAAATCTTAAGAAATCAATTTGTTTTTTTGGCCCACATTCTTAGATAATACGTCAAAAATGCTTATGGCATTTAATTTTATTTAATATACTTCATTATACACTTCTTAAAGTTCCAATAAACTACTACCAACACCAATGTCACCTTAAAGATTATTTAATTAAATTTCAGAATCCTTCGTTCAACTTACATTATCATTTAAGGCTATTTAATCAAGTCATATAAAGGCTTCCATTCATATTTCCTCCCTTTTTATATATGAAAAATCTAGAAAAATAAGCAAAATTAACAATTCGACTTATAATTCAAAATGAAACTTTCAGTAGTCTTGAATCACTCCCTTAGATTTTGTTTATTTTGGCTATTATATTAGAAAACTATAATTTTTTTGGGTATCAAATTAAGAAACAAGGTTTTTTTTTTTTTTTTCATGTTGGCTGATAAATTAAGAACAATAAATATTATTCGATGATGAAAAGTATACAAGAAAATCAGAGAAAATCTTATTGAGCTATGTAACTTTAGTTTTCATCTCTTTTTGTAAGGTAGATGAAATTTTAATAATTAATGAATCAAACGTAGAATATAAAGTAAAATTAAAAATAAAATTTTTTTTAAAATTTCAAAGGAATGACCACCCCGGGCACCAATCCATCCCTGTATAAGGTCATTTCACTAAATGTAGTCTTTATAACTTATTTGTAAAGATTGAACGAATATAACAAAATTTTTGTCAAATGTTTCAATATTTTACAGTCGATAATTTGAATTTATTGGCAAAGATGTGAAGAAATAGATTCATCATTCCATTCTAATCGATTCAAGAACTGAGACAAATATTATTTTTAATATATTTATAATTTTTATATTTATAAATTTTATATTTATTTTTTATTTAATTTTTTAATTTGTTTATTATATTATTTAATTATTTAATTTAATACTTTAAATTTATAACATTATGCTGACAAGTGTCGATGCTGATTCAGTTTTCTTCAAACACCAATATATGAGAAATGCATACATGCCAAGTTCTAGACTTAATTTTAGATGAGATTAAATTAATATACAATTTCTTATATTTTTGTTATCAATTTTTTTTAATTACATATATATAATTAACTAATAATAACGTAAAAAATATATAATTTAATTTGAAAGTTATGCAATTAACAACAGTAACCATATATGTGCTATAATATAATTAAAAAATTATAGTGTCGTGTTTTAATTGAAAGATATAATAAAGATATAAAATACTACATATTTAAATTAGCATCTATGATGATAATAATAATAATAATAATAATAATAATAATAATAATAAAGTATTGGAAAAAAAACAATTTTGAAAATTTAGAAAGGCATACTTCTATACGATCTTTAATTAATCGCGGGCTCGCCGTAAATAAATACCAAGTGTTTTTTTTTCTTTTCTTATCTAACATAAACTGAGTAAACATTGTAGAATGTACTCGAACTCCTGCGATTCTTCACTCTTTGCAGCTACGGAAAAGAAAAATTTGATGCACACTTCTTTTAATTATTACTTCAGTATGCCTCCTGACGAGAGCTCAGTCATTACAAGGGAATGAACTTGATGTCAGAGATTTTACAATTTCAAACTATGCACAAGTGCATTTCAAATTGGAATGTGCAATAATAATAGGAGGAAGGTTGGAATATACATGTAAATGAAATTACAACAGAGAAAATCAAATTGCCCATCTTTTGATATTAGCTTTTTCCAAGAAAAAAATCAGTGCAAATGAGTATTAACTAAGTCAACCCAGTTTATGTGGCTAAAATTCCTGCCCCTACAGATCCTAAGAAACTTGTCCTTCTCCAACCTCCTTCTTCCAGCATGATCATTTTATCTACCTCCGACCAGTGTGTGCTCTCCGTCTACGCCTCCTACCTGAGCGACTTAGAACTCTGCCATTGCCATGGCGATGAAGACGGCTAACTAGTGATATACCATCTTCATCACCTTCACTATATCCATCATTATCATCTTGATCTGAGAAATCCAACCTGCCAACAGGACTCGTATGTCGGGCACCACTCTGACCTCGACGGGAGGCCAGCTCCAGCTCGGGCCTTAACCTTCTATTGAGGTTAAGGTCATTCCCTTGCCGAACTGCATGTAATAGGAGAAAGAAATTCATGGCCTCCAGATCCATTTGAAATCTTCCACTTCTTTCTGCAGCATCTGCATCAAGGGCCCCCTCCTCTTCATCTGCATCAAAATTCCGATAATTTCCTTCAATCACATAATCACCAAAAACCATTGCCCCAGGCATGGTTGATGTTATTGTGCTGATAACATCTTCCCGCTCACGCTCCCACTCAATCCATCTCCATTTCTGTTCACGAGCAGGATCCACATCTCGTGGACATCCCAAGGGATGCTCTGCCCGCACATGCTTCTTCAATTCCTTGTAGTTCCCAACAAACGAGCAGTCATCCTGCATGCAGCTCCTCTTCTTTGCATTTAGATACTCCCTTGCAGGTTCCACAACTGTCCAACCTTTCACCTGACCTCTACATAGGGGGCATGCAAGCACTGTGACTTCACTCTTCTCGAGTGGCAAGTTTGAATCTGGTAGTATGCTTGGATTACTGATTGAGCCTTGCATGAGCTGTCCATTATTAGACGAGACAACTTTAGTATAAGCTTTCTTGTACTGATCAAGGCAGTTGGAATGACGAAAGCTAGTGCCACACATATAGGGACGGCAACCTTTGTCATGAGAAGAGCATAGGAGAAGGACAGCATTATGTGGGTACTCCATGCACACAGAACATGTCACATCTTCCCAGTCTTTCGTATCGAAGGCCTTAGAGCATTTCTTTGGGCACAAATCCTCACAAATATCCCTTTTGCAAGGAGGAAGCGGGTATGGAGTAGGCCTGCACTGACGGGATACAATCCTGCGTCGTCCACTGCTTCCTCTTGCCATTTTTTAAATCCCAACCAAACCTGGAAATTAAAGGACAAAAAAATTTAGAAAGAGATCCTGATTCCAAAGATTTACATATTAGGCTGTGAAACAAATACTCCATTCTAGAACTCCCTTAAAAAGGGATGGGAAAGGGGAGTTGGCATAATACTGCTTGTCTGTATTTTTACATGAATGGTAAAAGGAATCAGAAGATATATCAAATATAACTTCATATATTCTCAAATGTAATGTTAATACAAAAATGCCACAATACTTTGGTGCAATCAGAAACATGGGATCAATGGTCTCAGATTCATACTGCCAGCACATAGCTAGTTAGCAACCAAACAATAAACATTTCTGCACTCCAGTTCAGACTTACCAAAATTATGATGTAATAATCCTTCTTCCAGAGGCCAATCCAAAATATTCCCCTCTTGAGTCAACTAAGCCAATGGGAATTGGCAGAGAAAAGGAATCCATGCCCGAAAGTAGCAAAACAAGGAACAAAAGAAAAAAAAACAACAAGACCTAAATATTCGCACTTTAACAAAGATATATTTATTTTCTGTGATGAACCCCAACCCTTTGGAAAATGGCATATGATATCTTCAGAATAACATAAGCTACCTCCTCAGAACAAAAGGTCTGCTAGTTTTTCCAAAATCACAACTACCCTTAAATAAAGAGTAATCTGAACCTAAACAAAACCATGGTCCATATATTGTTGAAGTCAACTACAAGCCAGAGAACTTTATTTTTTTTTCCGTCTACTGACTATAAAATAAACAAAGAACCATATAAATAAAAAAGGCGTGTTCAAAATACAAGAAATTCCAGACTAAAAAACCATTTTCAGACACTATACAAGGTAATTCTTTAATTACAATATCAATTGAAGCCTGATTGTAAACTGTCATCAAGGAGTCCCATTCAAGTATAGATCACACAAGAGCCTCTTTGCTTGCTGGAAAGAAAAACCATAAATGAATTATCATTTACTATATAAGGTGGTGGAAACATACACAGCTGCCAGAGAATAGCATAAGTTGTCTGGAAACACGGCAAGCATAGCACTACCAGTAATTTTTGCAAGAAAGGATACACAATTGATACATATAGAATAGGACAGCAAAATGCCCAACATGGGCCTGGCTAAGTAACTAGATGGGATCAGGCATCAGCCTTTGCACCCTTTAATTTGCTAGAAGCATCTTAGAAACTCAGTCTAGCTACTGCTTAAGATATGGATCTGTTCCACTAGACATGAACGTATATTTGGAAGATAGCTCTGGTTTACCAATAACATTATCATTATGCAGCATTTGTTAACTAAAACTAGTGTTGATCAGACAAAATATTAAATCCTTTCCAGCAATCTGTTTGGAGAAACAGAGAAAAAGAAAATGGGACATGTTCAGAAAAGTACTCATGTATGCATTAAGTAATAAATGATCCCATAAATCTTGTTTGAAAAAAAAAAAGTTTTTCAAGAATCTTGAGCAATAACCAAAAAAATCCACGAAGCAAAGGGAGAAACGAAAACTAACATCATTAAAGGGGAAGCATAAGCTCTTAAAAGCTGTTTTTGACACCTCTTCTATCTTCTAAACGAAGCTGTAATACAAAGACGGTTTAAGAAAGAGATGAAGAAGTAGTCTCCACTAATCAACATTGGCAGGCAGAATTATCCATATTTATACAGATCACTATGAAATTAAGAGTTGAAAGCATAATAAAATTGTAAGAGAGAATGGTGCAGAATAAAGAATGTTCAGAGTGAGAATAAAAGAAAGTGAGCTAGTTGAGAATGAAGGCAACATAGCAATGAGAAGAACCTTAGAATAGAAGCATACAATTGTATTTCAAGTACCAAACGATTCAACTAAAGAATGACTATAAAATGAACACAGGCCAATGGGATACATCTATCTTTGTCTAAGATAACTGACTCATAAATCATAATCATAAACATGCATTAGCGTAAATAGCCCAATTATGTTACCAAAATGTGCTTCACTTCACCTTCAACCTTGCTAAAAATGGAAGTAAAAAAATGCAACTTTATATGCATGAATACATAACTAGGAGGAGGAAAAACTCAACAGCCTCGTAATTCAAGAGTATCCAAGTACAACAGATTAGTTCGAGTAACCAAGGTGCATCTGGAAATAATAAAATTAAGAGCAACCAAATCAAAGTAAGAGATTTACATAAATCACCTAAAAGTGAACAACGTGTCCAGAGGGAAGAGCAGCAAGTAAAGAAGCAAGTAAGATTGAATAAAATAATAACCAGAACATGGAGCTAAGATAAGAGAAACATGTCGCTAACTTTATTTATCATAGGTCCAATCATACACCAATATTTTATGACAAAATTCACGAATATATCATTAAACAGAAAAAATTCACTAGAACAAAAATTTTAACACAAAACTGGCCATCTACTAGAAGGCCGAGAAAATCAAGGAAACAAAAGAGAAACAAAAAATGAGAACTAAAGCACAGCCAAATTTCCCATTAAGCTGATTTAAACTTCTTCAATTTGAATTAGAAAAACAAAAACCTAACGAATAGGTCAGAAATTTTTTAAGGAAAAAAAAAATACACTGTACTGTTACATATGAATTTAACAACAAGCACTTCAGCAGTATTCATCAAAAGCGAAGCGAAACATGAAAATGCAAACAAACAGAGGAAGAGAGCATGAGAATGGTCGCACCAGGCGGCTATAAATTAATTATAGCAAAAAAAGAAGGAAATCTAAGCTAATTTAAAGCGAGAGTTTGAAAGAAAGAGATTTTCAATCACGAATCGAAAGCTTGGGCGATGGAATCGAGGGATTTGAGTTATGGGCGCGCAAGAAGAAGATGAAGAAGAAGAGAAAGCTAACCTGAAATCCTTTGCTTGTTTTGACGAAAGTTGGGGGACTGCGAGTGCGAAAGAATGAAAGAGAAAGTTTTAATTCCCCGGGTTCGAGTCATTTCTACGCTACTCCATCTCTACCCGCGAACCTTTGACACAGAGGCTGAGAGGTTCTTTTCACGCGATCACAAAGAGAGTGGACACCACGCGCTTTTCTAACCAATTGCTTAGTGGTCACAGTGACGTGCCCGAGAGTGCGGCTTTTCGTGGTCCGCTTCTCAAAGCGAAGCCAGGCATATTCCATTCTGCGCTTTAAATTAAACCTTCCAAACACATATTGAAATTTTAAACTATTTCTCATGCATTATGAAGGTTGTCAGACTTCCGATTTGAGACAGATTCACGAGGAGGTTTGAACTCGTGATGTAAATTGTTTATTTTTATTAATATTTTCAAAAAATGTTAATTTAAAAAAAATTATGGACCTTATTGATAATTATTTATTTGTAGAGGATTAAATTAAAAAATATTTATAAATGAAGTATTGAATTAAGAAGTTTTTTATTTATAAGAAACCAAAATGATAGATAAATTTTATAAGGGATTAAATTATGAAATAACTCATTAGTAAGGAACCAAAGAGGTTCTACTCATTTGGTCAAAATTAAATTTAAAGACATGATTGATAATAATTTTATTTGTGAAGGATCAAATTAAAAATTATTCATATGAAGGAGTGAAGTGAGAAAATTTTTTTGAGGGATTAAATTAAAAAATATCTTATATAATGTGAGGGATTATAATGAGAATTAAATTTTATATGGGACTAAATTACGAAATACCCCACAAATGAGATACCAAAAAAATTTTGACTCATGGGGCCAAAATAAAATTTAAACTAGTTACCCTACAAGTGAGAGACCAAAAAAATAATTTAATTAGTGGACAAAATAAAATTTAAACTAGTTAATGAGTAAGAGACCAAAAAAAAAAAATTTACTCAATGACTAAAATAAAATTTAAACTAGTTACCCCACAAGTGAGAAATCAAAAAAACAATTTACTTAATGGCCAAAATAAAATTTAAACTAGTTACCAAGTGAGAAACCAAAAAAAAAAAAAAAATTTACTCTGCGACCAAAATAAAATTTAAACTAGTTACCCTATAAATGAGAGACCAAAAAAAAAATTTACTCAATGGCCATAATAAAATTTAAATTAGTTTATATAAATATTGTAATGTATCTATATTAAAAAAACTTGTTAGCTTGGTAGAAAGACATTGTCCGTTTTTCAAGTTGAGGGCACATGGGTTAGAGTCTTGTTGGAGCACACTTTTTTGCTTCTCATTTTGTACTTGATTTCGTTTTCAATTTCATTTTTGATAGTTTAGTCATAATTTGATTATTTATTGATTTCTATTTGTAATTTAGTCTCTTTTTTTACTTATTATTAAATTATAATTCATAGTATTTGTCCTTACTAGAATTCAAGCCTGTGATTATTCAGATGAGTATAAGAAGCCTTACCATTAGACTATTCTCGCTATATTCTGCAATTTGGTCTCTAATTTGATAGTTTATCTAAATTTAATCTTTCACTAATATAAATATTAGCATATTCAACCTAAATTTAGTTAAGAATAATTAACTAAATTTCTTAACTTTTATATCATTAAGAAATCAAATTAAAAATAGAAATGATGAATTAAATTGAGAATTTACTAACAAATAATAGACTAAATTGAGAATTAATCAATAAGTAAAAGAACAATATTATGTTTATTCTTGAAATATATTTTAAATTTTTTTTGTGATCTTATCAGTGCATTTTAAACCATTTTTAGTTTATATTTTTCACAAAAAAATATTCTCTAATATTTAACTTATGTTGTTGGGTTTTTTCTCTCTTGTGCTATATTTTTTTTTTCAAAAACGCATGGTGGAGCTTTCATTGAATTGTGATTCATTTAATGACTTTACTATTCCATTAACTAGAGATTATAACTTAGGGGTGGAATGAAAGGCTAGAGTAGGCATGGAATTTGATAGTATAAAAGTGGTGTGACCATTTTGGATTGACTATGATGGGAAGGTTGGATTTGGTGTTATAAAAGATTATTTGAGTAAGAGGAAGAAAGATGGTTGTTGTACATTAAATAGGTTTTCATTTTGTTGTAAGCAAGGTTTTGAAAGCTAACCAAATGAGACTTTCTAGTACTTAATCCTAGGCTGGAGACCCTAACAAATTGTAAAGTTAAAATTACATTATCTATGAAGAATGGAAAATTCATAATCCATAAATTTGTTGAAGAGGAAAACTACCCTCTATAGTTAGTAGAGACAACACATATATTAGCTTTCAAAGTAAAATAATTGAAGTCCAAGCATAGGAGATTGAATTGGTCAAATCTTTCAGTTTGCAGCAAAGAGCATCATTTCCTTTTATGAGCATGCATGCTGAAGGAAAAACTAATCTTAGTTTTATTAGATTGGATAAAAAATTATCTTTGTGCCAAAAGATAGCAAAGCTAACTGTGTATCACAATATTTTCAATAGTAACTTTTGGACAACCCTTCATACTTCCATGCATATCAATTAGCTACCAATAATAGATAACAAATTTTTTTTGGGCCAATGCACGCATTTAACTTGATTATGTATATTTTGGGGATGTGGTGTCCTTAAAAACTACTTATTGTACCAACCATGTATATCGACCGCTAGCCTTATTTTTAGGATTTAATCATTATAGACAAGCAATAATATCTGGAGTTACGTTGTTATATAATGAAACAATTTAGGCATTTAAGTGGTTGTTTGAGATATTTTAGAGGCTCATAGGCAAAAAAGGCCACAGACTGTTCTCAGTAGTCAAGATCAATATGGCAAAAGCATGACGTGACTTGGCATTTGTACATGACTCTTGATGCAAAATGCAATCAAGCACTTTGGGAATTTGATAAAGGATGACTCTCATTTCCTAAGTGATTTCAAAAAGTGTATGTACAAATACATTGATGAAATGCAGTTTGAGGCATGTTGGAGAAAAGTGTTATTAGATTACAATGTTCAAGAAAACACATGGTTAAAATCACTATATGGAATGAAGCATAAATTAGCAGCATGTTATATTAAACAAGCATTCACCCAAAGGATGAGAAGCACACAACTCAGTGACAGTATAAATTTAGACTTCAAGGCAAGTATGAAACCAAATGTGAACATATTACAGTTCTTCATGATATTTGAAAGGGTAGTGGATGGGAAACAATATAACAAGTTGAAGTGTGAGTATGAGTCTTAACATAAACTGCCTAGGTTGAGGTCTGATCATTCAACCATACTCAATTAATATGCATAAGTATATAAATTCACAATATGTGATCTATTCCAAAAAGAATTTGATATGTTCAATGTTGTTTGTATAAAATATCGACAGGAAGCTTATCTTTTATATGAATATGTTATAACAATGGAAAATGAGGAAGGGGAATGGAGAGTTACATACGATGCCATTCAATAATCCATCCATTATAGTTATAGGAAGTTTGAAACGTTTGACATATTGTGTTGCCATGCTTTAAAAGTCTTTATTGTGGTGGACATTAAACATATTCCTTACAAGTATATAATAAAGCAGTGGATAAAGGAAGTGTGAAATGGTATTGTTCACAATGTGAAAGGAAAGAGGCAAAATGAGATCCCATACTAGTTAGCACTCAATGGTATATGCAACTTTGCTCTAAAATGATTAGACTAGCATCTGAGGTGTCTACATGTGAAGAAATACACTTTCTTATAGATAAAGGTTTGAATGATTTTTGTAAGGAAGTATGGGAGGCTCAAACGAGACAATCACATGTGGTTAAGGATTTTAATGACATATTGGTACCTATGGGTGAAGGTGTAGTACAAGCAACAATATTCAAGGAACAACTAGGCAAACCGAGGAAGAGACACTTTGAAAGCTGGGTTGGGGATCCACCCAAAAAAAAGGAAAAGAGTTTCAATTTTTAGACAGTCATTAGATGTGCAAACTGACGTATATTAGCTAAAACTTGCATTGTTTTCCATGAATAATTCTTTGATTGCATACTATTCATTTTCTTGTTTCTTTGAAGGATACTAGCTTATTAAGTCAAATACAATATGAACTATTTTATTCGATATCGCTAGCACCTTTAGCACCTTTTGAGTACCAACAATAATCAAATTATAGTTTTACTGGATTATTGATGGTAACGTAGTTTGAAATTTATTTTAGTTTAAGTTTGGCTTTATTGTTATACTTATACTATTTTTCTTGGATTTAAAATGTAGGCTTCACTTAATGCTTTATTGCAATCAATCCAAAGTGCAGACACATATGGAGCTATCACAAAATGAAGTGGTCAAGAAGGCCGAGGAACTCTTTTATGTATTACTTATGAAATTTGAAGTACAAGGATGTTGAATATTTTTTATCTACATTACACAATTGACAAATTACTAGTATACAGATTACACTGGAATATAATATTACACTCAAGTTCATATTGCGAACAAAATACAATGACTATTCCTACTATAAACAATTTTGCCTTGAGTTAGCTTCAATTTGGTACAATTTGCTTCCAATGTTTATACTTTATTGCATTTATGTAATTTACTACATATTGCAATTTGTATAACAGTGGTTCATTCTCCTTCATTGACAGGTGACTATTGCATATTACTTCAACTAATCAAAAGCACCAATTTTAAATGTATAATTGTATATACACGTATTATAACAGACTTCTAGCTTTGTTTGCAATGATATTATGCATCTATTATACTAGTTACGATTTTTCAAGATCTTACATTCAAATAAAAACTAAATCAGGATTGCACAAATATTTATCAACCTTATTACAAACAAGCTAAGTAAAACATGAATACTAGGAAGGCACATGACAACTAGGAATGACAAACTTGCCATATGTATCATATACATATAGTTTTAAGTCTACTCCTTACTTAGGCCTCATAAATCATATTAATTTGGTTGGTTTTTTATTTAGTTGAGCATTGAGTGCATCAAGAAGTTCACAATGAATATATTCCCTCCAAGTAAATTTTTCAATGACAAAGACAAGATTCAGTAATGAGATGCATGTTACCATAACTTGGTAGAATTGATTCACTATTTCATACATCTTCTCAAAAGAAAATAGTATCATGGAATGCCTCAAGACCTCTAAATTATTGCTAACAAAGTACAAATACTATATGTCAAAAGAAACTTTATAGAAATAAACAATTAACTTAAGAGTTATATCACTAAGTAAATTAGTAAGCTTAAACAATTAATGTCTTTGTCTAATCCTCACATTTACTGAAATGTCTAAAGCAACCTTGGACAATCAAGTAAATCCATAAGAAACCTAAGAAATCAACTCTTGCCCACAAATAATATGAAGGGATAAATGCCTGAAGCAACCTTGAAAAACTAGCATTTCAATTTAGTTAGAAAGACAACAACCTTGTAAAGAGAGCATATTATCAAGGAACTTTGTTGTTATTCTATAGAACAAAGCCTCTAAAAAGGACAAACAATAACTGGTGCAAAAATGATTCTCAGTACTTAAAAAAAAAAAAATCAACTCACAAGCAACCTAAATACCTCATAATGTAAGAAAAGATGATAATTTCGATACAAACTCCAAAATTGCATAACTTATGCATCAAGAGATAGTCTTATAAGGCCTATGAATTTGTAATAAATCAATTGAATTAATTCTATTGAGTACAACAATCTAAACAAGGGGCTTCACATAGCCAAATTAAGTTCCTACTACTTTTAAACTGTTTATGTTTGATAAAGCATGAACAAATAAGTTATAAGCATAAAGTTATTCAATGAACAAGAATGACAGAGCAAATTCACTACCTAAAAGTTTGTTCCTAGAGTACCTTGACAAGATCTATATTAGCAAGGATAACAAGAACTTTTCCACTTGCAAATCCAATAATTAGAAACAAAAACATATTTTTCTAAAAAGAAATTGGTACCAACTGATGAGATTGGAATGTTGGAGCATGGAGATTGATATCTTTAAACCCAAGGAGCTGCAATTTTAGACAAAAGAAGACACTTGTACAACACAATTTTGGATAGAAGAATACACTTATGCAAGATTGCGATTTAGGAAGGTGAATATCTAGAGCTACAATTTCAGAGGAAGAATGTCGATAAGAGGCTGTGATTTTGGACGAAGAACACACTATTGACAAGAGGTTACAATGAATAAAACACTCATCGACTTGGGATAAGAGGAAGAAAGCCCTCATGGGAGGGGTAGAAAAGAAAATTTGTCATAACCAAGAGGCTTCTCATTCACTAAAGGGTTGAAGGACCTTTTGAAAAAAAGATAATGGCACTGTCATAACTGACATCCAAGTGGAAAAGAGTAAAAAAGATGTAAGAAAGATATGTAAATTAATTCCCACTGAAGTTGCCACCAAAATTAAACAAAAAGTGATTTACAAAAATATAGATGAGTTCGGGAGTCTATTTAAGTGAGGGAAAGGTGTTAGGCATCCCACAACTCCCATATGTGAAGATGGTTATCATAAATTAGTCAAGCAAAGTAAATGATGCGGCCTTTCGTATATTTGAAATGGCTCATATTAAACATGCAAATAAATAATAGAGAAAAATAAAATAAATGTAGACAAAAATTGGATATTTATAGTGGACGAACTTGACGTAAGATGAGAGTTTAGGGCCTATATGTCCTATGACAGGGATCAAAATCCACATATTTCATCTAGAAATGCATGTATGAGGGTTGAATTTTTTTATTTTTGTGAAGAGAAAAAAAATAATTGAAATCAGGCCAATTTTTTCAAACAAAATAATTTTAAAAATTGGCACATATGTGGCTAATTGAGAGCTATTAGATGGAGTAAACAACCGGGATTGATTTACTGCATGGGCAACTATAAACGGTTATACAACAGTGGATCTAATTTGGTAATACATGGTGTGGAATAAAAACCAAGTGATATAAAGGAAAGAGAAAGTGTGCAAAACCCATACAACTACACAAAATCTCTTTACACCACTTCTCCCTTTCTATCTTGACAGTCTCAATTTATCTCCAATTAGTTGAGTGAATTCAAATTCAATGTGTTGTCAATACTTCTGAAGGTGTGCGCCCATTCCTAGAATTTGAAACTAGGGTAGAAATGTAAAGCATTAAATACAGATTTATCTTTTAGTCAATTCTTTAAGTTAAACTATATTTAGGTCCATTAATTTTATTTATCATTTTAAAATAATTTCTTAAATGTCAATTTCATCTCATAAAAACTTCTTTTAAGTAAAAGATGTTAAGACACTTAATATAGTCTATTTTTATTTTGACACTAAAGTCATGTGGGAATTATCTTTTACTTTAAATGATAAAGTAGAAGCTAATCAATGGTTGTCTAAACAAATTGCCAAAACGCACATATGGATTTTTGAACGGGTTTTCTCTGTAATTTGATCTCATTAGTCTTTGTACGTTGTTGGTAGCTTTAATGAACATGATTTTCTCCACAAATAGTTTATAAGGAAGAAAATCCTCCGCACAATAACAACCTAGTTGATTCTTGTCTTTGGCATTGCCATAGCTTTCAAATGTAGCTCTTGCTAAAAATAAGTCTAGGTTGAAGACTGGAAACAAATTTTAGATGTGTTTGGCGAAAATGCACTAATAGTTAATATTAAAGGAGCTAAGTAGATTTGAGGGCCGAATTAGAATTGAGTGACTTTATGTAGACAAAAGCTTCAATATCAATGGCATGAAGTCTTAAATTTTAATCCAATGGTCTATACTAATTACATTGTGCAATCCAACGGCTGGCATAAGGTGCAATTTGCATCACTAAATACAACAAATCCAGATCCTTAATGGCATTGGGATCAAGCGCAAGTAAGAGTGAAAAAGCTTCACATTGGGTAGAGCTGGAAGAAGAGAGATATGTAAGTAGAAAGAATTTAGGTGGATTCATGCCTCCAACAAGTGAACAAATGATGTTGCCAACTCAGTGCTGACTCGATCAAGATGATGATTATATACTAAAATGCTAAAATTTGAAAAAAAAAAAATGACTGCAATTTTTTATATTTATATTTTAGCCCCTAAGTGTTTTAAAAATTTTCATATATTATCTCAACTCTCTCAAATTATAAAATTCACAACTTCACCCCTATACTTTATTTATTTTACTATTCACCCAAAATAATTCTCTTATAGAAAATGATAAAAATTATAAGATGCATTTTAGCCCCAAAATTATTCATGTAAAATCTTTTAGTGAATGATAAAAATTTTGATGAGTAAGCCATTATAGAAAATGAACATGGTTCGAAGTAGAAGATGGACGAACGATAATGAAAACAAGATAGAATAATTTTGGGTTAACAGTAAAATAAATTAAGCATATAAGTAAAGTTATGAATTTTATAATTTCAAAGAGTTGAGATAATAAACAAAAGATTTTTTAAAAAATTTGGGGCCACAATACATATAAAAATGTTTGGGTTCATTTTTTCGATTTTTAACATTTTATTGTACAGTCATTGCCTTGATTTAATCAGCACTAGGTTGGCATTTATGTTGATGAAGTATAATTCCTCCAAAACTGATCTCATGAGATATTTAAAATCCACTTGTATTTTTCTAAAATACATGATGAGATCAACTACCTTGTCCCATAACATCATGTGTAGAACAAGCACAGATAAGTGTGTTAAAAACCTAAAAATTCTATTGGCCATTGAAAAAACCTGAAAATTCAAGTCAAAACCGAATTTAGTTCTAATTTTCTGAATCAATTTTTTTTTTTTTTTTTTTTGCATTATCTCAATCTTCTCTCCTACTTAACACTTCAATAACACACCACTCCAAAAAATAATAATAATAATCAGATCTTTGTTATCCACTTGTTTTCTCAAGCCATTTTCATGATCGCATTACATTGTCTAAAGCTCAGATTAATCCCAATGCAAGAGTAATTTACATCAAACTCATCGTCATATACAAAGAACTTGTCTACATTTAATACCATTGTTCCTTCTATATCTATATATCAAATGCAAAGAGAGCATATGAAAATAACTTAAATAAAATGTTATTATGTTTTTATAAACTAGTAACTTGAATACCCTGTACGTCTGTGTATTGACGGGGGCAACAAAAAACAAATCAATTAATTCAGCTGGCACATTAAGCAACTTATATAATATAATTGATGAAAAACAAATTAAAAACTCACTTTTTAATTGCATAAATTTCACTATAATGACTTGAATCTAAAACTAGTAGGGTAGAGTGCTCAGTTACGTAAAAGACTACAAAACACAGTTGTAAAAAAAAAGGTTTGTAATATCCTAGCTAACCTTTCACTTCACCATGCATGTACAAAATTAAAAGTACAAAAATTTCCTTCGTATATAATAGCTAGAAATAAAAAAAAATTAAAAAAACGGAAAATACAAATGAATCAGAAGAATCCTCCATCCGTATTTTATTGAACCACATACACCCGAGAGATTACTTGTACAAATCGTGTGTAAACTGTAAAACCTCCACAGTTCAAAAAAAAACAAAATATATCTATTTTTCACCTTTAATTTTTCAAGTGGGTTTCCCATTTGGTGATGAAAGAGACTCTAGAATCCATTTGTTGCTGCTGCTGCTGCTAGAGCTACCATTAATTTGGCCATAATTACTATTATTTCCAGCACCAAAAGAAGTCCCTATAGGATTAATATGATTATGATGGCTTTCTTTATTATTATTATTCATGAGCGATGTTATGGCTGCAGCCACAGCAACCCTAAACCTAGGATCTGAGGTAATTGCAGACACACTATGCTGATCCCCTAATGGCAGCCCTAGCCCTAGACCCTGATTATTTTCCTCTCTTGTGCCGGGAATATTGTTCGCCTGTCTGTTTGGCATCCGAGAAAATACCGGTGGCTGAGGCCCGGCCGGAACGGTTGATGTTAGATCAAGGACAATGCCTTTAGATGGATCATTAGGGTTTAGAGGGTGGAAAATGTTGTTATTATGGCTGTAATTAGGAAGGGTGGCTTGGGTGAATGTGGAGGTGCCATGGGAGATAGGGTTGCTGGAGTCTAGTAACATAAAGGAAGCAGCTGCACTTGCAGTGGAAGCCATGGCTGTTGCGCCCACTGGAAGAGGATGGTTGTGTGTTCCTTCATAGGTTGTGATTAGTATGGACATGTCCTCTAAGCATCTTTGCACCTAAAATTAACATGCATGTTAACACTATATATCAGAATTTGAATGAAAAGTTATTGTTGAAGGAGTTAAGAAGTATGAGCACCGATATAGATAGGATCATAGGACTAAAATTCACAATAAAATTAATTTGAAGTGTCTCATGTCATATTTATATAAGGGTTTAACCTATGTTAGATATAACTATTTTTTTTTCTTTTGAAATATGTTTGTAGTTTATATAGAGTCAAACTTAAAAGAAATGTCTGTAGTTTACAGTTTGCACCTAAAATTAATATGCATGTAACAGTATATATATACATAAGAATTCAAATGAAAAAAGACCCGGAAATTCAAATAAAAAATTATTGTTTAAGATTTCTTTAAGCGAAAACTTTTGAAATCTAGCAAGTGCCTTGTTAAAGAGTGCATAATGTTGTTATCTGTTTCTGAAGAGTGAAAAATAGATTGCCAAAGAACAAACAAACATGGAAAATAACAAGACAGGATATGGACACTGATATCACAATGCAATTAACAAAATATAAAGTATCTGCAACTGATTTAAAGTGTCACATAATGATCAATTCTAGTCTCTAACATGTGTAAAACGTTGACACAACTCTCTCTTAAATTGTCCATGCTTTCAAGGAAGAAAAAAATGAAAACTTTGGAATTCTAACAGTAGAGTTATTACCTGTTTTCTAACTGGGCAGCCAGGGGCTACGGTGCAACGATAATATGCACGAGGACATGGGTTTCCTTTTGCAATTTTTTGTCCATATTTTCTCCATTGACACCCATCATTCATCTGCATCAATATAAACTTGATCTCGTTAATTAGTTCTTAATTATTCTCTTAATGATTCGCACTTTTCAAACTTGAAAGCTGGAATATTTACATATAGATCAATGGGTATATACTATATATAATATACTCACTGTAGCTGCTTCACATCTTGCTCTAACGGAGACCCTAGCCTTTCTATGAGGAGGTGATGAAGCAACGTGGGGATTATTGATACCAGGCAAATCATGATAACTAATTCGAGGTATTTTGTTCTGCACCGATGATGATCCAAAACTTGCCAGTTCTAATTCCTTATTCTTCTCCTCTTCTTTATAATTTTCTTCCATTTCTTCTTCTTGTTTTGAACTGCTTGTCTGTAACCTTAGTGATAATCCCAATCCAATCTCCCTTGTGCTATCATCATCATTTCCATTGTTTTGAAGTGAGAGAGAAATTTGAGGGTCCTAAATGAGATTTATAAATTCTTAGACATAAATTTATTGCTGGAAATCATGATGATTCAAAAGAATAATTTTAATTTATAAAAGAGATTGTCATAATATATATTGGCCAATATTTTACCTTTTTCTTCTTGTTTTGGTTCTGCTGGATGACTGCAAATTTCATCTGAAGATCATAGTAGTCTTTCATCGTTTTCTCCACCACTTTCCTTAAAACTTCGTTTTCTTCTTTCATGCGATCTGTCTCCCTTTGTAACACACTTAACTGCTGCTCCCAAAAAGAAAAAAGTGTGCTTATTAATAACTTCTAATTTATATAAAACTATATATAAATACTAGTATACTTGATCATGCTTCACAATTAGAAGCATCTGGCACCAGCTACTATGAGATTGATAACAGAATGAAAAGGACCTAGTTGTATATATATCAACATAGAGAGATATATAAGGGCTGCACGATAATACCACCTTTTATTTATAGGATCCGATCACAATTTCGCAGTTAGTTAAGCACAAGTTAACAATAAACAAAGGGAATAAGAAAGAGATGGTTCATTTCTCTAGAGAATTGGGATTAAAATCCTAAGTGCAACAAATCGATATACAGGAAGAGTGTAAGTAATCAAATGAAGGGATTTAGTTTCGAACCTTTAATCATAATACCCAAAAATGAGACATAAGGAAAGGAGAGAAGGGAGAGAGAAAGAGATTAATTGCGATGTTTTTTTTTATAAAAAATTTTTTTGCCTGTGCCATATAAACAAAGAAAGAACTAAGAATTATATATATATATATATACCTCTCTTGTTTTAGTGTTTTCCTGCAAAGCTGTATCTGCCATTGATCCATCATCTTCTTCTTCTTCTATTTGATCTTCTGCAGCTGTGGTGGCTTCATGAGTAGCTTCTTCCTTGTCATCCTTCACTACTTGTGATGCCATGTCTTCCTTGTCATCATCATCATCATCTTCTTCTTCTTCTTCTTCTTCTTGTTCAGTGTGATCTATCTTCAAAGAGAGATCAATCTTCTGCCTCTTTGTGCCTTCTTCTTCCTCCGATCTACCCATTGAAGAATCTGTCTCTCCCATGAGCCCCCTTATCTCTTGTGTGCTATAAATGCTTCTTTTGAGGCCGCACCAAAGTCAAATCCTTCGTCTCATAAAGACGTATTCTTTTTGGACACAGTGGGACGCATCTTATGTTTGACTTTAATTAATTCGACTTAATTTTACCCTTAGTTTTATTAGTCTACAATATATTAAGCTCCAGCTTTTAATTATATATATAGGGTCAGTGGGCACCATTTTATATTATATAATTAATTGGAGCCCTCTCATGCATGGCCAAAAATACAAGAATGACCCTATATATCTAGTAGTTTAGTTAATTTTATAATAAAGGATCACATACCTTTTATTTTATTAGCTCTGTGTAATTAATTAAGAAACAAAAGGGTTTTAAATCTCCAGCCATACTACACCCAAAAAGTGAACCACAACAAGCATACTTGAGCTGTTTGACATGAATTATATCTATTGCCTGAACTTTTAGTTAGTGTGGATATAAATTAATTCAATGTTGCACCTTTGAAATAAAGTACAAAGAATTATTATTAAACTGAAAAGTAAATTCAGGCCCAAAAATAATAAAGAGTAAATGTATTTAATGGTCCATAAACGTGCCCTAACAGTTGGGTTTCTAGATCTTTATCCTTAAGGAAATGACTTTTTAATACCCTGCCATGTTAACTTTTGACTAAAAATGCTTATATGAGACTTTAAGTCCTTTTTCTCTCACTAAAAATAGAGCGCAAACCTGTCAATGTGATCTCCTATATATTTTCACAACACTAATTGTGATTAATTTTAATGAGACACACACACACACACACACACATATTTACAAGGGGATGCTAGCTTTTCTGTTAGTGTTGTGAAAATTAATATGTATATTTATGTTTTAGGCAAAAACTAAACTATTTTACTTTTTCTCTGGAAGACTAAATAGATGGAAATTTAAGTTCTATTTTATCATCTTACATTTATTATGCATTAGAAATGAAGTCAATTCCGTATGGTTTTTATATTTTTGTGACCAATGAGTTTATACACTTTCATTTTTTAGTGAAGTAAAATAATGACAGCCATTCTTTTTTTTCTTTTTATCAAAAATACAAATGTAAAAAATGCTACGTAATCATGTTATTCTTTGACGAAAATGCTAGAAATAATGCCATGTTGACCTAGCAATTAATTGGACCAAACAAAGCATTGAGCTAGCCCCACAAGCACACAAACTATTGGTTGCTATATCATAACATTTTAGAACGTACACTTTTGCTGTAGGAGATAGATCCTCCATAGTTGATCCATGCAATGGAACTTAATTACTAGCATGCATAAAGCTGCTTGTTATTAAAGGAATGGAAACATAATATATATATATGAGAAAAATATTATATATTTAGTCCTTCACTTATTAATTAATTATCAATTTAATCATTTATTAATTTTTATTATTAATTTGATTCTTCATTTATCAATATATTTTTAATTTGGTCATTCACTTATTAATTTATTCTTAGTTTAATCTCCCACTTTTTAATTGATTCTGAATTTGATTCCTCAATTCATTTTCAATTTGGATTAAATTTAGTCAAAAATAAAAGACTAACTTGATAATAAGGTAAAAGTAAGAGATTAGATTCAGAACAAAATTTAATGAGAGTCCAAATTGATGATAAAAATTAATGAGATATTAAATTAATAATTAAAATAGTATATATATATATATATATATATATATTTATACTATATACATACACACACACAAACACAGGCCATACATTGTAATATGAAAGGGGAAGCGCTCGTGCATGTGCGTGTTAATGGAAGAACAACTAGATAAGATTAATTTTGGGGTAATTTTTTAAGTGAAAGAATTAAAAATAAAATTGCAAACAGAGATTATTATTAACAAATCAAGTTTGACCTCATCCGCAATACCATGGAAGATTATTCCCATACGGAATCCCATAGAAGAATTGGAGG
The DNA here is from genome assembly GCA_037074485.1 of Delonix regia. NCBI lineage: Eukaryota > Viridiplantae > Streptophyta > Magnoliopsida > Fabales > Fabaceae > Delonix > Delonix regia. Next base: position 26,401,547 of record CM073450.1, on the reverse strand, counting down.
AAAATATTGGGATCAGATATTGAATTTGTCAACTGCAAGATCTCACAAAGCTCCACAATTTTCTCAAACTCTCTTCTATTTACATTTAATTATACACAAGCTAGTGATTTTTTAAATCTCCTCTATAATGATCATAATCACAACCACATAACAAATAGATTTAATTAAAAAACCCAAAAAAATTACTAAAAAATATATCACTGAATGAACTTATTAGATCATACGTTTTTTTTTTTCCAATTATTCAAATGGGTTAATTATGTGTTGTGATTATTAAATTTGAAACGAATAAAAAAAAGTCATTTATAAATGTTTAAATTTTTAATTAATAAATGAATTTAATTAAACGAAGGTTCTCAAACAATTTTCTTAGGAGTGATATATAGAATAATATCGTTCGTATTTATAACACAATAATTATTAAATATTATTACATGTATATAAAATATTTTGTCTATTGTAATAGATCAATTACTATAATCACACCCATTAATTACACAAAAACAAAATAATTTTAAAAAATTATTAATTATTAAATACATTAATATTTAAAATAATAATTTAATAAATTATTATTTATATAAATAATTAATTTTGTTATATATAATTATAAATATAGTGTTTTTCATACCATAATGAATTGATTTACTTACCAATATACAGATCTAAAATTTGATTCAAATGAGGCAAAAATTTTTAAATTAAACATTTGAATATAGAAAAGCAAATTCTTACAATTCAAAAAGGTCAATTCTTAAAAAGTAAAGAACTAAATTTAAAATATAAATAAAATTACATATAAAAATTAAAATTTAAAAAATTTAAAGAAAGTGACCATCGCGTGCCCCTTATATTCATTGATGTGGTTACTACAAAAAAACAAAAAACAAAAAAACAAAAGGTTAATTTATTTATTTATTGATTTATATTCGCCCTTTAATCACCAATTATATATGGATCAGAGCATGCAAATGGGAACATGAGAAGTGGCTGCGGCGCCGCTCGCTGTGCCTCTTGATGATCTATATCCCACGCAATCCTTATGCACCATTCAATGCTCCACATGTAAACTTCACTTACTAATTTTTTAATATAATTTTTAATAAATTTTTTGTTTTATTAGTATCATTCAGATACTTAACAATTTTTAATCAATTATCTTTAATATACATTGATCTTCAAAATATTAACTAGTTTTAGGAAATTTTCTAAGGCACAAAATAATTCGACCTAATTCTAAAAACATCTCGTAATACTTAAAATACAAAATTGCATATCTTAACAATTTTTATTTTTTTCAATTTGTTTCAAATGTATTATTTTATTCCTTTGTCCTGCTCCATATGATAATTTTTAAATATCATAGTATTTTATGTTTGAATATTTAATTGCTAAAAATGGTAAGATAATAATCAATATATATATATATATATATATAGATATATATATATATATACACTAAACTTAATTAGATCATATATTGAACAAACTTTCACTTTTATTTGGTTCCAACTATAGTTTAAAGCTAGATCTCTCCATTATCATTCACAAGTTTAATTTCTTCCTTGTCAATTGATGAATCCTCAATTTATTTGTCAATACATGAAATTTTGCATGCACTAAGTACATTTAATTACATTTAACGTTCATGCTTATATTATACACGTAGAGCTTATTATATCAAACAAAGTTTGGTCATTAAATGTACGTGCACCTAATTTACATATAACTAAAGCATTCACATTAATACTATATATATATATATATATATATATATATATTATACTTTAGGTGGGACTCTTGCATGTTGAACCCTTGAAATTTCAAACATATCATCAATGCTTGGAGTAATTAATCCTTACCTTATTAATTTTCACCCAAAAAAAAATCCATAACTATTTGCATCAAATGACAAATCTAATCTAACACATTTATATTGGTACAATTATTTCCATTATTTGTCAAACAACATAGTAAACAAGTCTCCTCTAAGAGTTGATTAAGAAATATATATATATATATATATTCTTGAAGTGCCTCACCATTTAATTAAACTTTTCAAAGTCTCAAAGTTTTACAATTAAAAAACTTTGAAATTTCACATTTTGCGGCAACTTGCATCGATATTTTATAGTCTGAGAGAAAGTTCAGCTCTACGTACGAATTTAATGCTTCACCTATAGCTCTCTATTATTTAACATTTCAAGAGATAAGATTCTTGTCTAATTAATTATGAGGCTTGTGTTTTATGTGATTATTAATTATAATTTTCCAATAAAAGTTCAGATTATTTGGTCATTATACATGCAAGAAAGTCAGAAATATTGAATCCATTGAATTGACCCCGTTATACTCTAATCATCTCTGATTTTATTTTCGCAATTGAATTTCATATATGAGCGAAATATTTCTCTTAACTTTTAACATAGTCTTTTATGAAGTTGGTTTCAATTTAATCTATTATTAATTTTTAATCTTAATTTTTTTAATTTAGTATGTCAATAATGATATGAAAGTTAATACATTTAATCCCTTATTTTTAACTAAATTTGGACTCTATATTTATTTTAATATTCATATTAGTAAGATATAAAATTGAGATTAAATTTATAAATAAAGAATCAAATTAAAATATAAAATTAATAATGAACTAAAATGATATTTTACTTTTCCGTATATATTCTATGAACTGACCTTAAAAATTAATATAGTTAAAACTGGTCATTTGACTATTATAGTTCTAATGTAAGTTTATTTTCAAAATTAAGCTTTTTCTTTTCTAATAAATTGCATATTTGTTAACAACATATATATATATATATATATATATATATAATTCATCAAGGCAAATATTTTTAATATATAGATATATTAGCACCAAATTAATATGAAATCGAGTTCCAAAATGACTCTTGTCGTTAATTTTTTCTAATATGTTATCATTATAGCATATATATTGTAATTAAATTGAAATTAACTCAATTCAAGTCCACCAAGTAGAGTTTAATTATTTTGGTCAAGTCAATGTAGGTGTGAAACGATAAAATCTACAGAATTTTATATTGATATATGACGTTATGTCGACAATATCACCATGTTACGTACATTTTCTTTTATTATAAGGAGCTAATTAACACATAATCTCTTCTCAATTGAATAATTTTTACGTGTCAAAGTATATATGTAGGGTGTACTTCCAAAAGTCTACCATAAGAGAGAAAAAATAAAAAATAAAAATCACATTCCATCATTCTGAAAAGGAAATTTATTGTCCAGAGGCCTTATCTCTTATAAAATTTGTGAAATTAAATTTCAGTTTAAAATTTAAGATTTACGAATGATATAAAAAAAAATGTTTGCATAGCAAAACGTATATTTGAAAACATGGGTATATGTTTGGTTTAATTTCCGTATGTAAATTACGGTAAATCTCGTTCATATGTTGAAATAAAAACTTTGTTTATTAATTCAAAATTAGTTTTGATGCAAATCAAAATTTATACAATTTCAATCTAAATATAGTATAAGCCAACACGAGTTTTTGTGATTCCGTTTGAAAACTTACAAAAGGCTAAAGCTCGTATATATTAAAAAGATGTAAAAGGAAAACTAAAAATTAGATCGTAAATTTCTTCATAATACTAAAAAAGAATTCCTTGTAAAAAAAAAAAACTCATAATTTAAGTTCAGATAACTCTAGATTTTTGTATAAAGTATGTGGACATTTTCCAAAGGCACTAGTTGATTTACTCTTATGATTAATTAATCATCATTTGAAGCTCATTTTAAAAAACATTCAATTACATATATGAACTAAAGAAATTTGAGAATAATTTGCAAGATAGATATAATAGGTAATAATCAAAAGTAATAGAGTATATACATGCATTTAGATATCATATCTCGACTTTATAAGCTAAAAAAATTACTTTAATGAACTTTTAATAATATATTTTTGTAGAAGTCTTGACATCCTCAGCACATGGCATAATATATATAAATACATTGTATGCATTAAAAAATAACTCACATAATTTTTGAACTTATCTATTTTCTCTCTTTGGTGTTTTCATAACATTTTCATTTTTCAAAATCTTAATTAAATTAATAGGATGGTATCTAGCCGAAGTTAGTCATAATATTGGATTTGAAGAGAATTTTCTTTAAATTTCGTGGTAAATTGACAGTGATGTTTTTTTAAGAAAAAAAAATATTTGCTTTAATTTGCTGAGTTGTGTTTGAAATTTTCATTTCGTTCAAAAAATAAAAAAGGTCCACTTCCTCAACATCACTCTATCTGATTACCTTGAATATAATTTAAGAACTTTGATAAGAACATTAATAACTCCTTGGAGATGATGCACTTGCAATTAATATTTATAAAATTGGATTTTAAAAAATATAGAGAGTTGACATGAGATAATTTTTTATTTTAATTTTCTATGACTTGACCTATAATTTCCACTTGCTTGCGGAAAGTTGACACCTTTAGATGCAGCATTCACATGCCATTAACACTAGCAATTCTAAAATTAAATTAAATGAGAAGTCCCTTTGTTTGGCTGCGAAATTGACGTTTGTTTAATACTAATTTTGTCTTTAAACGTGTTAGGAGACTTGACCTTTCACGTAATTACCGTGTGTTTCTCTGATGATTATATGTTCTTTAATTATAATGTAATTAATTATTAAATATTATCAAATTAAAAATAATAATTTCTTTTTTTAAATAGATTTATTATTATAATCAAACTCATTTATTATTATACATAATTTTTTAATGAAATATTACATAATATAAAATAATTATTTATATTATGGTATTCTAAAAAATATAAGACCATCATTCTTTTCAAAAACATATATCTCAATTGCCCAAAAATAGCAATGAGACAAGAATTAATTATTATGCTTTGATGATGATATATTCTCGGAACGTAATTCATTATTACATATTATTAGATATACAATGATATTTATTTTTTAATAGATTTGACACTGTTAATTATTGCACACGAAATTTTTAGTAAACATTATATAATATTTAATCATTAACGACATCATAATAAGCGATGTGGCATTCCGGAGAATTTAAGATTACTACGCCTTCCATAAGCATACCTCAATTGTCCAAAAATAACATAGATACAAGAATTTTACAATACTTTTATAAGGTATAATTGAAAAAAGAATTACAGTTTATCCTGTATATTTTGGTACAAAATCAATATGCCTTTTGTAATGTGTAACCCTGTTTCTTGTGATTCATTAAGCTATTACTTGATTCTATCTATGTCTTTTTCAATTAATGTTTCACTAAAATAATTGGGTAAAATATTACAAGGATAAATTAATTTATCTTATATTTTAAACAATTTTATAGAATCATGAGTTAATCTTGGATTTAAGTTTACAATTTTAACTGGTATATAGAATTTCAATCCTACAACTAATAACAAAAAGTAAAGTTGTTCAATTAAAATTATTCTTTATCTTAATATTTATGTATTTTTTAAACTAAAATAAAAAAAATACATTATATTTTTTGGACAATATATACAGAAAATTAGGAATGACGAAGTAAAGTACAAAAGCCTAAATATGTTTTAAAGTCACAGAACAATAAGTAATGTTAGATCAAATAAAAAAAGATAATCTGTGATATACTAAAAGTAAGTAATAATGTCAAAACATGTTCATACAATGTAATTTTAGGTTTAATTTATTATTATAATTATAATTTCTTTTTCTTTCTTTTTCACCCTTACTAAAGAGAAGACAATTACTTATATATATATATATATATATATATATTGAAAATTTTTACCCAATGTGAGTGAATTTTCTTCAAGCTGGTCCAATATTTGAGTAGAGTTTGGAAAAACCGACATTAGAGAACAACGAAGTTTATGACATAAGAAGTTTCAACCTTGGTGCCATCCATCGTGCCAATTTTAGTAATTGGCATTGTTTTGACAAAAATATAAAGTTATGTTTTACTATAATAGATTGTTAGTTAAAAATTGAATGATTTAAATTATATTAAGAATGGTATGATATCATACAATTATATTATTTTTTTTTGTAAATCTAAACTATTAAATATTCATCTAATAATTTATTATAATAAAAAATGACCTTATATTTTGATAGATTTTTTGTATGCAGAAACTTAAATATAGAGTAAAATATGATGTAAATAATATTATTGAAAATTAACAATTTAATATCTATGACTAGTAATTTATAGATATGTAAAAAATTAGCTTCTTTTCCTTTTCTCATTGATTGTAAACTATAACTCAAACTGTTTATGGTTATTTATGGTGATGTGTGAAAAAAATAAAAACCAAATAAATGGGCCACATGATAAGTGGTATTAATGTCTGAAAGAGTAAGGTCAAGGTAATATCTAAGAAAAAATTTATTTGAGGGCATGGTGCACATGGGTCCGGATAAGTTAAGTTTGTGCAAAACTCATTAATCTCGAGGCTCAGGATCTACTTTGGCTCAAAATTTTAATATATATTTTTTATGTGAAATTTTTTAAACATAATTTTTTTAAAAATAACAGTCAATTTTTCTTTTTGAAGGTGGAATAAAAAAAATTCAAAATATAATATTTAAAATTTTAATATAAATAAAATAAAATAAAATATTAAAAATAATATTTTATATAAATAAAATTAATTCAAACTTAGTATAAATTTGAAACTCGATCAAACCCATATGAAATATTTTATCCTTTTAGTTTTTTAGTTTAAACCAATCCGATATGAAAATCAAATTGATTGAAACAATTAGGGTAATTTGTGCACCTATTCTAATGAAAAATTTTATTCCACTCTTACTATTCCAACACTATTAATGGTACTGTAGTAAATCTCCAATCATCTAGTTTTGAAATTTTTTATTTGTTTAAAATTAAGTAAATACACTTCGCATAGCCTAGTACTCATTTGCACACTATCTTTCATCTTCCCCCAACAATTTATCCAAATATCCATGCCTTTCCAATCCAAAGATCTTTGCCTCCTTCCATACTATGCATCTTTTATATCTGATAGATTAATACCAACAAAGAGGGAGGAAAAAAAAGGAAAGAAAAAACCAGTTGACCCAATGAATCATAAATAAATTATCCTACACTTCAAACCAAGTAGGAAATTTATAATTGTGAATACTTGAAAATCTAAGAAGATTTCTGCCATTGTCTAGAATTTTAAATCGTTAGGATTCAATATAGCCACCATAATTTACGAAGAAAAATATTTTTTAGATTCTTAACTTATTTTATATATATATATATATATTATATTAATCTCTTTCATTGTAATATTTAAAATAATTTTTTACTCGTTGAAAAATATCACACTTAATTTTTAAATTTAAAATAAATTAGATTTAATTTCGTAGATTTATGATTTGGTAGAGTGACTAAATTAATTTTTTTTTTTAAAGATGAGGGACGAAATGTAATATTTTTTAATAAATAAAAAATTATTTCAAATATTATAATAAATAAAAGATTAAAATAATAATTTAATAACATATAAGAGATTGAAACTGAGATTTGTCTAACGACCTCTCTTTGTATTAATTAATGGACAGTGGACACTTGTTCTCACCATTAATAAATCCATTCATAAGGCCCACATGCTAGCTTATAGTCTACTAATTGTCCGACTACAAATGGGCCCATAGATAACAGATACATGTTTAGGCCCGAACCATACCACAATTACTTTGACATTAATATTAATCTAGGATTTAATTTATAAATTAGTTTGACCTGTGTTTGTCCACATTTATATATTAATAAAAAAAAAACTAGATTAATATCATTATGTGCCGCAACAAGAATATCAAAACGTAAGCAATGCACTTTTATAATCAATGGTCAAATGAGACTACATACACCTATGCATGAAGAAAATCATATTAAACAGATATATCGATATCATACATGCACAAAATACTTATATCTCGTGGAATGTGGGGCAAAAATGCACGCAAGCTATATTTGGCGGTATATTATATAATATTAAATAGGATAAAAAATAATTATTTAACAAAAATATCTTTTATATAACAAATTATTTTCATCAAAATAATAGAACTCAAAAAAGAATTTAATGTTGTTTGGCACTTACATGCATTCATAATAATAGTAATAACACATTTAAGTTGGATGAAAAAAAATGAAGATTTGAAATAAAAAATTGGTATGGAGAAAAATTAAGATTTAAAAGGATTAACTTTTTAAAAATAATATTTACTTAAAAATAGTAACCAAGCTGGGTTGAGTATCAGAAGCTCGAGCCTTGACTTACTGTGGTCAAAATGATTCTTTTGGCCTGTCCCAACCTAACTCTATATAATTAGGTTGGACCGGGTTAATCAAGCCAACCAAATTTATATACACCCTAGACCTTGTTACTTAGGAAGGAATGGAGATCATTTATTCAAATTGCCTCGTAAAATTGATTCAAGTGAAAAAGTGGAAATTTGAATATTTTAATATAATCATACTTAATTAGGGCAAAAGAAGCTTAGTTAATAATAAGTAAGATTGATTGAAATTGATTATATAAGCTTATAAAATCCAATTTATATACTAAGTGCATAATAAAAATGGACACATTATATAAATTTATACAATGGGTCAAAAAGTTTTTAGGTCAGACCCATTGCACTGTAAGTAGCTTTTACTTATCCCAATAATACAAGTAAAGTCACAATAAGATAAACTCTATCCTAGCCTTACATACATCAAAGGGCATCTAACCTAACATCTAATTCAATAGTTTGTCATTACAACTACATCCTTGTTAATCTAGCCTCACAGAAAAGGTAATAGCCAGTTTTAGGATATATTTGGAGGTTTTTAGTCATCATTGTTGTAATATACTTAAGCCCCATTTCATATGTGAAAGAAAGATTATTGAGAAAGAAAATGTTGAAAGGAATGGGAGTGGGATAAAATGGAACGGAAACTTTTAGGGGTAAAATTTTGTTTGGTATGGTGGGAATAAAAAGAGGAATGACATTCAATTATTCATTTGGCAGGATGAAAATAAGGATAGAAAGAAAAGTATTTTAGGTTGAAAAGACAAAAATGCCCCTTGTTAAATAAATCAGAACCAACTTGTATGTTTATTGGCTTGTCTCTTTCAACCCTTACACATGCTTATTTGAAACGTTTAGAGCTTGGTGGCAAGGTAATGAATAAATTAGGGAAAATTTTGTAATCTTACTAGCAATTCCTTAAAGGAACATGTATTTACATCCACATTTTTATGCATTTCTTTCTCCTTCTAATGGTGGGAAACTCGTTTCTTATGGACACTGCCTTCCACTACACGAAACAACAATACATTGATTTCTTTTCTACATTTCTTCTCTTATGGCAGCCACTCTTGCGCTCTAAATATATCCTTAGATAATGATTAGATGGCTAGCATTCTACCTCTTTTTAAAAATAATACAAATAATGTAACAACAACAAATTTAGGTAATTTATAATAAAAAACCCAATTTCCTATTGTTCAATGGAATTTGCAAACTAGAATAACATAATCTTATAAATATCTAAACCTATTCTTTTGTAATTTTCTATATCTTCAAGAACCCATTAGAAGGGTTTATAATATACTAAATGCTCCATAGGTTGTTTTACATCATGCTTCTTTCAAGACTCTAGTGGGTACCGCAGCGTTGGAGAAAACATAAGAGATGCTCTGCAAAGAGATAAATGAACTCCAACACTAACAACGAGAGGTTTATTTTATTGCCATTGTATTTCGAGCATGAGAATTATGTATTTGTTCAATTTGCATCATTTTTATGTTTGATACTATTTTTGTACAACACTTGTAGATTATGATGCGGCTTTGAGATCCTTGAGGGCTCCACAAAGTTCACCAGCGAGGTGTTCAACCTATGCTTGATTTTCCTTTTATTTTTCTTTTTCCTGTGTTTCCCTTTAGTTCTGTATGATTGGTTCTATGATTTTGGTTTTGATTTTCTGCTTTCTGAGTGCTATAACTACCTATCTGGTTTCTTTCACATGGAAACCCTTATTTGTGAGGTTTCATAGCTATTTTAGAAGGGATGATTCATTTTTTATCTCAAATTGGAAAGATTATAAGTGCTAGAGTTTAAAAAAAGGTTACATTAGGATGTGAATTTATCATTCTAGCAGACAGGAATGAATCAGAAGATCAACTTACAATTAAACATCATTTATCATCAATTGTAGTCAAGGTAAAAGTAGTCCATTTAATCAATTTATTTAGACATTTTGATATTTAATTTCTAATTCAATCATTTTCCCGTTGTCATATATTGGGTTCTTAAAAATGAATGATCTAATCTTGATAACTTGAGAAGGAAGGCTAATAATTTAAATGTTGTGAACTACCATTTCTTTCACAACCATTTAAACTCACTCATCTCTTAATCTAACTTATATATGTGGTAACAATGAAGGTAGAGGATGGAGAGTTGCCTGAGGATATTGATGTTGGGAAGGATTTGAAAAAGAAGAAATCAATGAGGGAAGGCTTTAATGGATTGGAATAACTTATCAGAGTGATAAGATGTCCTTTATTTCTCATCAAAGTGTGTGGTCTAAAAAAGACAACAATCAAATAACTTTAAATATGGTAAATGCAAGTATGCAAATTGATTTGGCTTCTTGATAATTCTTGATTCAATATTATAATTCTTTGCCATAGACAGTTCTTTCATGTAGGGGCACTAATTCTAAGTTTCCTAAAACAAAACATGTGCCAAGGGTATTGCCAAAGGATGAGGATCCACACTTGGTTAATAAAAATAAAAGGATGCTAGGCTAGCTTTTGGGGACTTTGGAGGTATTTATATTTTAGATACATTTGCAATGCTATATCTTAAGCTCAATTCATTAGCTCATGTTTATGTACGAATCATTTCTCTCTCTTTCCCTCACAATCTCACTCATGCATACCCTTCAAATATTCTTTTAATGGACTAAACTAAACATCTAAGATGCTTATTGAATATTCATATTTTTCTATTCATTAAGTTAAGAGGTCCATTTGCTTTTAATGAAATTAGGGCTAAAATATGATCTCAATTGAAATACAAGCGCACACACACACAAATACATATTTTCTAAAGGAAATGATATCTTTGTCCAGAAATTAACTACAAATAAATGTTTTACATATTGAATTTTCCATTAGATACCTTATTGTGTGCTACATCTTGCATTTTTATATTTGTTTGCTTCTCTACAATAGCAGACTCTGATTTATAGATTTATTCATTCCTATCTCTCTCTATATTTGCTTTATCTAAACTGTTCGATAAATTCAAAAAGGAAGACATGCAACTTTCAGGAATAGAGGCATACATGTAAAGATATGACCAATTGTAAAGAGTAAGTGCATGTCCATTATTTGATGAAGCTCCTTCCATTTAAAATCCAATTCATAATGTTATTGTTTTATTTCTCAATGTCTTATGCATACTTACACATGAACTTAAAGGAAAATTCATCACTTCACCTTATTTTGCCTAACAATGAAAAAACTATAGTTTTGTTACAAAACATCATTAGGGTTATTATCCTCGTAATAATTGTATGAGATCTTTTGTAAAAAGTCTCTCAAGAAACTTAATGAATTTATTGTTCAAGAGTGTTCACATTTACATAGAAATCCCTAATTTGTATGTGCTTATATGTTGGTTTTATCATGCAGTGGGTGTTTATCTAAAGCAGGCCTTCTTAGTTGTTTTTTGTTAACCATAGGGCCATGTAAAATATTTCCATATGTTCTAATGTTGTTTTATCTCTTGTTGATAGCCATGGCTTATAATGTAAGTGTGATAATTATCAATTAGTTAGCTGAGTAATGCTCCTCAAATTACATGTCTCTTTATTGTTGTAAAAGTATACATTGAATTAATTTACTATAATGCTTGAAAAACCACTTCTAAGTCAAACATTGAACTTGTCTTAAATCTTAGGCATCTCTCTTTTTTCTCTAGTGGCAACATTCAAATAATTATCTCAAAAGCTATTGAAACTTTTTTAGGATGAGTAAAGAGCATGAGAGGAAAGTGAAAGGCTTAGTAAATAAGAGTGTGAACAAATTGTCGAAAAGCAGAGGAGAGACTTGGCCTTGAATTGATAATAATAATTTGCTCATTTTTCATCTTAGATGAGAAAGTTGCATATGTAATTAAAAATTTTGTGTGTTTTGCCTTTTTCTCCTATTTCTCACTGATTGTTAGGTTACATGTTGCTAATAAGATAGAAGAAAAGAAATTGGAGTTGTTGTTTCTTCAATGGAGCGAGCATTATAGAAGACTATGCAATTTTATAAGGTTTGCTTCTTTCAACTTCAAATTTTTGTATGAGATAGGTCTTTGCTCATAATGTAATGCTATATTCTCTGTAGGTTATTTTCAATTTTAGTCCAAAAATGTCCATATTCACATTTGACTGTGAGAAAGATAAGTTTACGTTGTGCATTTTAGATGGACATGAAAATTTATGTTATATCATTTTGGACTTTGATGGACCCAATCATTGAACTTCACTTCATATAACTTTTTCAATTCTTCCACCTGACATTGGTAGGAGGTAATTATAAACACCAATTACATCACAAATTTTAAATAGTAAAAGAAATTCACACGTGCATATTCCTAAAGAACTGAAATAACATCACACTAAAGCATACTGACCAAATAATACGATCACATAGAATTCACCAACAATACTAAAGGAACACTACACAATACAAAATAGTGAACATCTTGGCAATTATAGAGGCTAGACTCTCCCATACAAACCAATATTATCTTTACCCTTTCTTCTAATGCCTTCCACATAAAAATTGATCATTCTCCTTCAGAAACTGTTGAATTCAATTGCCTAATTGCCTCTGCCATATCACCCACTATGGGTCCTTATTCCATCGCTCATTTATGTCTCCTAACATAAACATTACTAATGTTGGGAATGGGCTTATTTGGCGTAAGCCCAACATTTCCCTGTGCTATACATTGCACCTTGTTCTCAAAGTGAAAATTTGGAACTTAAAGTTGAATAGTGTCAAAAGATTTCCAAGTGCTTTCAAAATTGGGAAGACTGGTGTAACATCTTAGAATTTTTAAATCTATATTAATTAAATATATATATATATATATAGATTTTGGATAATTTAAAATAAATATATATATATAAGGCCCAATTAAGTGAAAATTAATTTTAACAAAGTAATGTATAATTATTAGTTAGCTTGTAAGAATTTAATGTGCTAAGAAAATAGAATGAAATAAAATTTTAAAGACTAAATTGAAAGAATAAAAAAATATTTGGGTAGAAATTATAATTTTTAGAGACTAAAGTGAAGAGAAAATAATATTGTCCTTGATAAAATTATAATTTTAACTTTTTATAAAAGAAACAGAAAATAAAAAATAAAGCGTCAGTTGAGGAATTATTGCATAAGGACCAAATTGAAAGAAAAAGTAATATTTTGGGTAGAAAATATAATTTTAACAGGGACTAAATGAAAAGAAAATATATTGTCAAGATAAAAATATAATTTTATCCATTGCATAGTAAATAGTAGCTAGCACGTCGAAAACATGTTTTTTTTACTATTTGCATAGTAACCTGTATAGTAACTTAAAAAACTTCTATAAATAGGATGAATATTTCTTAAGTTTTTCATTTGAAGTTAAGAGAAAGAAAGAGAATCAGAGAGATAGTGGAGAAAGTGCTCATAGGAAATTCAAATTTCAAACTCACATTAAAGGTAGTCTATATTTTTATTCTTTATATACCTGTTTAAGAACTTGTTTATTAATATTTTTTAGTATATCTTGTTATGTATACATTTGGTTAGTTTTGTTCATTTGTAAATTGTCACATGGTAATTTCTAAAGGTAGAATGAACTATTGAGTTTTTAAACTCACCACGATGATGAATTGGCCAATATTTAAACATGATGACGATCATGAGAATGATAACATGATGAGATAGCCATAAGTACGGGATTATGGTTACAAAAGAAACCAAATGTGCATTCATGCATTATCATACATAGCTCATATCAAGGTTTCTAATTCTTATAGTAGGTATGTTAATAATACTTGTATGTTCTGAATAAAATATATGACTACTAAGATTTGTAATCTCATCAAAGTTGAACAACATTTTTCTAGTAAAAACTCCCAAACAAGTAAAAGAAAGCAAGCTATGTAATAAACTTTAGGAACATATCATTTTTTGTAATTTTATAAGAAAATAATGTATATAATATGTCTTAATTATGTGATTACTACGAATTTATTTGTATTTATAAATAAGATATATGTTTACATATAAAATGTTTAGTATACAGACTTTATATATGAATAATCAAAATTGATTTATATTATGTCAAGTATTATTATTTTTATTGTTGTTATTATTATTAATATTAATTTTGTACAGGGCCTAGTTATTTTAGAGTACTAGGCTATTTCTTTTATATAAATTTTTACATATTATGTACATGGTAGTAGTAGAATCTCAATTAATGGAATGAGTAAAATAAGACATTAAAATGAAATTAAATAATACTTTAATGAGCTTTATGAACCTTGCACATATAAGATTATGACAGGCTATGCCGCCTAAATGACTAATTCAAATCCCATCACTTTTGAGATCTACGGTAGATTTTTCCTTTACTGTCTAAATGGTCACTGAAAAATGGGGTTTTTATTTTTCCAAACATTCTGAAATATGAACTATGTTAAAGGTTCCTGGACCAATTTGAACTTATAAAAGTGGAAATTAAATACATAGTAAAATTTAAAAAAATAAATGGGATTCCTATCTACCATGATTAATATTATTATTATTATTATTATTTAAAAGGTTTAGATAGCCATAAAGTTTTAAATTATAGAAAAAATGTATTTAATTGTTTTTTTTAAACATTACAACTGGCCTATTGGATGAGAACTTTAATGCTACCATTTATTAGAGTATGAGTTTAAGGAGCCTTTTTAGGCTTAACTTGCAATTGAAGATCTTTAGTAAGTGATAAAAGGATATCTTGGACGGGTATGGTAAGATGTAAGTTTAGTTATGAGACATGAAAGAACAAGTTAATGCAAGTAGAACTTGGTAATTCCAATTTATATGCCACTTGACTAATCTTTTCCAGTGTCTAGTAAGGTCCATAAACATATGGAGCTCGTTTTTAATTGAGCTTTGTAGCTAATGTCTATAGGCAATATGGTTGCAACTTAAGAAAAACATAATCACCTACCTTAATTCAATTTCTCTCTTTGAGCATTTTCTTGAATCTTTATACACTTTTGAGCTCTTTTTAGATGATCTTTTAACACCTTAAGAATAACATTCCTTTCTCACAAAGAAGTGTTAATATCTTCCACAACAAAAGGAATATCACAGAATTTGAATAAAGTAAAATGGTCCTTACTATAAAAATCTTCAAATGAAGTCACACAAATTAATTTGTTGTAAGAGGTGTTAAACTAGAATTCTATCCAAGATAACCATTTGTTCCATTGTTTAGATTGCTCATTGGCAAGATGATAAATAGAACTATATTTAAGCATTGTGCCTACTTTCTTAAACATTTCTTTCCAAAATTGACATACAAACACTTTATCTCTTTCTAATACAAAGGAATAGGAAATCCATGTAACTTCACAATCTCCTAAATAAAAATGTTGCCCATATCTTTGGCATTAAAAAAAAGAGATAAAGTAATAAAGTGGCTATATTTTGTGAGCCGATCTACAACCACCATTATAGTATCAAATTTACATGATTTTGGTAAGCCACATTAAAATCCATAATGATATCTTCATTTACTTGCTGTGGTACGGGTAAAGGCCATAATAAGCCCATGGGACTCATAGCTTGGTACTTATTCCTTTGACATTTGTCATATTTAGACACATAGTCTTGGATATCTCTTTTCACTCCTTCTAAATGCACCACTGTTGTTAGCCTTTAGTCCATGCCAATTCACCATAGTTTTGGTCTTGGATGGGACCACTTCGACTTCATTTGTTGAAATAATGTGCCTCAAATATATAAGTTGCATTTAAGAAGAAGAAAAATTATTCAAATTAATTATAATTGATTATCCTACGATATCTTTAAGGTTGTCGCTAAATGGTTCAAATGTGAACAATAATCAAGGCTGTAAATCAAAATGCCATTACAGAAAACAAGTATAAACTTCCTTAAATGCTCCATAAAATTTTGATTTATAAGAGATTGGAATGTTGAAAGAGCATTAGTCAAACAAAATGGCATAATCAAAAACTTGAAATGTCCTTCATGAGTATGAAAAGCAATTTTATATTGTTCCTTTGGTTGGATTCAAATATGATGATAACTAATTTTTAAGTCAAGTTTAAAAAATACATCTGCTTCTCCTAACTCATATAATTAATTCATTAATGACAAGTATTAGAAATATATCAAGTGTTGTAGCCTTATTATGTGATATGTAAT